>CATORF010000432.1:189200-1389200 GCA_951804975.1 Anthophora plumipes
AGATATGCATTTTCTGCGATAATCTTGGTGAGACTTCTGTCCGAAGTATGCAGAATCATCGAGATCGCTCTTTTCGAGCTATTTAATGCGAGAAACACGTTATCTGGTGTTTTGACCACTCCACAGTGCGTTTGATATGCAGAACCGGCGACATCTTGGTTTTCGTGGGGATTCCAGCTGAAATATGCATTTTCTGCGATAATCTTGGTGTTTCATCTATGAGAAGTATGCAGAAACATCGAGATCGCTCTTTTCGAGCTAGTTAATGCGAGAAACACGTTTTCTGGTGTTTTCACCACCCCACAGTGCGTTTGATATACAGCACCGGCGACATCTTGGATTTCGTCGGGTTTCAAGTTGAGATACGCATTTTCTTCGATAATCTTGGTGAGTCTTCTGTCAGCAGTATGCAGAATCATCTAGATCGCTCTTTTCGAGCTATTTAATGCGACAAACACGTTATCTGGTGTATTGACCACTCCACAGTGATTTGATATGTAGAGCCGCCGATAACTTGGTTTTCGTGGGGTTTCCAGCTGAGATATGCATTTTCTGCGATAAACCTGGTGAGTCTTCAGTCAGAAGTATGCAGAATCACCGAGATCGCTCTATTCGCGCTATTTAATGCGAGAAACACGTTATCTGGTGTTTTCACTACTCCACATTGCGCCTGACATGCAGAACCGGCGACATCTTGGTTTTCGTGGGTTTTACAGCTGAAATATGCATTTTCTGCGATAATCTTGGTGAGACGTCTGTCCGAAGTATGCAGAATCATCGAGATCGCTCTTTTCGAGCTATTTAATGCGAGAAACACGTTATCTGGTGCATTGACAACTCCACAGTGCGTTTGATATGCAAAACCGGCGATATCTTGGTTTTCGTCGGGTTTCAAGCTGAGATATGCTTTTTCAACGATAATCTTGGTGAGATTTCACTCAGAAGTATGCAGAATCATCTCGATCGCTCGTTTCGAGCTATTTAATGCGAAAAAGCAAGTTTTCTGGGGTTTTCAACATTCCACAGTACGTTTGATATGCAGAACCGGCGATATCTTGATTTTCGTGGTGTTTCCAGCTGAGATATGCATTTTCTGCGATAATCTTGGTGAGACTTCTGTCCGAAGTATGCAGAATCATGTAGATCGTTCGTTTCGAGTTATTTAATGCGAAAAAACAAGTTTTCTGGTGTTTTGACCACTCCACAGTGCGTTTGATATGTAGAGCCGCCGATAACTTGGTTTTCGTGGGGTTTCCAGCTGAAATATGCATTTTCTGCGATAATCTTGGTGAGTCCTCTGTCAGAAGTATGCAGAATCATCGAGATCGCTCTATTCGAGCTATTTAATGCGAGAAACACGTTACCTGGTGTATTGACCACTCCACAGTGCGTTTGATATGCAAAACCGGCGATATCTTGGTTTTCGTCGGGTTTCAAGCTGAGATATGCATTTTCAACGATAATCTTGGTGAGATTTCACTCAGAAGTATGCAGAATCATCTCGATCGCTCGTTTCGAGCTATTTAATGCGAAAAAACAAGTTTTCTGGTGTTTTCAACATTCCACAGTACGTTTGATATGCAGAACCGGCGACATCTTGGTTTTCGTGGGGTTTCCAGCTGAAATATGCATTTTCTGCGATAATCATGGTGAGACGTCTGTCCGAAGTATGTAGAATCATCGAGATCGCTCTTTTCGAGCTATTTAATGCGACAAACACGTTATCTGGTGTTTTGACCACTCCACAGTGTGTTTGATATGCAGAACCGGCGATATCTTGATTTTCGTGGTGTTTCCAGGTGAGATATGCATTTTCTGCGATAATCTTGGTGAGTCTTCTGCCAGCAGTATGCAGAATCATCTAGATCACACTTTTCGAGCTATTTAATCCGAGAACCACGTTATCTGGTGTATGCAGAACCGGCGACATCATGGATTTCGTCGGGGATCAAGCTGAGATATGCATTTTCTGCGATAATCTTGGTGAGACTTCTGTCCGAAGTATGCAGAATCATCGAGATCGCTCTTTTCGAGCTATTTAATGCGAGAAACACGTTATCTGGTGTTTTGACCACTCCACAGTGCGTTTGATATGCAGAACCGGCGACATCTTGGTTTTCGTGGGGATTCCAGCTGAAATATGCATTTTCTGCGATAATCATGGTGTTTCATCTATGAGAAGTATGCAGAAACATCGAGATCGCTCTTTTCGAGTTAGTTAATGCGAGAAACACGTTTTCTGGTGTTTTCACCACCCCACAGTGCGTTTGATATGCAGAACCGGCGACATCTTGGATTTCGTCGGGTTTCAAGTTGAGATACGCATTTTCTGCGATAATCTTGGTGAGTCTTCTGTCAGCAGTATGCAGAATCATCTAGATCGCTCTTTTCGAGCTATTTAATGCGACAAACACGTTATCTGGTGTATTGACCACTCCACAGTGATTTGATATGTAGAGCCGCCGATAACTTGGTTTTCGTGGGGTTTCCAGCTGAGATATGCATTTTCTGCGATAAACCTGGTGAGTCTTCTGTCAGAAGTATACAGAATCACCGAGATCGCTCTATTCGCGCTATTTAATGCGAGAAACACGTTATCTGGTGTTTTCACCACTCCACAGTGCGTTTGATATGCAGAACCGGCGACATCTTGGTTTTCGTGGGGATTCCAGCTGAAATATGCATTTTCTGCGATAATCTTGGTGTTTCATCTATGAGAAGTATGCAGAATCATGTAGATCGTTCGTTTCGAGCTATTTAATGCGAAAAAACAAGTTTTCTGGTGTTTTGACCATTCCACAGTGCGTTTGATATGTAGAGCCGCCGATAACTTGGTTTTCGTGAGGTTTCCAGCTGAAATATGCATTTTCTGTGATAATCTTGGTGAGTCCTCTGTCAGAAGTATGCAGTATCATCGAGATCGCTCTATTCGAGCTGTTTAATGCGAGAAACACGTTATCTGGTGTATTGACCACTCCACAGTGCGTTTGATATGCAGAACCGGCGCCATCTTGATTTTCGTGAGGTTTCAAGCTGAGATATGCATTTTCTGCGATAATATTGGTGAGACTTCAGTCAGAAGTATGCAGAATCTTCTAGATCGCTCGTTTCGAGCTATTTAATGCGAGAACCACGTTATCTGGTGTATTGAACACTCCACAGTGCGTTTGATATGTAGAGCCGCCGATAACTTGGTTTTCGTGGGGTTTCCAGCTGAAATATGCATTTTCTGCGATAATCTTGGTGAGTACTCTGTCAGAAGTATGCAGAATCATCGAGATCGCTCTATTCGAGCTATTTAATGCGAGAAACACGTTATCTGGTGTATTGACCACTCCACAGTGCGTTTGATATGCAGAACCGGCGCCATCTTGATTTTCGTGAGGTTTCAAGCTGAGATATGCATTTTCTGCGATAATATTGGTGAGACTTCAGTCAGAAGTATGCAGAATCTTCTAGATCGTTCGTTTCGAGATATTTAATGCGAGAAACACGTTATCTGGTGTATTGACCACTCCACAGTGCGTTTGATATGCAAAACCGGCGATATCTTGGTTTTCGTCGGGTTTCAAGCTGAGATATGCATTATCAACGATAATCTTGGTGAGATTTCAGTCAGAAGTATGCAGAATCATCGAGATCGCTCTTTTCGAGCTATTTAATGCGAGAAACACGTTATCTGGTGCATTGACAACTCCACAGTGCGTTTGATATGCAAAACCGGCGATATCTTGGTTTTCGTCGGGTTTCAAGCTGAGATATGCATTTTCAACGATAATCTTGGTGAGACGTCTGTCCGAAGTATGCAGAATCATCGAGATCGCTCTTTTCGAGCTATTTAATGCGAGAAACACGTTATCTGGTGCATTGACAACTCCACAGTGCGTTTGATATGCAAAACCGGCGATATCTTGGTTTTCGTCGGGTTTCAAGCTGAGATATGCATTTTCAACGATAATCTTGGTGAGTACTCTGTCAGAAGTATGCAGAATCATCGAGATCGCTCTATTCGAGCTATTTAATGCGAGAAACACGTTATCTGGTGTATTGACCACTCCACAGTGCGTTTGATATGCAGAACCGGCGCCATCTTGATTTTCGTGGGGTTTCCAGCTGAAGTATGCATTTTCTGCGATAATCTTGGTGAGTACTCTGTCAGAAGTATGCAGAATCATCGAGATCGCTCTATTCGAGCTATTTAATGCGAGAAACACGTTATCTGGTGTATTGACCACTCCACAGTGCGTTTGATATGCAGAACCGGCGCCATCTTGATTTTCGTGAGGTTTCAAGCTGAGATATGCATTTTCTGCGATAATATTGGTGAGACGTCTGTCCGAAGTATGTAGAATCATCGAGATCGCTCTTTTCGAGCTATTTAATGCGAGAAACACGTTATCTGGTGTTTTGACCACTCCACAGTGCGTTTGATATGCAGAACCGGCGACATCTTGGTTTTCGTGGGTTTTCCAGCTGAAATATGCATTTTCTGCGATAATCTTGGTGAGACGTCTGTCCGAAGTATGCAGAATCATCGAGATCGCTCTTTTCGAGCTATTTAATGCGAGAAACACGTTATCTGGTGCATTGACAACTCCACAGTGCGTTTGATATGCAAAACCGGCGATATCTTGGTTTTCGTCGGGTTTCAAGCTGAGATATGCATTTTCAACGATAATCTTGGTGAGATTTCACTCAGAAGTATGCAGAATCATCTCGATCGCTCGTTTCGAGCTATTTAATGCGAAAAAACAAGTTTTCTGGTGTTTTCAACATTCCACAGTACGTTTGATATGCAGAACCGGCGATATCTTGATTTTCGTGGTGCTTCCAGCTGAGATATGCATTTTCTGCGGTAATCTTGGTGAGACTTCTGTCCGAAGTATGCGGAAACATCGAGATCGCTCTTTTCGAGCTATTTAATGCGAGAAACACGTTATCTGGTGTATTGACCACTCCACAGTGCGTTTGATATGCGGAACCGGCGCCATCTTGATTTTCGTGAGGTTTCAAGCTGAGATATGCATTTTCTGCGATAATCTTGGTGAGTCTTCTGTCAGCAGTATGCAGAATCATCTAGATCACTCTTTTCGAGCTATTTAATGCGAGAACCACGTTATATGGTGTATTGAACACTCCACAGTGCGTTTGATATGTAGAGCCGCCGATAACTTGGTTTTCGTGGGGTTTCCAGCTGAAATATGCATTTTCTGCGATAATATTGGTAAGACTTCAGTCAGAAGTATGCGGAAACATCGAGATCGCTCTTTTCGAGCTATTTAATGCGAGAAACACGTTATCTGGTGTATTGACCACTCCACAGTGCGTTTGATATGCAGAACCGGCGCCATCTTGATTTTCGTGAGGTTTCAAGCTGAGATATGCATTTTCTGCGATAATATTGGTGAGACTTCAGTAAGAAGTATACAGAATCTTCTAGATCGCTCGTTTCGAGCTATTTAATGCGAGAAACACGTTATCTGGTGTATTGACCACTCCACAGTGCGTTTGATATGCAGAACCGGCGCCATCTTGATTTTCGTGAGGTTTCAAGCTGAGATATGCATTTTCTGCGATAATATTGGTGAGACTTCAGTAAGAAGTATACAGAATCTTCTAGATCGCTCGTTTCGAGCTATTAAAAGCGAGAAACACGTTATCTGGTGTATTGACCACTCCACAGTGCGTTTGATATGCAAAACCGGCGATATCTTGGTTTTCGTCGGGTTTCAAGCTGAGATATGCATATTCTGCGATAATCTTGGTGAGACTTCTGTCAGAAGTTTGCAGAATCATCTAGATCGCTCGTTTCGATCTATTTAATGCGACAAACACGTTATCTGGTGTTTTGACCACTCCACAGTGTGTTTGATATGCAGAACCGGCGATATCTTGATTTTCGTGGTGTTTCCAGGTGAGATATGCATTTTCTGCGATAATCTTGGTGAGTCTTCTGCCAGCTGTATGCAGAATCATCTAGATCACACTTTTCGAGCCTTTTAATCCGAGAACCACGTTATCTGGTGTATGCAGAACCGGCGACATCATGGATTTCGTCGGGGTTCAAGCTGAGATATGCATTTTCTGCGATAATCTTGGTGAGACTTCTGTCCGAAGTATGCAGAATCATCGAGATCGCTCTTTTCGAGCTATTTAATGCGAGAAACACGTTATCTGGTGTTTTGACCACTCCACAGTGCGTTTGATATGCAGAACCGGCGACATCTTGGTTTTCGTGGGGATTCCAGCTGAAATATGCATTTTCTGCGATAATCTTGGTGTTTCATCTATGAGAAGTATGCAGAATCATGTAGATCGTTCGTTTCGAGCTATTTAATGCGAAAAAACAAGTTTTCTGGTGTTTTGACCATTCCACAGTGCGTTTGATATGTAGAGCCGCCGATAACTTGGTTTTCGTGGGGTTTCCAGCTGAAATATGCATTTTCTGTGATAATCTTGGTGAGTCCTCTGTCAGAAGTATGCAGTATCATCGAGATCGCTCTATTCGAGCTGTTTAATGCGAGAAACACGTTATCTGGTGTATTGACCACTCCACAGTGCGTTTGATATGCAGAACCGGCGCCATCTTGATTTTCGTGAGGTTTCAAGCTGAGATATGCATTTTCTGCGATAATATTGGTGAGACTTCAGTCAGAAGTATGCAGAATCTTCTAGATCGCTCGTTTCGAGCTATTTAATGCGAGAACCACGTTATCTGGTGTATTGAACACTCCACAGTGCGTTTGATATGTAGAGCCGCCGATAACTTGGTTTTCGTGGGGTTTCCAGCTGAAATATGCATTTTCTGCGATAATCTTGGTGAGTACTCTGTCAGAAGTATGCAGAATCATCGAGATCGCTCTATTCGAGCTATTTAATGCGAGAAACACGTTATCTGGTGTATTGACCACTCCACAGTGCGTTTGATATGCAGAACCGGCGCCATCTTGATTTTCGTGAGGTTTCAAGCTGAGATATGCATTTTCTGCGATAATATTGGTGAGACTTCAGTCAGAAGTATGCAGAATCTTCTAGATCGTTCGTTTCGAGATATTTAATGCGAGAAACACGTTATCTGGTGTATTGACCACTCCACAGTGCGTTTGATATGCAAAACCGGCGATATCTTGGTTTTCGTCGGGTTTCAAGCTGAGATATGCATTTTCAACGATAATCTTGGTGAGATTTCAGTCAGAAGTATGCAGAATCATCTAGATCGCTCGTTTCGAGCTATTTAAGGCGACAAACACGTTATCTGGTGTTTTGACCACTCCACAGTGTGTTTGATATGCAGAACCGGCGATATCTTGATTTTCGTGGTGTTTCCAGCTGATATATGCATTTTCTGCGATAATCTTGGTGAGTCTTCTGCCAGCAGTATGCAGAATCATCGAGATCGCTCTTTTCGAGCTATTTAATGCGAGAAACACGTTATCTGGTGTATTGACCACTCCACAGTGCGTTTGATATGCAAAACCGGCGATATCTTGGTTTTCGTCGGGTTTCCAGCTGAGATATGCATTTTCTGCGATAATCTTGGTGAGTCTTCTGTCAGCAGTATGCAGAATCATCTAGATTACTCTTTTCGAGCTATCTAATGCGAGAACCACGTTATCTGGTGTATTGAACACTCCACAGTGCGTTTGATATGCAGAACCGGCGACATCTTGGTTTTCGTGGGGTTTCCAGCTGAAATATGCATTTTCTGCGATAATCTTGGTGAGACGTCTGTCCGAAGTATGTAGAATCATCGAGATCGCTCTTTTCGAGCTATTTAATGCGACAAACACGTTATCTGGTGTTTTGACCACTCCACAGTGTGTTTGATATGCAGAACCGGCGATATCTTGATTTTCGTGGTGTTTCCAGCTGATATATGCATTTTCTGCGATAATCTTGGTGAGTCTTCTGCCAGCAGTATGCAGAATCATCGAGATCGCTCTTTTCGAGCTATTTAATGCGAGAAACACGTTATCTGGTGTTTTGACCACTCCACAGTGCGTTTGATATGCAGAACCGGCGTCATCTTGGTTTTCGTGGGTTTTCCAGCTGAAATATGCATTTTCTGCGATAATCTTGGTGAGACGTCTGTCCGAAGTATGCAGAATCATCGAGATCGCTCTTTTCGAGCTATTTAATGCGAGAAACAGTTTTTTGGTGCATTGACAACTCCACAGTGCGTTTGATATGCAGAACCGGCGATATCTTGATTTTCGTGGTGTTTCCAGCTGAGATATGCATTTTCTGCGATAATCTTGGTGAGACTTCTGTCCGAAGTATGCGGAAACATCGAGATCGCTCTTTTCGAGCTATTTAATGCGAGAAACACGTTATCTGGTGTATTGACCACTCCACAGTGCGTTTGATATGCGGAACCGGCGCCATCTTGATTTTCGTGGTGTTTCCAGCTGATATATGCATTTTCTGCGATAATCTTGGTGAGTCTTCTGCCAGCAGTATGCAGAATCATCGAGATCGCTCTTTTCGAGCTATTTAATGCGAGAAACACGTTATCTGGTGTTTTGACCACTCCACAGTGCGTTTGATATGCAGAACCGGCGACATCTTGGTTTTCGTGGGTTTTCCAGCTGAAATATGCATTTTCTGCGATAATCTTGGTGAGACGTCTGTCCGAAGTATGCAGAATCATCGAGATCGCTCTTTTCGAGCTATTTAATGCGAGAAACAGTTTTTTGGTGCATTGACAACTCCACAGTGCGTTTGATATGCAGAACCGGCGATATCTTGATTTTCGTGGTGTTTCCAGCTGAGATATGCATTTTCTGCGATAATCTTGGTGAGACTTCTGTCCGAAGTATGCGGAAACATCGAGATCGCTCTTTTAGAGCTATTTAATGCGAGAAACACGTTATCTGGTGTATTGACCACTCCACAGTGCGTTTGATATGCGGAACCGGCGCCATCTTGATTTTCGTGAGGTTTCAAGCTGAGATATGCATTTTCTGCGATAATCTTGGTGAGTCTTCTGTCAGCAGTATGCAGAATCATCTAGATCACTCTTTTCGAGCTATTTAATGCGAGAACCACGTTATCTGGTGTATTGAACACTCCACAGTGCGTTTGATATGTAGAGCCGCCGATAACTTGGTTTTCGTGGGGTTTCCAGCTGAAATATGCATTTTCTGCGATAATATTGGTAAGACTTCAGTCAGAAGTATGCGGAAACATCGAGATCGCTCTTTTCGAGCTATTTAATGCGAGAAACACGTTATCTGGTGTATTGACCACTCCACAGTGCGTTTGATATGCAGAACCGGCGCCATCTTGATTTTCGTGAGGTTTCAAGCTGAGATATGCATTTTCTGCGATAATATTGGTGAGACTTCAGTAAGAAGTATACAGAACCTTCTAGATCGCTCGTTTCGAGCTATTTAATGCGAGAAACACGTTATCTGGTGTATTGACCACTGCACAGTGCGTTTGATATGCAGAACCGGCGCCATCTTGATTTTCGTGAGGTTTCAAGCTGAGATATGCATTTTCTGCGATAATATTGGTGAGACTTCAGTAAGAAGTATACAGAATCTTCTAGATCGCTCGTTTCGAGCTATTTAATGCGAGAAACACGTTATCTGGTGTATTGACCACTCCACAGTGCGTTTGATATGCAAAACCGGCGATATCTTGGTTTTCGTCGGGTTTCAAGCTGAGATATGCATTTTCTGCGATAATCTTGGTGAGACTTCTGTCAGAAGTTTGCAGAATCATCTAGATCGCTCGTTTCGATCTATTTAATGCGAAAAAACAAGTTTTCTGGTGTTTTGACCACTCCACAGTGCGTTTGATATGTAGAGCCGCCGATAACTTGGTTTTCGTGGGGTTTCCAGCTGAAATATGCATTTTCTGCGATAATATTGGTAAGACTTCAGTCAGAAGTATGCGGAAACATCGAGATCGCTCTTTTCGAGCTATTTAATGCGAGAAACACGTTATCTGGTGTATTGACCACTCCACAGTGCGTTTGATATGCGGAACCGGCGCCATCTTGATTTTCGTGAGGTTTCAAGCTGAGATATGCATTTTCTGCGATAATCTTGGTGAGTCTTCTGTCAGCAGTATGCAGAATCATCTAGATCACTCTTTTCGAGCTATTTAATGCGAGAACCACGTTATCTGGTGTATTGAACACTCCACAGTGCGTTTGATATGCAGAACCGGCGACATCTTGGTTTTCGTGGGTTTTCCAGCTGAAATATGCATTTTCTGCGATAATCTTGGTGAGACGTCTGTCCGAAGTATGCAGAATCATCGAGATCGCTCTTTTCGAGCTATTTAATGCGAGAAACACGTTATCTGGTGCATTAACAACTCCACAGTGCGTTTGATATGCAAAACCGGCGATATCTTGGTTTTCGTCGGGTTTCAAGCTGAGATATGCATTTTCAACGATAATCTTAGTGAGATTTCACTCAGAAGTATGCAGAATCATCTCGATCGCTCGTTTCGAGCTATTTAATGCGAAAAAACAAGTTTTCTGGTGTTTTCAACATTCCACAGTACGTTTGATATGCAGAACCGGCGATATCTTGATTTTCGTGGTGTTTCCAGCTGAGATATGCATTTTCTGCGATAATCTTGGTGTGACTTCTGTCCGAAGTATGCAGAATCATCGATATCGCTCTTTTCGATCTATTTAATGCGAAAAAACAAGTTATCTGTTGTTTTCACCATCCACATTGCGCCTGATATGCAGAACCGGCGACATCTTGGTTTTCGTGGGGTTTCCAGCTTAAATATGCATTTTCTGCCATAATCTTGGTGAGTCTTCTGACAGAAGTATGCAGAATCATGTAGATCGTTCGTTTCGAGTTATTTAATGCGAAAAAACAAGTTTTCTGGTGTTTTGACCACTCCACAGTGCGTTTGATATGTAGAGCCGCCGATAACTTGGTTTTCGTGGGGTTTCCAGCTGAAATATGCATTTTCTGCGATAATCTTGGTGAGTCCTCTGTCAGAAGTATGCAGAATCATCGAGATCGCTCTATTCGAGCTATTTAATGCGAGAAACACGTTACCTGGTGTATTGACCACTCCACAGTGCGTTTGATATGCAAAACCGGCGATATCTTGGTTTTCGTCGGGTTTCAAGCTGAGATATGCATTTTCAACGATAATCTTGGTGAGACTTCAGTCAGAAGTATGCAGAATCTTCTAGATCGTTCGTTTCGAGATATTTAATGCGAGAAACACGTTATCTGGTGTATTGACCACTCCACAGTGCGTTTGATATGCAAAACCGGCGATATCTTGGTTTTCGTCGGGTTTCAAGCTGAGATATGCATTTTCAACGATAATCTTGGTGAGATTTCACTCAGAAGTATGCAGAATCATCTCGATCGCTCGTTTCGAGCTATTTAATGCGAAAAAACAAGTTTTCTGGTGTTTTCAACATTCCACAGTACGTTTGATATGCAGAACCGGCGATATCTTGATTTTCGTGGTGTTTCCAGCTGAGATATGCATTTTCTGCGATAATCTTGGTGAGACTTCTGTCCGAAGTATGCAGAATCATCGATATCGCTCTTTTCGATCTATTTAATGCGAAAAAACAAGTTATCTGTTGTTTTCACCATCCACATTGCGCCTGATATGCAGAACCGGCGACATCTTGGTTTTCGTGGGGTTTCCAGCTTAAATATGCATTTTCTGCCATAATCTTGGTGAGTCTTCTGACAGAAGTATGCAGAAACATGTAGATCGTTCGTTTCGAGTTATTTAATGCGAAAAAACAAGTTTTCTGGTGTTTTGACCACTCCACAGTGCGTTTGATATGTAGAGCCGCCGATAACTTGGTTTTCGTGGGGTTTCCAGCTGAAATATGCATTTTCTGCGATAATATTGGTAAGACTTCAGTCAGAAGTATGCGGAAACATCGAGATCGCTCTTTTCGAGCTATTTAATGCGAGAAACACGTTATCTGGTGTATTGACCACTCCACAGTGCGTTTGATATGCGGAACCGGCGCCATCTTGATTTTCGTGAGGTTTCAAGCTGAGATATGCATTTTCTGCGATAATCTTGGTGAGTCTTCTGTCAGCAGTATGCAGAATCATCTAGATCACTCTTTTCGAGCTATTTAATGCGAGAACCACGTTATCTGGTGTATTGAACACTCCACAGTGCGTTTGATATGCAGAACCGGCGACATCTTGGTTTTCGTGGGTTTTCCAGCTGAAATATACATTTTCTGCGATAATCTTGGTGAGACGTCTGTCCGAAGTATGCAGAATCATCGAGATCGCTCTTTTCGAGCTATTTAATGCGAGAAACACGTTATCTGGTGCATTGACAACTCCACAGTGCGTTTGATATGCAAAACCGGCGATATCTTGGTTTTCGTCGGGTTTCAAGCTGAGATATGCATTTTCAACGATAATCTTGGTGAGATTTCACTCAGAAGTATGCAGAATCATCTCGATCGCTCGTTTCGAGCTATTTAATGCGAAAAAACAAGTTTTCTGGTGTTTTCAACATTCCACAGTACGTTTGATATGCAGAACCGGCGATATCTTGATTTTCGTGGTGTTTCCAGCTGAGATATGCATTTTCTGCGATAATCTTGGTGAGACTTCTGTCCGAAGTATGCAGAATCATCGATATCGCTCTTTTCGATCTATTTAATGCGAAAAAACAAGGTATCTGTTGTTTTCACCATCCACATTGCGCCTGATATGCAGAACCGGCGACATCTTGGTTTTCGTGGTGTTTCCAGGTGAGATATGCATTTTCTGCGATAATCTTGGTGAGTCTTCTGCCAGCAGTATGCAGAATCATCTAGATCACACTTTTCGAGCTATTTAATCCGAGAACCACGTTATCTGGTGTATGCAGAACCGGCGACATCATGGATTTCGTCGGGGTTCAAGCTGAGATATGCATTTTCTGCGATAATCTTGGTGAGACTTCTGTCCGAAGTATGCAGAATCATCGAGATCGCTCTTTTCGAGCTATTTAATGCGAGAAACACGTTATCTGGTGTTTTGACCACTCCACAGTGCGTTTGATATGCAGAACCGGCGACATCTTGGTTTTCGTGGGGATTCCAGCTGAAATATGCATTTTCTGCGATAATCTTGGTGTTTCATCTATGAGAAGTATGCAGAAACATCGAGATCGCTCTTTTCGAGCTAGTTAATGCGAGAAACACGTTTTCTGGTGTTTTCACCACCCCACAGTGCGTTTGATATGCAGAACCGGCGACATCATGGATTTCGTCGGGGTTCAAGCTGAGATATGCATTTTCTGCGATAATCTTGGTGAGACTTCTGTCCGAAGTATGCAGAATCATCGAGATCGCTCTTTTCGAGCTATTTAATGCGACAAACACGTTATCTGATTTTTTGACCACTCCACAGTGTGTTTGATATGCAGAACCGGCGATATCTTGATTTTCGTGGTGTTTCCAGGTGAGATATGCATTTTCTGCGATAATCTTGGTGAGTCTTCTGCCAGCAGTATGCAGAATCATCTAGATCACACTTTTCGAGCTATTTAATCCGAGAACCACGTTATCTGGTGTATGCAGAACCGGCGACATCATGGATTTCGTCGGGGTTCAAGCTGAGATATGCATTTTCTGCGATAATCTTGGTGAGACTTCTGTCCGAAGTATGCAGAATCATCGAGATCGCTCTTTTCGAGCTATTTAATGCGAGAAACACGTTATCTGGTGTTTTGACCACTCCACAGTGCGTTTGATATGCAGAACCGGCGACATCTTGGTTTTCGTGGGGATTCCAGCTGAAATATGCATTTTCTGCGATAATCTTGGTGTTTCATCTATGAGAAGTATGCAGAAACATCGAGATCGCTCTTTTCGAGCTAGTTAATGCGAGAAACACGTTTTCTGGTGTTTTCACCACCCCACAGTGCGTTTGATATGCAGAACCGGCGACATCTTGGATTTCGTCGGGTTTCAAGTTGAGATACGCATTTTCTTCGATAATCTTGGTGAGTCTTCTGTCAGCAGTATGCAGAATCATCTAGATCGCTCTTTTCGAGCTATTTAATGCGACAAACACGTTATCTGGTGTATTGACCACTCCACAGTGATTTGATATGTAGAGCCGCCGATAACTTGGTTTTCGTGGGGTTTCCAGCTGAGATATGCATTTTCTGCGATAAACCTGGTGAGTCTTCTGTCAGAAGTATGCAGAATCACCGAGATCGCTCTATTCGCGCTATTTATTGCGAGAAACACGTTATCTGGTGTTTTCACCACTCCACATTGCGCCTGACATGCAGAACCGGCGACATCTTGGTTTTCGTGGGTTTTCCAGCTGAAATATGCATTTTCTGCGATAATCTTGGTGAGACGTCTGTCCGAAGTATGCAGAATCATCGAGATCGCTCTTTTCGAGCTATTTAATGCGAGAAACACGTTATCTGGTGCATTGACAACTCCACAGTGCGTTTGATATGCAAAACCGGCGATATCTTGGTTTTCGTCGGGTTTCAAGCTGAGATATGCATTTTCAACGATAATCTTGGTGAGATTTCACTCAGAAGTATGCAGAATCATCTCGATCGCTCGTTTCGAGCTATTTAATGCGAAAAAACAAGTTTTCTGGGGTTTTCAACATTCCACAGTACGTTTGATATGCAGAACCGGCGATATCTTGATTTTCGTGGTGTTTCCAGCTGAGATATGCATTTTCTGCGATAATCTTGGTGAGACTTCTGTCCCAAGTATGCAGAATCATGTAGATCGTTCGTTTCGAGTTATTTAATGCGAAAAAACAAGTTTTCTGGTGTTTTGACCACTCCACAGTGCGTTTGATATGTAGAGCCGCCGATAACTTGGTTTTCGTGGGGTTTCCAGCTGAAATATGCATTTTCTGCGATAATCTTGGTGAGTCCTCTGTCAGAAGTATGCAGAATCATCGAGATCGCTCTATTCGAGCTATTTAATGCGAGAAACACGTTACCTGGTGTATTGACCACTCCACAGTGCGTTTGATATGCAAAACCGGCGATATCTTGGTTTTCGTCGGGTTTCAAGCTGAGATATGCATTTTCAACGATAATCTTGGTGAGACTTCAGTCAGAAGTATGCAGAATCTTCTAGATCGTTCGTTTCGAGATATTTAATGCGAGAAACACGTTATCTGGTGTATTGACCACTCCACAGTGCGTTTGATATGCAAAACCGGCGATATCTTGGTTTTCGTCGGGTTTCAAGCTGAGATATGCATTTTCAACGATAATCTTGGTGAGATTTCACTCAGAAGTATGCAGAATCATCTCGATCGCTCGTTTCGAGCTATTTAATGCGAAAAAACAAGTTTTCTGGTGTTTTCAACATTCCACAGTACGTTTGATATGCAGAACCGGCGACATCTTGGTTTTCGTGGGGTTTCCAGCTGAAATATGCATTTTCTGCGATAATCATGGTGAGACGTCTGTCCGAAGTATGTAGAATCATCGAGATCGCTCTTTTCGAGCTATTTAATGCGACAAACACGTTATCTGGTGTTTTGACCACTCCACAGTGTGTTTGATATGCAGAACCGGCGATATCTTGATTTTCGTGGTGTTTCCAGGTGAGATATGCATTTTCTGCGATAATCTTGGTGAGTCTTCTGCCAGCAGGATGCAGAATCATCTAGATCACACTTTTCGAGCTATTTAATCCGAGAACCACGTTATCTGGTGTATGCAGAACCGGCGACATCATGGATTTCGTCGGGGATCAAGCTGAGATATGCATTATCTGCGATAATCTTGGTGAGACTTCTGTCCGAAGTATGCAGAATCATCGAGATCGCTCTTTTCGAGCTATTTAATGCGAGAAACACGTTATCTGGTGTTTTGACCACTCCACAGTGCGTTTGATATGCAGAACCGGCGACATCTTGGTTTTCGTGGGGATTCCAGCTGAAATATGCATTTTCTGCGATAATCTTGGTGTTTCATCTATGAGAAGTATGCAGAAACATCGAGATCGCTCGTTTCGAGCTAGTTAATGCGAGAAACACGTTTTCTGGTGTTTTCACCACCCCACAGTGCGTTTGATATGCAGAGCCGGCGACATCTTGGATTTCGTCGGGTTTCAAGTTGAGATACGCATTTTCTGCGATAATCTTGGTGAGTCTTCTGTCAGCAGTATGCAGAATCATCTAGATCGCTCTTTTCGAGCTATTTAATGCGACAAACACGTTATCTGGTGTATTGACCACTCCACAGTGATTTGATATGTAGAGCCGCCGATAACTTGGTTTTCGTGGGGTTTCCAGCTGAGATATGCATTTTCTGCGATAAACCTGGTGAGTCTTCTGTCAGAAGTATACAGAATCACCGAGATCGCTCTATTCGCGCTATTTAATGCGAGAAACACGTTATCTGGTGTTTTCACCACTCCACATTGCGCCTGACATGCAGAACCGGCGACATCTTGGTTTTCGTGGGTTTTTCCAGCTGAAATATGCATTTTCTGCGATAATCTTGGTGAGTCTTCTGTCAGAAGTATGCAGAATCATGTAGATCGTTCGTTTCGAGCTATTTAATGCGAAAAAACAAGTTTTCTGGTGTTTTGACCATTTCACAGTGCGTTTGATATGTAGAGCCGCCGATAACTTGGTTTTCGTGGGGTTTCCAGCTGAAATATGCATTTTCTGTGATAATCTTGGTGAGTCCTCTGTCAGAAGTATGCAGTATCATCGAGATCGCTCTATTCGAGCTGTTTAATGCGAGAAACACGTTATCTGGTGTATTGACCACTCCACAGTGCGTTTGATATGCAGAACCGGCGCCATCTTGATTTTCGTGAGGTTTCAAGCTGAGATATGCATTTTCTGCGATAATATTGGTGAGACTTCAGTCAGAAGTATGCAGAATCTTCTAGATCGCTCGTTTCGAGCTATTTAATGCGAGAACCACGTTATCTGGTGTATTGAACACTCCACAGTGCGTTTGATATGTAGAGCCGCCGATAACTTGGTTTTCGTGGGTTTTCCAGCTGAAATATGCATTTTCTGCGATAATCTTGGTGAGTACTCTGTCAGAAGTATGCAGAATCATCGAGATCGCTCTATTCGAGCTATTTAATGCGAGAAACACGTTATCTGGTGTATTGACCACTCCACAGTGCGTTTGATATGCAGAACCGGCGCCATCTTGATTTTCGTGAGGTTTCAAGCTGAGATATGCATTTTCTGCGATAATATTGGTGAGACTTCAGTCAGAAGTATGCAGAATCTTCTAGATCGTTCGTTTCGAGATATTTAATGCGAGAAACACGTTATCTGGTGTATTGACCACTCCACAGTGCGTTTGATATGCAAAACCGGCGATATCTTGGTTTTCGTCGGGTTTCAAGCTGAGATATGCATTTTCAACGATAATCTTGGTGAGATTTCAGTCAGAAGTATGCAGAATCATCTAGATCGCTCGTTTCGAGCTATTTAATGCGAAAAAACAAGTTTTCTGGTGTTTTCAACATTCCACAGTACGTTTGATATGCAGAACCGGCGATATCTTGATTTTCGTGGGGTTTCCAGCTGAAATATGCATTTTCTGCGATAATCTTGGTGAGACGTCTGTCCGAAGTATGTAGAATCATCGAGATCGCTCTTTTCGAGCTATTTAATGCGAGAAACACGTTATCTGGTGTTTTGACCACTCCACAGTGCGTTTGATATGCAGAACCGGCGACATCTTGGTTTTCGTGGGTTTTCCAGCTGAAATATGCATTTTCTGCGATAATCTTGGTGAGACGTCTGTCCGAAGTATGCAGAATCATCGAGATCGCTCTTTTCGAGCTATTTAATGCGAGAAACACGTTATCTGGTGCATTGACAACTCCACAGTGCGTTTGATATGCAAAACCGGCGATATCTTGGTTTTCGTCGGGTTTCAAGCTGAAATATGCATTTTCAACGATAATCTTGGTGAGATTTCACTCAGAAGTATGCAGAATCATCTCGATCGCTCGTTTCGAGCTATTTAATGCGAAAAAACAAGTTTTCTGGTGTTTTCAACATTCCACAGTACGTTTGATATGCAGAACCGGCGATATCTTGATTTTCGTGGGGTTTCCAGCTGAAATATGCATTTTCTGCGATAATCTTGGTGAGACGTCTGTCCGAAGTATGTAGAATCATCGAGATCGCTCTTTTCGAGCTATTTAATGCGAGAAACACGTTATCTGGTGTTTTGACCACTCCACAGTGCGTTTGATATGCAGAACCGGCGACATCTTGGTTTTCGTGGGTTTTCCAGCTGAAATATGCATTTTCTGCGATAATCTTGGTGAGACGTCTGTCCGAAGTATGCAGAATCATCGAGATCGCTCTTTTCGAGCTATTTAATGCGAGAAACACGTTATCTGGTGCATTGACAACTCCACAGTGCGTTTGATATGCAGAACCGGCGACATCTTGGTTTTCGTGGGTTTTCCAGCTGAAATATGCATTTTCTGCGATAATCTTGGTGAGACGTCTGTCCGAAGTATGCAGAATCATCGAGATCGCTCTTTTCGAGCTATTTAATGCGAGAAACACGTTATCTGGTGCATTGACAACTCCACAGTGCGTTTGATATGCAAAACCGGCGATATCTTGGTTTTCGTCGGGTTTCAAGCTGAAATATGCATTTTCAACGATAATCTTGGTGAGATTTCACTCAGAAGTATGCAGAATCATCTCGATCGCTCGTTTCGAGCTATTTAATGCGAAAAAACAAGTTTTCTGGTGTTTTCAACATTCCACAGTACGTTTGATATGCAGAACCGGCGATATCTTGATTTTCGCGGTGTTTCCAGCTGAGATATGCATTTTCTGCGATAATCTTGGTGAGACTTCTGTCCGAAGTATGCGGAAACATCGAGATCGCTCTTTTCGAGCTATTTAATGCGAGAAACACGTTATCTGGTGTATTGACCACTCCACAGTGCGTTTGATATGCGGAACCGGCGCCATCTTGATTTTCGTGAGGTTTCAAGCTGAGATATGCATTTTCTGCGATAATCTTGGTGAGTCTTCTGTCAGCAGTATGCAGAATCATCTAGATCACTCTTTTCGAGCTATTTAATGCGAGAACCACGTTATCTGGTGTATTGAACACTCCACAGTGCGTTTGATATGTAGAGCCGCCGATAACTTGGTTTTCGTGGGGTTTCCAGCTGAAATATGCATTTTCTGCGATAATATTGGTAAGACTTCAGTCAGAAGTATGCGGAAACATCGAGATCGCTCTTTTCGAGCTATTTAATGCGAGAAACACGTTATCTGGTGTATTGACCACTCCACAGTGCGTTTGATATGCAGAACCGGCGCCATCTTGATTTTCGTGAGGTTTCAAGCTGAGATATGCATTTTCTGCGATAATATTGGTGAGACTTCAGTAAGAAGTATGCAGAATCTTCTAGATCGCTCGTTTCGAGCTATTTAATGCGAGAAACACGTTATCTGGTGTATTGACCACTCCACAGTGCGTTTGATATGCAGAACCGGCGCCATCTTGATTTTCGTGAGGTTTCAAGCTGAGATATGCATTTTCTGCGATAATATTGGTGAGACTTCAGTAAGAAGTATACAGAATCTTCTAGATCGCTCGTTTGGAGCTATTTAATGCGAGAAACACGTTATCTGGTGTATTGACCACTCCACAGTGCGTTTGATATGCAAAACCGGCGAAATCTTGGTTTTCGTCGGGTTTCAAGCTGAGATATGCATTTTCTGCGATAATCTTGGTGAGACTTCTGTCAGAAGTTTGCAGAATCATCTAGATCGCTCGTTTCGATCTATTTAATGCGACAAACACGTTATCTGGTGTTTTGACCACTCCACAGTGTGTTTGATATGCAGAACCGGCGATATCTTGATTTTCGTGGTGTTTCCAGGTGAGATATGCATTTTCTGCGATAATCTTGGTGAGTCTTCTGCCAGCAGTATGCAGAATCATCTAGATCACACTTTTCGAGCTATTTAATCCGAGAACCACGTTATCTGGTGTATGCAGAACCGGCGACATCATGGATTTCGTCGGGGTTCAAGCTGAGATATGCATTTTCTGCGATAATCTTGGTGAGACTTCTGTCCGAAGTATGCAGAATCATCGAGATCGCTCTTTTCGAGCTATTTAATGCGAGAAACACGTTATCTGGTGTTTTGACCACTCCACAGTGCGTTTGATATGCAGAACCGGCGACATCTTGGTTTTCGTGGGGATTCCAGCTGAAATATGCATTTTCTGCGATAATCTTGGTGTTTCATCTATGAGAAGTATGCAGAAACATCGAGATCGCTCTTTTCGAGTTAGTTAATGCGAGAAACACGTTTTCTGGTGTTTTCACCACTCCACAGTGCGTTTGATATGCAGAACCGGCGACATCTTGGATTTCGTCGGGTTTCAAGTTGAGATACGCATTTTCTGCGATAATCTTGGTGAGTCTTCTGTCAGCAGTATGCAGAATCATCTAGATCGCTCTTTTCGAGCTATTTAATGCGACAAACACGTTATCTGGTGTATTGACCACTCCACAGTGATTTGATATGTAGAGCCGCCGATAACTTGGTTTTCGTGGGGTTTCCAGCTGAGATATGCATTTTCTGCGATAAACCTGGTGAGTCATCTGTCAGAAGTATACAGAATCACCGAGATCGCTCTATTCGCGCTATTTAATGCGAGAAACACGTTATCTGGTGTTTTCACCACTCCACATTGCGCCTGACATGCAGAACCGGCGACATCTTGGTTTTCGTGGGGTTTCCAGCTGAAATATGCATTTTCTGCGATAATCTTGGTGAGTCTTCTGTCAGAAGTATGCAGAATCATGTAGATCGTTCGTTTCGAGCTATTTAATGCGAAAAAACAAGTTTTCTGGTGTTTTGACCATTCCACAGTGCGTTTGATATGTAGAGCCGCCGATAACTTGGTTTTCGTGGGGTTTCCAGCTGAAATATGCATTTTCTGTGATAATCTTGGTGAGTCCTCTGTCAGAAGTATGCAGTATCATCGAGATCGCTCTATTCGAGCTGTTTAATGCGAGAAACACGTTATCTGGTGTATTGACCACTCCACAGTGCGTTTGATATGCAGAACCGGCGCCATCTTGATTTTCGTGAGGTTTCAAGCTGAGATATGCATTTTCTGCGATAATATTGGTGAGACTTCAGTCAGAAGTATGCAGAATCTTCTAGATCGCTCGTTTCGAGCTATTTAATGCGAGAACCACGTTATCTGGTGTATTGACCACTCCACAGTGCGTTTGATATGCAAAACCGGCGATATCTTGGTTTTCGTCGGGTTTCCAGCTGAGATATGCATTTTCTGCGATAATCTTGGTGAGTCTTCTGTCAGCAGTATGCAGAATCATCTAGATTACTCTTTTCGAGCTATTTAATGCGAGAACTACGTTATCTGGTGTATTGAACACTCCACAGTGCGTTTGATATGCAGAACCGGCGACATCTTGGTTTTCGTGGGGTTTCCAGCTGAAATATGCATTTTCTGCGATAATCTTGGTGAGACGTCTGTCCGAAGTATGTAGAATCATCGAGATCGCACTTTTCGAGCTATTTAATGCGACAAACACGTTATCTGGTATTTTGACCACTCCACAGTGTGTTTGATATGCAGAACCGGCGATATCTTGATTTTCGTGGTGTTTCCAGCTGATATATGCATTTTCTGCGATTATCTTGGTGAGTCTTCTGCCAGCAGTATGCAGAATCATCGAGATCGCTCTTATCAAGCTATTTAATGCGAGAAACACGTTATCTGGTGTTTTGACCACTCCACAGTGCGTTTGATATGCAGAACCGGCGACATCTTGGTTTTCGTGGGTTTTCCAGCTGAAATATGCATTTTCTGCGATAATCTTGGTGAGACGTCTGTCCGAAGTATGCAGAATCATCGAGATCGCTCTTTTCGAGCTATTTAATGCGAGAAACACGTTATCTGGTGCATTGACAACTCCACAGTTCGTTTGATATGCAAAACCGGCGATATCTTGGTTTTCGTCGGGTTTCAAGCTGAGATATGCATTTTCAACGATAATCTTGGTGAGATTTCACTCAGAAGTATGCAGAATCATCTCGATCGCTCGTTTCGAACTATTTAATGCGAAAAAACAAGTTTTCTGGTGTTTTCAACATTCCACAGTACGTTTGATATGCAGAACCGGCGATATCTTGATTTTCGTGGTGTTTCCAGCTGAGATATGCATTTTCTGCGATAATCTTGGTGAGACTTCTGTCCGAAGTATGCGGAAACATCGAGATCGCTCTTTTCGAGCTATTTAATGCGAGAAACACGTTATCTGGTGTATTGACCACTCCACAGTGCGTTTGATATGCGGAACCGGCGCCATCTTGATTTTCGTGAGGTTTCAAGCTGAGATCTGCATTTTCTGCGATAATCTTGGTGAGTCTTCTGTCAGCAGTATGCAGAATCATCTAGATCACTCTTTTCGAGCTATTTAATGCGAGAACCACGTTATCTGGTGTATTGAACACTCCACAGTGCGTTTGATATGTAGAGCCGCCGATAACTTGGTTTTCGTGGGGTTTCCAGCTGAAATATGCATTTTCTGCGATAATATTGGTAAGACTTCAGTCAGAAGTATGCGGAAACATCGAGATCGCTCTTTTCGAGCTATTTAATGCGAGAAACACGTTATCTGGTGTATTGACCACTCCACAGTGCGTTTGATATGCAGAACCGGCGCCATCTTGATTTTCGTGAGGTTTCAAGCTGAGATATGCATTTTCTGCGATAATATTGGTGAGACTTCAGAAAGAAGTATACAGAATCTTCTAGATCGCTCGTTTCGAGCTATTTAATGCGAGAAACACGTTATCTGGTGTATTGACCACTCCACAGTGCGTTTGATATGCAGAACCGGCGCCATCTTGATTTTCGTGAGGTTTCAAGCTGAGATATGCATTTTCTGCGATAATATTGGTGAGACTTCAGTAAGAAGTATACAGAATCTTCTAGATCGCTCGTTTCGAGCTATTTAATGCGAGAAACACGTTATCTGGTGTATTGACCACTCCACAGTGCGTTTGATATGCAAAACCGGCGATATCTTGGTTTTCGTCGGGTTTCAAGCTGAGATATGCATTTTCTGCGATAATCTTGGTGAGACTTCTGTCAGAAGTTTGCAGAATCATCTAGATCGCTCGTTTCGATCTATTTAATGCGAAAAAACAAGTTTTCTGGTGTTTTGACCACTCCACAGTGCGTTTGATATGTAGAGCCGCCGATAACTTGGTTTTCGTGGGGTTTCCAGCTGAAATATGCATTTTCTGCGATAATATTGGTAAGACTTCAGTCAGAAGTATGCGGAAACATCGAGATCGCTCTTTTCGAGCTATTTAATGCGAGAAACACGTTATCTGGTGTATTGAACACTCCACAGTGCGTTTGATATGCAGAACCGGCGACATCTTGGTTTTCGTGGGTTTTCCAGCTGAAATATGCATTTTCTGCGATAATCTTGGTGAGACGTCTGTCCGAAGTATGCAGAATCATCGAGATCGCTCTTTTCGAGCTATTTAATGCGAGAAACACGTTATCTGGTGCATTAACAACTCCACAGTGCGTTTGATATGCAAAACCGGCGATATCTTGGTTTTCGTCGGGTTTCAAGCTGAGATATGCATTTTCAACGATAATCTTGGTGAGATTTCACTCAGAAGTATGCAGAATCATCTCGATCGCTCGTTTCGAGCTATTTAATGCGAAAAAACAAGTTTTCTGGTGTTTTCAACATTCCACAGTACGTTTGATATGCAGAACCGGCGATATCTTGATTTTCGTGGTGTTTCCAGCTGAGATATGCATTTTCTGCGATAATCTTGGTGAGACTTCTGTCCGAAGTATGCAGAATCATCGATATCGCTCTTTTCGATCTATTTAATGCGAAAAAACAAGTTATCTGTTGTTTTCACCATCCACATTGCGCCTGATATGCAGAACCGGCGACATCTTGATTTTCGTGGTGTTTCCAGCTGAGATATGCATTTTCTGCGATAATCTTGGTGAGACTTCTGTCCGAAGTATGCAGAGTCATCGAGATCGCTCTTTTCGAGCTATTTAATGCGAGAAACAAGTTACCTGGTGTTTTCACCACTCCACAGTGCGTTTGATATGCAGAACCAGCGATATCTTGGTTTTCGTGGGGTTTCAAGCTCAGATATGCATTTTCTGCGATAATCTTGGTGAGACTTCTGTCAGAAGTATGCAGAATCATCGAGATCGCTCTATTCGAGCTATTTAATGCGAGAAACACGTTACCTGGTGTATTGACCACTCCACAGTGCGTTTGATATGCAAAACCGGCGATATCTTGGTTTTCGTCGGGTTTCAAGCTGAGATATGCATTTTCAACGATAATCTTGGTGAGACTTCAGTCAGAAGTATGCAGAATCTTCTATATCGTTCGTTTCGAGATATTTAATGCGAGAAACCCGTTATCTGGTGTATTGACCACTCCACAGTGCGTTTGATATGCAAAACCGGCGATATCTTGGTTTTCGTCGGGTTTCAAGCTGAGATATGCATTTTCAACGATAATCTTGGTGAGATTTCACTCAGAAGTATGCAGAATCATCTCGATCGCTCGTTTCGAGCTATTTAATGCGAAAAAACAAGTTTTCTGGTGTTTTCAACATTCCACAGTACGTTTGATATGCAGAACCGGCGACATCTTGGTTTTCGTGGGGTTTCCAGCTGAAATATGCATTTTCTGCGATAATCATGGTGAGACGTCTGTCCGAAGTATGTAGAATCATCGAGATCGCTCTTTTCGAGCTATTTAATGCGACAAACACGTTATCTGGTGTTTTGACCACTCCACAGTGTGTTTGATATGCAGAACCGGCGATATCTTGATTTTCGTGGTGTTTCCAGCTGATATATGCATTTTCTGCGATAATCTTGGTGAGTCTTCTGCCAGCAGTATGCAGAATCATCGAGATCGCTCTTTTCGAGCTATTTAATGCGAGAAACACGTTATCTGGTGTTTTGACCACTCCACAGTGCGTTTGATATGCAGAACCGGCGACATCTTGGTTTTCGTGGGGTTTCCAGCTGAAATATGCATTTTCTGCGATAATCTTGGTGAGACGTCTGTCCGAAGTATGCAGAATCATCTAGATCGCTCTTTTCGAGCTATTTAATGCGACAAACACGTTATCTGGTGTATTGACCACTCCACAGTGATTTGATATGTAGAGCCGCCGATAACTTGGTTTTCGTGGGGTTTCCAGCTGAGATATGCATTTTCTGCGATAAACCTGGTGAGTCTTCTGTTAGAAGTATGCAGAATCACCGAGATCGCTCTATTCGAGCTATTTAATGCGAGAAACACGTTATCTGGTGTTTTCACCACTCCACATTGTGCCTGATATGCAGAACCGGCGACATCTTGGTTTTCGTGGGGTTTCCAGCTGAAATATGCATTTTCTGCGATAATCTTGGGGAGTCTTCTGTCAGAAGTATGCAGAATCATGTAGATCCTTCGTTTCGAGCTATTTAATGCGAAAAAACAAGTTTTCTGGTGTTTTGACCACTCCACAGTGCGTTTGATATGCAGAACCGGCGCCATCTTGATTTTCGTGAGGTATCAAGCTGAGATATGCATTTTCTGCGATAATATTGGTGAGACCTCAGTCAGAAGTATGCAGAATCTTCTAGATCGCTCGTTTCGAGCTAGTTAATGCGAGAACCACGTTATCTGGTGTATTGAACACTCCACAGTGCGTTTGATATGCAGAACCGGCGACATCATGGATTTCGTCGGGGTTCAAGCTGAGATATGCATTTTCTGCGATAATCTTGGTGAGACTTCTGTCCGAAGTATGCAGAATCATCTAGATCGCTCGTTTCGAGCTATTTAATGCGAAAAAACAAGTTTTCTGGTGTTTTCAACATTCCACAGGGCGTTTGATATGCAGCATCGGGGATATCTTGGTTTTCGTGGGGTTTCCAGCTGAAATATGCATTTTCTGCGATAAACTTTGTGAGTCTTCTGTCAGAAGTATGCAGAATCATCGAGATCGCTCTATTCGACCTCTTTAAAGCGAGAAACACGTTATCTGGTGTTTTCACCATCCACATTGCGCCTGATATGCAGACCCGGCGATATCTTGATTTTCGTGGTGTTTCCAGCTGAGATATGCATTTTCTGCGATAATCTTGGTGAGACTTCTGTCCGAAGTATGCAGAGTCATCGAGATCGCTCTTTTCGAGCTATTTAATGCGAGAAACAAGTTACCTGGTGTTTTCACCACTCCACAGTGCGTTTGATATGCAGAACCAGCGATATCTTGGTTTTCGTGGGGTTTCAAGCTCAGATATGCATTTTCTGCGATAATCTTGGTGAGACTTCTGTCCGAAGTATGCAGAATCATCGAGATCGCACTTTTCGAGCTATTTAATGCGAGAAACACGTTATCTGGTGTATTCACCACTCCACAGCGCGTTTGATATGCAGAACCGGCGACATCATGGATTTCGTCGGTTTTTCAAGCTGAGATATGCATTTTCTGCGATAATCTTGGTGAGACTTCTGTCCGAAGTATGCTGAATCATCTAGATCGCTCTTTTCGAGCTATTTAATGCGAGAAACACGTTATCTGGTGTTTTCACCACTACACAGTGCGTTTGATATGCAGAACCAGCGATATCTTGGTTTTCGTGGGGTTTCAAGATGAGATATGCATTTTCTGCGATAATCTTGGTGAGACTTCTGTCCGAAGTATGCAGAATCATCGAGATCGCTCTTCTCGAGCTATTTAATGCGAGAAACAAGTTATCTGGTGTTTTCACCACTCCACAGTGCGTTTGATATGCAGAACCAGCGATATCTTGGTTTTCGTGGGGATTCAAACTGAGATATGCAATTTCTGCGATAATCTAGGTGAGACTTCTGTCCGAAGTATGCTTAATCATCGAGATCGCTCGTTTCGAGCTACTTAATGCGAGAAACACGTGATCTGGTGTTTTCACCACTCCACAGGGCGAATGATATGCAGAACCGACGATATCTTGGTTTTCGTGGGGTTTCAAGCTCAGATATGCATTTTCTGCGATAATCTTGGTGAGACTTCTGTCCGAAGTATGCAGAATCATCGAGATCGCTCTTCTCGAGCTATTTAATGCGAGATACACGTTATCAGGTTGTTTTCATCACTCCACAGGGCGTTTGATATGCAGAACCGGCGATATCTTGGTTTTCGTGGGGTTTCAGGTGAGATATGCATTTTCTGCGATAATATTGGTGAGACTTCTGTCCGAAGTATGCAGAGTCATCTAGATCGTACTTTTCGAGCTATTTAATGCGAGAAACAAGTTATCTGGTGTTTTCACCACTCCACAGTGCGTTTGATATGCAGAACCAGCGATATCTTGGTTTTCGTGGGGTTTCAAGCTCAGATATGCGTTTTTTTGATAATCTTGGTGCGACTTCTGTTCGAAGTATGCAGAATCATCGAGATCGCACTTTTCGATCTATTTAATGCGAGATACACGTTATCAGGTTGTTTTCATCACTCCACAGGGCGTTTGATATGCAGAACCGGCGATATCTTGGTTTTCGTGGGGTTTCAGGTGAGATATGCATTTTCTGCGATAATATTGGTGAGACTTCTGTCCGAAGTATGCAGAGTCATCTAGATCGTACTTTTCGAGCTATTTAATGCGAGAAACACGTTTTCTGGGGTTTTCACCAATCCACAGTTCGTTGGATATGCAGAACAGGAGATATCTTGGTTTTCGTGGGGTTTCAAGATGAGATATGCATTTTCTGCGATAATCTTGGTGAGACTTCTGTCCGAAGTATGCAGAATCATCGAGATCGCTCTTCTCGAGCTATTTAATGCGAGAAACAAGTTATCTGGTGTTTTCACCACTCCACAGTGCGTTTGATATGCAGAACCAGCGATATCTTGGTTTTCGTGGGGATTCAAACTGAGATATGCAATTTCTGCGATAATCTAGGTGAGACTTCTGTCCGAAGTATGCTTAATCATCGAGATCGCTCGTTTCGAGCTACTTAATGCGAGAAACACGTGATCTGGTGTATTCACCACTCCACAGCGCGTTTGATATGCAGAACCGGCGACATCATGGATTTCGTCGGTTTTTCAAGCTGAGATATGCATTTTCTGCGATAATCTTGGTGAGACTTCTGTCCGAAGTATGCTTAATCATCGAGATCGCTCGTTTCGACCTATTTAATGCGAGAAACACGTTATCTGGTGTTTTCACCACTCCACAGTGCGTTTGATATGCAGAACCAGCGATATCTTGGTTTTCGTGGGGTTTCAAGCTGAGATATGCATTTCCCTGCGATAATCTTGGTGAGACTTCTGTCCGAAGTATGCAGAATCATCGAGATGGCTCCATTCGAGCTATTTAATGCGAGAAACACGTTGTCTGGTGTTTTCACCACTCCACAGTTGGTTTGATATGCAGAACCGGCGATGTTCGGTTTTCGTCGGGTTTCAAGCTGAGATATGCATTTTTTACGATAATCTTGATGAGACTTCCGTCCGAAGTATGCTTAATCATCGAGATCGCTCGTTTCGACCAATTTAATGCGAGAAACACGTTATCTGGTGTTTTCAGCACTCCACAGTGCGGTTGATATGCAGAACTGGCGGTATCTTGGTTTTCGTGGGGTTTCAAGCTGAGATATGCATTTTTTATGATAATCTTGGTGAGACTTCTCTCCGAAGTATGCTTAATCATCGAGATCGCTCTATTCGAGCTATTTAATGCGAGAAACACGTTATCTGGTGTTTTCAGCACTCCACAGTGCGTTTGATAATCAGAACCGGCGATATCTTGGTTTTTGTTGGGTTTCAAGCTGAGATATGCATTTTTTACGATAATCTTGGTGAGACTTCTGTCCGAAGTATGCTTAATCATCGAGATCGCTCTATTCGAGCAATTTAATGCGAGAAACACGTTTTCTGGGGTTTTCACCACACCAGAGTTCGTCGGATATGCAGAACAGGTGATATCTTGGCTTTCGAGGGGTTTCAAGCTGAGATATGCATTTTCTGCGATAATCTTGGAGAGACTTCTGTCCGAAGTATGCAGAATCATCGAGATCGCTCTTTTCGAGCTATTTATTGCGAGAAACAAGTTATCTGGAGTTTTCACCACACCAGAGATCGTCGGATATGCAGAACAGATGATATCTTGGCTTTCGAGGGGTTTCAAGCTGAGATACGCATTTTCTGCGATAATCTTGGAGAGACTTCTGTCCGAAGTATGCTTAATCATCGAGATCGCTCTATTCGAGCTATTTAATGCGAGAAACACGTTATCTGGTGTTTTCAAAACTCCACAGTGCGTATGATATGCAGAACCGACGATATCTTGGTTTTCGTGGGGTTTCAAGCTCAGATATGCATTTTCTGCGATAATCTTGGTGAGACTTCTGTCCGAAGTATGCAGAGTCATCGAGATCGTACTTTTCGAGCTATTTAATGCGAGAAACACGTTTTCTGGGGTTTTCACCACTCCACAGTTCGTTGGATATGCAGAACAGGAGATATCTTGGTTTTCGTGGGGTTTCTAGCAGAGATATGCATTTTCTGCGATAATCTTGGAGAGACATCAGTCCGAAGTATGCAGAAACATCGAGAGCGCTCTTTTCGAGCTATTTAATGCGAGAAACACGTTATCTGGTGTTTTCACCACTCCACAGTGCGTTTGATAATCAGAACCGGCGATATCTTGGTTTTTGTTGGGTTTCAAGCTGAGATATGCATTTTTTACGATAATCTTGGTGAGACTTCTGTCCGAAGTATGCAGAATCATCGAGATCGCTCGTTTCGAGCTAGTTAATGCGAGAAACACGTTATCTGGTGTTTTCTCCACTCCACAGTGCGTTTGATAATCAGAACCGGCGATATCTTGGTTTTGTTGGGTTTCAAGCTGAGATATGCATTTTTTACGATAATCTTGGTGAGACTTCTGTCCGAAGTATGCTTAATCATCGAGATCGCTCTTTTCGAGCAATTTAATGCGAGAAACACGTTTTCTGGGGTTTTCACCACTCCACAGTTCGTTGGATATGCAGAACAGGAGATAGCTTTGTTTTCGTGGGGTTTCTAGCAGAGATATGCATTTTCTGCGATAATCATGGTGAGACTTCTGTTAGAAGTATGCAGAACCATCGAGATCGCACATTTCGATCTATTTAATTCGAGAAACACGTTGTCTGGTGTTTTCACCACTCCACAGTTGGTTTGATATGCAGAACCGGCGATATCTGGGTTTTCGTGGGGTTTCAAGCTGAATTATGCATTTTTTACGATAATCTTGGTGAGACTTCTGTCCGAAGTATGCTTAATCATCGAGATCGCTCGTTTCGACCTATTTAATGCGAGAAACACGTTATCTGGTGTTTTCACCACTCCACAGTGCGTTTGATATGCAGAACCAGCGATATCTTGGTTTTCGTGGGGTTTCAAGCTGAGATATGCATTTCCCTGCGATAATCTTGGTGAGACTTCTGTCCGAAGTATGCAGAATCATCGAGATGGCTCCATTCGAGCTATTTAATGCGAGAAACACGTTGTCTGGTGTTTTCACCACTCCACAGTTGGTTGATATGCAGAACCGGCGATGTTTGGTTTTCGTCGGGTTTCAAGCTGAGATATGCATTTTTTACGATAATCTTGATGAGACTTCCGTCCGAAGTATGCTTAATCATCGAGATCGCTCGTTTCGAACAATTTAATGCGAGAAACACGTTATCTGGTGTTTTCAGCACTCCACAGTGCGGTTGATATGCAGAACTGGCGGTATCTTGGTTTTCGTGGGGTTTCAAGCTGAGATATGCATTTTTTATGATAATCTTGGTGAGACTTCTCTCCGAAGTATGCTTAATCATCGAGATCGCTCTATTCGAGCTATTTAATGCGAGAAACACGTTATCTGGTGTTTTCAGCACTCCACAGTGCGTTTGATAATCAGAACCGGCGATATCTTGGTTTTTGTTGGGTTTCAAGCTGAGATATGCATTTTTTACGATAATCTTGGTGAGACTTCTGTCCGAAGTATGCTTAATCATCGAGATCGCTCTATTCGAGCAATTTAATGCGAGAAACACGTTTTCTGGGGTTTTCACCACACCAGAGTTCGTCGGATATGCAGAACAGGTGATATCTTGGCTTTCGAGGGGTTTCAAGCTGAGATATGCATTTTCTGCGATAATCTTGGAGAGACTTCTGTCCGAAGTATGCAGAATCATCGAGATCGCTCTTTTCGAGCTATTTATTGCGAGAAACAAGTTATCTGGTGTTTTCACCACACCAGAGATCGTCGGATATGCAGAACAGGTGATATCTTGGCTTTCGAGGGGTTTCAAGCTGAGATACGCATTTTCTGCGATAATCTTGGAGAGACTTCTGTCCGAAGTATGCTTAATCATCGAGATCGCTCTATTCGAGCTATTTAATGCGAGAAACACGTTATCTGGTGTTTTCAAAACTCCACAGTGCGTATGATATGCAGAACCGACGATATCTTGGTTTTCGTGGGGTTTCAAGCTCAGATATGCATTTTCTGCGATAATCTTGGTGAGACTTCTGTCCGAAGTATGCAGAGTCATCGAGATCGTACTTTTCGAGCTATTTAATGCGAGAAACACGTTTTCTGGGGTTTTCACCACTCCACAGTTCGTTGGATATGCAGAACAGGAGATATCTTGGTTTTCGTGGGGTTTCTAGCAGAGATATGCATTTTCTGCGATAATCTTGGAGAGACATCAGTCCGAAGTATGCAGAAACATCGAGAGCGCTCTTTTCGAGCTATTTAATGCGAGAAACACGTTATCTGGTGTTTTCACCACTCCACAGTGCGTTTGATAATCAGAACCGGCGATATCTTGGTTTTTGTTGGGTTTCAAGCTGAGATATGCATTTTTTACGATAATCTTGGTGAGACTTCTGTCCGAAGTATGCAGAATCATCGAGATCGCTCGTTTCGAGCTAGTTAATGCGAGAAACACGTTATCTGGTGTTTTCTCCACTCCACAGTGCGTTTGATAATCAGAACCGGCGATATCTTGGTTTTGTTGGGTTTCAAGCTGAGATATGCATTTTTTACGATAATCTTGGTGAGACTTCTGTCCGAAGTATGCTTAATCATCGAGATCGCTCTTTTCGAGCAATTTAATGCGAGAAACACGTTTTCTGGGGTTTTCACCACACCAGAGTTCGTCGGATATGCAGAACAGGTGATATCTTGGCTTTCGAGGGGTTTCAAGCTGAGATATGCATTTTCTGCGATAATCTTGGAGAGACTTCTGTCCGAAGTATGCAGAATCATCGAGATCGCTCTTTTCGAGCTATTTATTGCGAGAAACAAGTTATCTGGTGTTTTCACCACTCCACAGTGCGTTTGATATGCAGAACCAGCGATATCTTGGTTTTCGTGGGGTTTCAAGCTCAGATATGCATTTTCTGCGATAATCTTGGTGAGATTTCTGTCCGAAGTATGCAGAATCATCGAGATCGCTCTTTTCGAGCTATTTAATGCGAGAAACACGTTTTCTGGGGTTTTCACCACACCACAGTTCGTTGGATATGCAGAACAGGTGATATCTTGGTTTTCGAGGGGTTTCAAGCTGAGATATGCATTTTCTACGATAAGCTTGGTGAGTCATCTGTCCGAAGTATGCAGAAACATCGAGAGCGCTCTTTTCGAGCTATTTAATGCGAGAAACTCGTTTTCTGGGGTTTTCACCACTCCACAGTTCGTTGGATATGCAGAACCGGAGATATTTTGGTTTTCGTCGGGTTTCATGCTGAGATATGCATTTTCTACGATAAGCTAGGTGAGACATCTGTCCGAAGTATGCAGAAACATCGAGAGCGCTCTTTTCGAGCTATTTAATGCGAGAAACTCTTTTTCTGGGGTTTTCAACACTCCGCAGTTCGTTGGATATGCAGAACCGGAGATATCTTGGATTTCGTGGGGTTCCAAGCTGAGCTATGCATTTTTTACGATAATCTTGGTGAGACTTCTGTCCGAAGTATGCTTAATCATCGAGATCGCTCGTTTCGACCTATTTAATGCGAGAAACATGTTATCTGGTGTTTTCAGCACTCCACAGTGCGTTTGATATGCAGAACCAGCGATATCTGGGTTTTCGTCGGGTTTCAAGCTGAGATATGCATTTTTTACGATAATCTTGGTGAGACTTCTGTCCGAAGTATGCTTGATCATGGAGATCGCTCGTTTCGACCTATTTAATGCGAGAAACATGTTATCTGGTGTTTTCAGCACTCCACAGTGCGTTTGATATGCAGAACCAGCGATATCTGGGTTTTCGTCGGGTTTCAAGCTGAGATATGCATTTTTTACGATAATCTTGGTGAGACTTCTGTCCGAAGTATGCTTGATCATCGAGATCGCTCGTTTCGACCTATTTAATGCGAGAAACACGTTATCTGGTGTTTTCACCACTCCACAGTGCGTTGGATATGCAGAACCGGAGATATTTTGGTTTTCGTCGGGTTTCATGCTGAAATATGCATTTTCTACGATAAGCTTGGTGAGACATCAGTCCGAAGTATGCAGAAACATCGAGAGCGCTGTTTTCGAGCTATTTATTGCGAGAAACACGTTTTCTGGGGTTTTCACCACACCACAGTTCGTTGGATATGCAGAACAGGTGATATCTTGGTTTTCGAGGGGTTTGAAGCTGAGATATGCATTTTCTGCGATAATCTTGGAGAGACTTCTGTCCGAAGTATGCAGAATCATCGAGATCGCTCTTTTCGAACTATTCAATGCGAGAAACAAGTTATCTGGTGTTTTCACCACTCCACAGTGCGTATGATATGCAGAACCGACGATATTTTGGTTTTCGTCGGGTTTCATGCTGAGATATGCATTTTCTACGATAAGCTATGTGAGACATCTGTCCGAAGTATGCAGAAACATCGAGAGCGCTCTTTTTGAGCTATTTAATGCGAGAAACTCTTTTTCTGGGGTTTTCACCACTCCGCAGTTCGTTGGATATGCAGAACCGGAGATATCTTGGATTTCGTGGGGTTTCAAGCTGAGCTATGCATTTTTTACGATAATCTTGGTGAGACTTCTGTCCGAAGTATGCTTAATCATCGAGATCGCTCGTTTCGACCTATTTAATGCGAGAAACACGTTATCTGGTGTTTTCAGCACTCCACAGTGCGTTTGATATGCAGAACCAGCGATATCTTGGTTTTCGTGGGGTTTCAAGCTCAGATATGCATTTTCTGCGATAATCTTGGTGAGATTTCTGTCCGAAGTATGCAGAATCATCGAGATCGCACTTTTCGAGCTATTTAATGCGAGAAACACGGTATCTGGTGTTTTCACCACTCCACAGTGCGTTTGATATGCAGAACCGGCGATATCTTGGTTTTTGTGGGGTTTCAAGCTGAGATATACATTTTTTACGATAATCTTGGTGAGACTTCTGTCCGATGTATGCATAATCGTCAAGTTCGCTCTATTCGAGCTATTTAATGCGAGAAACACGTTATCTGGTGTTTTCACCACTCCACAGTGCGTTTGATATGCAGAACCGGCGATAATTTGGTTTTTGTGGGGTTTCAAGCAGAGATATGCATTTTCTGCGATAATCTTGGGGAGACTTCTGTCCGATGTCTGCAGAATCATCGAGATCGCTCTTTTCGAGCTATATAATGCGAGAAACACGTTTTCTGGGGTTTTCACCACACCACAGTTCGTTTGATATGCAGAACCGGCGATATCTTCGTTTTCGTGGGGATTCAAGCTGAGATATGGATTTTCTATGATAATCTTGGTCAGAATTCAGTCAGAAGTATGCAGAATCGTCTAGATCGCTCTTTTCAAGCTATTTAATGCGAAAAAACAATTTTTCTGGTGTTTTCAACATTCCTCAGTGCGTTTGATATGCAGAACCGGCGATATCTTGATTTTCGTATTGCTTCCAGCTGAGATATGCATTTTCTGCGATAATCTTGGTGAGTCTTCTGTCAGAAGTATGTAGAACCATCTAGATCGCTCTTTTCGAACTATTCAATGCGAGAAACACGTTTTCTGGTGTATTCACCACTCCACAGTACGTTTGATGTGCAGAACCGGAGATAACTTGGTTTTCGTGAGGTTTCAAGCTGAGATATGCATTTTCTCCGATAATATTGGTGAGACTTGAGTCAGAAGTATGCAGAATCATCTAGATCGCTCGTGTCGAGCTATTTAATGCAAAAAAACAAGTTTTCTGGTGTTTTCAACATTCCACAGTGCGTTAGATATGCAGAACCGGCGATATCTTGATTTTCGTATTGTTTCCAGCTGAGATATGCATTTTCTGCGATAATCTTGATGAGTCTTCTGTCAGAAGTATGTAGAACCATCTAGATCGCTCTTTTCGAGCTATTTAATGCGAGAAACACGTTTTCTGGTGTATTCACCACACCACAGTACGTTTGACATGCAGAACCGGCGACATCTTGATTTTCGTGAGGTTTCAAGCTGAGATATGGATTTTTTACGATAATCTTGGTGAGACTTCAGTCAGAAGTATGCAGAATCATCTAGATCCCTTTTTTCGAGCTATTTAATGCGAGAAACACGTTATCTGGTTGTTTTCACCACTCCACAGTGCGTTTGATATGAAGAACCGGCGACATCTTGGATTTCGTCGGGTTTCAAGCTGAGGTATGCATTTTCTACGTTAATCTTTGTGCGACTTCTGTCAGAAGTATGCAGAATCTTCGAGATCGCTCTTTTCGAGCTATTTAATGTGAAAAAACAAGTTTTCTGGTGTTTTCACCACTCAACAGTACGTTTGACATGCAGAACCGGAGATATCTTTGTTTCGGTCGGGTTTCAAGCTGAGATATGCATTTTCCACGATAGTCTTGGTGAGACGTCTGTCAGAAGTATGCAGAATCTTCGAGAACGCTCTTTTCGAGCTACATAATGCGAGAAACACGTTATCAGGTGTTTTCACAACTCCACAGTGCGTTTGATATGCAGAACCGGCGACATCTTGGCTTTCGTCGGGTATCAAGCTGAGATATGCATTTTCGACGATAATCTTGGTGAGACTTCTGTCAGAAGTATGCAGAATCATCGGGATCGCTCTTTTCAAGCTATTTAATGCGATAAAACAAGTTTTCTGGTGTTTTCAACATTCCACAGTGCGTTTTATATGCAGAATCGGCGATATCTTGGTTTCGGTCGGGTTTCAAGCTGAGATATGCATTTTCTGCGATAATCTTGGTGAGTCTTCTTTCAGAAGTATGCAGAATCATCGAGATCCCTTTTTTCGAGCTATTTAATGCGAGAAACACGTTATCTGGTGTTTTCACCACTCCACAGTGCGTTTGATATGCAGAACCGGCGACATCTTGGATTTCGTCGGGTTTCAAGCTGAGATATGCATTTTCTACGTTAATTTTTGTGAGACTTCTGTCAGAAGTATGCAGAATCTTCGAGATCGCTCTTTTCGATCTATTTAATGTGAAAAAACAAGTGTTCTGGTGTTTTCAATTTCCACAGTGCGTTTAATATGCAGAACCGGCGATATCTTGATTTTCGTTGTGTTTCCAGCTGAGATATGCATTTTCTGCGATAATCTTGGTGAGTCTTCTGTCAGAAGTATGCAGAATCATCGATATCCCTTTTTTCGAGCTATTTAATGCGAGAAACACGTTATATGGTGTTTACATCACTCTACAGTGCGTTTGATATGCAGAACCGGTGACATCTTGGATTTCGTCGGGTTTCAAGCTGAGATATGCATTTTCAACGATAATCTTGGTGAGACTTCTGTCAGAAGTATGCAGAATCATCGGGATCGCCCTTTTCAAGCTATTTAATGCGATAAAACAAGTTTTCTGGTGTTTTCAACATTCCACAGTTCGTTTTATATGCAGAACCGGCGATATCTTGATTTTCGTGGTGTTTCCAGCTGAGATATGCATTTTCTGCGATAATCTTGGTGAGTCTTCTTTCAGAAGTATGCAGAATCATCGAGATCGCTCGTTTCGACCTATTTAATGCGAAAAACACGTTATCTGGTGTTTTCAGCACTCCACAGTGCGTTTGATATGCAGAACCAGCGATATCTTGGTTTTCGTGGGGTTTCAAGCTCAGATATGCATTTTCTGCGATAATCTTGGTGAGATTTCTGTCCGAAGTATGCAGAATCATCGAGATCGCACTTTTCGAGCTATTTAATGCGAGAAACACGGTATCTGGTGTTTTCACCACTCCACAGTGCGTTTGATATGCAGAACCGGCGATATCTTGGTTTTTGTGGGGTTTCAAGCTGAGATATACATTTTTTACGATAATCTTGGTGAGACTTCTGTCCGATGAATGTTTAATCGTCAAGTTCGCTCTATTCGAGCTATTTAATGCGAGAAACACGTTATCTGGTGTTTTCACCACTCCACAGTGCGTTTGATATGCAGAACCGGCGATAATTTGGTTTTTGTGGGGTTTCAAGCAGAGATATGCATTTTCTACGATAAGCTTGGTGAAACATCTGTCCGAAGTATGCAGAAACGTCGAGAGCGCTCTGTCCGATCTATTTAATGCGAGAAACTCGTTTTCTGGGGTTTTCACCACTCCACAGTTCGTTGGATATGCAGAACCGGATATATCTTGGTTTTCGTGGGGTTTCAAGCTGAGATATGCATTTTCTGCGATAATCTTGTTGAGACTTCTGTCCGAAGTATGCAGAATCTTCGAGAACGCTCTTTTCGAGCTACTTAATGCGCGAAACACGTTTTCTGGTATTTTCACCACTCCACGGTACGTTTGATGTGCAGAACCGGAGATATCTTGGTTTTCGTGGGGTTTCAAGATGAGATATGCATTTTCTGCGATAATACTGGTGAGACTTCAGTCAGAAGTATGCAGAATCATCTAGATCGCTCTTTTCGAGCTACTTAATGCACGAAACGCGTTTTCTGGTGTTTGCACCACTCCACAGTGCGTTCGATATGCAGAACAGTAGATATCTTGGTTTTCGTGGGGTTTCAAGCTGAGATATGCATTTTCTGCGATAATCTTGTTGAGACTTCTGTCCGAAGTATGCAGAATCATCGAGATCGCTCGTTTCGAGCTACTTAATGCGCGAAACACGTTTTCTGGTGTTTTCACCACTCCACAGAGCGTTTGATATGCAGAACCGGAGATATCTTGGTTTTCGTGGGGTTTCAAGCTGAGATATGCATTTTCTGCGATAATCTTGGTGAGACTTCTGTCCGAAGTATGCAGAATCATCCAGATCGCACTTTTCGAGCTATTTAATGCGAGAAGCACGTTATCTGGTGTTTTCACCACTCCACAGTTGGTTTGATATGCAGAACCGGAGATATCTTGGTTTTCGTGGGGTTTCTAGCTGAGATATGCATTTTCTGCGATAATCTTGGTGAGACTTCTGTCCGAAGAATGCAGAATCATCGAGATCGCTCTTTTCGAGCTATTTAATGCGAGAAACACGTTTTCTTGTATGTTCACCACTCCACAGTGCGTTTGATATGCAGAACCGGAGATATCTTGGCTTTCGTCGGGTATCAAGCTGAGACATGCATTTTCTGCGATAATCTTGGTGATTCTTCTGTCAGAAGGATGCAGAAACATCGAGAACGCTCTTTTCGAACTACCTAATGCGAGAAACACGTTTTCTGGTTTTTTCACCGCTCCACAGTGCGTCTGAAATGCAGAACCGGCGATATCTTGGTTTTCGTGGGGTTTGTAGCTGAGATATGCATTTTCTGCGATAATCTTGGTGAGACTTCTGTCCGAAGTGTGCAGAATCATCGAGATCGCTCATTTCGAGCTATTTAATGCGAGAAACACGTTTTCTGGGGTTTTCACCACACCACAGTTCGTTGGATATGCAGAACAGGTGATATCTTGGTTTTCGAGGGGTTTCAAGCTGAGATATGCATTTTCTGCGATAAACTTGTAGAGACTTCTGTCCGAAGTATGCTGAATCATCGAGATCGCACATTTCAAGCTAGTTAATGCGAGAAAAACCTTATCTGGTGTTTTCACCACTCCACAGTGCGTTTGATATGCAGAACCCGCGATGTTTGGTTTTCGTCGGGTTTCAAGTTGAGATATGCATTTTCTACGATAATCTTGGTGAGACTTCTGTCCGAAGTATGCAGAATCATCGAGATCGCTCATTTCGAGCTATTTAATGCGGGAAACACGTTATCTGGTGTTTTGACCACTCCACAGTGCGTTTGATATGTAGAGCCGCCGACAACTTGGTTTTCGTGGGGTTTCCAGCTGATATATGCATTTTCTGCGATCAGCTTGGTGTTTCAGCTATGAGAAGTATGCAGAATCATCGAGCACGCTCTTTTCGAGCTACTTAATGCGAGAAACACGTTTTCTGGTTTTTTCACCACTCCACAGTGCGTCTGAAATGCAGAACCGGCGATATCTTGGCTTTCGTCGGGTATCAAGCTGAGACATGCATTTTCTGCGATAATCTTGGTGATTCTTCTGTCAGAAGGATACAGAAACATCGAGAACGCTCTTTTCGAACTACCTAATGCGAGAAACACGTTTTCTGGTTTTTTCACCGCTCCACAGTGCGTCTGAAATGCAGAACCGGCGATATCTTGGTTTTCGTGGGGTTTGTAGCTGAGATATGCATTTTCTGCGATAATCTTGGTGAGTCTTCTGTCAGAAGTATGCAGAATCGTCTAGATCTCTCTTTTCGAGCTATTTAATGCGAGAAACACGTTTTCTTGTGTTTTCACCACCCCACAGTGCGTTTGATATGCAGAACCGGAGATATCTTGGTTTTCGTGGGGTTTGTAGCAGAGATATGCATTTTCTGCGATAATCTTGGTGAGTCTTCTGTCAGAAGTATGCAGAATCATCTAGATCGCTCTTTTCGAGCTATTTAATGCGAGAAACACGTTTTCTTGTATGTTCACCACTCCACAGTGCGTTTGATATGCAGAACCGGAGATATCTTGGTTTCGGTCGGGTTTCAAGCTGAGATATGCATTTTCTGCGATAATCTTGCTGAGACTTCAGTCAGAAGTATGCAGAATAATCGAGATCGCTCTTTTCGAGCTAGTTGATGCGAGAAACACGTTTTCTGGCGTTTTCACGACTCCACAGTGCGTCTGATATGCAGAACCGGCGATATCTTGGTTTTCGCGGGGTTTCCAGCTGGGATATGCATTTTCAGCGGCAATCTTGGTGAGACTTCTGTCCGAAGAATGCAGAATCATCGAGAACGCTCTTTTCGAGATAGTTAATGCGAGAAACACGTTTTCTGGTGTATTCACCACTCCACAGTACGTTTGACATGCAGAACCGGAGATATCTTGGTTTCGGACGGGTTTCAAGCTGAGATATGCATTTTCTGCGATAATCTTGGTGAGTGTTCTGTCAGAAGTATGCAGAATCATCGAGATCGCTCTTTTGGAGCTATTTAATGCGAGAAACACGTTATGTGGCGTTTTCACCACTCCACAGTGCGTTTGATATGCAGAACCGGCGACATCTTGGCTGTCGTAGGGTATCAAGCTGAGATATGCATTTTCTACGATAATCTTGGTGAGACTTCTGTCAGAAGTATGCTGAATCATCTAGATCGCTCTTTTCGAGCTATTTAATGCGAGAAACATGTTTTCTGGGGTTTTCACCACTCCACAGTGCGTCTGATATGCAGAACCAGCGAAATCTTGGTTTTCGTGGGGTTTCAAGTGGAGATATGCATGTTCTACGATAATCTTGGTGAAACATCTGTCCGAAATATGCAGAAACATCAAGAGCGCTCTTTTCGAGCTATTTAATGCGAGAAACACGTTTTCTGGGGTTTTCACCACACCACAGTTCGTTGGATGTGCAGAACCGGAGATATCTTGGTTTTCGTGGGGTTTCAAGCTGAGATATGCATTTTCTGCGATAATCTTGGTGAGACTTCTGTCCGAAGTATGCAGTATCATCCAGATCGCACTTTTCGAGCTATTTAATGCGAGAAGCACGTTATCTGGTGTTTTCACCACTCCACAGTTGGTTTGATATGCAGAACCGGAGATATCTTGGTTTTCGTGGGGTTTCTAGCTGAGATATGCATTTTCTGCGATAATCTTGGTGAGACTTCTGTCCGAAGAATGCAGAATCATCGAGATCGCTCTTTTCGAGCTATTTAATGCGAGAAACACGTTTTCTTGTATGTTCACCACTCCACAGTGCGTTTGATATGCAGAACCGGAGATATCTTGGCTTTCGTCGGGTATCAAGCTGAGACATGCATTTTCTGCGATAATCTTGGTGATTCTTCTGTCAGAAGGATGCAGAAACATCGAGAACGCTCTTTTCGAACTACCTAATGCGAGAAACACGTTTTCTGGTTTTTTCACCGCTCCACAGTGCGTCTGAAATGCAGAACCAGCGATATCTTGGTTTTCGTGGGGTTTGTAGCTGAGATATGCATTTTCTGCGATAATCTTGGTGAGACTTCTGTCCGAAGTGTGCAGAATCATCGAGATCGCTCATTTCGAGCTATTTAATGCGAGAAACACGTTTTCTGGGGTTTTCACCACACCACAGTTCGTTGGATATGCAGAACAGGTGATATCTTGGTTTTCGAGGGGTTTCAAGCTGAGATATGCATTTTCTGCGATAAACTTGTAGAGACTTCTGTCCGAAGTATGCTGAATCATCGAGATCGCACTTTTCAAGCTAGTTAATGCGAGAAAAACCTTATCTGGTGTTTTCACCACTCCACAGTGCGTTTGATATGCAGAACCCGCGATGTTTGGTTTTCGTCGGGTTTCAAGTTGAGATATGCATTTTCTACGATAATCTTGGTGAGACTTCTGTCCGAAGTATGCAGAATCATCGAGATCGCTCATTTCGAGCTATTTAATGCGGGAAACACGTTATCTGGTGTTTTGACCACCCCACAGTGCGTTTGATATGCAGAACCGGAGATATCTTGGTTTTCGTGGGGTTTGTAGCTGAGATATGCATTTTCTGCGATAATCTTGGTGAGTCTTCTGTCAGAAGTATGCAGAATCATCTAGATCGCTCTTTTCGAGCTATTTAATGCGAGAAACACGTTTTCTTGTATGTTCACCACTCCACAGTGCGTTTGATATGCAGAACCGGAGATATCTTGGTTTCGGTCGGGTTTCAAGCTGAGATATGCATTTTCTGCGATAATCTTGCTGAGACTTCAGTCAGAAGTATGCAGAATAATCGAGATCGCTCTTTTCGAGCTAGTTGATGCGAGAAACACGTTTTCTGGCGTTTTCACGACTCCACAGTGCGTCTGATATGCAGAACCGGCGATATCTTGGTTTTCGCGGGGTTTCCAGCTGGGATATGCATTTTCAGCGGCAATCTTGGTGAGACTTCTGTCCGAAGAATGCAGAATCATCTAGATCGCTCTTTTCGAGCTATTTAATGCGAGAAACACGTTTTCTTGTATGTTCACCACTCCACAGTGCGTTTGATATGCAGAACCGGAGATATCTTGGTTTCGGTCGGGTTTCAAGCTGAGATATGCATTTTCTGCGATAATCTTGCTGAGACTTCAGTCAGAAGTATGCAGAATAATCGAGATCGCTCTTTTCGAGCTAGTTGATGCGAGAAACACGTTTTCTGGCGTTTTCACGACTCCACAGTGCGTCTGATATGCAGAACCGGCGATATCTTGGTTTTCGCGGGGTTTCCAGCTGGGATATGCATTTTCAGCGGCAATCTTGGTGAGACTTCTGTCCGAAGAATGCAGAATCATCGAGAACGCTCTTTTCGAGATAGTTAATGCGAGAAACACGTTTTCTGGTGTATTCACCACTCCACAGTACGTTTGACATGCAGAACCGGAGATATCTTGGTTTCGGACGGGTTTCAAGCTGAGATATGCATTTTCTGCGATAATCTTGGTGAGTGTTCTGTCAGAAGTATGCAGAATCATCGAGATCGCTCTTTTGGAGCTATTTAATGCGAGAAACACGTTATGTGGCGTTTTCACCACTCCACAGTGCGTTTGATATGCAGAACCGGCGACATCTTGGCTGTCGTAGGGTATCAAGCTGAGATATGCATTTTCTACGATAATCTTGGTGAGACTTCTGTCAGAAGTATGCTGAATCATCTAGATCGCTCTTTTCGAGCTATTTAATGCGAGAAACATGTTTTCTGGGGTTTTCACCACTCCACAGTGCGTCTGATATGCAGAACCAGCGAAATCTTGGTTTTCGTGGGGTTTCAGGTGGAGATATGCATGTTCTACGATAATCTTGGTGAAACATCTGTCCGAAATATGCAGAAACATCAAGAGCGCTCTTTTCGAGCTATTTAATGCGAGAAACACGTTTTCTGGGGTTTTCACCACACCACAGTTCGTTGGATGTGCAGAACCGGAGATATCTTGGTTTTCGTGGGGTTTCAAGCTGAGATATGCATTTTCTGCGATAATCTTGGTGAGACTTCTGTCCGAAGTATGCAGAATCATCCAGATCGCACTTTTCGAGCTATTTAATGCGAGAAGCACGTTATCTGGTGTTTTCACCACTCCACAGTTGGTTTGATATGCAGAACCGGAGATATCTTGGTTTTCGTGGGGTTTCTAGCTGAGATATGCATTTTCTGCGATAATCTTGGTGAGACTTCTGTCCGAAGAATGCAGAATCATCGAGATCGCTCTTTTCGAGCTATTTAATGCGAGAAACACGTTTTCTTGTATGTTCACCACTCCACAGTGCGTTTGATATGCAGAACCGGAGATATCTTGGCTTTCGTCGGGTATCAAGCTGAGACATGCATTTTCTGCGATAATCTTGGTGATTCTTCTGTCAGAAGGATGCAGAAACATCGAGAACGCTCTTTTCGAACTACCTAATGCGAGAAACACGTTTTCTGGTTTTTTCACCGCTCCACAGTGCGTCTGAAATGCAGAACCAGCGATATCTTGGTTTTCGTGGGGTTTGTAGCTGAGATATGCATTTTCTGCGATAATCTTGGTGAGACTTCTGTCCGAAGTGTGCAGAATCATCGAGATCGCTCATTTCGAGCTATTTAATGCGAGAAACACGTTTTCTGGGGTTTTCACCACACCACAGTTCGTTGGATATGCAGAACAGGTGATATCTTGGTTTTCGAGGGGTTTCAAGCTGAGATATGCATTTTCTGCGATAAACTTGTAGAGACTTCTGTCCGAAGTATGCTGAATCATCGAGATCGCACTTTTCAAGCTAGTTAATGCGAGAAAAACCTTATCTGGTGTTTTCACCACTCCACAGTGCGTTTGATATGCAGAACCCGCGATGTTTGGTTTTCGTCGGGTTTCAAGTTGAGATATGCATTTTCTACGATAATCTTGGTGAGACTTCTGTCCGAAGTATGCAGAATCATCGAGATCGCTCATTTCGAGCTATTTAATGCGGGAAACACGTTATCTGGTGTTTTGACCACTCCACAGTGCGTTTGATATGTAGAGCCGCCGAAAACTTGGTTTTCGTGGGGTTTCCAGCTGATATATGCATTTTCTGCGATCAGCTTGGTGTTTCAGCTATGAGAAGTATGCAGAATCATCGAGCACGCTCTTTTCGAGCTACTTAATGCGAGAAACACGTTTTCTGGTTTTTTCACCACTCCACAGTGCGTCTGAAATGCAGAACCGGCGATATCTTGGCTTTCGTCGGGTATCAAGCTGAGACATGCATTTTCTGCTATAATCTTGGTGATTCTTCTGTCAGAAGGATGCAGAAACATCGAGAACGCTCTTTTCGAACTACCTAATGCGAGAAACACGTTTTCTGGTTTTTTCACCGCTCCACAGTGCGTCTGAAATGCAGAACCGGCGATATCTTGGTTTTCGTGGGGTTTGTAGCTGAGATATGCATTTTCTGCGATAATCTTGGTGATTCTTCTGTCAGAAGTATGCAGAATCATCGAGAACGCTCCTTTCGAGCTATTTAATGCGAGAAACACGTTTTCTGGTGTATTCACCACTCCACAGTACGTTTGACATGCAGAACCGGAGATATCTTGGTTTCGGACGGGTTTCAAGCTGAGATATGCATTTTCTGTTATAATCTTGGTGAGTGTTCTGTCAGAAGTATGCAGAATCATCGAGATCGCTCTTTTCGAGCTATTTAATGCGAGAAACACGTTATCTGGCGTTTTCACCACTCCACAGTGCGTTTGATATGCAGAACCGGCGACATCTTGGCTGTCGTAGGGTTTCAAGCTGAGATATGCATTTTCTGCGATAATCTTGCTGAGACTTCAGTCAGAAGTATGCAGAATAATCGAGATCGCTCTTTTCGAGCTAGTTGATGCGAGAAACACGTTTTCTGGTGTTTTCACGACTCCACAGTGCGTCTGATATGCAGAACCGGCGATATCTTGGTTTTCGCGGGGTTTCCAGCTGGGATATGCATTTTCAGCGGCAATCTTGGTGAGACTTCTGTCCGAAGAATGCAGAATCATCGAGAACGCTCTTTTCGAGATAGTTAATGCGAGAAACACGTTTTCTAGTGTATTCACCACTCCACAGTACGTTTGACATGCAGAACCGGAGATATCTTGGTTTCGGACGGGTTTCAAGCTGAGCTATGCATTTTCTGCGATAATCTTGGTGAGTGTTCTGTCAGAAGTATGCAGAATCATCGAGAACGCTCTTTTCGAGATAGTTAATGCGAGAAACACGTTTTCTGGTGTTTTCACCATTCCACAGTGCGTCTGATATGCTGAACCGGCGATATCTTGGTTTTCGTGGGGTTTCCAGCTGAGATATGCATTTTCTGCGATAATCTTGGTGATTCTTCTGTCAGAAGTATGCAGAATCATCGAGAACGCTCCTTTCGAGCTATTTAATGCGCGAAACACGTTTTCTGGTGTATTCACCACTCCACAGTACGTTTGACATGCAGAACCGGAGATATCTTGGTTTCGGACGGGTTTCAAGCTGAGATATGCATTTTCTGCGATAATCTTGGTGAGTGTTCTGTCAAAAGTATGCAGAATCATCGAGATCGCTCTTTTCGAGCTATTTAATGCGAGAAACACGTTATCTGGCGTTTTCACCACTCCACAGTGCGTTTGATATGCAGAACCGGCGACATCTTGGCTGTCGTAGGGTATCAAGCTGAGATATGCATTTTCTACGATAATCTTGGTGAGACTTCTGTCAGAAGTATGCTGAATCATCTAGATCGCTCTTTCCGAGCTATTTAATGCGAGAAACATGTTTTCTGGGGTTTTCACCACTCCACAGTTCGTTGGATATGCAGAACAGGAGATATCTTGGTTTTCGTGGAGTTTCTAGCAGAGATATGCATTTTCTGCGATAATGATGGTGAGACTTCTGTTAGAAGTATGCAGAATCATCGAGATCGCACATTTCGATCTATTTAATGCGAGAAACACGTTGTCTGGTGTTTTCACCACTCCACAGTTGGTTTGGTATGCAGAACCGGCGATATCTGGGTTTTCGTGGGGTTTCAAAATGAGATATGCATTTTCAGCGATAATCTAGGTGAGTCTTTTGTCAGAAGTATGCAGAATCATCTAGATCGCTCTTTTCGAGCGATTTAATGCGAAAAAACAATTTTTCTGGTTGTTTTCACCACTTTACAGTTGGTTTGATATGCAGTACCGGCGATATCTGGGTTTTCGTGGGGTTTCAAGCTGAGATATGCATTTTCAGCGATAATCTTGGTGAGTCTTTTGTCCGAAGTATGCAGAATCATCGAGATCGCTCGTTTCGAGCTATTTAATGCGGGAAACACGTTATCTGGTGTTTTGACCACTCCACAGTGCGTTTGATATGCAGAACCGGCGATATCTTGGTTTTCGTGGGGTTTCCAGCTGAGATATGCATTTTCTGCGATAATCTTGGTGATTCTTCTGTCAGAAGTATGCAGAATCATCGAGAACGCTCCTTTCGAGCTATTTAATGCGGGAAACACGTTATCTGGTGTTTTGACCACTCCACAGTGCGTTTGATATGCAGAACCGGCGATATCTTGGTTTTCGTGGGGTTTCCAGCTGAGATATGCATTTTCTGCGATAATCTTGGTGATTCTTCTGTCAGAAGTATGCAGAATCATCGAGAACGCTCCTTTCGAGCTATTTAATGCGAGAAACACGTTTTCTGGTGTATTCACCACTCCACAGTACGTTTGATATGCAGAACCGGAGATATCTTGGTTTCCGTGGGGTTTCAAGCTGAGATATGCATTTTCTGCGATAATCTTGGTGTGACCTCTGTCCGAAGTATGCAGAAACATCGAGATCGCTCTTTTCGACCTATTTAATGCGAGAAACACGTTATCTGGTGTTTTCACCACTCCACAGTACGTTTGATATGCAGAACCGGCGACATCTTGATTTTCGTAATGTTTCTAGCTGAGATATGCATTTTCTGCGATAATATTGTTGAGACTTCAGTCAGAAGTATGCAGAATCATCTAGATCGCTCGTTTCGAGCTATTTAATGCGAAAAAAACCAGTTTTCTGGTGTTTTGACCACTCCACAGTGCGTCTGATATGCAGAACCGGCGATATCTTGGTTTTCGTGGGGATTCAAGCTCAGATATGCATTTTCTGCGATAATCTTGGTGAGACTTCTGTCCGAAGTATGCAGAGTATTCGAGATCGTACTTTTCGAGCTATTTAATGCGAGGAACACGTTTTCTGGGGTTTTCACCACTCCACATTTGGTTTGATATGGAGAACCAGCGATATCTTGGTTTTCGTGTGGTTTCAAGCTGAGATATGCAATTCCTGCGATAATCTTGGTGAGACTTCTGTCCGAAGTATGCTTAATCATCGAGATCGCTCTTTTCGAGCTATTTAATGCGAGAAACACGTTATCTGGTGTTTTCAGCAATCCACAGTGCGTTTGATATGCAGAACCAGCGAAATCTTGGTTTTCGTGGGGTTTCAAGTTGAGATATGCTTGTTCTACGATAATCTTGGTGAAACATCTGTCCGAAATATGCAGAAACATCAAGTGCGCTCTTTTCGAGCTATTTAATGCGAGAAACACGTTTTCTGGGGTTTTCACCACACCACAGTTCGTTGGATGTGCAGAACCGGAGATATCTTGGTTTTCGTGGGGTTTCAAGCTGAGATATGCATTTTCTGCGATAATCTTGGTGAGACTTCTGTCCGAAGTATGCAGAATCATCCAGATCGCTCTTTTCGAGCTATTTAATGCGAGAAGCACGTTATCTGGTGTTTTCACCACTCCACAGTTGGTTTGATATGCAGAACCGGAGATATCTTGGTTTTCGTGGGGTTTCTAGCTGAGATATGCATTTTCTGCGATTATCTTGGTGAGACTTCTGTCCGAAGAATGCAGAATCATCGAGATCGCTCTTTTCGAGCTATTTAATGCGAGAAACACGTTATCTGGTGTTTTCAGCATTCCACAGTGCGTTTGATATGCAGAACCAGCGATATCTTGGTTTTCGTGGGGTTTCAAGCTGAGATATGCAATTCCTTCGATAATCTTGGTGAGACCTCTGTCCGAAGTATGCAGAAACATCGAGATCGCTCTTTTCGACCTATTTAATGCGAGAAACACGTTATCTGGTGTTTTCACCACTCCACAGTACGTTTGATATGCTGAACCGGCGACATCTTGAATTTCGTAATGTTTCTAGCTGAGATATGCATTTTCTGCGATAATATTGTTGAGACTTCAGTCAGAAGTTTGCAGAATCATCTTGATCGCTCGTTTCGAGCTATTTAATGCGAGAAACACGTTATCTGGTGTTTTGACCACTCCACAGTGCGTCTGATATGCAGAACCGGCGATATCTTGGTTTTCGTGGGGATTCAAGCTCAGATATGCATTTTCTGCGATAATCTTGGTGAGACTTCTGTCCGAAGTATGCAGAGTATTCGAGATCGTACTTTTCGAGCTATTTAATGCGAGGAACACGTTTTCTGGGGTTTTCACCACTCCACATTTGGTTTGATATGGAGAACCAGCGATATCTTGGTTTTCGTGTGGTTTCAAGCTGAGATATGCAATTCCTGCGATAATCTTGGTGAGACTTCTGTCCGAAGTATGCTTATTCATCGAGATCGCTCTTTTCGAGCTATTTAATGCGAGAAACACGTTATCTGGTGTTTTCAGCAATCCACAGTGCGTTTGATATGCAGAACCAGCGAAATCTTGGTTTTCGTGGGGTTTCAAGTTGAGATATGCTTGTTCTACGATAATCTTGGTGAAACATCTGTCCGAAATATGCAGAAACATCAAGAGCGCTCTTTTCGAGCTATTTAATTCCAGAAACACGTTATCTGGTGTTTTCAGCAATCCACAGTGCGTTTGATATGCAGAACCAGCGAAATCTTGGTTTTCGTGGGGTTTCAAGTTGAGATATGCTTGTTCTACGATAATCTTGGTGAAACATCTGTCCGAAATATGCAGAAACATCAAGAGCGCTCTTTTCGAGCTATTTAATGCGAGAAACACGTTTTCTGGGGTTTTCACAACACCACAGTTCGTTGGATGTGCAGAACCGGAGATATCTTGGTTTTCGTGGGGTTTCAAGCTGAGATATGCATTTTCTGCGATAATCTTGGTGAGACTTCTGTCCGAAGTATGCAGAATCATCCAGATCGCTCTTTTCGAGCTATTTAATGCGAGAAACACGTTATTTGGTGTTTTCACCACTCCACAGTTGGTTTGATATGCAGAACCGGAGATATCTTGGTTTTCGTGGGGTTTCTAGCTGAGATATGCATTTTCTGCGATAATCTTGGTGAGACTTCTGTCCGAAGAATGCAGAATCATCGAGATCGCTCTTTTCGAGCTATTTAATGCGAGAAACACGTTATCTGGTGTTTTCAGCATTCCACAGTGCGTTTGATATGCAGAACCAGCGATATCTTGGTTTTCGTGGGGTTTCAAGCTGAGATATGCAATTCCTTCGATAATCTTGGTGAGACTTCTGTACGAAGTATGCTTAATCATCGAGATCGCTCGTTTCGAGCTATTTAATGGGAGAAACAGGTTATCTGATGTTTTCTCCACTCCACAGTGCGTATGATGTGCAGAACCGACGATATCTTGGTTTTCGTGGGGTTTCAAGCACAGATATGCATTTTCTGCGATAATATTGGTGAGACCTCAGACAGAAGTATGCAGAATCATCTAGATCGCTCTTTTCGAGCTATTTAATGCGCAAAAACAAGTTTTCTGGTGTTTTCAACATTCCACAGTGCGTCTGATATGCAGAACAAGCGATATCCTGGTTTTTGTGGGGTTTCAAGCTGAGATATGCATTTTTTACGATAATCATGGTGAGACTTCTGTCCGAAGTATGCAGAATCATCGAGATCGCACTTTTCGAGCTATTTAATGCGAGAAACACGTTATCTGGTGTTTTCAGCACTCCACAGTGCGTTTGATATGGAGAACCAGCGATATATTGGTTTTCGTGTGGTTTCAAGCTGAGATATGCAATTCCTGCGATAATCTTGGTGAGACTTCTGTCCGAAGTATGCTTAATCATCGAGATCGCTCTTTTCGAGCTGTTTAATGCGAGAAACACGTTATCTGGTGTTTTCACCACTCCGCAGTTGGTTTGATATGCAGAACCGGAGATATCTTGGTTTTCGTGGGGTTTCAAGCTGAGATATGCATTTTTTACGATAATCATGGTGAGACTTCTGTACGAAGTATGCAGAAACATCGAGACCGCACTTTTCGAGCTATTTAATGCCAGTAACACGTTATCTGGTGTTTTCAGCAATCCACAGTGCGTTTGATATGCAGAACCAGCGAAATCTTGGTTTTCGTGGGGTTTCAAGTGGAGATATGCATGTTCTACGATAATCTTGGTGAAACATCTGTCCGAAATATGCAGAAACATCAAGAGCGCCCTTTTCGAGCTATTTAATGCGAGAAACACGTTTTCTGGGGTTTTCACCACACCACAGTTCGTTGGATGTGCAGAACCGGATATATCTTGGTTTTCGTGGGGTTTCAAGCTGAGATATGCATTTTCTGCGATAATCTTGGTGAGACTTCTGTCCGAAGTATGCAGAATCATCCAGATCGCACTTATCGAGCTATTTAATGCGAGAAGCACGTTATCTGGTGTTTTCACCACTCCACAGTTGGTTTGATATGCAGAACCGGAGATATCTTGGTTTTCGTGGGGTTTCTAGCTGAGATATGCATTTTCTGCGATAATCTTGGTGAGACTTCTGTCCGAAGAATGCAGAATCATCGAGATCGCTCTTTTCGAGCTATTTAATGCGAGAAACACGTTTTCTTGTATGTTCACCACTCCACAGTGCGTTTGATATGCAGAACCGGAGATATCTTGGCTTTCGTCGGGTATCAAGCTGAGACATGCATTTTCTGCGATAATCTTGGTGATTCTTCTGTCAGAATGATGCAGAAACATCGAGAACGCTCTTTTCGAACTACCTAATGCGAGAAACACGTTTTCTGGTTTTTTCACCGCTCCACAGTGCGTCTGAAATGCAGAACCGGCGATATCTTGGTTTTCGTGGGGTTTGTAGCTGAGATATGCATTTTCTGCGATAATCTTGGTGAGTCTTCTGTCAGAAGTATGCAGAATCGTCTAGATCTCTCTTTTCGAGCTATTTAATGCGAGAAACACGTTTTCTTGTGTTTTCACCACCCCACAGTGCGTCTGATATGCAGAACCGGCGATATCTTGGTTTTCGCGGGGTTTCCAGCTGGGATATGCATTTTCAGCGGCAATCTTGGTGAGACTTCTGTCCGAAGAATGCAGGATCATCGAGAACGCTCTTTTCGAGATAGTTAATGCGAGAAACACGTTTTCTGGTGCTTTCACCACTCTACAGTGCGTCTGATATGCTGAACCGGCGATATCTTGGTTTTCGTGGGGTTTCCAGCTGAGATATGCATTTTCTGCGATAATCTTGGTGATTCTTCTGTCAGAAGTATGCAGAATCATCGAGAACGCTCCTTTCGAGCTATTTAATGCGAGAAACACGTTTTCTGGTGTATTCACCACTCCACAGTACGTTTGACATGCAGAACCGGAGATATCTTGGTTTCGGACGGGTTTCAAGCTGAGATATGCATTTTCTGCGATAATCTTGGTGAGTGTTCTGTCAGAAGTATGCAGAATCATCGAGATCGCTCTTTTCGAGCTATTTAATGCGAGAAACACGTTATCTGGCGTTTTCACCACTCCACAGTGCGTTTGATATGCAGAACCGGCGACATCTTGGCTGTCGTAGGGTATCAAGCTGAGATATGTATTTTCTACGATAATCTTGGTGAGACTTCTGTCAGAAGTATGCTGAATCATCTAGATCGCTCTTTTCGAGCTATTTAATGCGAGAAACATGTTTTCTGGGGTTTTCACCACTCCACAGTTCGTTGGATATGCAGAACAGGAGATATCTTGGTTTTCGTGGAGTTTCTAGCAGAGATATGCATTTTCTGCGATAATGATTGTGAGACTTCTGTCCGAAGTATGCAGAATCATCGAGAACGCTCTTTTCGAGATAGTTAATGCGAGAAACACGTTTTCTGGTGTTTTCACCACTCCACAGTGCGTCTGATATGCTGAACCGGCGATATCTTGGTTTTCGTGGGGTTTCCAGCTGAGATATGCATTTTCTGCGATAATCTTGGTGATTCTTCTGTCAGAAGTATGCAGAATCATCGAGAACGCTCCTTTCGAGCTATTTAATGCGAGAAACACGTCGTCTGGTGTATTCTCCACTCCACAGTACGTTTGACATGCAGAACCGGAGATATCTTGGTTTCGGTCGGGTTTCAAGCTGAGATATGCATTTTCTACGATAATCTTGGTGAGACGTCTGTCAGAAGTATGCAGAATTATCGGGATCGCTCTTTTCGAGCTATTTAATGCGAGAAACACGTTATCTGGTTGTTTTCACCACTCCACAGTGCGTTTGATATGCAGAAGCGGCGACATCTTGATTTTCGTGAGATTTCAAGCTCAGGTATGCATTTCCTGCGATAATCTTGGTGAGACTTCTGTCAGAAGTATGCAGAATCATCTAGATCGCCCGTTTCGAGCTATCTAATGCGAAAAAACAAGTTTTCTGGTGTTTTCACCACACCACAGTCCGTTTGATGCGCAGAACCGGAGATAACTTGGTTTTCGTGAGGTTTCAAGCTGAGATATGCATTTTCTGCGATAATCTTGGTGAGACTTCAGTCAGAAGTATGCAGAATCATCTAGATCGCTCGTTTCGAGCTACCTAATGCGAGAAACACGTTTTCTGGTGTTTTCACCACTCCACAGTGCGTTTGATATGCAGAACCGGCGACATCTTGGATTTCGTCGGGGTTCAAGCTGAGATATGCACATTCTAGGATAATCTTGGTGAGACGTCTGTCAGAAGTATGCAGAATTATCGGGATCGCTCTTTTCGAGCTATTTAATGCGAGAAACACGTTGTCTGGTGTATTCTCCACTCCACAGTACGTTTAACATGCAGAACCGGAGATATCTTGGTTTCGGTCGGGTTTCAAGCTGAGATATGCATTTTCTACGATAATCTTGGTGAGACGTCTGTCAGAAGTATGCAGAATTATCGGGATCGCTCTTTTCGAGCTATTTAATGCGAGAAACACGTTATCTGGTGTTTTCACCACTCCACAGTGCGTTTGATATGCAGAACCGGCGACATCTTGGATTTCGTCGGGTTTCAAGCTCAGACATGCATTTTCTACGAGAATCTTGGTGAGACTTCAGTCAGAAGTATGCAGAATCATCGGGATCGCTCTTTTCGAGCTATTTAATGCGAGAAACACGTTTTCTGGTGTATTCACCACTCCACAGTGCGTTTGACATGCAGAAGCGGCGACATCTTGATTTTCGTGAGATTTCAAGCTGAGGTATGCATTTTCTGTGATAATCTTGGTGAGACTTACGTCAGAAGTGTGCAGAATCATCTAGATTGCTCTTTTCGAGCTATTTAATGCGACAAACAGGTTATCTGGTGTTTTCACCACTCCACAGAGCGATTTATATGCAGAACCGGCGATATCTTGATTTTCGTGGTGTTTCCAGCTGAGATATGCATTTTGTGCGATAATCTTGGTGAGTCATCTGTCAGAAGTATGCAGAATCATCGAGATCCCTCTTTTCGAGCTATTTAATGCGAGAAACACGTTATCTGATGTTTTCACGACTCCACAGTGCGTTTGATATGCAGAACCGGCGAAATCTTGATTTTCGTGAGATTTCAACCTGAGATATGCATTTTCGTCGATAATCTTGGTGAGTCTTCTGTCAGTAGTATGCAGAATCATCGAGACCCCTCTTTTCGAGCTATTTAATGCGAGAAACACGTTATCTGGTGTTTTCACCACTCCACAGTGCGTTTGACATTCAGAACCGGCGACATCTTGGATTTCGTCGGGTTTCAAGCTCAGATATGCATTTTCTACGAGAATCTTGGTGAGACTTCTGTCAGAAGTATGCAGAATCATCGGGATCGCTCTTTTCGAGCTATTTAATGCGAGAAACACGTTATCTGGCGTTTTCACCACTCCACAGTGCGTTTGATATGCAGAACCTGCCACATATTTGCTGTCGTAGGGTATCAAGCTGAGATATGCATTTTCTACGATAATCTTGCTGAGACTTCTGTCAGAAGTATGCAGAATCATCGGGATCGCTCTTTTCGAGCTATTTAATGCGAGAAACACGTTATCCGGTGTTTTCACCACTCCTCAGTGCGTTTGATATGCTGAACCGGCGACATCTTAGATTTCGTCGGATTTCAAGCCGAGTTATGCATTTTCTACGATAATCTTTTTGAGACGTCTGTCAGAAGTATGCAGAATCTTCGAGATCGCTCTTTTCGAGCAACTTAATGCGAGAAACACGATAACTGGTTGTTTTCACCACTCCACAGTGCGTTTGATATGCAGAACCGGCATTATCTTGATTTTCGTGGTGTTTCCAGCTGAGATATGCATTTTCTGCGATAATCTTGGTGAGTCTTCTGTCAGAAGTATGCAGAATCATCGAGATCCCTCTTTTCGAGCTATTTAGTGCGAGAAACACGTTAACTGGTGCTTTCACCACTCCACAGTGCGTTAGATATGCGGAACCAGCGACATCTTGGATTTCGTCGGGTTTCAAGCTGAGACATGCATTTTCTACGATAATCTTGGTGAGACTTCTGTAAGAAGTATGCAGAATCTCCGAGTTCGCTCTTTTCGAGCAACTTAATGCGAGAAACACGTTATCTGGTGTTTTCCCCACTCCACAGTGCGTTTGATATGCAGAACCGGCGATATCTTGATTTTCGTGGTGTTTCCAGCTGATATATGCATTTTGTGCGATAATCTTGGTGAGTCATCTGTCAGAAGTATGCAGAATCATCGAGATCCCTCTTTTCGAGCTATTTAATGCGAGAAACACGTTATCTGATGTTTTCACGACTCCACAGTGCGTTTGATATGCAGAACCGGCGAAATCTTGATTTTCGTGAGATTTCAACCTGAGATATGCATTTTCGTCGATAATCTTGGTGAGTCTTCTGTCAGTAGTATGCAGAATCATCGAGACCCCTCTTTTCGAGCTATTTAATGCGAGAAACACGTTATCTGGTGTTTTCACCACTCCACAGTGCGTTTGACATTCAGAACCGGCGACATCTTGGATTTCGTCGGGTTTCAAGCTCAGATATGCATTTTCTACGAGAATCTTGGTGAGACTTCTGTCAGAAGTATGCAGAATCATCGGGATCGCTCTTTTCGAGCTATTTAATGCGAGAAACACGTTATCTGGCGTTTTCACCACTCCACAGTGCGTTTGATATGCAGAACCTGCCACATATTTGCTGTCGTAGGGTATCAAGCTGAGATATGCATTTTCTACGATAATCTTGCTGAGACTTCTGTCAGAAGTATGCAGAATCATCGGGATCGCTCTTTTCGAGCTATTTAATGCGAGAAACACGTTATCCGGTGTTTTCACCACTCCTCAGTGCGTTTGATATGCTGAACCGGCGACATCTTAGATTTCGTCGGATTTCAAGCCGAGTTATGCATTTTCTACGATAATCTTTTTGAGACGTCTGTCAGAAGTATGCAGAATCTTCGAGATCGCTCTTTTCGAGCAACTTAATGCGAGAAACACGATAACTGGTTGTTTTCACCACTCCACAGTGCGTTTGATATGCAGAACCGGCATTATCTTGATTTTCGTGGTGTTTCCAGCTGAGATATGCATTTTCTGCGATAATCTTGGTGAGTCTTCTGTCAGAAGTATGCAGAATCATCGAGATCCCTCTTTTCGAGCTATTTAGTGCGAGAAACACGTTAACTGGTGCTTTCACCACTCCACAGTGCGTTAGATATGCGGAACCAGCGACATCTTGGATTTCGTCGGGTTTCAAGCTGAGACATGCATTTTCTACGATAATCTTGGTGAGACTTCTGTAAGAAGTATGCAGAATCTCCGAGTTCGCTCTTTTCGAGCAACTTAATGCGAGAAACACGTTATCTGGTGTTTTCCCCACTCCACAGTGCGTTTGATATGCAGAACCGGCGATATCTTGATTTTCGTGGTGTTTCCAGCTGATATATGCATTTTCAGCGATAATCTTGGTGAGTCTTTTGTCAGAAGTATGCTGAATCATCTAGATCGCTCTTTTCGAGCTATTTAATGCGAAAAACAAGTTTTCTGGTGTTTTCAACATTCCACAGTGCGTTTGATATGCAGAACCGGCGATATCTTGATTTTCGTGGTGTTTCCAGCTGAGATATGCATTGTCTGCGATAATCTTGGTGAGACTTCTGTCCGAAACGTGCAGAATCATCGAGATCTCTCATTTCGAGCTATTTAATGCGAAAAACACGTTTTCTGGGGTTTTCACCACACCACAGTTCGTTGGATATGCAGAACAGGTGATATCTTGGTTTTCGTGGGGTTTCAAGCTGAGATATGCATTTTCTGCGATAAACTTGTAGAGACTTCTGTCCGAAGTATGCTGAACCTTCGAGATCTCACTTTTCAAGCTAGTTAATGCGAGAAAAACCTTATCTGGTGTTTTCACCACTCCACAGTGCGTATGATATGCAGAACCCGCGATGTTTGGTTTTCGTCGGGTTTCAAGTTGAGATATGCATTTTCTACGATAATCTTGGTGAAACATCTGTCCGAAGTATGCAGAAACATCAACAGCGCACTTTTCGAGCTATTTAATGCGAGAAACGCGTTTTCTGGGGTTTTCACCACACCACAGTTCGTTGGATATGCAGAACAGGTGATATCTTGGGTTTCGAGGGGTTTCAAGCTGAGATATGCATTTTCTGCGATTAACTTGGTGAGACTTCTGTCCGAAGTATGCTGAATCATCGAGATCGCTCTTTTCGAGCTAGTTAATGCGAGAAAAACATTGTCTGGTGTTTTCACCACTCCACAGTGCGTTTGATATGCAGACCCAGCGATATCTTGGCTTTCGTTGGGTTTCAAGCTGAGATATGCATTTTTTACGATAATCTTGGTGATTCTTCTGTCAGAAGTATGCAGAAACATCGAGAACTCTCTTTTCGAACTACCTAATGCGAGAAACACGTTTTCTGGTTTTTTCACCACTCCACAGTGCGTCTGAAATGCAGAACCGGCGATATCTTGGTTTTCGTGGGGTTTGTAGCTGAGATATGCATTTTCTGCGATAATCTTGGTGAGACTTCTGTCCGAAGTGTGCAGAATCATCGAGATCGCTCATTTCGAGCTATTTAATGCGAGAAACACGTTTTCTGGGGTTTTCACCACACCACAGTTCGTTGGATATGCAGAACAGGTGATATCTTGGTTTTCGAGGGGTTTCAAGCTGAGATATGCATTTTCTGCGATAAACTTGTAGAGACTTCTGTCCGAAGTATGCTGAATCATCGAGATCGCACTTTTCAAGCTAGTTAATGCGAGAAAAACCTTATCTGGTGTTTTCACCACTCCACAGTGCGTGTGATATGCAGAACCCGCGATGTTTGGTTTTCGTCGGGTTTCAAGTTGAGATATGCATTTTCTACGATAATCTTGGTGAGACTTCTGTCCGAAGTATGCAGAATCATCGAGATCGCTCATTTCGAGCTATTTAATGCGGGAAACACGTTATCTGGTGTTTTGACCACTCCACAGTGCGTTTGATATGTAGAGCCGCCGACAACTTGGTTTTCGTGGGGTTTCCAGCTGATATATGCATTTTCTGCGATCAGCTTGGTGTTTCAGCTATGAGAAGTATGCAGAATCATCGAGCACGCTCTTTTCGAGCTACTTAATGCGAGAAACACGTTTTCTGGTTTTTTCACCACTCCACAGTGCGTCTGAAATGCAGAACCGGCGATATCTTGGCTTTCGTCGGGTATCAAGCTGAGACATGCATTTTCTGCGATAATCTTGGTGATTCTTCTGTCAGAAGGATGCAGAAACATCGAGAACGCTCTTTTCGAACTACCTAATGCGAGAAACACGTTTTCTGGTTTTTTCACCGCTCCACAGTGCGTCTGAAATGCAGAACCGGCGATATCTTGGTTTTCGTGGGGTTTGTAGCTGAGATATGCATTTTCTGCGATAATCTTGGTGAGTCTTCTGTCAGAAGTATGCAGAATCGTCTAGATCTCTCTTTTCGAGCTATTTAATGCGAGAAACACGTTTTCTTGTGTTTTCACCACCCCACAGTGCGTTTGATATGCAGAACCGGAGATATCTTGGTTTTCGTGGGGTTTGTAGCTGAGATATGCATTTTCTGCGATAATCTTGGTGTCTTCTGTCAGAAGTATGCAGAATCATCTAGATCGCTCTTTTCGAGCTATTTAATGCGAGAAACACGTTTTCTTGTATGTTCACCACTCCACAGTGCGTTTGATATGCAGAACCGGAGATATCTTGGTTTCGGTCGGGTTTCAAGCTGAGATATGCATTTTCTGCGATAATCTTGCTGAGACTTCAGTCAGAAGTATGCAGAATAATCGAGATCGCTCTTTTCGAGCTAGTTGATGCGAGAAACACGTTTTCTGGCGTTTTCACGACTCCACAGTGCGTCTGATATGCAGAACCGGCGATATCTTGGTTTTCGCGGGGTTTCCAGCTGGGATATGCATTTTCAGCGGCAATCTTGGTGAGACTTCTGTCCGAAGAATGCAGAATCATCGAGAACGCTCTTTTCGAGATAGTTAATGCGAGAAACACGTTTTCTGGTGTATTCACCACTCCACAGTACGTTTGACATGCAGAACCGGAGATATCTTGGTTTCGGACGGGTTTCAAGCTGAGATATGCATTTTCTGCGATAATCTTGGTGAGTGTTCTGTCAGAAGTATGCAGAATCATCGAGATCGCTCTTTTCGAGCTATTTAATGCGAGAAACACGTTATCTGGCGTTTTCACCACTCCACAGTGCGTTTGATATGCAGAACCGGCGACATCTTGGCTGTCGTAGGGTATCAAGCTGAGATATGCATTTTCTACGATAATCTTGGTGAGACTTCTGTCAGAAGTATGCTGAATCATCTAGATCGCTCTTTTCGAGCTATTTAATGCGAGAAACATGTTTTCTGGGGTTTTCACCACTCCACAGTGCGTCTGATATGCTGAACCGGCGATATCTTGGTTTTCGTGGGGTTTCCAGCTGAGATATGCATTTTCTGCGATAATCTTGGTGATTCTTCTGTCAGAAGTATGCAGAATCATCGAGAACGCTCCTTTCGAGCTATTTAATGCGAGAAACACGTTGTCTGGTGTTTTCACCACTCCACAGTTGGTTTGATATGCAGAACCGGCGATATCTGGGTTTTCGTGGGGTTTCAAGATGAGATATGCATTTTCAGCGATAATCTTGGTGAGTCTTTTGTCAGAAGTATGCAGAATCATCTAGATCGCTCTTTTCGAGCGATTTAATGCGAAAAAACAATTTTTCTGGTTGTTTTCACCACTCCACAGTACGTTTGACATGCAGAACCGGAGATATCTTGGTTTCGGACGGGTTTCAAGCTGAGATATGCATTTTCTGCGATAATCTTGGTGAGTGTTCTGTCAGAAGTATGCAGAATCATCGAGATCGCTCTTTTCGAGCTATTTAATGCGAGAAACACGTTATCTGGGGTTTTCACCACTCCACAGTGCGTCTGATATGCTGAACCGGCGATATCTTGGTTTTCGTGGGGTTTCCAGCTGAGATATGCATTTTCTGCGATAATCTTGGTGATTCTTCTGTCAGAAGTATGCAGAATCATCGAGAACGCTCCTTTCGAGCTATTTAATGCGAGAAACACGTTTTCAGGTGTATTCACCACTCCACAGTACGTTTGACATGCAGAACCGGTGATATCTTGGTTTCGGACGGGTTTCAAGCTGAGATATGCATTTTCTGCGATAATCTTGGTGAGTGTTCTGTCAGAAGTATGCAGAATCATCGAGATCGCTCTTTTCGAGCTATTTAATGCGAGAAACACGTTATCTGGTGTTTTCACCGCTCCACAGTGCGTCTGATATGCTGAACCGGCGATATCTTGGTTTTCGTGGGGTTTCCAGCTGAGATATGCATTTTCTGCGATAATCTTGGTGATTCTTCTGTCAGAAGTATGCAGAATCATCGAGAACGCTCCTTTCGAGCTATTTAATGCGAGAAACACGTTTTCTGGTGTATTCACCACTCCACAGTACGTTTGACATGCAGAACCGGAGATATCTTGGTTTCGGACGGGTTTCAAGCTGAGATATGCATTTTCTGCGATAATCTTGGTGAGTGTTCTGTCAGAAGTATGCAGAATCATCGAGATCGCTCTTTTCGAGCTATTTAATGCGAGAAACACGTTATCTGGCGTTTTCACCACTCCACAGTGCGTTTGATATGCAGAACCGGCGACATCTTGGCTGTCGTAGGGTATCAAGCTGAGATATGCATTTTCTACGATAATCTTGGTGAGACTTCTGTCAGAAGTATGCAGAATCATCTAGATCGCTCTTTCCGAACTATTTAATGCGAGAAACATGTTTTCTGGGGTTTTCACCACTCCACAGTTCGTTGGATATGCAGAACAGGAGATATCTTGGTTTTCGTGGAGTTTCTAGCAGAGATATGCATTTTCTGCGATAATGATGGTGAGACTTCTGTTAGAAGTATGCAGAATCATCGAGATCGCACATTTCGATATATTTAATGCGAGAAACACGTTGTCTGGTGTTTTCACCACTCCACAGTTGGTTTGATATGCAGAACCGGCGATATCTGGGTTTTCGTGGGGTTTCAAGATGAGATATGCATTTTCAGCGATAATCTTGGTGAGTCTTTTGTCAGAAGTATGCAGAATCATCTAGATCGCTCTTTTCGAGCGATTTAATGCGAAAAAACAATTTTTCTGGTTGTTTTCACCACTTTACAGTTGGTTTGATATGCAGTACCGGCGATATCTGGGTTTTCGTGGGGTTTCAAGCTGAGATATGCATTTTCAGCGATAATCTTGGTGAGTCTTTTGTCAGAAGTATGCAGAATCATCGGGATCTCGCTTTTCGAGCTATTTAATGCGAGAAACACGTTATCTGGTGTTTTCACCACTCCACAGTGCGTTTGATATGCAGAACCGGCGATATCTTGGTTTTCGTGGGGTTTCAAGCTGAGATATGCATTTTTTACGATAATCTTGGTGAGACTTCTGTCCGAAGTATGCAGAATCATCGAGATCGCTCGTTTCGAGCTATTTAATGCCAAAAAACAAGTTTTCTGGTGTTTTCAACATTCCACAGTGCGTTTGATATGCAGAACCGGCGATATCTTGATTTTCGTGGTGTTTCCAGCTGAGATATGCATTTTCTGCGATAATCTTGGAGAGTCTTCTGTCAGAAGTATGCAGAATCATCGAGATCCCTCTTTTCGAGCCATTTAATGCGAGAAACACGTTCTCTGGTTGTTTTCACCACTCCACAGTGCGTCTGATATGCAGAACCGGCGATATCTTGGTTTTCGTGGGATTTCCAGCTGAGATATGCATTTTCTGCGGCAATCTTGGTGAGACTTCTGTCCGAAGTATGCAGAATCATCGAGATCGCTCTTTTCGAGCTATTTAATGCGGGAAACACGTTATCTGGTGTTTTGACCACTCCACAGTGCGTTTGATATGCAGAACCGGCGATATCTTGGTTTTCGTGGGGTTTCCAGCTGAGATATGCATTTTCTGCGATAATCTTGGTGATTCTTCTGTCAGAAGTATGCAGAATCATCGAGAACGCTCCTTTCGAGCTATTTAATGCGAGAAACACGTTTTCTGGTGTATTCACCACTCCACAGTACGTTTGATATGCAGAACCGGAGATATCTTGGTTTCCGTGGGGTTTCAAGCTGAGATATGCATTTTCTGCGATAATCTTGGTATGACCTCTGTCCAAAGTATGCAGAAACATCGAGATCGCTCTTTTCGACCTATTTAATGCGAGAAACACGTTATCTGGTGTTTTCACCACTCCACAGTACGTTTGATATGCAGAACCGGCGACATCTTGATTTTCGTAATGTTTCTAGCTGAGATATGCATTTTCTGCGATAATATTGTTGAGACTTCAGTCAGAAGTATGCAGAATCATCTAGATCGCTCGTTTCGAGCTATTTAATGCGAAAAAACCAGTTTTCTGGTGTTTTGACCACTCCACAGTGCGTCTGATATGCAGAACCGGCGATATCTTGGTTTTCGTGGGGATTCAAGCTCAGATATGCATTTTCTGCGATAATCTTGGTGAGACTTCTGTCCGAAGTATGCAGAGTCTTCGAGATCGTACTTTTCGAGCTATTTAATGCGAGGAACACGTTTTCTGGTGTTTTCACCACTCCACATTTGGTTTGATATGGAGAACCAGCGATATCTTGGTTTTCGTGTGGTTTCAAGCTGAGATATGCAATTCCTGCGATAATCTTGGTGAGACTTCTGTCCGAAGTATGCTTAATCATCGAGATCGCTCTTTTCGAGCTATTTAATGCGAGAAACACGTTATCTGGTGTTTTCACCACTCCACAGTGCGTTTAATATGCAGAACCGACGATATCCTGGTTTTCGTGGGGTTTCAAGCTGAGATATGCATTTTTTACGATAATCATGGTGAGACTTCTGTACGAAGTATGCAGAATCATCGAGACCGCACTTTTCGAGCTATTTAATTCCAGAAACACGTTATCTGGTGTTTTCAGCAATCCACAGTGCGTTTGATATGCAGAACCAGCGAAATCTTGGTTTTCGTGGGGTTTCAAGTTGAGATATGCTTGTTCTACGATAATCTTGGTGAAACATCTGTCCGAAATATGCAGAAACATCAAGAGCGCTCTTTTCGAGCTATTTAATGCGAGAAACACGTTTTCTGGGGTTATCACCACACCACAGTTCGTTGGATGTGCAGAACCGGAGATATCTTGGTTTTCGTGGGGTTTCAAGCTGAGATATGCATTTTCTGCGATAATCTTGGTGAGACTTCTGTCCGAAGTATGCAGAATCATCCAGATCGCTCTTTTCGAGCTATTTAATGCGAGAAGCACGTTATCTGGTGTTTTCACCACTCCACAGTTGGTTTGATATGCAGAACCGGAGATATCTTGGTTTTCGTGGGGTTTCTAGCTGAGATATGCATTTTCTGCGATAATCTTGGTGAGACTTCTGTCCGAAGAATGCAGAATCATCGAGATCGCTCTTTTCGAGCTATTTAATGCGAGAAACACGTTATCTGGTGTTTTCAGCACTCCACAGTGCGTTTGATATGGAGAACCAGCGATATCTTGGTTTTCGTGTGGTTTCAAGCTGAGATATGCAATTCCTGCGATAATCTTGGTGAGACTTCTGTCCGAAGTATGCTTAATCATCGAGATCGCTCTTTTCGAGCTGTTTAATGCGAGAAACACGTTATCTGGTGTTTTCACCACTCCGCAGTTGGTTTGATATGCAGAACCGGAGATATCTTGGTTTTCGTGGGGTTTCAAGCTGAGATATGCATTTTTTACGATTATCATGGTGAGACTTCTGTACGAAGTATGCAGAAACATCGAGACCGCACTTTTCGAGCTATTTAATGCCAGTAACACGTTATCTGGTGTTTTCAGCAATCCACAGTGCGTTTGATATGCAGAACCAGCGAAATCTTGGTTTTCGTGGGGTTTCAAGTGGAGATATGCATGTTCTACGATAATCTTGGTGAAACATCTGTCCGAAATATGCAGAAACATCAAGAGCGCTCTTTTCGAGCTATTTAATGCGAGAAACACGTTTTCTGGGGTTTTCACCACACCACAGTTCGTTGGATGTGCAGAACCGGAGATATCTTGGTTTTCGTGGGGTTTCAAGCTGAGATATGCATTTTCTGCGATAATCTTGGTGAGACTTCTGTCCGAAGTATGCAGAATCATCCAGATCGCACTTTTCGAGCTATTTAATGCGAGAAGCACGTTATCTGGTGTTTTCACCACTCCACAGTTGGTTTGATATGCAGAACCGGCGACATCTTGGCTGTCGTAGGGTATCAAGCTGAGATATGCATTTTCTACGATAATCTTGGTGAGACTTCTGTCAGAAGTATGCTGAATCATCTAGATCGCTCTTTTCGAGCTATTTAATGCGAGAAACATGTTTTCTGGGGTTTTCACCACTCCACAGTTCGTTGGATATGCAGAACAGGAGATATCTTGGTTTTCGTGGAGTTTCTAGCAGAGATATGCATTTTCTGCGATAATGATTGTGAGACTTCTGTCCGAAGTATGCAGAATCATCGAGAACGCTCTTTTCGAGATAGTTAATGCGAGAAACACGTTTTCAGGTGTTTTCACCACTCCACAGTGCGTCTGATATGCTGGACCGGCGATATCTTTGTTTTCGTGGGGTTTCCAGCTGAGATATGCATTTTCTGCGATCATCTTGGTGATTCTTCGGTCAGAAGTATGCAGAATCATCGAGAACGCTCCTTTCGAGCTATTTAATGCGAGAAACACGTTTTCTGGTGTATTCACCACTCCACAGTACGTTTGACATGCAGAACCGGAGATATCTTGGTTTCGGACGGGTTTCAAGCTGAGATATGCATTTTCTGCGATAATCTTGGTGAGTGTTCTGTCAGAAGTATGCAGAATCATCGAGATCGCTCTTTTCGAGCTATTTAATGCGAGAAACACGTTATCTGGCGTTTTCACCACTCCACAGTGCGTTTGATATGCAGAACCGGCGACATCTTGGCTGTCGTAGGGTATCAAGCTGAGATATGCATTTTCTACGATAATCTTGGTGAGACTTCTGTCAGAAGTATGCTGAATCATCTAGATCGCTCTTTCCGAGCTATTTAATGCGAGAAACATGTTTTCTGGGGTTTTCACCACTCCACAGTTCGTTGGATATGCAGAACAGGAGATATCTTGGTTTTCGTGGAGTTTCTAGCAGAGATATGCATTTTCTGCGATAATGATGGTGAGACTTCTGTTAGAAGTATGCAGAATCATCCAGATCGCACATTTCGATCTATTTAATGCGAGAAACACGTTGTCTGGTGTTTTCACCACTCCACAGTTGGTTTGATATGCAGAACCGGCGATATCTGGGTTTTCGTGGGGTTTCAAGGTGAGATATGCATTTTCAGCGATAATCTTGGTGAGTCTTTTGTCAGAAGTATGCAGAATCATCTAGATCGCTCTTTTCGAGCGATTTAATGCGAAAAAACAATTTTTCTGGTTGTTTTCACCACTTTACAGTTGGTTTGATATGCAGTACCGGCGATATCTGGGTTTTCGTGGGGTTTCAAGCTGAGATATGCATTTTCAGCGATAATCTTGGTGAGTCTTTTGTCAGAAGTATGCAGAATCATCGGGATCTCGCTTTTCGAGCTATTTAATGCGAGAAACACGTTATCTGGTGTTTTCACCACTCCACAGTGCGTTTGATATGCAGAACCGGCGATATCTTGGTTTTCGTGGGGTTTCAAGCTGAGATATGCATTTTTTACGATAATCTTGGTGAGACTTCTGTCCGAAGTATGCAGAATCATCGAGATCGCTCGTTTCGAGCTATTTAATGCGAAAAAATAAGTTTTCTGGTGTTTTCAACATTCCACAGTGCGTTTGATATGCAGAACCGGCGATATCTTGATTTTCGTGGTGTTTCCAGCTGAGATATGCATTTTCTGCGATAATCTTGGAGAGTCTTCTGTCAGAAGTATGCAGAATCATCGAGATCCCTCTTTTCGAGCCATTTAATGCGAGAAACACGTTCTCTGGTTGTTTTCACCACTCCACAGTGCGTCTGATATGCAGAACCGGCGATATCTTGGTTTTCGTGGGATTTCCAGCTGAGATATGCAATTCCTTCGATAATCTTGGTGAGACCTCTGTCCGAAGTATGCAGAAACATCGAGATCGCTCTTTTCGACCTATTTAATGCGAGAAACACGTTATCTGGTGTTTTCACCACTCCACAGTACGTTTGATATGCAGAACCGGCGACATCTTGATTTTCGTAATGTTTCTAGCTGAGATATGCATTTTCTGCGATAATATTGTTGAGACTTCAGTCAGAAGTATGCAGAATCATCTAGATCGCTCGTTTCGAGCTATTTAATGCGAAAAAAACCAGTTTTCTGGTGTTTTGACCACTCCACAGTGCGTCTGATATGCAGAACCGGCGATATCTTGGTTTTCGTGGGGATTCAAGCTCAGATATGCATTTTCTGCGATAATCTTGGTGAGACTTCTGTCCGAAGTATGCAGAGTATTCGAGATCGTACTTTTCGAGCTATTTAATGCGAGGAACACGTTTTCTGGGGTTTTCACCACTCCACATTTGGTTTGATATGGAGAACCAGCGATATCTTGGTTTTCGTGGGGTTTCAAGTTGAGATATGCTTGTTCTACGATAATCTTGGTGAAACATCTGTCCGAAATATGCAGAAACATCAAGTGCGCTCTTTTCGAGCTATTTAATGCGAGAAACACGTTTTCTGGGGTTTTCACCACACCACAGTTCGTTGGATGTGCAGAACCGGAGATATCTTGGTTTTCGTGGGGTTTCAAGCTGAGATATGCATTTTCTGCGATAATCTTGGTGAGACTTCTGTCCGAAGTATGCAGAATCATCCAGATCGCTCTTTTCGAGCTATTTAATGCGAGAAGCACGTTATCTGGTGTTTTCACCACTCCACAGTTGGTTTGATATGCAGAACCGGAGATATCTTGGTTTTCGTGGGGTTTCTAGCTGAGATATGCATTTTCTGCGATTATCTTGGTGATACTTCTGTCCGAAGAATGCAGAATCATCGAGATCGCTCTTTTCGAGCTATTTAATGCGAGAAACACGTTATCTGGTGTTTTCAGCATTCCACAGTGCGTTTGATATGCAGAACCAGCGATATCTTGGTTTTCGTGGGGTTTCAAGCTGAGATATGCAATTCCTTCGATAATCTTGGTGAGACCTCTGTCCGAAGTATGCAGAAACATCGAGATCGCTCTTTTCGACCTATTTAATGCGAGAAACACGTTATCTGGTGTTTTCACCACTCCACAGTACGTTTGATATGCTGAACCGGCGACATCTTGATTTTCGTAATGTTTCTAGCTGAGATATGCATTTTCTGCGATAATATTGTTGAGACTTCAGTCAGAAGTTTGCAGAATCATCTTGATCGCTCGTTTCGAGCTATTTAATGCGAAAAAAACCAGTTTTCTGGTGTTTTGACCACTCCACAGTGCGTCTGATATGCAGAACCGGCGATATCTTGGTTTTCGTGGGGATTCAAGCTCAGATATGCATTTTCTGCGATAATCTTGGTGAGACTTCTGTCCGAAGTATGCAGAGTATTCGAGATCGTACTTTTCGAGCTATTTAATGCGAGGAACACGTTTTCTGGGGTTTTCACCACTCCACATTTGGTTTGATATGGAGAACCAGCGATATCTTGGTTTTCGTGTGGTTTCAAGCTGAGATATGCAATTCCTGCGATAATCTTGGTGAGACTTCTGTCCGAAGTATGCTTATTCATCGAGATCGCTCTTTTCGAGCTATTTAATGCGAGAAACACGTTATCTGGTGTTTTCAGCAATCCACAGTGCGTTTGATATGCAGAACCAGCGAAATCTTGGTTTTCGTGGGGTTTCAAGTTGAGATATGCTTGTTCTACGATAATCTTGGTGAAACATCTGTCCGAAATATGCAGAAACATCAAGAGCGCTCTTTTCGAGCTATTTAATTCCAGAAACACGTTATCTGGTGTTTTCAGCAATCCACAGTGCGTTTGATATGCAGAACCAGCGAAATCTTGGTTTTCGTGGGGTTTCAAGTTGAGATATGCTTGTTCTACGATAATCTTGGTGAAACATCTGTCCGAAATATGCAGAAACATCAAGAGCGCTCTTTTCGAGCTATTTAATGCGAGAAACACGTTTTCTGGGGTTTTCACAACACCACAGTTCGTTGGATGTGCAGAACCGGAGATATCTTGGTTTTCGTGGGGTTTCAAGCTGAGATATGCATTTTCTGCGATAATCTTGGTGAGACTTCTGTCCGAAGTATGCAGAATCATCCAGATCGCTCTTTTCGAGCTATTTAATGCGAGAAGCACGTTATCTGGTGTTTTCACCACTCCACAGTTGGTTTGATATGCAGAACCGGAGATATCTTGGTTTTCGTGGGGTTTCTAGCTGAGATATGCATTTTCTGCGATAATCTTGGTGAGACTTCTGTCCGAAGAATGCAGAATCATCGAGATCGCTCTTTTCGAGCTATTTAATGCGAGAAACACGTTATCTGGTGTTTTCAGCATTCCACAGTGCGTTTGATATGCAGAACCAGCGATATCTTGGTTTTCGTGGGGTTTCAAGCTGAGATATGCAATTCCTTCGATAATCTTGGTGAGACTTCTGTACGAAGTATGCTTAATCATCGAGATCGCTCGTTTCGAGCTATTTAATGGGAGAAACAGGTTATCTGATGTTTTCTCCACTCCACAGTGCGTATGATGTGCAGAACCGACGATATCTTGGTTTTCGTGGGGTTTCAAGCTCAGATATGCATTTTCTGCGATAATATTGGTGAGACCTCAGACAGAAGTATGCAGAATCATCTAGATCGCTCTTTTCGAGCTATTTAATGCGCAAAAACAAGTTTTCTGGTGTTTTCAACATTCCACAGTGCGTCTGATATGCAGAACAAGCGATATCCTGGTTTTTGTGGGGTTTCAAGCTGAGATATGCATTTTTTACGATAATCATGGTGAGACTTCTGTCCGAAGTATGCAGAATCATCGAGATCGCACTTTTCGAGCTATTTAATGCGAGAAACACGTTATCTGGTGTTTTCAGCACTCCACAGTGCGTTTGATATGGAGAACCAGCGATATATTGGTTTTCGTGTGGTTTCAAGCTGAGATATGCAATTCCTGCGATAATCTTGGTGAGACTTCTGTCCGAAGTATGCTTAATCATCGAGATCGCTCTTTTCGAGCTGTTTAATGCGAGAAACACGTTATCTGGTGTTTTCACCACTCCGCAGTTGGTTTGATATGCAGAACCGGAGATATCTTGGTTTTCGTGGGGTTTCAAGCTGAGATATGCATTTTTTACGATAATCATGGTGAGACTTCTGTACGAAGTATGCAGAAACATCGAGACCGCACTTTTCGAGCTATTTAATGCCAGTAACACGTTATCTGGTGTTTTCAGCAATCCACAGTGCGTTTGATATGCAGAACCAGCGAAATCTTGGTTTTCGTGGGGTTTCAAGTGGAGATATGCATGTTCTACGATAATCTTGGTGAAACATCTGTCCGAAATATGCAGAAACATCAAGAGCGCCCTTTTCGAGCTATTTAATGCGAGAAACACGTTTTCTGGGGTTTTCACCACACCACAGTTCGTTGGATGTGCAGAACCGGATATATCTTGGTTTTCGTGGGGTTTCAAGCTGAGATATGCATTTTCTGCGATAATCTTGGTGAGACTTCTGTCCGAAGTATGCAGAATCATCCAGATCGCACCTATCGAGCTATTTAATGCGAGAAGCACGTTATCTGGTGTTTTCACCACTCCACAGTTGGTTTGATATGCAGAACCGGAGATATCTTGGTTTTCGTGGGGTTTCTAGCTGAGATATGCATTTTCTGCGATAATCTTGGTGAGACTTCTGTCCGAAGAATGCAGAATCATCGAGATCGCTCTTTTCGAGCTATTTAATGCGAGAAACACGTTTTCTTGTATGTTCACCACTCCACAGTGCGTTTGATATGCAGAACCGGAGATATCTTGGCTTTCGTCGGGTATCAAGCTGAGACATGCATTTTCTGCGATAATCTTGGTGATTCTTCTGTCAGAATGATGCAGAAACATCGAGAACGCTCTTTTCGAACTACCTAATGCGAGAAACACGTTTTCTGGTTTTTTCACCGCTCCACAGTGCGTCTGAAATGCAGAACCGGCGATATCTTGGTTTTCGTGGGGTTTGTAGCTGAGATATGCATTTTCTGCGATAATCTTGGTGAGTCTTCTGTCAGAAGTATGCAGAATCGTCTAGATCTCTCTTTTCGAGCTATTTAATGCGAGAAACACGTTTTCTTGTGTTTTCACCACCCCACAGTGCGTCTGATATGCAGAACCGGCGATATCTTGGTTTTCGCGGGGTTTCCAGCTGGGATATGCATTTTCAGCGGCAATCTTGGTGAGACTTCTGTCCGAAGAATGCAGAATCATCGAGAACGCTCTTTTCGAGATAGTTAATGCGAGAAACACGTTTTCTGGTGCTTTCACCACTCTACAGTGCGTCTGATATGCTGAACCGGCGATATCTTGGTTTTCGTGGGGTTTCCAGCTGAGATATGCATTTTCTGCGATAATCTTGGTGATTCTTCTGTCAGAAGTATGCAGAATCATCGAGAACGCTCCTTTCGAGCTATTTAATGCGAGAAACACGTTTTCTGGTGTATTCACCACTCCACAGTACGTTTGACATGCAGAACCGGAGATATCTTGGTTTCGGACGGGTTTCAAGCTGAGATATGCATTTTCTGCGATAATCTTGGTGAGTGTTCTGTCAGAAGTATGCAGAATCATCGAGATCGCTCTTTTCGAGCTATTTAATGCGAGAAACACGTTATCTGGCGTTTTCACCACTCCACAGTGCGTTTGATATGCAGAACCGGCGACATCTTGGCTGTCGTAGGGTATCAAGCTGAGAAATGCATTTTCTACGATAATCTTGGTGAGACTTCTGTTAGAAGTATGCTGAATCATCTAGATCGCTCTTTTCGAGCTATTTAATGCGAGAAACATGTTTTCTGGGGTTTTCACCACTCCACAGTTCGTTGGATATGCAGAACAGGAGATATCTTGGTTTTCGTGGAGTTTCTAGCAGAGATATGCATTTTCTGCGATAATGATTGTGAGACTTCTGTCCGAAGTATGCAGAATCATCGAGAACGCTCTTTTCGAGATAGTTAATGCGAGAAACACGTTTTCTGGTGTTTTCACCACTCCACAGTGCGTCTGATATGCTGAACCGGCGATATCTTGGTTTTCGTGGGGTTTCCAGCTGAGATATGCATTTTCTGCGATAATCTTGGTGATTCTTCTGTCAGAAGTATGCAGAATCATCGAGAACGCTCCTTTCGAGCTATTTAATGCGAGAAACACGTCGTCTGGTGTATTCTCCACTCCACAGTACGTTTGACATGCAGAACCGGAGATATCTTGGTTTCGGTCGGGTTTCAAGCTGAGATATGCATTTTCTACGATAATCTTGGTGAGACGTCTGTCAGAAGTATGCAGAATTATCGGGATCGCTCTTTTCGAGCTATTTAATGCGAGAAACACGTTATCTGGTTGTTTTCACCACTCCACAGTGCGTTTGATATGCAGAAGCGGCGACATCTTGATTTTCGTGAGATTTCAAGCTCAGGTATGCATTTCCTGCGATAATCTTGGTGAGACTTCTGTCAGAAGTATGCAGAATCATCTAGATCGCCCGTTTCGAGCTATCTAATGCGAAAAAACAAGTTTTCTGGTGTTTTCACCACACCACAGTCCGTTTGATGCGCAGAACCGGAGATAACTTGGTTTTTGTGAGGTTTCAAGCTGAGATATGCATTTTCTGCGATAATCTTGGTGAGACTTCAGTCAGAAGTATGCAGAATCATCTAGATCGCTCGTTTCGAGCTACCTAATGCGAGAAACACGTTTTCTGGTGTTTTCACCACTCCACAGTGCGTTTGATATGCAGAACCGGCGACATCTTGGATTTCGTCGGGGTTCAAGCTGAGATATGCACATTCTAGGATAATCTTGGTGAGACGTCTGTCAGAAGTATGCAGAATTATCGGGATCGCTCTTTTCGAGCTATTTAATGCGAGAAACACGTTATCTGGTGTTTTCACCACTCCACAGTGCGTTTGATATGCAGAACCGGCGACATCTTGGATTTCGTCGGGGTTCAAGCTGAGATATGCACATTCTAGGATAATCTTGGTGAGACGTCTGTCAGAAGTATGCAGAATTATCGGGATCGCTCTTTTCGAGCTATTTAATGCGAGAAACACGTTGTCTGGTGTATTCTCCACTCCACAGTACGTTTAACATGCAGAACCGGAGATATCTTGGTTTCGGTCGGGTTTCAAGCTGAGATATGCATTTTCTACGATAATCTTGGTGAGACGTCTGTCAGAAGTATGCAGAATTATCGGGATCGCTCTTTTCGAGCTATTTAATGCGAGAAACACGTTATCTGGTGTTTTCACCACTCCACAGTGCGTTTGACATGCAGAACCGGCGACATCTTGGATTTCGTCGGGTTTCAAGCTCAGATATGCATTTTCTACGAGAATCTTGGTGAGACTTCAGTCAGAAGTATGCAGAATCATCGGGATCGCTCTTTTCGAGCTATTTAATGCGAGAAACACGTTTTCTGGTGTATTCACCACTCCACAGTGCGTTTGACATGCAGAAGCGGCGACATCTTGATTTTCGTGAGATTTCAAGCTGAGGTATGCATTTTCTGTGATAATCTTGGTGAGACTTCCGTCAGAAGTGTGCAGAATCATCTAGATTGCTCTTTTCGAGCTATTTAATGCGACAAACAGGTTATCTGGTGTTTTCACCACTCCACAGAGCGATTTATATGCAGAACCGGCGATATCTTGATTTTCGTGGTGTTTCCAGCTGAGATATGCATTTTGTGCGATAATCTTGGTGAGTCATCTGTCAGAAGTATGCAGAATCATCGAGATCCCTCTTTTCGAGCTATTTAATGCGAGAAACACGTTATCTGATGTTTTCACGACTCCACAGTGCGTTTGATATGCAGAACCGGCGAAATCTTGATTTTCGTGAGATTTCAACCTGAGATATGCATTTTCGTCGATAATCTTGGTGAGTCTTCTGTCAGTAGTATGCAGAATCATCGAGACCCCTCTTTTCGAGCTATTTAATGCGAGAAACACGTTATCTGGTGTTTTCACCACTCCACAGTGCGTTTGACATTCAGAACCGGCGACATCTTGGATTTCGTCGGGTTTCAAGCTCAGATATGCATTTTCTACGAGAATCTTGGTGAGACTTCTGTCAGGAGTATGCAGAATCATCGAGATCCCTATTTTCGAGCTATTTAATGCGAGAAACACGTTATCTGGTGTTTTCACCACACCACCGTGCGTTTGATATGCAGAACCGGCGACATCTTGGATTTCGTCGGGTTTCAAGCTGAGATAGCATTTTCTACGATAATCTTGGTGAGACGTCTGTCAGAAGTATGCAGAATCTTCGAGATCGCTCTTTTCGAGCTAGTTAATGCGAGAAACATGTTATCTGGCGTTTTCACCACTCCACAGTGCGTTTGATATGCAGAACCTGCCACATATTTGCTGTCGTAGGGTATCAAGCTGAGATATGCATTTTCTACGATAATCTTGCTGAGACTTCTGTCAGAAGTATGCAGAATCATCGGGATCGCTCTTTTCGAGCTATTTAATGCGAGAAACACGTTATCCGGTGTTTTCACCACTCCTCAGTGCGTTTGATATGCTGAACCGGCGACATCTTAGATTTCGTCGGATTTCAAGCCGAGTTATGCATTTTCTACGATAATCTTTTTGAGACGTCTGTCAGAAGTATGCAGAATCTTCGAGATCGCTCTTTTCGAGCAACTTAATGCGAGAAACACGATAACTGGTTGTTTTCACCACTCCACAGTGCGTTTGATATGCAGAACCGGCATTATCTTGATTTTCGTGGTGTTTCCAGCTGAGATATGCATTTTCTGCGATAATCTTGGTGAGTCTTCTGTCAGAAGTATGCAGAATCATCGAGATCCCTCTTTTCGAGCTATTTAGTGCGAGAAACACGTTAACTGGTGCTTTCACCACTCCACAGTGCGTTAGATATGCGGAACCAGCGACATCTTGGATTTCGTCGGGTTTCAAGCTGAGACATGCATTTTCTACGATAATCTTGGTGAGACTTCTGTAAGAAGTATGCAGAATCTCCGAGTTCGCTCTTTTCGAGCAACTTAATGCGAGAAACACGTTATCTGGTGTTTTCCCCACTCCACAGTGCGTTTGATATGCAGAACCGGCGATATCTTGATTTTCGTGGTGTTTCCAGCTGATATATGCATTTTCAGCGATAATCTTGGTGAGTCTTTTGTCAGAAGTATGCTGAATCATCTAGATCGCTCTTTTCGAGCTATTTAATGCGAAAAACAAGTTTTCTGGTGTTTTCAACATTCCACAGTGCGTTTGATATGCAGAACCGGCGATATCTTGATTTTCGTGGTGTTTCCAGCTGAGATATGCATTGTCTGCGATAATCTTGGTGAGACTTCTGTCCGAAACGTGCAGAATCATCGAGATCTCTCATTTCGAGCTATTTAATGCGAAAAACACGTTTTCTGGGGTTTTCACCACACCACAGTTCGTTGGATATGCAGAACAGGTGATATCTTGGTTTTCGTGGGGTTTCAAGCTGAGATATGCATTTTCTGCGATAAACTTGTAGAGACTTCTGTCCGAAGTATGCTGAACCTTCGAGATCTCACTTTTCAAGCTAGTTAATGCGAGAAAAACCTTATCTGGTGTTTTCACCACTCCACAGTGCGTATGATATGCAGAACCCGCGATGTTTGGTTTTCGTCGGGTTTCAAGTTGAGATATGCATTTTCTACGATAATCTTGGTGAAACATCTGTCCGAAGTATGCAGAAACATCAACAGCGCACTTTTCGAGCTATTTAATGCGAGAAACGCGTTTTCTGGGGTTTTCACCACACCACAGTTCGTTGGATATGCAGAACAGGTGATATCTTGGGTTTCGAGGGGTTTCAAGCTGAGATATGCATTTTCTGCGATTAACTTGGTGAGACTTCTGTCCGAAGTATGCTGAATCATCGAGATCGCTCTTTTCGAGCTAGTTAATGCGAGAAAAACATTGTCTGGTGTTTTCACCACTCCACAGTGCGTTTGATATGCAGACCCAGCGATATCTTGGCTTTCGTTGGGTTTCAAGCTGAGATATGCATTTTTTACGATAATCTTGGTGATTCTTCTGTCAGAAGTATGCAGAAACATCGAGAACTCTCTTTTCGAACTACCTAATGCGAGAAACACGTTTTCTGGTTTTTTCACCACTCCACAGTGCGTCTGAAATGCAGAACCGGCGATATCTTGGTTTTCGTGGGGTTTGTAGCTGAGATATGCATTTTCTGCGATAATCTTGGTGAGACTTCTGTCCGAAGTGTGCAGAATCATCGAGATCGCTCATTTCGAGCTATTTAATGCGAGAAACACGTTTTCTGGGGTTTTCACCACACCACAGTTCGTTGGATATGCAGAACAGGTGATATCTTGGTTTTCGAGGGGTTTCAAGCTGAGATATGCATTTTCTGCGATAAACTTGTAGAGACTTCTGTCCGAAGTATGCTGAATCATCGAGATCGCACTTTTCAAGCTAGTTAATGCGAGAAAAACCTTATCTGGTGTTTTCACCACTCCACAGTGCGTGTGATATGCAGAACCCGCGATGTTTGGTTTTCGTCGGGTTTCAAGTTGAGATATGCATTTTCTACGATAATCTTGGTGAGACTTCTGTCCGAAGTATGCAGAATCATCGAGATCGCTCATTTCGAGCTATTTAATGCGGGAAACACGTTATCTGGTGTTTTGACCACTCCACAGTGCGTTTGATATGTAGAGCCGCCGACAACTTGGTTTTCGTGGGGTTTCCAGCTGATATATGCATTTTCTGCGATCAGCTTGGTGTTTCAGCTATGAGAAGTATGCAGAATCATCGAGCACGCTCTTTTCGAGCTACTTAATGCGAGAAACACGTTTTCTGGTTTTTTCACCACTCCACAGTGCGTCTGAAATGCAGAACCGGCGATATCTTGGCTTTCGTCGGGTATCAAGCTGAGACATGCATTTTCTGCGATAATCTTGGTGATTCTTCTGTCAGAAGGATGCAGAAACATCGAGAACGCTCTTTTCGAACTACCTAATGCGAGAAACACGTTTTCTGGTTTTTTCACCGCTCCACAGTGCGTCTGAAATGCAGAACCGGCGATATCTTGGTTTTCGTGGGGTTTGTAGCTGAGATATGCATTTTCTGCGATAATCTTGGTGTCTTCTGTCAGAAGTATGCAGAATCATCTAGATCGCTCTTTTCGAGCTATTTAATGCGAGAAACACGTTTTCTGGTGTATTCACCACTCCACAGTACGTTTGACATGCAGAACCGGAGATATCTTGGTTTCGGACGGGTTTCAAGCTGAGATATGCATTTTCTGCGATAATCTTGGTGAGTGTTCTGTCAGAAGTATGCAGAATCATCGAGATCGCTCTTTTCGAGCTATTTAATGCGAGAAACACGTTATCTGGCGTTTTCACCACTCCACAGTGCGTTTGATATGCAGAACCGGCGACATCTTGGCTGTCGTAGGGTATCAAGCTGAGATATGCATTTTCTACGATAATCTTGGTGAGACTTCTGTCAGAAGTATGCTGAATCATCTAGATCGCTATTTTCGAGCTATTTAATGCGAGAAACATGTTTTCTGGGGTTTTCACCACTCCACAGTGCGTCTGATATGCTGAACCGGCGATATCTTGGTTTTCGTGGGGTTTCCAGCTGAGATATGCATTTTCTGCGATAATCTTGGTGATTCTTCTGTCAGAAGTATGCAGAATCATCGAGAACGCTCCTTTCGAGCTATTTAATGCGAGAAACACGTTTTCTGGTGTATTCACCACTCCACAGTACGTTTGACATGCAGAACCGGAGATATCTTGGTTTCGGACGGGTTTCAAGCTGAGATATGCATTTTCTGCGATAATCTTGGTGAGTGTTCTGTCAGAAGTATACAGAATCATCGAGATCGCTCTTTTCGAGCTATTTAATGCGAGAAACACGTTATCTGGTGTTTTCACCACTCCACAGTGCGTCTGATATGCTGAACCGGCGATATCTTGGTTTTCGTGGGGTTTCCAGCTGAGATATGCATTTTCTGCGATAATCTTGGTGATTCTTCTGTCAGAAGTATGCAGAATCATCGAGAACGCTCCTTTCGAGCTATTTAATGCGAGAAACACGTTTTCTGGTGTATTCACCACTCCACAGTACGTTTGACATGCAGAACCGGAGATATCTTGGTTTCGGACGGGTTTCAAGCTGAGATATGCATTTTCTGCGATAATCTTGGTGAGTGTTCTGTCAGAAGTATGCAGAATCATCGAGATCGCTCTTTTCGAGCTATTTAATGCGAGAAACACGTTATCTGGCGTTTTCACCACTCCACAGTGCGTTTGATATGCAGAACCGGCGACATCTTGGCTGTCGTAGGGTATCAAGCTGAGATATGCATTTTCTACGATAATCTTGGTGAGACTTCTGTCAGAAGTATGCAGAATCATCTAGATCGCTCTTTCCGAACTATTTAATGCGAGAAACATGTTTTCTGGGGTTTTCACCACTCCACAGTTCGTTGGATATGCAGAACAGGAGATATCTTGGTTTTCGTGGAGTTTCTAGCAGAGATATGCATTTTCTGCGATAATGATGGTGAGACTTCTGTTAGAAGTATGCAGAATCATCGAGATCGCACATTTCGATCTATTTAATGCGAGAAACACGTTGTCTGGTGTTTTCACCACTCCACAGTTGGTTTGATATGCAGAACCGGCGATATCTGGGTTTTCGTGGGGTTTCAAGATGAGATATGCATTTTCAGCGATAATCTTGGTGAGTCTTTTGTCAGAAGTATGCAGAATCATCTAGATCGCTCTTTTCGAGCGATTTAATGCGAAAAAACAATTTTTCTGGTTGTTTTCACCACTTTACAGTTGGTTTGATATGCAGTACCGGCGATATCTGGGTTTTCGTGGGGTTTCAAGCTGAGATATGCATTTTCAGCGATAATCTTGGTGAGTCTTTTGTCAGAAGTATGCAGAATCATCGGGATCTCGCTTTTCGAGCTATTTAATGCGAGAAACACGTTATCTGGTGTTTTCACCACTCCACAGTGCGTTTGATATGCAGAACCGGCGATATCTTGGTTTTCGTGGGGTTTCAAGCTGAGATATGCATTTTTTACGATAATCTTGGTGAGACTTCTGTCCGAAGTATGCAGAATCATCGAGATCGCTCGTTTCGAGCTATTTAATGCGAAAAAACAAGTTTTCTGGTGTTTTCAACATTCCACAGTGCGTTTGATATGCAGAACCGGCGATATCTTGATTTTCGTGGTGTTTCCAGCTGAGATATGCATTTTCTGCGATAATCTTGGAGAGTCTTCTGTCAGAAGTATGCAGAATCATCGAGATCCCTCTTTTCGAGCCATTTAATGCGAGAAACACGTTCTCTGGTTGTTTTCACCACTCCACAGTGCGTCTGATATGCAGAACCGGCGATATCTTGGTTTTCGTGGGATTTCCAGCTGAGATATGCATTTTCTGCGGCAATCTTGGTGAGACTTCTGTCCGAAGTATGCAGAATCATCGAGATCGCTCTTTTCGAGCTATTTAATGCGGGAAACACGTTATCTGGTGTTTTGACCACTCCACAGTGCGTTTGATATGCAGAACCGGCGATATCTTGGTTTTCGTGGGGTTTCCAGCTGAGATATGCATTTTCTGCGATAATCTTGGTGATTCTTCTGTCAGAAGTATGCAGAATCATCGAGAACGCTCCTTTCGAGCTATTTAATGCGAGAAACACGTTTTCTGGTGTATTCACCACTCCACAGTACGTTTGATATGCAGAACCGGAGATATCTTGGTTTCCGTGGGGTTTCAAGCTGAGATATGCATTTTCTGCGATAATCTTGGTATGACCTCTGTCCAAAGTATGCAGAAACATCGAGATCGCTCTTTTCGACCTATTTAATGCGAGAAACACGTTATCTGGTGTTTTCACCACTCCACAGTACGTTTGATATGCAGAACCGGCGACATCTTGATTTTCGTAATGTTTCTAGCTGAGATATGCATTTTCTGCGATAATATTGTTGAGACTTCAGTCAGAAGTATGCAGAATCATCTAGATCGCTCGTTTCGAGCTATTTAATGCGAAAAAACCAGTTTTCTGGTGTTTTGACCACTCCACAGTGCGCCTGATATGCAGAACCGGCGATATCTTGGTTTTCGTGGGGATTCAAGCTCAGATATGCATTTTCTGCGATAATCTTGGTGAGACTTCTGTCCGAAGTATGCAGAGTCTTCGAGATCGTACTTTTCGAGCTATTTAATGCGAGGAACACGTTTTCTGGTGTTTTCACCACTCCACATTTGGTTTGATATGGAGAACCAGCGATATCTTGGTTTTCGTGTGGTTTCAAGCTGAGATATGCAATTCCTGCGATAATCTTGGTGAGACTTCTGTCCGAAGTATGCTTAATCATCGAGATCGCTCTTTTCGAGCTATTTAATGCGAGAAACACGTTATCTGGTGTTTTCACCACTCCACAGTGCGTTTAATATGCAGAACCGACGATATCCTGGTTTTCGTGGGGTTTCAAGCTGAGATATGCATTTTTTACGATAATCATGGTGAGACTTCTGTACGAAGTATGCAGAATCATCGAGACCGCACTTTTCGAGCTATTTAATGCGAGAAACACGTTATCTGGTGTTTTCACCACTCCACAGTGCGTTTGATATGCAGAACCGGCGATATCTTGGTTTTCGTGGGGTTTCAAGCTGAGATATGCATTTTTTACGATAATCTTGGTGAGACTTCTGTCCGAAGTATGCAGAATCATCGAGATCGCTCGTTTCGAGCTATTTAATGCGAAAAAACAAGTTTTCTGGTGTTTTCAACATTCCACAGTGCGTTTGATATGCAGAACCGGCGATATCTTGATTTTCGTGGTGTTTCCAGCTGAGATATGCATTTTCTGCGATAATCTTGGAGAGTCTTCTGTCAGAAGTATGCAGAATCATCGAGATCCCTCTTTTCGAGCCATTTAATGCGAGAAACACGTTCTCTGGTTGTTTTCACCACTCCACAGTGCGTCTGATATGCAGAACCGGCGATATCTTGGTTTTCGTGGGATTTCCAGCTGAGATATGCATTTTCTGCGGCAATCTTGGTGAGACTTCTGTCCGAAGTATGCAGAATCATCGAGATCGCTCTTTTCGAGCTATTTAATGCGGGAAACACGTTATCTGGTGTTTTGACCACTCCACAGTGCGTTTGATATGCAGAACCGGCGATATCTTGGTTTTCGTGGGGTTTCCAGCTGAGATATGCATTTTCTGCGATAATCTTGGTGATTCTTCTGTCAGAAGTATGCAGAATCATCGAGAACGCTCCTTTCGAGCTATTTAATGCGAGAAACACGTTTTCTGGTGTATTCACCACTCCACAGTACGTTTGATATGCAGAACCGGAGATATCTTGGTTTCCGTGGGGTTTCAAGCTGAGATATGCATTTTCTGCGATAATCTTGGTGAGACTTCTGTCCGAAGAATGCAGAATCATCGAGATCGCTCTTTTCGAGCTATTTAATGCGAGAAACACGTTATCTGGTGTTTTCAGCACTCCACAGTGCGTTTGATATGGAGAACCAGCGATATCTTGGTTTTCGTGTGGTTTCAAGCTGAGATATGCAATTCCTGCGATAATCTTGGTGAGACTTCTGTCCGAAGTATGCTTAATCATCGAGATCGCTCTTTTCGAGCTGTTTAATGCGAGAAACACGTTATCTGGTGTTTTCACCACTCCGCAGTTGGTTTGATATGCAGAACCGGAGATATCTTGGTTTTCGTGGGGTTTCAAGCTGAGATATGCATTTTTTACGATTATCATGGTGAGACTTCTGTACGAAGTATGCAGAAACATCGAGACCGCACTTTTCGAGCTATTTAATGCCAGTAACACGTTATCTGGTGTTTTCAGCAATCCACAGTGCGTTTGATATGCAGAACCAGCGAAATCTTGGTTTTCGTGGGGTTTCAAGTGGAGATATGCATGTTCTACGATAATCTTGGTGAAACATCTGTCCGAAATATGCAGAAACATCAAGAGCGCTCTTTTCGAGCTATTTAATGCGAGAAACACGTTTTCTGGGGTTTTCACCACACCACAGTTCGTTGGATGTGCAGAACCGGAGATATCTTGGTTTTCGTGGGGTTTCAAGCTGAGATATGCATTTTCTACGATAATCTTGGTGAGACTTCTGTCAGAAGTATGCTGAATCATCTAGATCGCTCTTTTCGAGCTATTTAATGCGAGAAACATGTTTTCTGGGGTTTTCACCACTCCACAGTACGTTGGATATGCAGAACAGGAGATATCTTGGTTTTCGTGGAGTTTCTAGCAGAGATATGCATTTTCTGCGATAATGATTGTGAGACTTCTGTCCGAAGTATGCAGAATCATCGAGAACGCTCTTTTCGAGATAGTTAATGCGAGAAACACGTTTTCAGGTGTTTTCACCACTCCACAGTGCGTCTGATATGCTGAACCGGCGATATCTTGGTTTTCGTGGGGTTTCCAGCTGAGATATGCATTTTCTGCGATAATCTTGGTGATTCTTCGGTCAGAAGTATGCAGAATCATCGAGAACGCTCCTTTCGAGCTATTTAATGCGAGAAACACGTTTTCTGGTGTATTCACCACTCCACAGTACGTTTGACATGCAGAACCGGAGATATCTTGGTTTCGGACGGGTTTCAAGCTGAGATATGCATTTTCTGCGATAATCTTGGTGAGTGTTCTGTCAGAAGTATGCAGAATCATCGAGATCGCTCTTTTCGAGCTATTTAATGCGAGAAACACGTTATCTGGCGTTTTCACCACTCCACAGTGCGTTTGATATGCAGAACCGGCGACATCTTGGCTGTCGTAGGGTATCAAGCTGAGATATGCATTTTCTACGATAATCTTGGTGAGACTTCTGTCAGAAGTATGCTGAATCATCTAGATCGCTCTTTCCGAGCTATTTAATGCGAGAAACATGTTTTCTGGGGTTTTCACCACTCCACAGTTCGTTGGATATGCAGAACAGGAGATATCTTGGTTTTCGTGGAGTTTCTAGCAGAGATATGCATTTTCTGCGATAATGATGGTGAGACTTCTGTTAGAAGTATGCAGAATCATCGAGATCGCACATTTCGATCTATTTAATGCGAGAAACACGTTGTCTGGTGTTTTCACCACTCCACAGTTGGTTTGATATGCAGAACCGGCGATATCTGGGTTTTCGTGGGGTTTCAAGATGAGATATGCATTTTCAGCGATAATCTTGGTGAGTCTTTTGTCAGAAGTATGCAGAATCATCTAGATCGCTCTTTTCGAGCGATTTAATGCGAAAAAACAATTTTTCTGGTTGTTTTCACCACTTTACAGTTGGTTTGATATGCAGTACCGGCGATATCTGGGTTTTCGTGGGGTTTCAAGCTGAGATATGCATTTTCAGCGATAATCTTGGTGAGTCTTTTGTCAGAAGTATGCAGAATCATCGGGATCTCGCTTTTCGAGCTATTTAATGCGAGAAACACGTTATCTGGTGTTTTCACCACTCCACAGTGCGTTTGATATGCAGAACCGGCGATATCTTGGTTTTCGTGGGGTTTCAAGCTGAGATATGCATTTTTTACGATAATCTTGGTGAGACTTCTGTCCGAAGTATGCAGAATCATCGAGATCGCTCGTTTCGAGCTATTTAATGCGAAAAAATAAGTTTTCTGGTGTTTTCAACATTCCACAGTGCGTTTGATATGCAGAACCGGCGATATCTTGATTTTCGTGGTGTTTCCAGCTGAGATATGCATTTTCTGCGATAATCTTGGAGAGTCTTCTGTCAGAAGTATGCAGAATCATCGAGATCCCTCTTTTCGAGCCATTTAATGCGAGAAACACGTTCTCTGGTTGTTTTCACCACTCCACAGTGCGTCTGATATGCAGAACCGGCGATATCTTGGTTTTCGTGGGATTTCCAGCTGAGATATGCAATTCCTTCGATAATCTTGGTGAGACCTCTGTCCGAAGTATGCAGAAACATCGAGATCGCTCTTTTCGACCTATTTAATGCGAGAAACACGTTATCTGGTGTTTTCACCACTCCACAGTACGTTTGATATGCAGAACCGGCGACATCTTGATTTTCGTAATGTTTCTAGCTGAGATATGCATTTTCTGCGATAATATTGTTGAGACTTCAGTCAGAAGTATGCAGAATCATCTAGATCGCTCGTTTCGAGCTATTTAATGCGAAAAAAACCAGTTTTCTGGTGTTTTGACCACTCCACAGTGCGTCTGATATGCAGAACCGGCGATATCTTGGTTTTCGTGGGGATTCAAGCTCAGATATGCATTTTCTGCGATAATCTTGGTGAGACTTCTGTCCGAAGTATGCAGAGTCATCGAGATCGTACTTTTCGAGCTATTTAATGCGAGGAACACGTTTTCTGGGGTTTTCACCACTCCACATTTGGTTTGATATGGAGAACCAGCGATATCTTGGTTTTCGTGTGGTTTCAAGCTGAGATATGCAATTCCTGCGATAATCTTGGTGAGACTTCTGTCCGAAGTATGCTTAATCATCGAGATCGCTCTTTTCGAGCTATTTAATGCGAGAAACACGTTATCTGGTGTTTTCACCACTCCACAGTGCGTTTAATATGCAGAACCGACGATATCCTGGTTTTCGTGGGGTTTCAAGCTGAGATATGCATTTTTTACGATAATCATGGTGAGACTTCTGTACGAAGTATGCAGAATCATCGAGACCGCACTTTTCGAGCTATTTAATTCCAGAAACACGTTATCTGGTGTTTTCAGCAATCCACAGTGCGTTTGATATGCAGAACCGGCGATATCTTGGTTTTCGTGGGGATTCAAGCTCAGATATGCATTTTCTGCGATAATCTTGGTGAGACTTCTGTCCGAAGTATGCAGAATCATCCAGATCGCTCTTTTCGAGCTATTTAATGCGAGAAGCACGTTATCTGGTGTTTTCACCACTCCACAGTTGGTTTGATATGCAGAACCGGAGATATTATGGTTTTCGTGGGGTTTCTAGCTGAGATATGCATTTTCTGCGATAATCTTGGTGAGACTTCTGTCCGAAGAATGCAGAATCATCGAGATCGCTCTTTTCGAGCTATTTAATGCGAGAAACACGTTATCTGGTGTTTTCAGCATTCCACAGTGCGTTTGATATGCAGAACCAGCGATATCTTGGTTTTCGTGGGGTTTCAAGCTGAGATATGCAATTCCTTCGATAATCTTGGTGAGACTTCTGTACGAAGTATGCTTAATCATCGAGATCGCTCGTTTCGAGCTATTTAATGCGAGAAACAGGTTATCTGGTGTTTTCACCACTCCACAGTGCGTTTGATATGCAGAACCGGCGATATCTTGGTTTTCGTGGGGTTTCAAGCTGAGATATGCATTTTTTACGATAATCTTGGTGAGACTTCTGTCCGAAGTATGCAGAATCATCGAGATCGCTCGTTTCGAGCTATTTAATGCGAAAAAATAAGTTTTCTGGTGTTTTCAACATTCCACAGTGCGTTTGATATGCAGAACCGGCGATATCTTGATTTTCGTGTGGTTTCAAGCTGAGATATGCATTTTCTGCGATAATCTTGGAGAGTCTTCTGTCAGAAGTATGCAGAATCATCGAGATCCCTCTTTTCGAGCCATTTAATGCGAGAAACACGTTCTCTGGTTGTTTTCACCACTCCACAGTGCGTCTGATATGCAGAACCGGCGATATCTTGGTTTTCGTGGGATTTCCAGCTGAGATATGCAATTCCTTCGATAATCTTGGTGAGACCTCTGTCCGAAGTATGCAGAAACATCGAGATCGCTCTTTTCGACCTATTTAATGCGAGAAACACGTTATCTGGTGTTTTCACCACTCCACAGTACGTTTGATATGCAGAACCGGCGACATCTTGATTTTCGTAATGTTTCTAGCTGAGATATGCATTTTCTGCGATAATATTGTTGAGACTTCAGTCAGAAGTATGCAGAATCATCTAGATCGCTCGTTTCGAGCTATTTAATGCGAAAAAAACCAGTTTTCTGGTGTTTTGACCACTCCACAGTGCGTCTGATATGCAGAACCGGCGATATCTTGGTTTTCGTGGGGATTCAAGCTCAGATATGCATTTTCTGCGATAATCTTGGTGAGACTTCTGTCCGAAGTATGCAGAGTCATCGAGATCGTACTTTTCGAGCTATTTAATGCGAGGAACACGTTTTCTGGGGTTTTCACCACTCCACATTTGGTTTGATATGGAGAACCAGCGATATCTTGGTTTTCGTGTGGTTTCAAGCTGAGATATGCAATTCCTGCGATAATCTTGGTGAGACTTCTGTCCGAAGTATGCTTAATCATCGAGATCGCTCTTTTCGAGCTATTTAATGCGAGAAACACGTTATCTGGTGTTTTCACCACTCCACAGTGCGTTTAATATGCAGAACCGACGATATCCTGGTTTTCGTGGGGTTTCAAGCTGAGATATGCATTTTTTACGATAATCATGGTGAGACTTCTGTACGAAGTATGCAGAATCATCGAGACCGCACTTTTCGAGCTATTTAATTCCAGAAACACGTTATCTGGTGTTTTCAGCAATCCACAGTGCGTTTGATATGCAGAACCAGCGAAATCTTGGTTTTCGTGGGGTTTCAAGTTGAGATATGCTTGTTCTACGATAATCTTGGTGAAACATCTGTCCGAAATATGCAGAAACATCAAGAGCGCTCTTTTCGAGCTATTTAATGCGAGAAACACGTTTTCTGGGGTTTTCTCCACACCACAGTTCGTTGGATGTGCAGAACCGGAGATATCTTGGTTTTCGTGGGGTTTCAAGCTGAGATATGCATTTTCTGCGATAATCTTGGTGAGACTTCTGTCCGAAGTATGCAGAATCATCCAGATCGCTCTTTTCGAGCTATTTAATGCGAGAAGCACGTTATCTGGTGTTTTCACCACTCCACAGTTGGTTTGATATGCAGAACCGGAGATATTATGGTTTTCGTGGGGTTTCTAGCTGAGATATGCATTTTCTGCGATAATCTTGGTGAGACTTCTGTCCGAAGAATGCAGAATCATCGAGATCGCTCTTTTCGAGCTATTTAATGCGAGAAACACGTTATCTGGTGTTTTCAGCATTCCACAGTGCGTTTGATATGCAGAACCAGCGATATCTTGGTTTTCGTGGGGTTTCAAGCTGAGATATGCAATTCCTTCGATAATCTTGGTGAGACTTCTGTACGAAGTATGCTTAATCATCGAGATCGCTCGTTTCGAGCTATTTAATGGGAGAAACAGGTTATCTGATGTTTTCTCCACTCCACAGTGCGTATGATGTGCAGAACCGACGATATCTTGGTTTTCGTGGGGTTTCAAGCTCAGATATGCATTTTCTGCGATAATATTGGTGAGACCTCAGACAGAAGTATGCAGAATCATCTAGATCGCTCTTTTCGAGCTATTTAATGCGCAAAAACAAGTTTTCTGGTGTTTTCAACATTCCACAGTGCGTCTGATATGCAGAACAAGCGATATCCTGGTTTTCGTGGGGTTTCAAGCTGAGATATGCATTTTTTACGATAATCATGGTGAGACTTCTGTCCGAAGTATGCAGAATCATCGAGATCGCACTTTTCGAGCTATTTAATGCGAGAAACACGTTATCTGGTGTTTTCAGCACTCCACAGTGCGTTTGATATGGAGAACCAGCGATATCTTGGTTTTCATGTGGTTTCAAGCTGAGATATGCAATTCCTGCGATAATCTTGGTGAGACTTCTGTCCGAAGTATGCTTAATCATCGAGATCGCTCTTTTCGAGCTGTTTAATGCGAGAAACACGTTATCTGGTGTTTTCACCACTCCGCAGTTGGTTTGATATGCAGAACCGGAGATATCTTGGTTTTCGTGGGGTTTCAAGCTGAGATATGCATTTTTTACGATAATCATGGTGAGACTTCTGTACGAAGTATGCAGAAACATCGAGACCGCACTTTTCGAGCTATTTAATGCGAGAAACACGTTATCTGGTGTTTTCACCACTCCACAGGGCGTTTGATATGCAGTACCAGCGATATCTTGGTTTTCGTGGGGTTTCAAGCTGAGATATGCATTTTTTACGATAATCTTGATGACACTTCTGTCCGAAGAATGCTTAATCATCGAGATCGCTCGTTTCGACCTATTTAATGCGAGAAACACGTTATCTGGTGTTTTCACCACTCCACAGTGCGTTGGATATGCAGAACCGGCGATATCTTGGTTTTCGTGGGGTTTCAAGCTGAGATATGCATTGTCTGCGATAACCTTGGTGAGACTTCTGTCCGAAGTATGCTGAATCATCTAGATCGCTCTTTTCGAGCTATTTAATGCGAGAAACACGTTATCTGGTGTTTTCACCACTCCACAGTGCGTTTGATATGCAGAACCAGCGATATCTTGGTTTTCGTGGGGTTTCAAGCTGAGATATGCATTTTTTACGATAATCTTGGTGAGACTTCTGTCCGAAGTATGCTTAACCATCGAGATCGCTCTATTCGAGCTATTTAATGCGAGAAACACGTTATCGGGTCTTTTCACTACTCCACCATGCGTATGATATGCAGAACCGACGATATCTTGGTTTTCGTGGGGTTTCAAGCTCAGATATGCATTTTCTGCGATAATCTTGGTGTGACTTCTGTCCGAAGTATGCTTAATCATCGAGATCGCTCGTTTCGTGCTATTTAATGCGAGAAACACGTTATCTGGTCTTTTCACCACTCCACAGTGCCTATGATATGCAGAACCGACGATATCTTGGTTTTCGTGGGGTTTCAAGCTCAGATATGCATTTTCTGCGATAATCTTGGTGAGACTTCTGTCCGAAGTATGCAGAGTCATCAACATCGTACTTTTCGAGCTATTTAATGCGAAAAACACGTTTTCTGGGGTTTTCACCACTCCACAGTTCGTTGGATATGCAGAACAGGAGATATCTTGGTTTTCGTGGGGTTTCTAGCAGAGATATGCATTTACTGCGATAATCATGGTGAGACTTCTGTTAGAAGTATGCAGAATCATCGAGATCGCACTTTTCGATCTATTTAATGCGAGAAACACGTTATCTGGTGTTTTCACCACTCCACAGTGCGTTTGATATGCAGAACCTGCGATATCTTGGTTTTCGTGGGGTTTCAAGCTGAGATATGCATTTTTTACGATAATCTTGGTGAAACTTCTGTCCGAAGTATGCAGAATCATCGAGATCGCTCGTTTCGAGCTATTTAATGCGAGTAACACGTTGTCTGGTGTTTTCACCACTCCACAGTTGGTTTGATATGCAGAACCGGCGATGTTTGGTTTTCGTCGGGTTTCAAGTTGAGATATGCATTTTCTACGATACTCTTGGTGAAACGTCTGTCCGAAGTATGCAGAAACATCAAGAGCGCTCTTTTCGAGCTGTTTAATGCGAGAAACACGTTTTCTGGGGTTTTCACCACACCACAGTTCGTTGGATGTGCAGAACCGGAGATATCTTGGTTTTCGTGGGGTTTCAAGCTGAGATATGCATTTTCTGCGATAATCTGGGTGATACTTCTGTCCGAAGTATGTAGAATCATTGAGATCGCACTTTTCGAGCTATTTAATGCGAGAAACACGTTATCTGGTGTTTTCAGCACTCCACAGTGCGTTTGATATGCAGAACCAGCGATATCTGGGTTTTCGTGGGGTTTCAAGCTGAGATATGCATTTTTTACGATAATCTTGATGAGACATCTGTCCGAAGTATGCTTAATCATCGAGATCGCTCGTTTCGACCTATTTAATGCGACAAACACGTTATCTGGTGTTTTCACCACTCCACAGTGCGTATGATATGCAGAACCGGCGATATCTTGGTTTTCGTGGGGTTTCGAGCTGAGATATGCATTATCTGCGATAATCTTGGTGAGACTTCTGTCCGAAGTGTGCAGAATCATCCAGATCGCTCTTTTCAAGCTATTTAATGCGAGAAACACGTTTTCTGGGGTTTTCACCACACCACAGTTCGTTGGATATGCAGAACAGGTGATATCTTGGTTTTCGAGGGGTTTCAAGCTGAGATATGCATTTTCTGCGATAAACTTGGTGAGACTTCTGTCCGAAGTATGCAGCATCATCGAGATCGCTCTTTTCGAGCTATTTAATGCGAGAAACACGTTATCTGGTGTTTTCACCACTCCACAGTGCGTTTGATATGCAGTACCAGCGATATCTTGGTTTTCGTGGGGTTTCCAGCTGAAATATGTATTTTCTGCGATAATCTTGGTGAGACTTCTGTCCGAAGTATGCTTAATCATCGAGATCGCTCTATTCGAGCTATTTAATGCGCGAAACACGTTATCTGGTGTTTTCACCACTCCGCAGTTGGTTTGATATGCAGAACCGGAGATATCTTGGTTTTCGTGGGGTTTCAAGCTGAGATATGCATTTTTTACGATAATCATGGTGAGACTTCTGTACGAAGTATGCAGAAACATCGAGACCGCACTTTTCGAGCTATTTAATGCGAGAAACACGTTATCTGGTGTTTTCACCACTCCACAGGGCGTTTGATATGCAGTACCAGCGATATCTTGGTTTTCGTGGGGTTTCAAGCTGAGATATGCATTTTTTACGATAATCTTGATGACACTTCTGTCCGAAGAATGCTTAATCATCGAGATCGCTCGTTTCGACCTATTTAATGCGAGAAACACGTTATCTGGTGTTTTCACCACTCCACAGTGCGTTGGATATGCAGAACCGGCGATATCTTGGTTTTCGTGGGGTTTCAAGCTGAGATATGCATTGTCTGCGATAACCTTGGTGAGACTTCTGTCCGAAGTATGCTGAATCATCTAGATCGCTCTTTTCGAGCTATTTAATGCGAGAAACACGTTATCTGGTGTTTTCACCACTCCACAGTGCGTTTGATATGCAGAACCAGCGATATCTTGGTTTTCGTGGGGTTTCAAGCTGAGATATGCATTTTTTACGATAATCTTGGTGAGACTTCTGTCCGAAGTATGCTTAACCATCGAGATCGCTCTATTCGAGCTATTTAATGCGAGAAACACGTTATCGGGTCTTTTCACTACTCCACCATGCGTATGATATGCAGAACCGACGATATTTTGGTTTTCGTGGGGTTTCAAGCTCAGATATGCATTTTCTGCGATAATCTTGGTGTGACTTCTGTCCGAAGTATGCTTAATCATCGAGATCGCTCGTTTCGTGCTATTTAATGCGAGAAACACGTTATCTGGTCTTTTCACCACTCCACAGTGCCTATGATATGCAGAACCGACGATATCTTGGTTTTCGTGGGGTTTCAAGCTCAGATATGCATTTTCTGCGATAATCTTGGTGAGACTTCTGTCCGAAGTATGCAGAGTCATCAACATCGTACTTTTCGAGCTATTTAATGCGAAAAACACGTTTTCTGGGGTTTTCACCACTCCACAGTTCGTTGGATATGCAGAACAGGAGATATCTTGGTTTTCGTGGGGTTTCTAGCAGAGATATGCATTTACTGCGATAATCATGGTGAGACTTCTGTTAGAAGTATGCAGAATCATCGAGATCGCACTTTTCGATCTATTTAATGCGAGAAACACGTTATCTGGTGTTTTCACCACTCCACAGTGCGTTTGATATGCAGAACCTGCGATATCTTGGTTTTCGTGGGGTTTCAAGCTGAGATATGCATTTTTTACGATAATCTTGGTGAAACTTCTGTCCGAAGTATGCAGAATCATCGAGATCGCTCGTTTCGAGCTATTTAATGCGAGTAACACGTTGTCTGGTGTTTTCACCACTCCACAGTTGGTTTGATATGCAGAACCGGCGATGTTTGGTTTTCGTCGGGTTTCAAGTTGAGATATGCATTTTCTACGATACTCTTGGTGAAACGTCTGTCCGAAGTATGCAGAAACATCAAGAGCGCTCTTTTCGAGCTGTTTAATGCGAGAAACACGTTTTCTGGGGTTTTCACCACACCACAGTTCGTTGGATGTGCAGAACCGGAGATATCTTGGTTTTCGTGGGGTTTCAAGCTGAGATATGCATTTTCTGCGATAATCTGGGTGATACTTCTGTCCGAAGTATGTAGAATCATTGAGATCGCACTTTTCGAGCTATTTAATGCGAGAAACACGTTATCTGGTGTTTTCAGCACTCCACAGTGCGTTTGATATGCAGAACCAGCGATATCTGGGTTTTCGTGGGGTTTCAAGCTGAGATATGCATTTTTTACGATAATCTTAATGAGACATCTGTCCGAAGTATGCTTAATCATCGAGATCGCTCGTTTCGACCTATTTATTGCGACAAACACGTTATCTGGTGTTTTCACCACTCCACAGTGCGTATGATATGCAGAACCGGCGATATCTTGGTTTTCGTGGGGTTTCGAGCTGAGATATGCATTATCTGCGATAATCTTGGTGAGACTTCTGTCCGAAGTATGCTGAATCATCTAGATCGCTCTTTTCGAGCTATTTAATGCGAGAAACACGTTATCTGGTGTTTTCACCACTCCACAGTGCGTTTGATATGCAGTACCAGCGATATCTTGGTTTTCGTGGGGTTTCCAGCTGAAATATGTATTTTCTGCGATAATCTTGGTGAGACTTCTGTCCGAAGTATGCTTAATCATCGAGATCGCTCTATTCGAGCTATTTAATGCGCGAAACACGTTATCTGGTGTATTCAGCACTCCACAGTGCGTTTGATATGCAGAAACAACGATATCTTGGTTTTCTTGGGGATTCAAGCTGAGATATGCAATTTCTGCGATAATCTTGGTGAGACTTCTGTCCGAAGTATGCTTAATCATCGAGATCGCTCGTTTCGTGCTATTTAATGCGGGAAACACGTTATCTGGTGTTTTCACCACTCCACAGTGCGTATGATATGCAGAACCGGCGATATCTTGGTTTTCGTGGGGTTTCGAGCTGAGATATGCATTATCTGCGATAATCTTGGTGAGACTTCTGTCCGAAGTATGCTGAATCATCTAGATCGCTCTTTTCGAGCTATTTAATGCGAGAAACACGTTATCTGGTGTTTTCACCACTCCACAGTGCGTTGGATATGCAGAACCGGCGATATCTTGGTTTTCGTGGGGTTTCAAGCTGAGATATGCATTGTCTGCGATAACCTTGGTGAGACTTCTGTCCGAAGTATGCTGAATCATCTAGATCGCTCTTTTCGAGCGATTTAATGCGAGAAACACGTTATCTGGTGTTTTCAGCACTCCACAGTGTGTTTGATATGCAGAACCAGCGATATCTGGGTTTTCGTGGGGTTTCAAGCTGAGATATGTATTTTTTACGATAATCTTGATGAGACTTCTGTCCGAAGTATGCAGAGTCATCGAGATCGTATTTTTCGAGCTATTTAATGCGAGAAACACGTTTTCTGGGGTTTTCACCACACCACAGTTCGTTGGATGTGCAGAACCGGAGATATCTTGGTTTTCATGGGGTTTCAAGCTGAGATATGCATTTTCTGCGATAATCTTGGTGATACTTCTGTCCGAAGTATGCTGAATCATCTAGATCGCTCTTTTCGAGCTATTTAATGCGAGAAACACGTTATCTGGTGTTTTCACCACTCCACAGTGCGTTGGATATGCAGAACCGGCGATATCTTGGTTTTCGTGGGGTTTCAAGCTGAGATATGCATTGTCTGCGATAACCTTGGTGAGACTTCTGTCCGAAGTATGCTGAATCATCTAGATCGCTCTTTTCGAGCGATTTAATGCGAGAAACACGTTATCTGGTGTTTTCAGCACTCCACAGTGTGTTTGATATGCAGAACCAGCGATATCTGGGTTTTCGTGGGGTTTCAAGCTGAGATATGTATTTTTTACGATAATCTTGATGAGACTTCTGTCCGAAGTATGCTTAATCAGCGAGATCGCTCGTTTCGACCTATTTAATGCGACAAACACGTTATCTGGTGTTTTCACCACTCCACAGTGCGTATGATATGCAGAACCGGCGATATCTTGGTTTTCGTGGGGTTTCGAGCTGAGATATGCATTATCTGCGATAATCTTGGTGAGACTTCTGTCCGAAGTATGCAGCATCATCGAGATCGCTCTTTTCGAGCTATTTAATGCGAGAAACACGTTATCTGGTGTTTTCACCACTCCACAGTGCGTTTGATATGCAGTACCAGCGATATCTTGGTTTTCGTGGGGTTTCCAGCTGAAATATGTATTTTCTGCGATAATCTTGGTGAGACTTCTGTCCGAAGTATGCTTAACCATCGAGATCGCTCTATTCGAGCTATTTAATGCGAGAAACACGTTGTCTGGTGTTTTCATCACTCCACAGGGCGTTTGATATGCAGAACCGGCGATATCTTGGTTTTCGTGGGGTTTCCATCTGAGATATGCATTTTCTGCGATAATCTTGGGGCGACTTCTGTCCGAAGTATGCTTAATCATCGAGATCGCTCGTTTCGACCTATTTAATGCGAGAAACACGTTATCTGGTGTTTTCACCACTCCACAGTGCGTATGATATGCAGAACCGGCGATATCTTGGTTTTCGTGGGGGTTCAAGCTCAGATATGCATTTTCTGCGATAATCTTGGTGAGACTTCTGTCCGAAGTATGCAGAGTCATCGAGATCGTACTTTTCGAGCTATTTAATGCGAGAAACAGGTTTTCTGGGGTTTTCACCACTCCACAGTTCGTTGGATATGCAGAACAGGAGATATCTTGGTTTTCGTGGGGTTTCTAGCAGAGATATGCATTTTCTGCGATAATCATGGTGAGACTTCTGTCCGAAGTATGCTTAATCATCGAGATCGCTCTTGTCGAGCTATTTAATGCAAAAAAACAAGTTTCCTGGTGTTTTCAACATTCCACAGTGCGTTTGATATTCAGAACCGGCGATATCTCGATTTTCGTGGTGTTTCCAGTAGAGATATGCATTTTCTGCGATAATCTTGGTGAGTCTTCTGTCAGAACTATGCAGAATCATCTAGATCGTTCGTTTCGAGCTATTTAATGCGAGAAACACGCTATCTGGTGTTTTCACCACTCCACTGTGCGTTTGATATGCAGAACCGACAATATCTTGGTTTTCGAGGGGTTTCAAGCTCAGATATGCATTTTCTGCGATAATCTTGGTGAGACTTCTGTCCGAAGTATGCAGAGTCATCGAGATCGTATTTTTCGAGCTATTTAATGCGATAAACACGTTGTCTGGTGTTTTCACCACTCCACAGTTGGTTTGATATGCAGAACCGGCGATGTTTGGTTTTCGTCGGGTTTCAAGCTGAGATATGCATTATCTGCGATAATCTTGGTGATACTTCTGTCCGAAGTATGCTGAATCATCTAGATCGCTCTTTTCGAGCTATTTAATGCGAGAAACACGTTTTCTGGGGTTTTCACCACACCACAGTTCGTTGGATGTGCAGAACCGGAGATATCTTGGTTTTCATGGGGTTTCAAGCTGAGATATGCATTTTCTGCGATAATCTTGGTGATACTTCTGTCCGAAGTATGCTGAATCATCTAGATCGCTCTTTTCGAGCTATTTAATGCGAGAAACACGTTATCTGGTGTTTTCACCACTCCACAGTGCGTTGGATATGCAGAACCGGCGATATCTTGGTTTTCGTGGGGTTTCAAGCTGAGATATGCATTGTCTGCGATAACCTTGGTGAGACTTCTGTCCGAAGTATGCTGAATCATCTAGATCGCTCTTTTCGAGCGATTTAATGCGAGAAACACGTTATCTGGTGTTTTCAGCACTCCACAGTGTGTTTGATATGCAGAACCAGCGATATCTGGGTTTTCGTGGGGTTTCAAGCTGAGATATGTATTTTTTACGATAATCTTGATGAGACTTCTGTCCGAAGTATGCTTAATCAGCGAGATCGCTCGTTTCGACCTATTTAATGCGACAAACACGTTATCTGGTGTTTTCACCACTCCACAGTGCGTATGATATGCAGAACCGGCGATATCTTGGTTTTCGTGGGGTTTCGAGCTGAGATATGCATTATCTGCGATAATCTTGGTGAGACTTCTGTCCGAAGTGTGCAGAATCATCGAGATCGCTCTTTTCAAGCTATATAATGCGAGAAACACGTTTTCTGGGGTTTTCACCACACCACAGTTCGCTGGATATGCAGAACAGGTGATATCTTGGTTTTCGAGGGGTTTCAAGCTGAGATATGCATTTTCTGCGATAAACTTGGTGAGACTTCTGTCCGAAGTATGCAGCATCATCGAGATCGCTCTTTTCGAGCTATTTAATGCGAGAAACACGTTATCTGGTGTTTTCACCACTCCACAGTGCGTTTGATATGCAGTACCAGCGATATCTTGGTTTTCGTGGGGTTTCCAGCTGAAATATGTATTTTCTGCGATAATCTTGGTGAGACTTCTGTCCGAAGTATGCTTAATCATCGAGATCGCTCTATTCGAGCTATTTAATGCGAGAAACACGTTGTCTGGTGTTTTCATCACTCCACAGGGCGTTTGATATGCAGAACCGGCGATATCTTGGTTTTCGTGGGGTTTCCATCTGAGATATGCATTTTCTGCGATAATCTTGGGGCGACTTCTGTCCGAAGTATGCTTAATCATCGAGATCGCTCGTTTCGACCTATTTAATGCGAGAAACACGTTATCTGGTGTTTTCACCACTCCACAGTGCGTATGATATGCAGAACCGGCGATATCTTGGTTTTCGTGGGGGTTCAAGCTCAGATATGCATTATCTGCGATAATCTTGGTGAGACTTCTGTCCGAAGTATGCAGAGTCATCGAGATCGTACTTTTCGAGCTATTTAATGCGAGAAACAGGTTTTCTGGGGTTTTCACCACTCCACAGTTCGTTGGATATGCAGAACAGGAGATATCTTGGTTTTCGTGGGGTTTCTAGCAGAGATATGCATTTTCTGCGATAATCATGGTGAGACTTCTGTCAGAAGTATGCAGAATCATCGAGATCGCACTTTTTGATCTATTTAAAGCGAGAAACACGTTATCTGGTGTTTTCAGCACGCCACAGTGCGTTTGATATGCAGAACCAGTGATATCTGGGTTTTCGAGGGGTTTCAAGCTGAGATATGCATTTTTTACGATAATCTTGTTGAGACTTCTGTCCGAAGTATGCTTAATCATCGAGATCGCTCGTTCCGACCTAATTAATGCGAGAAACACGTCTTCTGGGGTTTTCACCACACCACAGTTCGTTGAATGTGCAGAACCGGAGATATCTTGGTTTTCGTGGGGTCTCAAGCTGAGATATGCATTTTCTGCGATAATCTTGGTGATACTTCTATCAGAAGTATGCCGAATCATCGAGATCCCTCTTTTCGAGCTCTTTAATGCGAGAAACACGTTATCTAGTTGTTTTCACCACTCCACAGTGCGTTTGATATGCAGAACCGGCGACATCTTGGATTTCGTCGGGTTTCAAGCTGAGATATGCATTTTCTGCGATTATCTTGGTGAGACATCAGTCAGAAGTATGCAGAATCATCTAGATCGCTCGTTTCGAGCTGCTTAATGCGAGAAACACGTTTTCTGGTGTTTTCACCACTCCACAGTTCGTTGGATATGCAGAACAGGAGATATCTTGGTTTTCGTAGGGTTTCTAGGAGAGATATGCATTTTCTGCGATAATCATGGTGAGAATTCTGTTAGAAGTATGCAGCATCATCGAGATCGCACTTTTCGATCTATTTAATGCGAGAAACACGTTGTCTGGTGTTTTCACCACTCCACAGTTGGTATGATATGCAGAACCGGCGACATCTTGGCTTTAGTCGGGGTTCAAACTGAGACATGCATTTTCTGCGATAATCCTGCTGATTCTTCTGTCAGAAGTATGCAGAATCATCTAGATCGCTCGTTTCGAGCTACATAATGCGAGAAACACGTTTTCTGGTTTTTTCACAACTCCACAGAACGTTTTATGTGCAGAACCGGCGACATCTTGGATTTCGTCGGGTTTCAAGCTGAGATATGCATTTTCTGCGATTATCTTGGTGAGACTTCTGTCAGAAGTATGCAGAATCATCGAGATCGCACTTTTCGAGCTATTTAATGCGAGAAACTCGTTATCTGGTTGTTTTCACCACTCCACAGTGCGTTTGATATGCAGAACCGGCGACATCTTGATTTTCGTGAGGTTTCAAGCTGAGATATGCATTTTCTGCGATAATCTTGGTGAGTCTTCTGTCAGAAGTATGCAGAATCATCTAGATCGCTCTTTTCGAGCTATTTGATGCGAGAAACACGTTTTCTGGTGTTTTCACCACTCCACAGTTCGTTTGATATGCAGAACCGGCGACATCGTGTTTTTCGTCGGGTTTCAAGCTGAGATATGCATTTTCTGCGATCATATTGGTGAGACTTCAGTCAGAAGTATGCAGAATCACCTAGATCGCTCGTTTCGAGCTATTTGATGCGAGAAACACGTTTTCTGGTGTTTACACCACTCCACAGTGCGTTTGATATGCAGAACCGGCGACATCGTGGTTTTCGTCGGGTTTCAAGCTGAGATATGCATTTTCTGCGATCATATTGGTGAGACTTCAGTCAGAAGTATGCAGAATCACCTAGATCGCTCTATTCGAGCTAGTTAATGCGAGTAACACGTTTTCTGGTGTTTTCACCACTCAACGGAGCGTCTGATACGCAGAACCTGCGACATCTTGGTTTTCGTCGGGTTTCAAGCTGAGATATGCATTTTCGGCGATAATCTTGGTGAGTCTTCTGTCAGAAGTATGCAGAAGCATCTAGATCGCTCTTTTCGAGCTATTTAATGCGAGAAACACGTTTGCTGGTGTTTTCACCACTCCACAGTGCGTCTGATATGCAGAACTGGCGACATCTTGATTTTCGTGGGGTTTCTAGCTGGGATATGCATTTTCTGCGATAATCTTGTTGAGACTTCTGTCCGAAGTATGCAGAATCATCGAGATCGCTCGTTTCGAGCTATTTAATGCGAGAAACACGTTATCTGGTGTTTTCACCACTCCACAGTTCTTTGGATATGCAGAACAGGAGATATCTTGGTTTGCGTGGGGTTTCAAGCAGAGATATGCATTTTCTGCGATAATCTTGGTAAGAATTCTGTCAGAAGTATGCAGTATCATCTAGATCGCTCTTTTCGAGCTACTTAATGCGAGAAACACGTTTTCTGGTGTTTTGACCACTCCACAGTGCGTTTGATATGTAGAACCGCCGATAGCTTGGTTTTCGTGGGGATTCCAGCTGAAATATGCATTTTCTGCGATAATATTGGTGAGACTTCAGTCAGAAGTATGCAGAATCATCTAGATCGCTCGTTTCGAGTTATTTAATGCGAGAAACACGTTATCTGGTTGTTTTCACCACTCCACAGTGCGTTTGATATGCAGAACCGGCGACATCTTGATTTTCGTGAGGTTTCAAGCTGAGATATGCATTTTCTGCGATAATCTTGGTGAGTCTTCTGTCAGAAGTATGCAGAATCATCTAGATCGCTCTTTTCGAGCTATTTGATGCGAGAAACACGTTTTCTGGTGTTTTCACCACTCCACAGTGCGTTTGATATGCAGAACCGGCGACATCGTGTTTTTCGTCGGGTTTCGAGCTGAGATATGCATTTTCTGCGATCATATTGGTGAGACTTCAGTCAGAAGTATGCAGAATCACCTAGATCGCTTGTTTCGAGCTATTTAATGCGAGAAACACGTTATCTGGTTGTTTTCACCACTCCACAGTGCGTTTGATATGCAGAACCGGCGACATCTTGATTTTCGTGAGGTTTCAAGCTGAGATATGCATTTTCTGCGATAATCTTGGTGAGACTTCTGTCAGAAGTATGCAGAATCATCGCGATCGCTCTATTCGAGCTATTTAATGCGAGAAACACGTTATCTGGTGTTTTCATCACTCCACAGGGCGTTTGATATGCAGAACCGGCGATATCTTGGTTTTCCTGGGGTTTCCAGCTGAGATATGCATTTTCTGTGATAATCTTGGTGAGTCTTCTGTCAGAAGTATGCAGAATCATCTAGATCGCTCTTTTCGAGCTATTTAATGCGAGAAACAGGTTTTCTGGTGTTTTCACCACGCCACAGTGCGTTTGATATGCAGAACCGGCGATATCTTGGTTTTCGTGGGGTTTCCAGCTGAAATATGCATTTTCTGCGATAATCTTGGTGTTTCATCTATGAGAAGTATGCAGAATCATCGAGAACGCTCTTTTCGAGCTAGTTAATGCGAGATACACGTTTTCTGGTGTTTTCACCACTCCATAGTGCGTCTGATATGCAGAACCGGCGATATCTTGGTTTTCGTGGGGTTTCCAGCTGAGATATGCATTTTCCGCGATAATCTTGGTGAGTCTTCTGTCAGAAGTATGCAGAATCATCTAGATCGCTCTTTTCGAGCTATTTGATGCGAGAAACACGTTTTCTGGTGTTTTCACCACGCCACAGTGCGTTTGATATGCAGAACCGGCGACATCGTGGTTTTCGTCGGGTTTCAAGCTGAGATATACATTTTCTGCGATCATATTGGTGAGACTTCAGTCAGAAGTATGCAGAATCATCTAGATCGCTCGTTTCGAGCTATTGAAAGCGAGAAACACGTTATCTGGTTGTTTTGACCACTCCACAGTGCGTTTGATATGTAGAGCCGCCGATAACTTGGTTTTCGTGGGGTTTCCAGCTGAAATATGCATTTTCTGCGATAATCTTGGTGATTCATCTATGAGAAGTATGCAGAATCATCGAGAACGCTCTTTTCGAGCTAGTTAATGCGATATACACGTTTTCTGATGTTTTCACCACTCCATAGTGCGTCTGATATGCAGAACCGGCGATATCTTGGTTTTCGTGGGGTTTCCAGCTGAGATATGCATTTTCTGCGATAATCTTGGTGAGACTTCAGTCAGAAGTATGCAGAATCATCTAGATCGCTCGTTTCGAGCTATTTAAAGCGAGAAGCACGTTATCTGGTTGTTTTGACCACTCCACAGTGCGTTTGATATGTAGAGCCGCCGATAACTTGGTTTTCGTGGGGCTTCCAGCTGAAATATGCATATTCTACCATAATCTTGGTGAAACATCTGTCCGAAGTATGCAGAAACATCGAGAGCGCTCTTTTCGAGCTATTTAATGCGAGAAACTCGTTTTCTGGTGTTTTCACCACTCCACAGTGCGTTTGATATTCAGAACCGGCGATATCTTGGTTTTCGTGGGGTTAGAAGCTCAGATATGCATTTTCTGCGATAATATTGGTGAGACTTCAGTCAGAAGTGTGCAGAATCATCTAGATCGCTCTTTTCGAGCTACTTAATGCACGAAACACGTTATCTGGTGTTTTCAGCACTCCACAGTGCGTTTGATATGCAGAAACAACGATATCTTGGTTTTCTTGGGGATTCAAGCTGAGATATGCAATTTCTGCGATAATCTTGGTGAAACAACTGTCCGAAGTATGCAGAAACATCGAGAGCGCTCTTTTCGAGCTATTTAATGCGAGAAACTCGTTTTCTGGGGTTTTCACCACTCCACAGTTCGTTGGATATGCAGAATCGGAGATATCTTGGTTTTCGTGTGGTTTCAAGCTGAGATATGCATTTCCTGCGATAATCTTGGTGAGACTTCTGTCCGAAGTATGCTGAATCATCGAGATCGCTCTTTTCGAGCTATTTAATGCGAGAAACACGTTATCTGGGGTTTTCACCACTCCACAGTTGGTTTGATATGCAGAACCGGCGATATTATGGTTTTCGTCGGGTGTCAAGCTGAGATATGCATTTTCTACCATAATCTTGGTGAAACAACTGTCCGAAGTATGCAGAAACATCGAGAGCGCTCTTTTCGAGCTATTTAATGCGAGAAACTCGTTTTCTGGGGTTTTCACCACTCCACAGTTCGTTGGATATGCAGAATCGGAGATATCTTGGTTTTCGTGTGGTTTCAAGCTGAGATATGCATTTCCTGCGATAATCTTGGTGAGACTTCTGTCCGAAGTATGCTGAATCATCTAGATCGCTCTTTTCGAGCTATTTAATGCGAGAAACACGTTATCTGGTGTTTTCACCACTCCACAGTACGTTTGACATGCAGAACCGGAGATATCTTGGTTTCGGTCGGGTTTCAAGCTGAGATATGCATTTTCTACGATAATCCTGGTGAGACTTCTGTCAGAAGTATGCTGAAACATCGAGATCGCTCTTTTCGAGCTAGTTAATGCGAGAAAAACCTTAACCGGTGTTTTCACCACTCCACAGTGCGTTTGATATGCAGAACCCGCGATATCTTGGTTTTCGTGGGGTTTCAAGCTGAGATATGCATTTTCTGCGATAATCTTGTTGAGACTTCTGTCCGAAGTATGCTGAATCATCGAGATCGCTCTTTTCGAGCTATTTAATGCGAGAAACACGTTATCTGGAGTTTTCACCACTCCACAGTTGGTTTGATATGCAGAACCGGCGATATTTTGGTTTTCGTCGGGTGTCAAGCTGAGATATGCATATTCTACCATAATCTTGGTGAAACATCTGTCCGAAGTATGCAGAAACATCGAGAGCGCTCTTTTCGAGCTATTTAATGCGAGAAACTCGTTTTCTGGTGTTTTCACCACTCCACAGTGCGTTTGATATTCAGAACCGGCGATATCTTGGTTTTCGTGGGGTTAGAAGCTCAGATATGCATTTTCTGCGATAATATTGGTGAGACTTCAGTCAGAAGTGTGCAGAATCATCTAGATCGCTCTTTTCGAGCTACTTAATGCACGAAACACGTTATCTGGTGTTTTCAGCACTCCACAGTGCGTTTGATATGCAGAAACAACGATATCTTGGTTTTCTTGGGGATTCAAGCTGAGATATGCAATTTCTGCGATAATCTTGGTGAAACAACTGTCCGAAGTATGCAGAAACATCGAGAGCGCTCTTTTCGAGCTATTTAATGCGAGAAACTCGTTTTCTGGGGTTTTCACCACTCCACAGTTCGTTGGATATGCAGAATCGGAGATATCTTGGTTTTCGTGTGGTTTCAAGCTGAGATATGCATTTCCTGCGATAATCTTGGTGAGACTTCTGTCCGAAGTATGCTGAATCATCTAGATCGCTCTTTTCGAGCTATTTAATGCGAGAAACACGTTATCTGGTGTTTTCACCACTCCACAGTGCGTTTGATATTCAGAACCGGCGATATCTTGGTTTTCGTGGGGTTTCAAGCTCAGTTATGCATTTTTGCGATAATATTGGTGAGACTTCAGTCAGAAGTGTGCAGAATCATCTAGATCGCTCTTTTCGAGCTACTTAATGCACGAAACACGTTTTCTGGTGTTTTCACCACTCCACAGTACGTTTGACATGCAGAACCGGAGATATCTTGGTTTCGGTCGGGTTTCAAGCTGAGATATGCATTTTCTACGATAATCCTGGTGAGACTTCTGTCAGAAGTATGCTGAAACATCGAGATCGCTCTTTTCGAGCTAGTTAATGCGAGAAAAACCTTAACCGGTGTTTTCACCACTCCACAGTGCGTTTGATATGCAGAACCCGCGATATCTTGGTTTTCGTGGGGTTTCAAGCTGAGATATGCATTTTCTGCGATAATCTTGTTGAGGCTTCTGTCCGAAGTATGCTGAATCATCGAGATCGCTCTTTTCGAGCTATTTAATGCGAGAAACACGTTATCTGGAGTTTTCACCACTCCACAGTTGGTTTGATATGCAGAACCGGCGATATTTTGGTTTTCGTCTGGTGTCAAGCTGAGATATGCATATTCTACCATAATCTTGGTGAAACATCTGTCCGAAGTATGCAGAAACATCGAGAGCGCTCTTTTCGAGCTATTTAATGCGAGAAACTCGTTTTCTGGTGTTTTCACCACTCCACAGTGCGTTTGATATTCAGAACCGGCGATATCTTGGTTTTCGTGGGGTTAGAAGCTCAGATATGTATTTTCTGCGATAATATTGGTGAGACTTCAGTCAGAAGTGTGCAGAATCATCTAGATCGCTCTTTTCGAGCTACTTAATGCACGAAACACGTTATCTGGTGTTTTCAGCACTCCACAGTGCGTTTGATATGCAGAAACAACGATATCTTGGTTTTCTTGTGGATTCAAGCTGAGATATGCAATTTCTGCGATAATCGTGGTGAGACTTCTGTCCGAAGTATGCTTAATCATCGAGATCGCTCGTTTCGTGCTATTTAATGCGGGAAACACGTTATCTGGTGTTTTCACCACTCCACAGTGCGTATGATATGCAGAACCGACGATATATTGGTTTTCGTGGGGTTTCAAGCTCAGATATGCATTGTCTGCGATAATCTTGGAGAGACTTCTGTCCGAAGTGTGCCGAATCATCGAGATCGCTCTCTTCGAGCTATTTAATCCGAGAAACACGTTTTCGGGGGTTTTCACCACACCACAGTTCGTTGGATATGCAGAACAGGTGATATCTTGGTTTTCGAGGGGTTTCAAGCTGAGATATGCATTTTCTGCGATAAACTTGGAGAGACTTCTGTCCGAAGTATGCTGAATCGTCGAGATCGCTCGTTTCGTGCTATTTAATGCGGGAAACACGTTATCTGGAGTTTTCACCACTCCACAGTGCGTATGATATGCAGAACCGGCGATATCTTGGTTTTCGTGGGGTTTCAAGCTGAGATATACATTTTCTGCGATAATCTTAGTGAGACTTCTGTTAGAAGTATGCTGAATCATCGAGAGCGCTCTTTTCGAGCTATTTAATGCGAGAAACTCGTTTTCTGGGGTTTTCACCACTCCACAGTTCGTTGGATATGCAGAATCGGAGATATCTTGGTTTTCGTGTGGTTTCAAGCTGAGATATGCATTTCCTGCGATAATCTTGGTGAGACTTCTGTCCGAAGTATGCTTAATCATCGAGATCGCTCTGTTCGAGCTATTTAATGTGCGAAACACGTTATCTGGTGTTTTCACCACTCCACGGAGCGTTTGATATGCAGTACGAGCGATATCTTGGTTTTCGTGGGGTTTCAAGCTGAGATATGCATTTTTTACGATAATCTTGGTGAAGCTTCTGTCCGAAGTATGCAGAATCATCGAGATCGCTCGTTTCGAGCTATTTAATGCGAGAAACACGTTATCTGGTGTTTTCACCACTCCACAGTGCGTTGGATATGCAGAACCGGCGATATCTTGGTTTTCGTGGGGTTTCCAGCTGAAATATGTATTTCCTGCGATAATCTTGGTGAGGCTTCTGTCCGAAGTATGCTGAATCATCTAGATCGCTCTTTTCGAGCTATTTAATGCGAGAAACACGTTATCTGGTGTTTTCACCACTCCACAGTGCGTTTGATATGCAGAACCAGCGATATCTTGGTTTTCGTGGCATTTCAAGCTGAGATATGCATTTCCTGCGATAATCTTGGTGAGACTTCTGTCCGAAGAATGCTGAATCATCAAGATCGCTCTTTTCGAGCTAGTTAGAGCGAGAAGCACGTTTTCTGGTGTTTTCACCACTCCACAGTGCGTTTGATATGCAGAACAGTAGATATCTTGGTTTTCGTGGGGTTTCAAGCTGAGATATGCATTTCCTGCGATAATCTTGGTGAGACTTCTGTCCGAAGTATGCTGAATCATCGAGATCGCTCTTTTCGAGCTATTTAAAGCGAGAATCACGTTATCTGGTGTATTGACCACTCCACTGTGCTTTTGATATGCAAAACCGGCGATATCTTGGTTTTCGTCGGGTTTCAAGCTGAGATATGCATTTTTTACGATAATCTTGGTGAGACTTCTGTCCGATGTATGCAGAATCATCGAGATCGCTCTTTTCGAGCTATTTAATGCGAGAAACACGTTATCTGGTGTTTTCACCACTCCACAGAGCGTTTGATATGCAGTACCAGCGATATCTTGGTTTTCGTGGGGTTTCAAGCTGAGATATGCATTTTTTACGATAATCTTGGTGAGACTACTGTCCGAAGTATGCTTAATCATCGAGATCGCTCGTTTCGTGCTATTGAATGCGAGAAACACGTTATCTGGTGTTTTCACCACTCCACAGTGCGTATGATATGCAGAACCGACGATATCTTGGTTTTCGTGGTGTTTCAAGCTCAGATATGCATTGTCTGCGATAATCTTGGTGAGACTTCGGTCCGAAGTGTGCCGAATCATCGAGATCGCTCTTTTCGAGCTATTTAATGCGAGAAACACGTTTTCGGGGGTTTTCACCACACCACAGTTCGTTGGATATGCAGAACAGGTGATATCTTGGTTTTCGAGGGGTTTCAAGCTGAGATATGCATATTCTGCGATAATCGTGTTGAGACTTCTGTCCGAAGTATGCAGAATCATCGAGATCGCTCGTTTCGAGCTATTTAATGCGAGAAACACGTTATCTGGTGTTTTTACCACTGCACAGTGCGTTGGATATGCAGAACCGGAGATATTTTGGTTTTCGTCGGGTTTCAAGCTGAGATATGCATTTTTTACGATAATCTTGGTGAGACTTCTGTCCGATGGATGCAGAATCATCGAGATCGCTCTTTTCGAGCTATTTAATGCGAGAAACACGTTATCTGGTGTTTTCACCACTCCACAGAGCGTTTGATATGCAGTACCAGCGATATCTTGGTTTTCGTGGGGTTTCAAGCTGAGATATGCATTTTTTACGATATTCTTGGTGAGACTACTGTCCGAAGTATGCTTAATCATCGAGATCGCTCGTTTCGTGCTATTGAATGCGAGAAACACGTTATCTGGTGTTTTCACCACTCCACAGAGCGTTTGATATGCAGTACCAGCGATATCTTGGTTTTCGTGGGGTTTCAAGCTGAGATATGCATTTTCTGCGATAATCTTGGTGAGACTTCTGTCCGAAGTGTGCTGAATCATCTAGATCGCTCTTTTCGAGCTATTTAATGCGAGAAACACGTTATCTGGTGTTTTCACCACTCCACAGTGCGTTTGATATGCAGACCCAGCGATATCTTGGTTTTCGTGTGGTTTCAGGCTGAGATATGCATTTTTTACGATAATCTTGGTGAAACTTCTGTCCGAAGTATGCAGAATCATCGAGATCGCTCGTTTCGAGCTATTTAATGCGAGAAACACGTTATCTGGTGTTTTCACCACTCCACAGTGCGTTGGATATGCAGAACCAGCGATATCTTGGTTTTCGTGTGGTTTCAAGCTGAGATATGCATTTTTTACGATAATCATGGTGAAACTTCTGTCCGAAGTATGCAGAATCATCGAGATCGCTCGTTTCGAGCTATTTAATGCGCGAAACACGTTATCCGGTGTTTTCACCACTCCACAGTGCGTTGGATATGCAGAACCGGAGATATATTGGTTTTCGTCGGGTTTCAAGCTGAGATATGCATTTTCAACGATAATCTTGGTGTTTCAACTATGAGAAGTATGCAGAAACATCGAGATCGTTCTTTTCGAGCTAGTTAATGCGAGAAACACGTTTTCACGTGTTTTCAACATTCCACTGTGCGTTTCATATGCAGAACCAGCGATATCTTGGTTTTCGTGTGGTTTCCAGCTGAGATATGCATTTTCTGCGATAATCTTGGTGAGTCTTCAGTCAGAAGTATGCAGAATCATCTAGAACGTTCTTTTCGAGCTATTTAATGCGAAAAAACAAGTTTTCTAGTGTTTTGACCTCTCCACAGAGCGTTTGATATGTAGAACCGCCGATCACATGGTTTTCGTGGGGTTTCCAGCTGAAATATGTATTTTCTGCGATAATCTTGGTGATACTTTTGTCCGAAGTATGCTGAATCATCGAGATCGCTCTTTTCGAGCTGGTTAATGCGAGAAAAACCATATCTGGTGTTTTCACCACTCCACAGAGCGTTTGATATGCAGAAACAGCGATATCTTGGCTTTCGTGGGGTTTTCTTGCAGAGATATGCATTTTCTGCGATAATCATGGTCAGACTTCTGTTAGAAGTACGCAGAATCATCGAGATCGCACTTTTCGAGCTATTTAATGCGAGAAACACGATATCTGGTGTTTTCACCACTCCACAGTGCGTTATATATGCAGAACCGGAGATATTTTGGTTTTCGTCGGGTTTCAAGCTGAGATATGCATTTTCTACGGTAAGCTTGGTGAGACATCTGTCCGAAGTATGCGGAATCATCGAGATCGCTCTTTTCGAGCTATTTAATGCGAGAAACACGTTTTCTGGGGTTTCACCACTCCACAGAGCGTTTGATATGCAGAACCAGCGATATCTTGGTTTTCGTGGGGTTTCAAGCTGAGATATGCATTTTCTACGGTAAGCTTGGTGAGACATCTGTCCGAAGTATGCGGAATCATCGAGATCGCTCTTTTCGAGCTATTTAATGCGAGAAACACGTTATCTGGTGTTTTCACCACTCCACAGTGCGTTTGTTAAGCAGAACCAGCGATATCTTGGTTTTCGTGTGGTTTCAAGCTGAGATATGCATTTTTTACGATAATCTTGGTGAAACTTCTGTCCGAAGTATGCAGAAACATCAAGAGCGCTCTTCTCGAGCTATTTAATGCGAGAAACACGTTTTCTGGGGTTTTCACCACTCCACAGTTCGTTGGATATGCAGAACAAGAGATATCTTGGTTTTCGTGGGGTTTTCTTGCAGAGATATGCATTTTCTGCGATAATCATGGTGAGACTTCTGTTAGAAGTATGCAGAATCATCGAGATCGCACTTTTCGATCTATTTAATGCGAGAAACACGTTGTCTGGTGTTTTCACCACTCCACAGTTGGTTTGATATGCAGAACCGGCGATGATTGGTTTTCGTCGGGTTTCAAGTTGAGATATGCATTTTCTGCGATAATCATGGTGAGACGTTTGTCCGAAGTATGCAGAAGCATCGAGAGCGCTCTTTTCGACCTATTTAATGCGAGAAACACGTTTTCTGGGGTTTTCACCACCCCACAGTTCTTTGGATATGCAGAACAGGAGATATCTTGGTTTGCGTGGGGTTTCAAGCAGAGATATGCATTTTCTGCGATAATCTCGGTGAGACTTCTGTTAGAAGTATGCAGAATCATCGAGATCGCTCTTTTCGATCTATTTAATGCGAGAAACACGTTATCTGGTGTTTTCACCAATCCACAGTGCGTATGATATGCAGAACCGGCGATATCATGGTTTTCGTGGGGTTTCAAGCTGACATATGTATTTTTTACGATAATATTGGTGAGACTTCAGTTAGAAGTATGCAGAATCATCGAGATCGCTCTATTCGAGCTATTTAATGCGAGAAACACGTTATCTGGTGTTTTCATCACTCCACAGGGCGTTTGATATGCAGAACCGGCGATATCTTGGTTTTCGTGGGGTTTCCATCTGAGATATGCATTTCCTGCGATAATCTTGGTGAGACTTCAGTCTGAAGTATGCAGAATCATCTAGATCGCTCGTTTCGAGATATTTAATGCGAAAAAACAAGTTTTCTGGTGTTTTGACCACTCCACAGTACGTTTGACATGCAGAAACGGAGATACCTTGGTTTCGGTCGGGTTTCAAGCTGAGATATGCATTTTCTGCGATTATATTGGTGAGACTTCAGTTAGAAGTATGCAGAATCATCGAGATCGCTCTATTCGAGCTATTTAATGCGAGAAACACGTTATCTGGTGTTTTCATCACTCCACAGGGCGTTTGATATGCAGAACCGGCGATATCTTGGTTTTCGTGGGGTTTCCATCTGAGATATGCATTTCCTGCGATAATCTTGGTGAGACTTCAGTCAGAAGTATGCAGAATCATCTAGATCGCTCGTTTCGAGCTACTTAATGCGAAAAAACAAGTTTTCTGGTGTTCTGACCACTCCACAGTACGTTTGACATGCAGAAACGGAGATACCTTGGTTTCGGTCGGGTTTCAAGCTGAGATATGCATTTTCTGCGATAAAATTGGTGAGACTTCAGTTAGAAGTATGCAGAATCATCGAGATCGCTCGATTCGAGCTATTTAATGCGAGAAACACGTTATCTGGTGTTTTCACCACTCCACAGTGCGTTTGATATGCAGTACCAGCGATATCTTGGTTTTCGTGGGGTTTCAAGCTGAGATATGAATTTTTTAGGATAATCTTGGTGAGACTTCAGTCCGAACTATGCGGAATCATCGAGATCGCTCTTTTCGAGCTATTTAATGCGAGAAACACGTTTTCTGGTGTTTTCACCACCCCACAGTGCGTTTGATATGCAGAACCGGCGACATCTTTTTTTTTCGACGGGTTTCAAGCTGAGATATGCATTTTCTGCGATAATATTGGTGAGACTTCAGTCAGAAGTATGCAGAATCATCTTGTTCGCTCGTTTCGAGCTATTTAAAGCGAGAAACGCGTTATCTGGTTGCTTTCACCACTCCACAGTGCGTTTGATATGCAGAACCGGCGACATCTTGATTTTCGTGAGGTTTCAAGCTGAGATATGCATTTTCTGCGATAATATTGGTGAGACTTCTGTCCGAAGTAGGCAGAATCATCTAGATCGCTCTTTTCGAGCTATTTAATGCGAGAAACACGTTTTCTGGTGTATTCACCACTGCACAGTACGTTTGCCATGCAGAAACGGAGATACCTTGGTTTCGGTCGGGTTTCAAGCAGAGATATGCATTTTCTGCGATAACCTTGGTGAGACTTCTGTTAGAAGTATGCAGAATCATCGAGATCGCTCTTTTCGAGCTATTTAATGCGAGAAACACGTTATCTGGTGTTTTCACCACACCACAGTGCGTATGATATGCAGAACCGGCGATATCTTGGTTTTCGTGGGGTTTCAAGCTGAGATATGCATTTTCTGCGATAACCTTGGTGAGACTTCTGTTAGAAGTATGCAGAATCATCGAGATCGCTCTTTTCACGCTATTTAATGCGAGAAACAAGTTTTCTGGGGCTTTCACCACACCACAGTTCGTTGGATATGCAGAACAGGTGATATCTTGGGTTTCGAGGGGTTTCAAGTTGAGATATGCATTATCTGCGATAATCTTGGTGAGACTTCTGTTTGAAGTGTGCAGAATCATCGAGATCGCTCTATTCGAGCTATTTAATGCGACAAAACGTTATCCGGTGTTTTCACCACTCCACAGTGCGTATGATATGCAGAACCGACGATATCTTGGTTTTCGTGGGGTTTCAAGCTCAGATATGCATTTTCTGCGATAATCTTGGTGAGACTTCTGTCCGAAGTATGCAGAATCATCGAGATCGCTCTTTTCGAACTATTTAATGCGAGAAACACGTTATCTGGTGTTTTCACCACTCCACAGTGCGTTTGATATGCAGAACCGGCGATACCTTGGCTTTCGTGGGGTTTCAAGCAGAGATATGCATTTTCTGCGATAACCTTGGTGAGACTTCTGTTAGAAGTATGCAGAATCATCGAGATCGCTCTTTTCTAGCTATTTAATGCGAGAAACACGTTATCTGGTGTTTTCACCACACCACAGTGCGTATGATATGCAGAACCGGCAATATCTTGGTTTTCGTGGGGTTTCAAGCTGAGATATGCATTATCTGCGATAATCTTGGTGAGACTTCTGTCCGAAGTGTGCAGAATCATCGAGATCGCACTTTTCAAGCTATTTAATGCGAGAAACACGTGTTCTGGGTTTTTCACCACTCCACAGTTCTTTGGATATGCAGAAGAGGAGATATCTTGGTTTGCGTGGGGTTTCAAGCAGAGATATGCATTTTCTGCGATAACCTTGGTGAGACTTCTGTTAGAAGTATGCAGAATCATCGAGATCGCTCTTTTCGAGCTATTTAATGCGAGAAACACGTTATCTGGTGTTTTCACCACACCACAGTGCGTATGATATGCAGAACCGGCGATATCTTGGTTTTCGTGGGGTTTCAAGCTGAGATATGCATTTTTAACGATAATCTTGGTGAGACTTCTGTCCGAAGTATGCAGAATCATCGAGATCGCTCTATTCGAGCTATTTAATGCGACAAAACGTTATCCGGTGTTGTCACTACTCCACAGTGCGTATGATACGCAGAACCGACGATATCTTGGTTTTCGTGGGGTATCAAGCTGAGATATGCATTTTCTGCGATAATCTTGGTGAGACTTCTGTCCGAAGTATGCAGAATCTTCGAGATCGCTCTTTTGGAGCTATTTAATGCGAGAAACACGTTTTCTGGTGTTTTCACCACCCCACAGTGCGTTTGATATGCAGAACCGGCGACATCTTTTTTTTCGACGGGTTTCAAGCTGAGATATGCATTTTCTGCGATAATATTTGTGAGACTTCAGTCAGAAGTATGCAGAATGATCTAGTTCTCTCGTTTCGAGCTATTTAATGCGAGAAACACGTTATCTGGTTGCTTTCACCACTCCACAGTGCGTTTGATATGCAGAACCGGCGACATCTTGATTTTCGTGAGGTTTCAAGCTGAGATATGCATTTTCTGCGATAATATTGGTGAGACTTCTGTCCTAAGTATGCAGAATCATCTAGATCGCTCTTTTCGAGCTACTTAATGCGAGAAACACGTTTTCTGGTGTATTCACCACTCCACAGTACGTTTGACATGCAGAAACGGAGATACCTTGATTTCGGTCGGGTTTCAAGCTGAGATATGCATTTTCTGCGATAATATTGGTGAGACTTCAGTTAGAAGTATGCAGAATCATCGAGATCGCTCTATTCGAGCTATTTAATGCGAGAAACACGTTATCTGGTGTTTTCATCACTCCACAGTACGTTTGACATGCAGAAACGGAGATACCTTGATTTCGGTCGGGTTTCAAGCTGAGATATGCATTTTCTGCGATAATATTGGTGAGACTTCAGTTAGAAGTATGCAGAATCATCGAGATCGCTCTATTCGAGCTATTTAATGCGACAAAACGTTTTCCGGTGTTTTCACCACTCCACAGTGCGTATGATATGCAGAACCGACGATATCTCGGTTTTCGTGGGGTTTCAAGCTCAGATATGCATTTTCTGCGATAATCTTGGTGAGACTTCTGTCCGAAGTATGCAGAATCATCGATATCGCTCTTTTCGAGCTATTTAATGCGAGAAACACGTTATCTGGTGTTTTCAGCACTCCACAGTGCGTTTGATATGCAGTACCAGCGATATCTTGGTTTTCGTGGTGTTTCAAGCTGAGATATGCATTTTTTACGATAATCTTGGTGAGACTTCTGTCGAAGTATGCAGAATCATCGAGATCGCTCTATTCGAGCTATTTAATGCGACAAACACGTTATCTGGTGTTTTCACCACTCCACAGTGCGTATGATATGCAGAACCAGCGATATCTTGGCTTTCGTGGGGTTTCAAGCTGAGATATGCATTTTCTGCGATAAGCTTGGTGAGACGTTTGTCCGAAGTATGCAGAAGCATCGAGAGCGCTCTTTTCGACCTATTTAATGCGAGAAACACGTTTTCTGGGGTTTTCACCACTCCACAGTTCTTTGGATATGCAGAACAGGAGATATCTTGGTTTGCGTGGGGTTTCAAGCAGAGATATGCATTTTCTGCGATAATCTCGGTGAGACTTCTGTTAGAAGTATGCAGAATCATCGAGATCGCTCTTTTCGATCTATTTAATGCGAGAAACACGTTATCTGGTGTTTTCACCAATCCACAGTGCGTATGATATGCAGAACCGGCGATATCATGGTTTTCGTGGGGTTTCAAGCTGACATATGTATTTTTTACGATAATATTGGTGAGACTTCAGTTAGAAGTATGCAGAATCATCGAGATCGCTCTATTCGCGCTATTTAATGCGAGAAACACGTTATCTGGTGTTTTCATCACTCCACAGGGCGTTTGATATGCAGAACCGGCGATATCTTGGTTTTCGTGGGGTTTCCATGTGAGATATGCATTTCCTGCGATAATCTTGGTGAGACTTCAGTCTGAAGTATGCAGAATCATCTAGATCGCTCGTTTCGAGCTATTTAATGCGAAAAAACAAGTTTTCTGGTGTTTTGACCACTCCACAGTACGTTTGACATGCAGAAACGGAGATACCTTGGTTTCGGTCGGGTTTCAAGCTGAGATATGCATTTTCTGCGATAATATTGGTGAGACTTCAGTTAGAAGTATGCAGAATCATCGAGATCGCTCTATTCGAGCTATTTAATGCGAGAAACACGTTATCTGGTGTTTTCATCACTCCACAGGGCGTTTGATATGCAGAACCGGCGATATCTTGGTTTTCGTGGGGTTTCCATCTGAGATATGCATTTCCTGCGATAATCTTGGTGAGACTTCAGTCAGAAGTATGCAGAATCATCTAGATCGCTCGTTTCGAGGTATTTAATGCGAAAAAACAAGTTTTCTGGTGTTCTGACCACTCCACAGTACGTTTGACATGCAGAAACGGAGATACCTTGGTTTCGGTCGGGTTTCAAGCTGAGATATGCATTTTCTGCGATAAAATTGGTGAGACTTCAGTTAGAAGTATGCAGAATCATCGAGATCGCTCTATTCGAGCTATTTAATGCGAGAAACACGTTATCTGGTGTTTTCACCACTCCACAGTGCGTTTGATATGCAGTACCAGCGATATCTTGGTTTTCGTGGGGTTTCAAGCTGAGATATGAATTTTTTAGGATAATCTTGGTGAGACTTCTGTCCGAAGTATGCGGAATCATCGAGATCGCTCTTTTCGAGCTATTTAATGCGAGCAACACGTTTTCTGGTGTTTTCACCACCCCACAGTGCGTTTGATATGCAGAACCGGCGACATCTTTATTTTCGACGGGTTTCAAGCTGAGATACGCATTTTCTGCGATAATATTGGTGAGACTTCAATCAGAAGTATGCAGAATCATCTGGGTTCGCTCGTTTCGAGCTATTTAAAGCGAGAAACACGTTATCTGGTTGCTTTCACCACTCCACAGTGCGTTTGATATGCAGAACCGGCGACATCTTGATATTCGTGAGGTTTCAAGCTGAGATATGCATTTTCTGCGATAATATTGATGAGACTTCTGTCCGAAGTAGGCAGAATCATCTAGATCGCTCTTTTCGAGCTATTTAATGCGAGAAACACGTTTTCTGGTGTATTCACCACTGCACAGTACGTTTGACATGCAGAAACGGAGATACCTTGGTTTCGGTCGGGTTTCAAGCTGAGATATGCATTTTCTGCGATAAAATAGGTGAGACTTCAGTTAGAAGTATGCAGAATCATCGATATCGCTCTATTCGAGCTATTTAATGCGAGAAACACGTTATCTGGTGTTTTCACCACTCCACAGTGCGTTTGATATGCAGAACCGGCGACATCTTTATTTTCGACGGGTTTCAAGCTGAGATATGCATTTTCTGAGATAATATTGGTGAGACTTCAGTCAGAAGTATGCAGAATGATCTAGTTCGCTCGTTTCGAGCTATTTAATGCGAGAAACACGTTATCTGGTTGCTTTCACCACTCCACAGTGCGTTTGATATGCAGAACCGGCGACATCTTGATTTTCGTGAGGTTTCAAGCTGAGATATGCATTTTCTGCGATAATATTGGTGAGACTTCTGTCCGAAGTATGCAGAATCATCTAGATCGCTCTTTTCGAGCTACTTAATGCGAGAAACACGTTTTCTGGTGTATTCACCACTCCACAGTACGTTTGACATGCAGAAACGGAGATACCTTGATTTCGGTCGGGTTTCAAGCTGAGATATGCATTTTCTGCGATAATATTGGTGAGACTTCAGATAGAAGTATGCAGAATCATCGAGATCGCTCTATTCGAGCTATTTAATGCGAGAAACACGTTATCTGGTGTTTTCATCGCTCCACAGGGCGTTTGATATGCAGAACCGGCGATATCTTGGTTTTCGTGGGATTTCCATCTGAGATATGCATTTCCTGCGATAATCTTGGAGAGACATCAGTCAGATGTATGCAGAATCATCTAGATCGCTCGTTTCGAGCTATTTAATGCGAAAAAACAAGTTTTGTGGTGTTTTGACCACTCAACAGTACGTTTGACATGCAGAAACGGAGATACCTTGGTTTCGGTCGGGTTTCAAGCTGAGATATGCATTTTCTGCGATAATATTGGTGAGACTTCAGTTAGAAGTATGCAGAATCATCGAGATCGCTCTATTCGAGCTATTTAATGCGAGAAACACGTTTTCTGGGGTTTTCACCACACCACAGTGCGTTTGATATGCAGAACCAGCGATATCTTGGCTTTCGTGGGGTTTCAAGCTGAGATATGCATTTTCTGCGATAAGCATGGTGAGACATTTGTCCGAAGTATGCAGAAACATCGGGAGCGCTCTTTTCGAGCTATTTAATGCGAGAAACAGGTTTTCTGGTTTTTTCACCACTCCACAGTTCTTTGGATATGTAGAACAGGAGATATCTTGGTTTGCGTGGGTTTTCAATCAGAGATATGCATTTTCTGAGATAATCTTGGTGAGACTTCTGTCCGAAGTGTGCAGAATCATCGAGATCGCACTTTTCAAGCTATTTAATGCGAGAAACACGTTCTCTGGGGCTTTCACCACACCACGGTTCGTTGGATATGCAGAACAGGTGATATCTTGGGTTTGGAGGGGTTTCAAGCTGAGATATGGATTTTCTGCGATAAGCTTGGTGAGACTTCTGTCCGAAGTATGCAGAATCATCGACATCGCTCTTTTCGAGCTATTTAATGCGAGAAACTCGTTATCTGGTGTTTTCACCACTCCACAGTGCGTTTGATATGCAGTACCAGCGATATCTTGGTTTTCGTGGGGTTTCAAGCTGAGATATGCATTTTTTACGATAATCATGGTGAGACTTCTGTCCGAAGTATGCAGAATCATCGAGATCGCACTTTTCGAGCTATTTAATGCGAGAAACACGTTATCTGGTGTTTTCAACACTCCACAGTGCGTATGATATGCAGAACCTGCGATATCTTGGTTTTCGTGGGGTTTCAAGCTGAGATATGAATTATCTGCGATAATCTTGGTGAGACTTCTGTCCGAAGTGTGCAGAACCATCGAGATCGCTCTTTTCGAGCGATTTAATGCGAGAAACAAGTTATCTGGAGTTTTCACCACTCCACAGTGCGTTTGATATGCAGAACCGGCGATATCTTGGTTTTCGTGGGGTTTCAAGCTGAGATATGCATTTTCTGCGATAATCTTGGTGAGACTTCTGTCCGAAGTATGCAGAATCATCGATATCGCTCGTTTCGAGCTATTTAATGCGAGAAACACGTTATCTGGTGTTTTCACCACTCCACAGTGCGTTGGATATGCAGAACCAGCGATATCTGGGTTTTCGTGGGGTTTCAAGCTGAGATATGCATTTTTTACGATAATCTTGGTGAGACTTCTGTCCGAAGTATGCTTAATCATCGAGATCGCTCGTTTCGACCTATTTAATGCGAGAAACACGTTATCTGGTGTTTTCACCACTCCACAGTGCGTATGATATGCAGAACCGGCGATATCTTGGTTTTCGTGGGGTTTCAAGCTGAGATCTGCATTTTCTGCGATAATCTTGGTGAGACTGCTGTCCGAAGTGTGCAGAATCATCGATATCGCTCTTTTCGAGCTATTTAATGCGAGAAACACGTTTTCTGGTGTTTTCACCACTCCACAGTACGTTTGATGTGCAGAACCGGCGACATCTTGATTTTCGTGAGGTTTCAAGCTGAGATATGCATTTTCTGCGATAATATTGGTGAGACTTCTGTCCGAAGTATGCAGAACCATCGATATCGCTATTTTCGAGCTATTTTTTGCAAAAAAACAAGTTTTCTTGTGTTTTGACCACTCCACAGTGCGTTTGATATGTAGAGCCGCCGATAGCTTGTTTTTCGTGGGGTTTCCAGCTGAAATATGCATTTTCTGCGATAATCTTGCTGATTCATCTATGAGAAGTATGCAGAATCATCGAGAACGCTCTTTTCGTGTTAGTTAATACGAGAAACACGTTTTCTGGTGTTTTCAACATTCCACAGTGCGTCTGATATGCAGATCCGACGATATCTTGGTTTTCGTGGGGTTTCCAGCTGAGATATGCATTTTCTGCGATAATCTTGGTGAGTGTTCTGTCAGAAGTATGCAGAATCATCGAGATCGCTCGTTTCGAGCTATATGATGCGAGAAACACGTTATTTGGTTGTTTTCACCACTCCACAGTGCGTTTGATATGCAGAACCGGCGACATCTTGGCTTTCGTCGGTTTTCAAGATGAGATATGCATTTTCTGCGATAATCTTGGTGAGTGTTCTGTCAGAAGTATGCAGAATCATCGAGAACTCTCTTTTCGAGCTATTTAATGCGAAAAAACAAGTTTTCTGGTGTTTTGACCACTCCACAGTGCGTTCGATGTGTAGAGCCGCCGATAGCATGGTTTTCGTGGGGTTTCCAGCTGAAATATGCATTTTCTGCGATAATCTTGCTGATTCATCTATGAGAAGTATGCAGAATCATCGAGAACGCTCTTTTCGAGTTAGTTAATACGAGAAACACGTTTTCTGGTGTTTTCAACATTCCACAGTGCGTCTGATATGCAGAACCGACGATATCTTGGTTTTCGTGGGGTTTCCAGCTGAGATATGCATTTTCTGCGATAATCTTGGTGAGTGTTCTGTCAGAAGTATGCAGAATCATCGAGATCGCTCGTTTCGAGCTATTTAATGCGAGAAACACGTTATTTGGTTGTTTTCACCACTCCACAGTTCGTTTGATATGCAGACCCGGCGACATCTTGGATTTCGTCGGGTTTCAAGATGAGATATGCATTTTCTGCGATAATCTTGGGGAGTGTTCTGTCAGAAGTATGCAGAATCATCGAGATCGCTCGTTTCGAGCTATTTAATGCGAGGAACACGTTATTTGGTTGTTTTCACCACTCTACAGTGCGTTTGATATGCAGAACCGGCGACATCTTGGATTTCGTCGGGTTTCAAGATGAGATCTGCATTTTCTACGATAATCTTGGTGAGACCTTTGTCAGAAGTATGCAGAACCTTCGAGTACGCTCTTTTCGAGCTACTTAATGCAAGAAACACGTTTTCTGGTGTTTTCACGGCTCCACAGTACGTTTGATGTGCAGAACCGCAGATATCTTGGTTTTCGTGAGGTTTCAAGCTGAGATATGCATTTTCTGCGATAATCTTGGTGAGACCTCTGTCCGAAGTATGTAGAAACATCGAGATCGCACTTTTCGAGTTATTTAATGCGACAATCACGTTATCTGGTGTTTTCACCACTCCACAGTGCGTTTGATATGCAGAACCAGCGAAATCTTGGTTTTCGTGGGGTTTCTAGCAGAGATATGCATTATCTGCGATAATCATGTTGAGACTTCTGTTAGAAGTATGCAGAATCTTCGAGATCGTACTTTTCGAGCTATTTTATGCGAGAAACACGTTTTCTGGGGTTTTCACCACTGCACAGTTCGTTGGATATGCAGAACAGGAGATATCTTGGTTTTCGTGGGGTTTCAAGCTGAGATATGCACTTTTTACGATAATCTTGGTGAGACTTCTGTCCGAAGTATGCTTAATCATCGAGATCGCTCTATTCGAACTATTTAATGCGACAAAACGTTATCTGGTGTTTTCAGCACTCCACAGTGCGTTTGATATGCAGAACCAGCGATATCTCAGTTTTCGTGGGGTTTCCAGCTGAGATATGCATTTTCTGAGATAATCTTGGTGAGACCTCTGTCCGAAGTATGCAGAAACATCGAGATCGCTCTTTTCGACCTATTTAATGCGAGAAACACGTTATCTGGTGTTTTCACCAGTCCACAGTGCGTTTGATATGCAGAACCAGCGATATCTTGGTTTTCGTGGGGTTTCAAGCTGAGATATGCATTTTTTACGATAATCATGGTGAGACTTCTGTCCGAAGTATGCAGAATCATCGAGATCGCACTTTTCGAGCTATTTAATGCGAGAAACACGATATCTGGTGTTTTCAGCAATCCACAGTGCGTATGATATGCAGAACCGGCGATATCTTGGTTTTCGTGGGGTTTCAAGCTGAGATATGCATTTTCTACGATAATCTTGGTGAGACTTCTGTCAGAAGTATGCAGAATCATCGGGATCGCTCTTTTCGAGCTATTTAACGCGAGAGACACGTTTTCTGGGGTTTTCCCCACTCCACAGTTCGTTGGATATGCAGAACAGTCGATATCTTGGTTTTCGTGGGGTTTCAAGCTGAGATATGCACTTTTTACGATAATCTTGGTGAGACTTCTGTCCGAAGTATGCTTAATCATCGAGATCGCTCTATTCGAACTATTTAATGCGACAAAACGTTATCGGGTGTTTTCAGCACTCCACAGTGCGTTTGATATGCAGAACCAGCGATATCTCAGTTTTCGTGGGGTTTCCAGCTGAGATATGCATTTTTTTCGATAATCTTGGTGAGACTTCTGTCCGAAGTATGCTGAATCATCTAGATCGCTCTTTTCGAGCTATTTAATGCGAGAAACACGTTATCTGGTGTTTTCACCACTACACCGTGCGTTTGATATGCAGGACCGGCGACATCTTGGCTGTCGTAGGGTATCAAGCTGAGATATGCATTTTCTACGGTAATCTTGGTGAGACTTCTGTCCGAAGTATGCTGAATCATCTAGATCGCTCTTTTCGAGCTAGTTAATGCGAGAAACACGTTATCTGGTGTTTTCACCACTCCACAGTGCGTTTGATATGCAGAACCGGCGACATCTTGGCTGTCGTAGGGTATCAAGTTGAGATATGCATTTTCTACGATAATCTTGGTGAGTCGTCTGTCAGAAGTATGCAGAATCTTCGAGATCGCTCATTTCGGGCTAGTCAATGCGAGAAACACGTTATCTGGTGTTTTCACCACTCCACAGTGCGTTTGATATGCAGAACCAGCGATATCTTGGTTTTCGTGGGGTTTCAAGCTGAGATATGCATTTTTTACGATAATCATGGTGAGACTTCTGTCCGAAGTATGCAGAATCATCGAGATCGCACATTTCGAACTATTTAATGCGAGAAACACGTTGTCTGGTGTTTTCACCACTCCACAGTTGGTTTGATATGCAGAACCGGCGATATCTGGGTTTTCGTGGGGTTTCAAGCTGAGATATGCATTTTCTGAGATAATCTTGGTGAGACCTCTGTCCGAAGTATGCAGAAACATCGAGATCGCTCTTTTCGACCTATTTAATGCGAGAAACACGTTATCTGGTGTTTTCACCAGTCCACAGTGCGTTTGATATGCAGAACCAGCGATATCTTGGTTTTCGTGGGGTTTCAAGCTGAGATATGCATTTTTTACGATAATCATGGTGAGACTTCTGTCCGAAGTATGCAGAATCATCGAGATCGCACTTTTCGAGCTATTTAATGCGAGAAACACGATATCTGGTGTTTTCAGCACTCCACAGTGCGTACGATATGCAGAATCGGCGATATCTTGGTTTTCGTGGGGTTTCAAGCTGAAATATGCATTGTCTGCGATAATCTTGGTGAGACTTCTGTCCGAAGTGTGCAGAATCATCGAGATCGCTCTTTTCGAGCTATTTAATGCGAGAAACACGTTTTCAGGGGTTTTCATCACACCACAGTTCGTTGGATATGCAGAACCAGCGATATCTTGGCTTTCGTGGGGTTTCAAGCTGAGATATGCATTTTTTACGATAATCATGGTGAGACTTCTGTCCGAAGTATGCAGAATCATCGAGATCGCACTTTTCGAGCTATTTAATGCGAGAAACACGATATCTGGTGTTTTCAGCAATCCACAGTGCGTATGATATGCAGAACCGGCGATATCTTGGTTTTCGTGGGGTTTCAAGCTGAGATATGCATTGTCTGCGATAATCTTGGAGAGACTTCTGTCCGAAGTATGCAGAATCTTCGAGATCGCTCTTTTCGAGCTATTTAATGCGAGAAACACGTTATCTGGTGTTTTCAACACTCCACAGTGCGTTTGATATGCAGAACCAGCGATATCTCAGTTTTCGTGGGGTTTCAAGCTGAGATATGCATTTTTTACGATAATCTTGGTGAGACTTCTGTCCGAAGTATGCTGAAACATCTAGATCGCTCTTTTCGTGCTATTTAATGCGAGAAACACGTTATCTGGTGTTTTCACCACTCCACAGTGCGTTTGATATGCAGAACCGGCGACATCTTGGCTGTCGTAGGGTATCAAGCTGAGATATGCATTTTCTACGATAATCATGGTGAGACTTCTGTCAGAAGTATGCAGAATCATCGGGATCGCTCTTTTCGAGCTATTTAACGCGAGAGACACGTTTTCTGGGGGTTTCCCCACTCCACAGTTCGTTGGATATGCAGAACAGTCGATATCTTGGTTTTCGTGGGGTTTCAAGCTGAGATATGCACTTTTTACGATAATCTTGGTGAGACTTCTGTCCGAAGTATGCTTAATCATCGAGATCGCTCTATTCGAACTATTTAATGCGACAAAACGTTATCTGGTGTTTTCAGCACTCCACAGTGCGTTTGATATGCAGAACCAGCGATATCTCAGTTTTCGTGGGGTTTCCAGCTGTGATATGCATTTTTTTCGATAATCTTGGTGAGACTTCTGTCCGAAGTATGCAGAATCATCGAGATCGCTCTTTTCGAGCTATTTAATGCGAGAAACACGTTATCTGGTGTTTCCACCACTCCACAGAGCGTTTGATATGCAGTACCATCGATATCTTGGTTTTCGTGGGGTTTCAAGCTGTGATATGCATTTTCAAGGATAATCTTGGTGAGACTTCTGTCCGAAGTATGCTGAATCATCTAGATCGCTCTTTTCGAGCTATTTAATGCGAGAAACACGTTATCTGGTGATTTCACCACTACACCGTGCGTTTGATATGCAGGACCGGCGACATCTTGGCTGTCGTAGGGTATCAAGCTGAGATATGCATTTTCTACGATAATCTTGGTGAGACTTCTGTCAGAAGTATGCAGAATCATCAGGATCGCTCTTTTCGAACTATTTAATGCGAGAGACACGTTTTCTGGGGTTTTCACCACTCCGCAGTTCTTTGGATATGCAGAACAGGAGATATCTTGGTTTGCGTGGGGTTTCAAGCAGAGATATGCATTTTCTGCGATAATCTCGGTGAGACTTCTGTTAGAAGTATGCAGAATCATCGAGATCGCTCTTTTCGATCTATTTAATGCGAGAAACACGTTATCTGGTGTTTTCACCAATCCACAGTGCGTTTGATATGCAGTACCATCGATATCTTGGTTTTCGTGGGGTTTCAAGCTGAGATATGCATTTTCTAGGATAATCTTGGTGAGACTTCTGTCCGAAGTATGCTGAATCATCTAGATCGCTCTTTTCGAGCTAGTTAATGCGAGAAACTCGTTATCTGGCGTTTTTACCACTCAACAGTGCGTATGATATGCAGAACGGACGATATCTTGGTTTTCGTGGGGCTTCAAGCTCAGATATGCATTTTCTGCGATAATCTTGGTGAGGCTTCTGTCCGAAGTATGCAGAATCATCGGGATCGCTCTTTTCGAGCTATTAAATGCGAGAAACACGTTTTCTGGGGTTTTCACCACTCCACAGTTCGTAGGATATGCAGAACAGGAGATATCTTAATTTTCGAGGTTTTTCCAGCTGAGATATGCATTTTCAGCGATAATCTTGGTGAGTCTTCTGTCAGAAGTATGCAGAATCTTCGAGATCGCTCATTTCGAGCTAGTTAATGCGAGAAACACGTTATCTGGTGTTTTCACCACTCCACAGTGCGTTTGATATGCAGAACCGGCGACATCTTGGCTGTCGTAGGGTATCAAGCTGAGATATGCATTTTCTACGATAATCTTGGTGAGTCTTCTGTCAGATGTAAGCAGAATCTTCGAGATCGCTCATTTCGAGCTAGTTAATGCGAGAAACACGTTATCTGGTGTTTTCACCACTCCACAGTTCGTTGTATATGCAGAACAGGAGATATCTTGGTTTTCGTGGGGTTTCTAGCAGAGATATGCATTATCTGCGATAATCATGTTGAGACTTCTGTTAGAAGTATGCAGAATCTTCGAGATCGTACATTTCGAGCTATTTTATGCGAGAAACACGTTGTCTGGTGTTTTCACCACTCCACAGTTGGTTTGATATGCAGAACCGGCGATATCTGGGTTTTCGTGGGGTTTCAAGCTGAGATATGCATTTTCTGAGATAATCTTGGTGAGACCTCTGTCCGAAGTATGCAGAAACATCGAGATCGCTCTTTTCGACCTATTTAATGCGAGAAACACGTTATCTGGTGTTTTCACCAGTCCACAGTGCGTTTGATGTGCAGAACCAGCCATATCTTGGTTTTCGTGGGGTTTCAAGCTGAGATATGCATTTGTTACGATAATCATGGTGAGACTTCTGTCCGAAGTATGCAGAATCATCGAGATCGCACTTTTCGAGCTATTTAATGCGAGAAACACGATATCTGGTGTTTTCAGCACTCCACAGTGCGTACGATATGCAGAACCGGCGATATCTTGGTTTTCGTGGGGTTTCAAGCTGAGATATGCATTTTCTGCGATAATCTCGGTGAGACTTCTGTTAGAAGTATGCAGAATCATCGAGATCGCTCTTTTCGATCTATTTAATGCGAGAAACACGTTATCTGGTGTTTTCACCAATCCACAGTGCGTTTGATATGCAGTACCATCGATATCTTGGTTTTCGTGGGGTTTCAAGCTGAGATATGCATTTTCTAGGATAATCTTGGTGAGACTTCTGTCCGAAGTATGCTGAATCATCTAGATCGCTCTTTTCGAGCTAGTTAATGAGAGAAACTCGTTATCTGGCGTTTTTACCACTCAACAGTGCGTATGATATGCAGAACGGACGATATCTTGGTTTTCGTGGGGCTTCAAGCTCAGATATGCATTTTCTGCGATAATCTTGGTGAGACTTCTGTCCGAAGTATGCAGAATCATCGGGATCGCTCTTTTCGAACTATTTAATGCGAGAGACACGTTTTCTGGGGTTTTCACCACTCCGCAGTTCTTTGGATATGCAGAACAGGAGATATCTTGGGTTGCGTGGGGTTTCAAGCAGAGATATGCATTTTCTGCGATAATCTCGGTGAGACTTCTGTTAGAAGTATGCAGAATCATCGAGATCGCTCTTTTCGAGCTAGTTAATGCGAGAAACTCGTTATCTGGCGTTTTTACCACTCAACAGTGCGTATGATATGCAGAACGGACGATATCTTGGTTTTCGTGGGGCTTCAAGCTGAGATATGCATTGTCTGCGATAATCTTGGTGAGACTTCTGTCCGAAGTGTGCAGAATCATCGAGATCGCTCTTTTCGAGCTATTTAATGCGAGAAACACGTTTTCTGGGGTTTTCACCACACCACAGTTCGTTGGATATGCAGAACCAGCGATATCTTGGTTTTCGTGGGGTTTCAAGCTGAGATATGCATTTTTTACGATAATCATGGTGAGACTTCTGTCCGAAGTATGCAGAATCATCGAGATCGCACTTTTCGAGCTATTTAATGCGAGAAACACGATATCTGGTGTTTTCAGCACTCCACAGTGCGTACGATATGCAGAACCGGCGATATCTTGGTTTTCGTGGGGTTTCAAGCTGAGATATGCATTGTCTGCGATAATCTTGGTGAGACTTCTGTCCGAAGTGTGCAGAATCATCGAGATCGCTCTTTTCGAGCTATTTAATGCGAGAAACACGTTTTCTGGGGTTTTCACCACACCACAGTTCGTTGGATATGCAGAACCAGCTATATCTTGGTTTTCGTGGGGTTTCAAGCTGAGATATGCATTTTTTACGATAATCATGGTGAGACTTTTGTCCGAAGTATGCAGAATCATCGAGATCGCACTTTTCGAGCTATTTAATGCGAGAAACACGATATCTGGTGTTTTCAGCACTCCACAGTGCGTACGATATGCAGAACCGGCGATATCTTGGTTTTCGTGGGGTTTCAAGCTGAGATATGCATTGTCTGCGATAATCTTGGTGAGACTTCTGTCCGAAGTGTGCAGAATCATCGAGATCGCTCTTTTCGAGCTATTTAATGCGAGAAACACGTTTTCTGGGGTTTTCACAACACCACAGTTCGTTGGATATGCAGAACCAGCGATATCTTGGTTTTCGAGGGTTTCAAGCTGAGATATGGATTTTTTACGATAATCATGGTGAGACTTTTGTCCGAAGTATGCAGAATCATCGAGATCGCAGTTTTCGAGCAATTTAATGCGAGAAACACGATATCTGGTGTTTTCAGCACTCCACAGTGCGTACGATATGCAGAACCGGCGACATCTTGGCTGTCGTAGGGTATCAAGCTGAGATATGCATTTTCTACGATAATCTTGGTGAGTCTTCTGTCAGAAGTATGCAGAACCTTCGAGATCGCTCATTTCGAGCTAGTTAATGCGAGAAACACGTTATCTGGTGTTTTCAACACTCCACAGCGCGTTTGATATGCAGAACCGGCGATATCTTGATTTTCGTGGTTTTTCCTGCTGAGATATGCATTTTCAGCGATAATCTTGGGGAGTCTTCTGTCAGAAGTATGCAGAATCATCGAGATCGCTCATTTCGAGCTAGTTAATGCGAGAAACACGTTATCTGGGGTTTTCACCACTGCACAGTTCGTTGGATATGCAGAACAGGAGATATCTTGGTTTTCGTGGGTTTTCTAGCAGAGATATGCATTTTCTGCGATAATCATGGTGAGACTTCTGTTAGAAGTTTGCAGAATCATCGAGATCGCACATTTCGAACTATTTAATGCGAGAAACACGTTGTATGGTGTTTTCACCACTCCACAGTTGGTTTGATATGCAGAACCGGCGATATCTGGGTTTTCGTGGGGTTTCAAGCTGAGATATGCATTTTCTGAGATAATCTTGGTGAGACCTCTGTCCGAAGTATGCAGAAACTTCAAGATCGCTCTTTTCGACCTATTTAATGCGAGAAACACGTTATCTGGTGTTTTCACCAGTCCACAGTGCGTTTGATATGCAGAACCAGCGATATCTTGGTTTTCGTGGGGTTTCAAGCTGAGATATGCATTTTTTACGATAATCATGGTGAGACTTCTGTCCGAAGTATGCAGAATCATCGAGATCGCACTTTTCGAGCTATTTAATGCGAGAAACACGATATCTGGTGTTTTCAGCAATCCACAGTGCGTACGATATGCAGAACCGGCGATATCTTGGTTTTCGTGGGGTTTCAAGCTGAGATATGCATTGTCTGCGATAATCTTGGTGAGACTTCTGTCCGAAGTATGCAGAAACATCGAGATCGCTCTTTTCGACCTATTTAATGCGAGAAACACGTTATCTGGTGTTTTCACCACTCCACAGTTCGTTGTATATGCAGAACAGGAGATATCTTGGTTTTCGTGGGTTTTCTAGCAGAGATATGCATTTTCTGCGATAATCATGGTGAGACTTCTGTTAGAAGTTTGCAGAATCATCGAGATCGCACATTTCGAACTATTTAATGCGAGAAACACGTTGTCTGGTGTTTTCACCACTCCACAGTTGGTTTGATATGCAGAACCGGCGATATCTGGGTTTTCGTGGGGTTTCAAGCTGAGATATGCATTTTCTGAGATAATCTTGGTGAGACCTCTGTCCGAAGTATGCAGAAACTTCAAGATCGCTCTTTTCGACCTATTTAATGCGAGAAACACGTTATCTGGTGTTTTCACCAGTCCACAGTGCGTTTGATATGCAGAACCAGCGATATCTTGGTTTTCGTGGGGTTTCAAGCTGAGATATGCATTTTTTACGATAATCATGGTGAGACTTCTGTCCGAAGTATGCAGAATCATCGAGATCGCACTTTTCGAGCTATTTAATGCGAGAAACACGATATCTGGTGTTTTCAGCAATCCACAGTGCGTATGATATGCAGAACCGGCGATATCTTGGTTTTCGTGGGGTTTCAAGCTGAGATATGCATTGTCTGCGATAATCTTGGTGAGACTTCTGTCCGAAGTGTGCAGAATCATCGAGATCGCTCTTTTCGAGCTATTTAATGCGAGAAACACGTTTTCGGGGGTTTTCACCACACCACAGTTCGTTGGATATGCAGAACCAGCGATATCTTGGTTTTCGTGGGGTTTCAAGCTGAGATATGCATTTTTTACGATAATCATGGTGAGACTTTTGTCCGAAGTATGCAGAATCATCGAGATCGCACTTTTCGAGCTATTTAATGCGAGAAACACGATATCTGGTGTTTTCAGCACTCCACAGTGCGTATGATATGCAGAACCGGCGATATCTTGGTTTTCGTGGGGTTTCAAGCTGAGATATGCATTGTCTGCGATAATCTTGGTGAGACTTCTGTCCGAAGTGTGCAGAATCATCGAGATCGCTCTTTTCGAGCTATTTAATGCGAAAAACACGTTTTCTGGGGTTTTCACCACACCACAGTTCGTTGGATATGCAGAACAGGTGATATCTTGGTTTTCGAGGGGTTTCAAGCTGAGATATGCATTTTCTGCGATTAACTTGGGGAGGCTTCTGTCCGAAGTATGCTGAATCATCGAGATCGCACTTCTCGAGCTAGTTAATGCGAGAAAAACCTTATCTGGTGTTTTCACCACCCCACAGTGCGTTTGATATGCAGAACCGGCGATATCTGGGTTTTCGTGGGGTTTCAAGCTGAGATATGCATTTTGTGCGATAATTTTGGTGAGACCTCTGTCCGAAGTATGCAGAAACATCGAGATCGCTCTTTTCGACCTATTTAATGCGAGAAACACGTTATCTTGTGTCTTCACCACTCCACAGTGCGATTGATATGCAGAACCAGCGATATCTTGGTTTTCGTGGGGTTTCAAGCTGAGATATGCATTGTCTGCGATAATCTTGGTGAGACTTCTGTCCGAAGTGTGCAGAATCATCGCGACCGCTCTTTTCGAGCTATTTAATGCGAGAAACACGTTTTCTGGGGTTTTCACCACACCACAGTTCGTTGGATATGCAGAACAGGTGATATCTTGGTTTTCGAGGGGTTTCAAGCTGAGATATGCATTTTCTGCGATAAACTTGGAGAGACTTCTGTCCGAAGTATGCTGAATGATCGAGATCGCACTTTTCGAGCTAGTTAATGCGAGAAAAACCTTATCTGGTGTTATCAACACTCCACAGTGCGTTTGATGTGCAGAACCAGCGATATCTTGGCTTTCGTGGAGTTTCAAGCTGAGATATGCATTTTTTACGTTAATCTTGGTGAGACTCCTGTCCGAAGTATGCTCAATCATCGAGATCGCTCTATTCGAACTATTTAATGCGACAAAACGTTATCTGGTGTTTTCAGCACTCCACAGTGCGTTTGATATGCAGAACCAGCGATATCTCAGTTTTCGTGGGGTTTCCAGCTGTGATATGCATTTTTTTCGATAATCTTGGTGAGACTTCTGTCCGAAGTATGCAGAATCATCGAAATCGCTCTTTTCGAGCTATTTAATGCGAGAAACACGTTATCTGGTGTTTCCACCACTCCACAGAGCGTTTGATATGCAGTACCATCGATATCTTGGTTTTCGTGGGGTTTCAAGCTGTGATATGCATTTTCTAGGATAATCTTGGTGAGACTTCTGTCCGAAGTATGCTGAATCATCTAGATCGCTCTTTTCGAGCTATTTAATGCGAGAAACACGTTATCTGGTGTTTTCACCACTACACCGTGCGTTTGATATGCAGGACCGGCGACATCTTGGCTGTCGTAGGGTATCAAGCTGAGATATGCATTTTCTACGATAATCTTGGTGAGACTTCTGTCAGAAGTATGCAGAATCATCAGGATCGCTCTTTTCGAACTATTTAATGCGAGAGACACGTTTTCTGGGGTTTTCACCACTCCACAGTTCGTAGGATATGCAGAACAGGAGATATCTTAATTTTCGTGGTTTTTCCAGCTGAGATATGCATTTTCAGCGATAATCTTGGTGAGTCTTCTGTCAGAAGTATGCAGAATCTTCGAGATCGCTCATTTCGAGCTAGTTAATGCGAGAAACACGTTATCTGGTGTTTTCACCACTCCACAGCGCGTTTGATATGCAGAACCGGCGATATCTTGATTTTCGTGGTTTTACCTGCTGAGATATGCATTTTCAGCGATAATCTTGGGGAGTCTTCTGTCAGAAGTATGCAGAATCATCGAGATCGCTCATTTCGAGCTAGTTAATGCGAGAAACACGTTATCTGGTGTTTTCACCACTCCACAGTTCGTTGTATATGCAGAACAGGAGATATCTTGTTTTTCGTGGGGTTTCTAGCAGAGATATACATTATCTGCGATAATCATGTTGAGACTTCTGTTAGAAGTATGCAGAATCTTCGAGATCGTACATTTCGAGCTATTTTATGCGAGAAACACGTTTTCTGGGGTTTTCACCACTGCACAGTTCGTTGGATATGCAGAACAGGAGATATCTTGGTTTTCGTGGGTTTTCTAGCAGAGATATGCATTTTCTGAGATAATCTTGGTGAGACCTCTGTCCGAAGTATGCAGAAACATCGAGATCGCTCTTTTCGACCTATTTAATGCGGAAACACGTTATCTGGTGTTTTCACCACTCCACAGTGCGTTTGATATGCAGAACCAGCGATATCTTGGTTTTCGTGGGGTTTCAAGCTGAGATATGCATTGTCTGCGATAATCTTGGTGAGACTTCTGTCCGAAGTATGCAGAATCATCGGGATCGCTCTTTTCGAGCTATTAAATGCGAGAAACACGTTTTCTGGGGTTTTCACCACTCCACAGTTCGTAGGATATGCAGAACAGGAGATATCTTAATTTTCGTGGTTTTTCCAGCTGAGATTTGCATTTTCAGCGATAATCTTGGTGAGTCTTCTGTCAGAAGTATGTAGAATCTTCGAGATCGCTCATTTCGAGCTAGTTAATGCGAGAAACAGGTTATCTGGTGTTTTCACCACTCCACAGTGCGTTTGATATGCAGAACCGGCGACATATTGGCTGTCGTAGGGTATCAAGCTGAGATATGCATTTTCTACGATAATCTTGGTGAGTCTTCTGTCAGAAGTAAGCAGAATCTTCGAGATCGCTCATTTCGAGCTAGTTAATGCGAGAAACACGTTATCTGGTGTTTTCACCACTCCACAGCGCGTTTGATATGCAGAACCGGCGATATCTTGATTTTCGTGGTTTTTCCTGCTGAGATATGCATTTTCAGCGATAATCTTGGGGAGTCTTCTGTCAGAAGTATGCAGAATCAAAGAGATCGCTCATTTCGAGCTAGTTAATGCGAGAAACACGTTATCTGGTGTTTTCACCACTCCACAGTTCGTTGTATATGCAGAACAGGAGATATCTTGGTTTTCGTGGGGTTTCTAGCAGAGATATGCATTATCTGCGATAATCATGGTGAGACGTCTGTTAGAAGTATGCAGAATCATCGAGATTGCACATTTCGAACTATTTAATGCGAGAAACACGTTGTCTGGTGTTTTCACCACTCCACAGTTGGTTTGATATGCAGAACCGGCGATATCTGGGTTTTCGTGGGGTTTCAAGCTGAGATATGCATTTTCTGAGATAATCTTGGTGAGACCTCTGTCCGAAGTATGCAGAAACATCGAGATCGCTCTTTTCGACCTATTTAATGCGAGAAACACGTTATCTGGTGTTTTCACCAGTCCACAGTGCGTTTGATATGCAGAACTAGAGATATCTTGGTTTTCTTGGGGGTTCAAGCTGAGATATGCATTTTTTACGATAATCATGGTGAGACTTCTGTCCGAAGTATGCAGAATCATCGAGATCGCACTTTTCGAGCTATTTAATGCGAGAAACACGATATCTGGTGTTTTCAGCACTCCACAGTGCGTACGATATGCAGAACCGGCGATATCTTGGTTTTCGTGGGGTTTCAAGCTGAGATATGCATTGTCTGCGATAATCTTGGTGAGACTTTTGTCCGAAGTATGCAGAATCATCGAGATCGCACTTTTCGAGCTATTTAATGCGAGAAACACGATATCTGGTGTTTTCAGCACTCCACAGTGCGTACGATATGCAGAACCGGCGATATCTTGGTTTTCGTGGGGTTTCAAGCTGAGATATGCATTGTCTGCGATAATCTTGGTGAGACTTCTGTCCGAAGTATGCAGAATCATCGAGATCGCTCTTTTCGACCTATTTAATGCGAGAAACACGTTATCTGGTGTTTTCACCACTCCACAGTGCGTTTGATATGCAGAACCAGCGATATCTTGGTTTTCTTGGGGGCTCAAGCTGAGATATGCATTTTTTACGATAATCATGGTGAGACTTCTGTCCGAAGTATGCAGAATCATCGAGATCGCACTTTTCGAGCTATTTAATGCGAGAAACACGATACCTGGTGTTTTCAGCACTCCACAGTGCGTACGATATGCAGAACCGGCGATATCTTGGTTTTCGTGGGGTTTCAAGCTGAGATATGCATTGTCTGCGATAATCTTGGTGAGACTTCTGTCCGAAGTGTGCAGAATCATCGAGATCGCTCTTTTCGAGCTATTTAATGCGAGAAACACGATATCTGGTGTTTTCAGCACTCGACAGTGCGTACGATATGCAGAACCGGCGATATCTTGGTTTTCGTGGGGTTTCAAGCTGAGATATGCATTTTTTTCGATAATCATGGTGAGACTTTTGTCCGAAGTATGCAGAATCATCGAGATCGCACTTTTCGAACTGTTTAATGCGAGAAACACGATATCTGGTATTTTCAGCACTCCACAGTGCGTACGATATGCAGAACCGGCGATATCTTGGTTTTCGTGGGGTTTCAAGCTGAGATATGCATTTTCTGAGATAATCTTGGTGAGACCTCTGTCCGAAGTATGCAGAAACATCGAGATCGCTCTTTTCGACCTATTTAATGCGAGAAACACGTTATCTGGTGTTTTCACCAGTCCACAGTGCGTTTGATATGCAGAACTAGCGATATCTTGGTTTTCTTGGGGGTTCAAGCTGAGATATGCATTTTTTACGATAATCATGGTGAGACTTCTGTCCGAAGTATGCAGAATCATCGAGATCGCACTTTTCGAGCTATTTAATGCGAGAAACACGATATCTGGTGTTTTCAGCACTCCACAGTGCGTACGATATGCAGAACCGGCGATATCTTGGTTTTCGTGGGGTTTCAAGCTGAGATATGCATTTTTTTCGATAATCATGGTGAGACTTTTGTCCGAAGTATGCAGAATCATCGAGATCGCACTTTTCGAACTGTTTAATGCGAGAAACACGATATCTGGTATTTTCAGCACTCCACAGTGCGTACGATATGCAGAACCGGCGATATCTTGGTTTTCGTGGGGTTTCAAGCTGAGATATGCATTGTCTGCGATAATCTTGGTGAGACTTCTGTCCGAAGTATGCAGAATCATCGGGATCGCTCTTTTCGAGCTATTAAATGCGAGAAACACGTTTTCTGGGGTTTTCACCACTCCACAGTTCGTAGGATATGCAGAACAGGAGATATCTTAATTTTCGTGGTTTTTCCAGCTGAGATATGCATTTTCAGCGATAATCTTGGGGAGTCTTCTGTCAGAAGTATGCAGAATCAAAGAGATCGCTCATTTCGAGCTAGTTAATGCGAGAAACACGTTATCTGGTGTTTTCACCACTCCACAGTTCGTTGTATATGCAGAACCGGCGACATCTTGGCTGTCGTAGGGTATCAAGCTGAGATATGCATTTTCTACGATAATCTTGGTGAGTCTTCTGTCAGAAGTAAGCAGAATCTTCGAGATCGCTCATTTCGAGCTAGTTAATGCGAGAAACACGTTATCTGGTGTTTTCACCACTCCACAGCGCGTTTGATATGCAGAACCGGCGATATCTTGATTTTCGTGGTTTTTCCTGCTGAGATATGCATTTTCAGCGATAATCTTGGGGAGTCTTCTGTCAGAAGTATGCAGAATCAAAGAGATCGCTCATTTCGAGCTAGTTAATGCGAGAAACACGTTATCTGGTGTTTTCACCACTCCACAGTTCGTTGTATATGCAGAACAGGAGATATCTTGGTTTTCGTGGGGTTTCTGGCAGAGATATGCATTATCTGCGATAATCATGGTGAGACTTCTGTTAGAAGTATGCAGAAACATCGAGATCGCTCTTTTCGAGCTATTTAATGCGAGAAACACGTTTTCTGGGGTTTTCACCACACCACAGTTCGTTGGATATGCAGAACCAGCGATATCTTGGTTTTCGTGGGGTTTCAAGTTGAGATATGCATTTTTTACGATAATCATGGTGAGACTTTTGTCCGAAGTATGCAGAATCATCGAGATCGCACTTTTCGAGCTATTTAATGCGAGAAACACGATATCTGGTGTTTTCAGCACTCCACAGTGCGTACGATATGCAGAACCGGCGATATCTTGGTTTTCGTGGGGTTTCAAGCTGAGATATGCATTGTCTGCGTAAATCGTGGTGAGACTTCTGTCCGAAGTGTGCCGAATCATCGAGATCGCAGTTTTCGAACTATTTAATGCGAGAAACACGATATCTGGTGTTTTCAGCACTCCACAGTGCGTACGATATGCAGATCCGGCGATATCTTGGTTTTCTTGGGGGTTCAAGCTGAGATATGCATTTTTTACGATAATCATGGTGAGACTTCTGTCCGAAGTATGCAGAATCATCGAGATCGCACTTTTCGAGCTATTTGATGCGAGAAACACGATATCTGGTGTTTTCACCACTCCACAGCGCGTTTGATATGCAGAACCGGCGATATCTTGATTTTCGTGGTTTTTCCTGCTGAGATATGCATTTTCAGCGATAATCTTGGGGAGTCTTCTGTCAGAAGTATGCAGAATCAAAGAGATCGCTCATTTCGAGCTAGTTAATGCGAGAAACACGTTATCTGGTGTTTTCACCACTCCACAGTTCGTTGTATATGCAGAACAGGAGATATCTTGGTTTTCGTGGGGTTTCTAGCAGAGATATGCATTATCTGCGATAATCATGTTGAGACTTCTGTTAGAAGTATGCAGAATCTTCGAGATCGTACATTTCGTGCTATTTAATGCGAGAAACACGTTTTCTGGGGTTTTCACCACTGCACAGTTCGTTGGATATGCAGAACAGGAGATATCTTGGTTTTCGTGGGTTTTCTAGCAGAGATATTCATTTTCTGCGATAATCTTGGTGAGTCTTCTGTCCGAAGTATGCAGAATCATCGAGATCGCACTTTTCGACCTATTTAATGCGAGAAACACGATATCTGGTGTTTTCAGCACTCCACAGTGCGTACGATATGCAGAACCGGCGATATCTTGGTTTTCGTGGGGTTTCAAGCTGAGATATGCATTGTCTGCGATAATCTTGGTGAGACTTCTGTCCGAAGTGTGCAGAATCATCGAGATCGCTCTTTTCGAGCTATTTAATGCGAGAAACTCGTTTTCTGGGGTTTTCACCACTCCACAGTTCGTAGGATATGCAGAACAGGAGATATCTTAATTTTCGTGGTTTTTCCAGCTGAGATATGCATTTTCAGCGATAATCTTGGGGAGTCTTCTGTCAGAAGTATGCAGAATCAAAGAGATCGCTCATTTCGAGCTAGTTAATGCGAGAAACACGTTATCTGGTGTTTTCACCACTCCACAGTTCGTTGTATATGCAGAACCGGCGACATCTTGGCTGTCGTAGGGTATCAAGCTGAGATATGCATTTTCTACGATAATCTTGGTGAGTCTTCTGTCAGAAGTAAGCAGAATCTTCGAGATCGCTCATTTCGAGCTAGTTAATGCGAGAAACACGTTATCTGGTGTTTTCACCACTCCACAGCGCGTTTGATATGCAGAACCGGCGATATCTTGATTTTCGTGGTTTTTCCTGCTGAGATATGCATTTTCAGCGATAATCTTGGGGAGTCTTCTGTCAGAAGTATGCAGAATCAAAGAGATCGCTCATTTCGAGCTAGTTAATGCGAGAAACACGTTATCTGGTGTTTTCACCACTCCACAGTTCGTTGTATATGCAGAACAGGAGATATCTTGGTTTTCGTGGGGTTTCTGGCAGAGATATGCATTATCTGCGATAATCATGGTGAGACTTCTGTTAGAAGTATGCAGAAACATCGAGATCGCTCTTTTCGAGCTATTTAATGCGAGAAACACGTTTTCTGGGGTTTTCACCACACCACAGTTCGTTGGATATGCAGAACCAGCGATATCTTGGTTTTCGTGGGGTTTCAAGTTGAGATATGCATTTTTTACGATAATCATGGTGAGACTTTTGTCCGAAGTATGCAGAATCATCGAGATCGCACTTTTCGAGCTATTTGATGCGAGAAACACGATATCTGGTGTTTTCAGCACTCCACAGTGCGTACGATATGCAGAACCGGCGATATCTTGGTTTTCGTGGGGTTTCAAGCTGAGATATGCATTGTCTGCGATAATCTTGGTGAGACTTCTGTCCGAAGTGTGCAGAATCATCGAGATCGCTCTTTTCGAGCTATTTAATGCGAGAAACACGATATCTGGTGTTTTCACCACTCCACAGCGCGTTTGATATGCAGAACCGGCGATATCTTGATTTTCGTGGTTTTTCCTGCTGAGATATGCATTTTCAGCGATAATCTTGGGGAGTCTTCTGTCAGAAGTATGCAGAATCAAAGAGATCGCTCATTTCGAGCTAGTTAATGCGAGAAACACGTTATCTGGTGTTTTCACCACTCCACAGTTCGTTGTATATGCAGAACAGGAGATATCTTGGTTTTCGTGGGGTTTCTAGCAGAGATATGCATTATCTGCGATAATCATGTTGAGACTTCTGTTAGAAGTATGCAGAATCTTCGAGATCGTACATTTCGTGCTATTTAATGCGAGAAACACGTTTTCTGGGGTTTTCACCACTGCACAGTTCGTTGGATATGCAGAACAGGAGATATCTTGGTTTTCGTGGGTTTTCTAGCAGAGATATTCATTTTCTGCGATAATCTTGGTGAGTCTTCTGTCCGAAGTATGCAGAATCATCGAGATCGCACTTTTCGACCTATTTAATGCGAGAAACACGATATCTGGTGTTTTCAGCACTCCACAGTGCGTACGATATGCAGAACCGGCGATATCTTGGTTTTCGTGGGGTTTCAAGCTGAGATATGCATTGTCTGCGATAATCTTGGTGAGACTTCTGTCCGAAGTGTGCAGAATCATCGAGATCGCTCTTTTCGAGCTATTTAATGCGAGAAACACGTTTTCTGGGGTTTTCACCACACCACAGTTCGTTGGATATGCAGAACCAGCGATATCTTGGTTTTCGTGGGGTTTCAAGCTGAGATATGCATTTTTTACGATAATCATGGTGAGACTTTTGTCCGAAGTATGCAGAATCATCGAGATCGCACTTTTCGAACTATTTAATGCGAGAAACACGATATCTGGTGTTTTCAGCACTCCACAGTGCGTACGATATGCAGAACCGACGATATCTTGGTTTTCGTGGGGTTTCAAGCTGAGATATGCATTGTCTGCGATAATCTTGGTGAGACTTCTGTCCGAAGTATGCAGAATCTTCGAGATCGCTCATTTCGAGCTAGTTAATGCGAGAAACACGTTATCTGGTGTTTTCACCACTCCACAGCGCGTTTGATATGCAGAACCGGCGATATCTTGATTTTCGTGGTTTTTCCTGCTGAGATATGCATTTTCAGCGATAATCTTGGGGAGTCTTCTGTCAGAAGTATGCAGAATCAAAGAGATCGCTCATTTCGAGCTAGTTAATGCGAGAAACACGTTATTTGGTGTTTTCACCACTCCACAGTTCGTTGTATATGCAGAACAGGAGATATCTTGGTTTTCGTGGGGTTTCTAGCAGAGATATGCATTATCTGCGATAATCATGTTGAGACTTCTGTTAGAAGTATGCAGAATCTTCGAGATCGTACATTTCGTGCTATTTAATGCGAGAAACACGTTTTCTGGTGTTTTCACCACTCCACAGTTGGTTTGATATGCAGAACCGGCGATATCTGGGTTTTCGTGGGGTTTCAACCTGAGATATGCATTTTCTGAGATAATCTTGGTGAGACCTCTGTCCGAAGTATGCAGAAACATCGAGATCGCTCTTTTCGACCTATTTAATGCGAGAAACACGTTATCTGGTGTTTTCACCACACCACAGTTCGTTGGATATGCAGAACCAGCGATATCTTGGTTTTCGTGGGGTTTCAAGCAGAGGCATGCATTTTTTACGATAATCATGGTGAGACTTTTGTCCGAAGTATGCAGAATCATCGAGATCGCAGTTTTCGAGCTATTTAATGCGAAAAACACGATATCTGGTGTTTTCAGCACTCCACAGTGCGTACGATATGCAGAACCGGCGACATCTTGGCTGTCGTAGGGTATCAAGCTGAGATATGCATTTTCTACGATAATCTTGGTGAGTCTTCTGTCAGAAGTATGCAGAACCTTCGAGATCGCTCATTTCGAGCTAGTTAATGCGAGAAACACGTTATCTGGTGTTTTCACCACTCCACAGTGCGTTTGATATGCAGAACCGGCGATATCTTGGTTTTCGTGGTTTTTCCTGCTGAGATATGCATTTTCAGCGATAATCTTGGAGAGACTTCTGTCCGAAGTGTGCAGAATCATCGAGATCGCTCTTTTCGAGCTATTTAATGCGAGAAACACGTTTTCTGGGGTTTTCACCACACCACAGTTCGTTGGATATGCAGAACCAGCGATATCTTGGTTTTCGTGGGGTTTCAAGATGAGATATGCATTTTTTACGATAATCATGGTGAGACTTCTGTCCGAAGTATGCAGAATCATCGAGATCGCACTTTTCGAGCTATTTAATGCGAGAAACACGATATCTGGTGTTTTCAGCACTCCACAGTGCGTACGATATGCAGAACCGGCGATATCTTGGTCTTCATGGGGTTTCAAGCTGAGATATGCATTGTCTGCGATAATCTTGGTGAGACTTCTGTCCGAAGTGTGCAGAATCATCGAGATCGCTCTTTTCGAGCTATTTAATGCGAGAAACACGTTTTCGGGGGTTTTCACCACACCACAGTTCGTTGGATATGCAGAACCAGCGATATCTTGGTTTTCGTGGGGTTTCAAGCTGAGATATGCATTTTTTACGATAATCATGGTGAGACTTTTGTCCGAAGTATGCAGAATCATCGAGATCGCACTTTTCGAGCTATTTAATGCGAGAAACACGATATCTGGTGTTTTCAGCACTCCACAGTGCGTATGATATGCAGAACCGGCGATATCTTGGTTTTCGTGGGGTTTCAAGCTGAGATATGCATTGTCTGCGATAATCTTGGTGAGACTTCTGTCCGAAGTGTGCAGAATCATCGAGATCGCTCTTTTCGAGCTATTTAATGCGAAAAACACGTTTTCTGGGGTTTTCACCACACCACAGTTCGTTGGATATGCAGAACAGGTGATATCTTGGTTTTCGAGGGGTTTCAAGCTGAGATATGCATTTTCTGCGATTAACTTGGGGAGGCTTCTGTCCGAAGTATGCTGAATCATCGAGATCGCACTTCTCGAGCTAGTTAATGCGAGAAAAACCTTATCTGGTGTTTTCACCACCCCACAGTGCGTTTGATATGCAGAACCGGCGATATCTGGGTTTTCGTGGGGTTTCAAGCTGAGATATGCATTTTGTGCGATAATCTTGGTGAGACCTCTGTCCGAAGTATGCAGAAACATCGAGATCGCTCTTTTCGACCTATTTAATGCGAGAAACACGTTATCTTGTGTCTTCACCACTCCACAGTGCGATTGATATGCAGAACCAGCGATATCTTGGTTTTCGTGGGGTTTCAAGCTGAGATATGCATTGTCTGCGATAATCTTGGTGAGACTTCTGTCCGAAGTGTGCAGAATCATCGCGACCGCTCTTTTCGAGCTATTTAATGCGAGAAACACGTTTTCTGGGGTTTTCACCACACCACAGTTCGTTGGATATGCAGAACAGGTGATATCTTGGTTTTCGAGGGGTTTCAAGCTGAGATATGCATTTTCTGCGATAAACTTGGAGAGACTTCTGTCCGAAGTATGCTGAATGATCGAGATCGCACTTTTCGAGCTAGTTAATGCGAGAAAAACCTTATCTGGTGTTATCAACACTCCACAGTGCGTTTGATGTGCAGAACCAGCGATATCTTGGCTTTCGTGGAGTTTCAAGCTGAGATATGCATTTTTTACGTTAATCTTGGTGAGACTCCTGTCCGAAGTATGCTCAATCATCGAGATCGCTCTATTCGAACTATTTAATGCGACAAAACGTTATCTGGTGTTTTCAGCACTCCACAGTGCGTTTGATATGCAGAACCAGCGATATCTCAGTTTTCGTGGGGTTTCCAGCTGTGATATGCATTTTTTTCGATAATCTTGGTGAGACTTCTGTCCGAAGTATGCAGAATCATCGAAATCGCTCTTTTCGAGCTATTTAATGCGAGAAACACGTTATCTGGTGTTTCCACCACTCCACAGAGCGTTTGATATGCAGTACCATCGATATCTTGGTTTTCGTGGGGTTTCAAGCTGTGATATGCATTTTCTAGGATAATCTTGGTGAGACTTCTGTCCGAAGTATGCTGAATCATCTAGATCGCTCTTTTCGAGCTATTTAATGCGAGAAACACGTTATCTGGTGTTTTCACCACTACACCGTGCGTTTGATATGCAGGACCGGCGACATCTTGGCTGTCGTAGGGTATCAAGCTGAGATATGCATTTTCTACGATAATCTTGGTGAGACTTCTGTCAGAAGTATGCAGAATCATCAGGATCGCTCTTTTCGAACTATTTAATGCGAGAGACACGTTTTCTGGGGTTTTCACCACTCCACAGTTCGTAGGATATGCAGAACAGGAGATATCTTAATTTTCGTGGTTTTTCCAGCTGAGATATGCATTTTCAGCGATAATCTTGGTGAGTCTTCTGTCAGAAGTATGCAGAATCTTCGAGATCGCTCATTTCGAGCTAGTTAATGCGAGAAACACGTTATCTGGTGTTTTCACCACTCCACAGCGCGTTTGATATGCAGAACCGGCGATATCTTGATTTTCGTGGTTTTACCTGCTGAGATATGCATTTTCAGCGATAATCTTGGGGAGTCTTCTGTCAGAAGTATGCAGAATCATCGAGATCGCTCATTTCGAGCTAGTTAATGCGAGAAACACGTTATCTGGTGTTTTCACCACTCCACAGTTCGTTGTATATGCAGAACAGGAGATATCTTGTTTTTCGTGGGGTTTCTAGCAGAGATATACATTATCTGCGATAATCATGTTGAGACTTCTGTTAGAAGTATGCAGAATCTTCGAGATCGTACATTTCGAGCTATTTTATGCGAGAAACACGTTTTCTGGGGTTTTCACCACTGCACAGTTCGTTGGATATGCAGAACAGGAGATATCTTGGTTTTCGTGGGTTTTCTAGCAGAGATATGCATTTTCTGAGATAATCTTGGTGAGACCTCTGTCCGAAGTATGCAGAAACATCGAGATCGCTCTTTTCGACCTATTTAATGCGGAAACACGTTATCTGGTGTTTTCACCACTCCACAGTGCGTTTGATATGCAGAACCAGCGATATCTTGGTTTTCGTGGGGTTTCAAGCTGAGATATGCATTGTCTGCGATAATCTTGGTGAGACTTCTGTCCGAAGTATGCAGAATCATCGGGATCGCTCTTTTCGAGCTATTAAATGCGAGAAACACGTTTTCTGGGGTTTTCACCACTCCACAGTTCGTAGGATATGCAGAACAGGAGATATCTTAATTTTCGTGGTTTTTCCAGCTGAGATTTGCATTTTCAGCGATAATCTTGGTGAGTCTTCTGTCAGAAGTATGTAGAATCTTCGAGATCGCTCATTTCGAGCTAGTTAATGCGAGAAACAGGTTATCTGGTGTTTTCACCACTCCACAGTGCGTTTGATATGCAGAACCGGCGACATATTGGCTGTCGTAGGGTATCAAGCTGAGATATGCATTTTCTACGATAATCTTGGTGAGTCTTCTGTCAGAAGTAAGCAGAATCTTCGAGATCGCTCATTTCGAGCTAGTTAATGCGAGAAACACGTTATCTGGTGTTTTCACCACTCCACAGCGCGTTTGATATGCAGAACCGGCGATATCTTGATTTTCGTGGTTTTTCCTGCTGAGATATGCATTTTCAGCGATAATCTTGGGGAGTCTTCTGTCAGAAGTATGCAGAATCAAAGAGATCGCTCATTTCGAGCTAGTTAATGCGAGAAACACGTTATCTGGTGTTTTCACCACTCCACAGTTCGTTGTATATGCAGAACAGGAGATATCTTGGTTTTCGTGGGGTTTCTAGCAGAGATATGCATTATCTGCGATAATCATGGTGAGACGTCTGTTAGAAGTATGCAGAATCATCGAGATTGCACATTTCGAACTATTTAATGCGAGAAACACGTTGTCTGGTGTTTTCACCACTCCACAGTTGGTTTGATATGCAGAACCGGCGATATCTGGGTTTTCGTGGGGTTTCAAGCTGAGATATGCATTTTCTGAGATAATCTTGGTGAGACCTCTGTCCGAAGTATGCAGAAACATCGAGATCGCTCTTTTCGACCTATTTAATGCGAGAAACACGTTATCTGGTGTTTTCACCAGTCCACAGTGCGTTTGATATGCAGAACTAGAGATATCTTGGTTTTCTTGGGGGTTCAAGCTGAGATATGCATTTTTTACGATAATCATGGTGAGACTTCTGTCCGAAGTATGCAGAATCATCGAGATCGCACTTTTCGAGCTATTTAATGCGAGAAACACGATATCTGGTGTTTTCAGCACTCCACAGTGCGTACGATATGCAGAACCGGCGATATCTTGGTTTTCGTGGGGTTTCAAGCTGAGATATGCATTGTCTGCGATAATCTTGGTGAGACTTTTGTCCGAAGTATGCAGAATCATCGAGATCGCACTTTTCGAGCTATTTAATGCGAGAAACACGATATCTGGTGTTTTCAGCACTCCACAGTGCGTACGATATGCAGAACCGGCGATATCTTGGTTTTCGTGGGGTTTCAAGCTGAGATATGCATTGTCTGCGATAATCTTGGTGAGACTTCTGTCCGAAGTATGCAGAATCATCGAGATCGCTCTTTTCGACCTATTTAATGCGAGAAACACGTTATCTGGTGTTTTCACCACTCCACAGTGCGTTTGATATGCAGAACCAGCGATATCTTGGTTTTCTTGGGGGCTCAAGCTGAGATATGCATTTTTTACGATAATCATGGTGAGACTTCTGTCCGAAGTATGCAGAATCATCGAGATCGCACTTTTCGAGCTATTTAATGCGAGAAACACGATATCTGGTGTTTTCAGCACTCCACAGTGCGTACGATATGCAGAACCGGCGATATCTTGGTTTTCGTGGGGTTTCAAGCTGAGATATGCATTGTCTGCGATAATCTTGGTGAGACTTCTGTCCGAAGTATGCAGAATCATCGGGATCGCTCTTTTCGAGCTATTAAATGCGAGAAACACGTTTTCTGGGGTTTTCACCACTCCACAGTTCGTAGGATATGCAGAACAGGAGATATCTTAATTTTCGTGGTTTTTCCAGCTGAGATTTGCATTTTCAGCGATAATCTTGGTGAGTCTTCTGTCAGAAGTATGTAGAATCTTCGAGATCGCTCATTTCGAGCTAGTTAATGCGAGAAACAGGTTATCTGGTGTTTTCACCACTCCACAGTGCGTTTGATATGCAGAACCGGCGACATATTGGCTGTCGTAGGGTATCAAGCTGAGATATGCATTTTCTACGATAATCTTGGTGAGTCTTCTGTCAGAAGTAAGCAGAATCTTCGAGATCGCTCATTTCGAGCTAGTTAATGCGAGAAACACGTTATCTGGTGTTTTCACCACTCCACAGCGCGTTTGATATGCAGAACCGGCGATATCTTGATTTTCGTGGTTTTTCCTGCTGAGATATGCATTTTCAGCGATAATCTTGGGGAGTCTTCTGTCAGAAGTATGCAGAATCAAAGAGATCGCTCATTTCGAGCTAGTTAATGCGAGAAACACGTTATCTGGTGTTTTCACCACTCCACAGTTCGTTGTATATGCAGAACAGGAGATATCTTGGTTTTCGTGGGGTTTCTAGCAGAGATATGCATTATCTGCGATAATCATGGTGAGACGTCTGTTAGAAGTATGCAGAATCATCGAGATTGCACATTTCGAACTATTTAATGCGAGAAACACGTTGTCTGGTGTTTTCACCACTCCACAGTTGGTTTGATATGCAGAACCGGCGATATCTGGGTTTTCGTGGGGTTTCAAGCTGAGATATGCATTTTCTGAGATAATCTTGGTGAGACCTCTGTCCGAAGTATGCAGAAACATCGAGATCGCTCTTTTCGACCTATTTAATGCGAGAAACACGTTATCTGGTGTTTTCACCAGTCCACAGTGCGTTTGATATGCAGAACTAGAGATATCTTGGTTTTCTTGGGGGTTCAAGCTGAGATATGCATTTTTTACGATAATCATGGTGAGACTTCTGTCCGAAGTATGCAGAATCATCGAGATCGCACTTTTCGAGCTATTTAATGCGAGAAACACGATATCTGGTGTTTTCAGCACTCCACAGTGCGTACGATATGCAGAACCGGCGATATCTTGGTTTTCGTGGGGTTTCAAGCTGAGATATGCATTGTCTGCGATAATCTTGGTGAGACTTCTGTCCGAAGTATGCAGAATCATCGAGATCGCTCTTTTCGACCTATTTAATGCGAGAAACACGTTATCTGGTGTTTTCACCACTCCACAGTGCGTTTGATATGCAGAACCAGCGATATCTTGGTTTTCTTGGGGGCTCAAGCTGAGATATGCATTGTCTGCGATAATCTTGGTGAGACTTCTGTCCGAAGTATGCAGAATCATCGAGATCGCTCTTTTCGACCTATTTAATGCGAGAAACACGTTATCTGGTGTTTTCACCACTCCACAGTGCGTTTGATATGCAGAACCAGCGATATCTTGGTTTTCTTGGGGGCTCAAGCTGAGATATGCATTTTTTACGATAATCATGGTGAGACTTCTGTCCGAAGTATGCAGAATCATCGAGATCGCACTTTTCGAGCTATTTAATGCGAGAAACACGATATCTGGTGTTTTCAGCACTCCACAGTGCGTACGATATGCAGAACCGGCGATATCTTGGTTTTCGTGGGGTTTCAAGCTGAGATATGCATTGTCTGCGATAATCTTGGTGAGACTTCTGTCCGAAGTATGCAGAATCATCGGGATCGCTCTTTTCGAGCTATTAAATGCGAGAAACACGTTTTCTGGGGTTTTCACCACTCCACAGTTCGTAGGATATGCAGAACAGGAGATATCTTAATTTTCGTGGTTTTTCCAGCTGAGATTTGCATTTTCAGCGATAATCTTGGTGAGTCTTCTGTCAGAAGTATGTAGAATCTTCGAGATCGCTCATTTCGAGCTAGTTAATGCGAGAAACAGGTTATCTGGTGTTTTCACCACTCCACAGTGCGTTTGATATGCAGAACCGGCGACATATTGGCTGTCGTAGGGTATCAAGCTGAGATATGCATTTTCTACGATAATCTTGGTGAGTCTTCTGTCAGAAGTAAGCAGAATCTTCGAGATCGCTCATTTCGAGCTAGTTAATGCGAGAAACACGTTATCTGGTGTTTTCACCACTCCACAGCGCGTTTGATATGCAGAACCGGCGATATCTTGATTTTCGTGGTTTTTCCTGCTGAGATATGCATTTTCAGCGATAATCTTGGGGAGTCTTCTGTCAGAAGTATGCAGAATCAAAGAGATCGCTCATTTCGAGCTAGTTAATGCGAGAAACACGTTATCTGGTGTTTTCACCACTCCACAGTTCGTTGTATATGCAGAACAGGAGATATCTTGGTTTTCGTGGGGTTTCTAGCAGAGATATGCATTATCTGCGATAATCATGGTGAGACGTCTGTTAGAAGTATGCAGAATCATCGAGATTGCACATTTCGAACTATTTAATGCGAGAAACACGTTGTCTGGTGTTTTCACCACTCCACAGTTGGTTTGATATGCAGAACCGGCGATATCTGGGTTTTCGTGGGGTTTCAAGCTGAGATATGCATTTTCTGAGATAATCTTGGTGAGACCTCTGTCCGAAGTATGCAGAAACATCGAGATCGCTCTTTTCGACCTATTTAATGCGAGAAACACGTTATCTGGTGTTTTCACCAGTCCACAGTGCGTTTGATATGCAGAACTAGCGATATCTTGGTTTTCTTGGGGGTTCAAGCTGAGATATGCATTTTTTACGATAATCATGGTGAGACTTCTGTCCGAAGTATGCAGAATCATCGAGATCGCTCTTTTCGACCTATTTAATGCGAGAAACACGTTATCTGGTGTTTTCACCACTCCACAGTGCGTTTGATATGCAGAACCAGCGATATCTTGGTTTTCTTGGGGGCTCATTCTGAGATATGCATTTTTTACGATAATCATGGTGAGACTTCTGTCCGAAGTATGCAGAATCATCGAGATCGCACTTTTCGAGCTATTTAATGCGAGAAACACGATATCTGGTGTTTTCAGCACTCCACAGTGCGTACGATATGCAGAACCGGCGATATCTTGGTTTTCGTGGGGTTTCAAGCTGAGATACGCATTGTCTGCGATAATCTTGGTGAGACTTCTGTCCGAAGTGTGCAGAATCATCGAGATCGCTCTTTTCGAGCTATTTAATGCGAGAAACACGATATCTGGTGTTTTCAGCACTCGACAGTGCGTACGATATGCAGAACCGGCGATATCTTGGTTTTCGTGGGGTTTCAAGCTGAGATATGCATTTTTTTCGATAATCATGGTGAGACTTTTGTCCGAAGTATGCAGAATCATCGAGATCGCACTTTTCGAACTGTTTAATGCGAGAAACACGATATCTGGTATTTTCAGCACTCCACAGTGCGTACGATATGCAGAACCGGCGATATCTTGGTTTTCGTGGGGTTTCAAGCTGAGATATGCATTTTCTGAGATAATCTTGGTGAGACCTCTGTCCGAAATATGCAGAAACATCGAGATCGCTCTTTTCGACCTATTTAATGCGAGAAACACGTTATCTGGTGTTTTCACCAGTCCACAGTGCGTTTGATATGCAGAACTAGCGATATCTTGGTTTTCTTGGGGGTTCAAGCTGAGATATGCATTTTTTACGATAATCATGGTGAGACTTCTGTCCGAAGTATGCAGAATCATCGAGATCGCACTTTTCGAGCTATTTAATGCGAGAAACACGATATCTGGTGTTTTCAGCACTCCACAGTGCGTACGATATGCAGAACCGGCGATATCTTGGTTTTCGTGGGGTTTCAAGCTGAGATATGCATTGTCTGCGATAATCTTGGTGAGACTTCTGTCCGAAGTGTGCAGAATCATCGAGATCGCTCTTTTCGAGCTATTTAATGCGAGAAACACGATATCTGGTGTTTTCAGCACTCGACAGTGCGTACGATATGCAGAACCGGCGATATCTTGGTTTTCGTGGGGTTTCAAGCTGAGATATGCATTTTTTTCGATAATCATGGTGAGACTTTTGTCCGAAGTATGCAGAATCATCGAGATCGCACTTTTCGAACTGTTTAATGCGAGAAACACGATATCTGGTATTTTCAGCACTCCACAGTGCGTACGATATGCAGAACCGGCGATATCTTGGTTTTCGTGGGGTTTCAAGCTGAGATATGCATTTTCTGAGATAATCTTGGTGAGACCTCTGTCCGAAGTATGCAGAAACATCGAGATCGCTCTTTTCGACCTATTTAATGCGAGAAACACGTTATCTGGTGTTTTCACCAGTCCACAGTGCGTTTGATATGCAGAACTAGCGATATCTTGGTTTTCTTGGGGGTTCAAGCTGAGATATGCATTTTTTACGATAATCATGGTGAGACTTCTGTCCGAAGTATGCAGAATCATCGAGATCGCACTTTTCGAGCTATTTAATGCGAGAAACACGATATCTGGTGTTTTCAGCACTCCACAGTGCGTACGATATGCAGAACCGGCGATATCTTGGTTTTCGTGGGGTTTCAAGCTGAGATATGCATTTTTTTCGATAATCATGGTGAGACTTTTGTCCGAAGTATGCAGAATCATCGAGATCGCACTTTTCGAACTGTTTAATGCGAGAAACACGATATCTGGTATTTTCAGCACTCCACAGTGCGTACGATATGCAGAACCGGCGATATCTTGGTTTTCGTGGGGTTTCAAGCTGAGATATGCATTGTCTGCGATAATCTTGGTGAGACTTCTGTCCGAAGTATGCAGAATCATCGGGATCGCTCTTTTCGAGCTATTAAATGCGAGAAACACGTTTTCTGGGGTTTTCACCACTCCACAGTTCGTAGGATATGCAGAACAGGAGATATCTTAATTTTCGTGGTTTTTCCAGCTGAGATATGCATTTTCAGCGATAATCTTGGGGAGTCTTCTGTCAGAAGTATGCAGAATCAAAGAGATCGCTCATTTCGAGCTAGTTAATGCGAGAAACACGTTATCTGGTGTTTTCACCACTCCACAGTTCGTTGTATATGCAGAACCGGCGACATCTTGGCTGTCGTAGGGTATCAAGCTGAGATATGCATTTTCTACGATAATCTTGGTGAGTCTTCTGTCAGAAGTAAGCAGAATCTTCGAGATCGCTCATTTCGAGCTAGTTAATGCGAGAAACACGTTATCTGGTGTTTTCACCACTCCACAGCGCGTTTGATATGCAGAACCGGCGATATCTTGATTTTCGTGGTTTTTCCTGCTGAGATATGCATTTTCAGCGATAATCTTGGGGAGTCTTCTGTCAGAAGTATGCAGAATCAAAGAGATCGCTCATTTCGAGCTAGTTAATGCGAGAAACACGTTATCTGGTGTTTTCACCACTCCACAGTTCGTTGTATATGCAGAACAGGAGATATCTTGGTTTTCGTGGGGTTTCTGGCAGAGATATGCATTATCTGCGATAATCATGGTGAGACTTCTGTTAGAAGTATGCAGAAACATCGAGATCGCTCTTTTCGAGCTATTTAATGCGAGAAACACGTTTTCTGGGGTTTTCACCACACCACAGTTCGTTGGATATGCAGAACCAGCGATATCTTGGTTTTCGTGGGGTTTCAAGTTGAGATATGCATTTTTTACGATAATCATGGTGAGACTTTTGTCCGAAGTATGCAGAATCATCGAGATCGCACTTTTCGAGCTATTTAATGCGAGAAACACGATATCTGGTGTTTTCAGCACTCCACAGTGCGTACGATATGCAGAACCGGCGATATCTTGGTTTTCGTGGGGTTTCAAGCTGAGATATGCATTGTCTGCGTAAATCGTGGTGAGACTTCTGTCCGAAGTGTGCCGAATCATCGAGATCGCAGTTTTCGAACTATTTAATGCGAGAAACACGATATCTGGTGTTTTCAGCACTCCACAGTGCGTACGATATGCAGATCCGGCGATATCTTGGTTTTCTTGGGGGTTCAAGCTGAGATATGCATTTTTTACGATAATCATGGTGAGACTTCTGTCCGAAGTATGCAGAATCATCGAGATCGCACTTTTCGAGCTATTTGATGCGAGAAACACGATATCTGGTGTTTTCACCACTCCACAGCGCGTTTGATATGCAGAACCGGCGATATCTTGATTTTCGTGGTTTTTCCTGCTGAGATATGCATTTTCAGCGATAATCTTGGGGAGTCTTCTGTCAGAAGTATGCAGAATCAAAGAGATCGCTCATTTCGAGCTAGTTAATGCGAGAAACACGTTATCTGGTGTTTTCACCACTCCACAGTTCGTTGTATATGCAGAACAGGAGATATCTTGGTTTTCGTGGGGTTTCTAGCAGAGATATGCATTATCTGCGATAATCATGTTGAGACTTCTGTTAGAAGTATGCAGAATCTTCGAGATCGTACATTTCGTGCTATTTAATGCGAGAAACACGTTTTCTGGGGTTTTCACCACTGCACAGTTCGTTGGATATGCAGAACAGGAGATATCTTGGTTTTCGTGGGTTTTCTAGCAGAGATATTCATTTTCTGCGATAATCTTGGTGAGTCTTCTGTCCGAAGTATGCAGAATCATCGAGATCGCACTTTTCGACCTATTTAATGCGAGAAACACGATATCTGGTGTTTTCAGCACTCCACAGTGCGTACGATATGCAGAACCGGCGATATCTTGGTTTTCGTGGGGTTTCAAGCTGAGATATGCATTGTCTGCGATAATCTTGGTGAGACTTCTGTCCGAAGTGTGCAGAATCATCGAGATCGCTCTTTTCGAGCTATTTAATGCGAGAAACTCGTTTTCTGGGGTTTTCACCACTCCACAGTTCGTAGGATATGCAGAACAGGAGATATCTTAATTTTCGTGGTTTTTCCAGCTGAGATATGCATTTTCAGCGATAATCTTGGGGAGTCTTCTGTCAGAAGTATGCAGAATCAAAGAGATCGCTCATTTCGAGCTAGTTAATGCGAGAAACACGTTATCTGGTGTTTTCACCACTCCACAGTTCGTTGTATATGCAGAACCGGCGACATCTTGGCTGTCGTAGGGTATCAAGCTGAGATATGCATTTTCTACGATAATCTTGGTGAGTCTTCTGTCAGAAGTAAGCAGAATCTTCGAGATCGCTCATTTCGAGCTAGTTAATGCGAGAAACACGTTATCTGGTGTTTTCACCACTCCACAGCGCGTTTGATATGCAGAACCGGCGATATCTTGATTTTCGTGGTTTTTCCTGCTGAGATATGCATTTTCAGCGATAATCTTGGGTAGTCTTCTGTCAGAAGTATGCAGAATCAAAGAGATCGCTCATTTCGAGCTAGTTAATGCGAGAAACACGTTATCTGGTGTTTTCACCACTCCACAGTTCGTTGTATATGCAGAACAGGAGATATCTTGGTTTTCGTGGGGTTTCTGGCAGAGATATGCATTATCTGCGATAATCATGGTGAGACTTCTGTTAGAAGTATGCAGAAACATCGAGATCGCTCTTTTCGAGCTATTTAATGCGAGAAACACGTTTTCTGGGGTTTTCACCACACCACAGTTCGTTGGATATGCAGAACCAGCGATATCTTGGTTTTCGTGGGGTTTCAAGTTGAGATATGCATTTTTTACGATAATCATGGTGAGACTTTTGTCCGAAGTATGCAGAATCATCGAGATCGCACTTTTCGAGCTATTTAATGCGAGAAACACGATATCTGGTGTTTTCAGCACTCCACAGTGCGTACGATATGCAGAACCGGCGATATCTTGGTTTTCGTGGGGTTTCAAGCTGAGATATGCATTGTCTGCGTAAATCGTGGTGAGACTTCTGTCCGAAGTGTGCCGAATCATCGAGATCGCAGTTTTCGAACTATTTAATGCGAGAAACACGATATCTGGTGTTTTCAGCACTCCACAGTGCGTACGATATGCAGATCCGGCGATATCTTGGTTTTCTTGGGGGTTCAAGCTGAGATATGCATTTTTTACGTTAATCATGGTGAGACTTCTGTCCGAAGTATGCAGAATCATCGAGATCGCACTTTTCGAGCTATTTGATGCGAGAAACACGATATCTGGTGTTTTCACCACTCCACAGCGCGTTTGATATGCAGAACCGGCGATATCTTGATTTTCGTGGTTTTTCCTGCTGAGATATGCATTTTCAGCGATAATCTTGGGGAGTCTTCTGTCAGAAGTATGCAGAATCAAAGAGATCGCTCATTTCGAGCTAGTTAATGCGAGAAACACGTTATCTGGTGTTTTCACCACTCCACAGTTCGTTGTATATGCAGAACAGGAGATATCTTGGTTTTCGTGGGGTTTCTAGCAGAGATATGCATTATCTGCGATAATCATGTTGAGACTTCTGTTAGAAGTATGCAGAATCTTCGAGATCGTACATTTCGTGCTATTTAATGCGAGAAACACGTTTTCTGGGGTTTTCACCACTGCACAGTTCGTTGGATATGCAGAACAGGAGATATCTTGGTTTTCGTGGGTTTTCTAGCAGAGATATTCATTTTCTGCGATAATCTTGGTGAGTCTTCTGTCCGAAGTATGCAGAATCATCGAGATCGCACTTTTCGACCTATTTAATGCGAGAAACACGATATCTGGTGTTTTCAGCACTCCACAGTGCGTACGATATGCAGAACCGGCGATATCTTGGTTTTCGTGGGGTTTCAAGCTGAGATATGCATTGTCTGCGATAATCTTGGTGAGACTTCTGTCCGAAGTGTGCAGAATCATCGAGATCGCTCTTTTCGAGCTATTTAATGCGAGAAACACGTTTTCTGGGGTTTTCACCACACCACAGTTCGTTGGATATGCAGAACCAGCGATATCTTGGTTTTCGTGGGGTTTCAAGCTGAGATATGCATTTTTTACGATAATCATGGTGAGACTTTTGTCCGAAGTATGCAGAATCATCGAGATCGCACTTTTCGAACTATTTAATGCGAGAAACACGATATCTGGTGTTTTCAGCACTCCACAGTGCGTACGATATGCAGAACCGACGATATCTTGGTTTTCGTGGGGTTTCAAGCTGAGATATGCATTGTCTGCGATAATCTTGGTGAGACTTCTGTCCGAAGTATGCAGAATCATCGGGATCGCTCTTTTCGAGCTATTAAATGCGAGAAACACGTTTTCTGGGGTTTTCACCACTCCACAGTTCGTAGGATATGCAGAACAGGAGATATCTTAATTTTCGTGGTTTTTCCAGCTGAGATATGCATTTTCAGCGATAATCTTGGTGAGTCTTCTGTCAGAAGTATGCAGAATCTTCGAGATCGCTCATTTCGAGGTAGTTAATGCGAGAAACACGTTATCTGGTGTTTTCACCACTCCACAGTGCGTTTGATATGCAGAACCGGCGACATCTTGGCTGTCGTAGGGTATCAAGCTGAGATATGCATTTTCTACGATAATCTTGGTGAGTCTTCTGTCAGAAGTAAGCAGAATCTTCGAGATCGCTCATTTCGAGCTAGTTAATGCGAGAAACACGTTATCTGGTGTTTTCACCACTCCACAGCGCGTTTGATATGCAGAACCGGCGATATCTTGATTTTCGTGGTTTTTCCTGCTGAGATATGCATTTTCAGCGATAATCTTGGGGAGTCTTCTGTCAGAAGTATGCAGAATCAAAGAGATCGCTCATTTCGAGCTAGTTAATGCGAGAAACACGTTATTTGGTGTTTTCACCACTCCACAGTTCGTTGTATATGCAGAACAGGAGATATCTTGGTTTTCGTGGGGTTTCTAGCAGAGATATGCATTATCTGCGATAATCATGTTGAGACTTCTGTTAGAAGTATGCAGAATCTTCGAGATCGTACATTTCGTGCTATTTAATGCGAGAAACACGTTTTCTGGGGTTTTCACCACTGCACAGTTCGTTGGATATGCAGAACAGGAGATATCTTGGTTTTCGTGGGTTTTCTAGCAGAGATATTCATTTTCTGCGATAATCATGGTGAGACTTCTGTTAGAAGTATGCAGAATCATCGAGATCGCACATTTCGAACTATTTAATGCGAGAAACACGTTGTCTGGTGTTTTCACCACTCCACAGTTGGTTTGATATGCAGAACCGGCGATATCTGGGTTTTCGTGGGGTTTCAAGCTGAGATATGCATTTTCTGAGATAATCTTGGTGAGACCTCTGTCCGAAGTATGCAGAAACATCGAGATCGCTCTTTTCGACCTATTTAATGCGAGAAACACGTTATCTGGTGTTTTCACCAGTCCACAGTGCGTTTGATGTGCAGAACCAGCGATATCTTGGTTTTCGTGGGGTTTCAAGCTGAGATATGCATTTTTTACGATAATCATGGTGAGACTTCTGTCCGAAGTATGCAGAATCATCGAGATCGCACTTTTCGAGCTATTTAATGCGAGAAACACGATATCTGGTGTTTTCAGCACTCCACAGTGCGTACGATATGGAGAACCGGCGATATCTTGGTTTTCGTGGGGTTTCAAGCTGAGATATGCATTGTCTGCGATAATCTTGGTGAGACTTCTGTCCGAAGTGTGCAGAATCATCGAGATCGCTCTTTTCGAGCTATTTAATGCGAGAAACACGTTTTCTGGGGTTTTCACCACACCACAGTTCGTTGGATATGCAGAACCAGCGATATCTTGGTTTTCGTGGGGTTTCAAGCAGAGGCATGCATTTTTTACGATAATCATGGTGAGACTTTTGTCCGAAGTATGCAGAATCATCGAGATCGCAGTTTTCGAGCTATTTAATGCGAAAAACACGATATCTGGTGTTTTCAGCACTCCACAGTGCGTACGATATGCAGAACCGGCGACATCTTGGCTGTCGTAGGGTATCAAGCTGAGATATGCATTTTCTACGATAATCTTGGTGAGTCTTCTGTCAGAAGTATGCAGAACCTTCGAGATCGCTCATTTCGAGCTAGTTAATGCGAGAAACACGTTATCTGGTGTTTTCACCACTCCACAGCGCGTTTGATATGCAGAACCGGCGATATCTTGATTTTCGTGGTTTTTCCTGCTGAGATATGCATTTTCAGCGATAATCTTGGAGAGACTTCTGTCCGAAGTGTGCAGAATCATCGAGATCGCTCTTTTCGAGCTATTTAATGCGAGAAACACGTTTTCTGGGGTTTTCACCACACCACAGTTCGTTGGATATGCAGAACCAGCGATATCTTGGTTTTCGTGGGGTTTCAAGTTGAGATATGCATTTTTTACGATAATCATGGTGAGACTTTTGTCCGAAGTATGCAGAATCATCGAGATCGCACTTTTCGAGCTATTTAATGCGAGAAACACGATATCTGGTGTTTTCAGCACTCCACAGTGCGTACGATATGCAGAACCGGCGATATCTTGGTTTTCGTGGGGTTTCAAGCTGAGATATGCATTGTCTGCGATAATCTTGGTGAGACTTCTGTCCGAAGTATGCAGAATCATCGAGATCGCACTTTTCGAGCTATTTAATGCGAGAAACACGATATCTGGTGTTTTCAGCACTCCACAGTGCGTACGATATGCAGAACCGGCGATATCTTGGTTTTCGTGGGGTTTCAAGCTGAGATATGCATTGTCTGCGATAATCTTGGTGAGACTTCTGTCCGAAGTGTGCAGAATCATCGAGATCGCTCTTTTCGAGCTATTTAATGCGAGAAACACGTTTTCTGGGGTTTTCACCACACCACAGTTCGTTGGATATGCAGATCCAGCGATATCTTGGTTTTCGTGGGGTTTCAAGCTGAGATATGCATTTTTTACGATAATCATGGTGAGACTTTTGTCCGAAGTATGCAGAATGATCGAGATCGCTCTTTTCGAACTATTTAATGCGAGAAACACGATATCTGGTGTTTTCAGCACTCCACAGTGCGTACGATATGCAGAACCGGCGATATCTAGGTTTTCGTGGGGTTTCAAGCTGAGATATGCATTGTCTGCGATAATCTTGGTGAGACTTCTGTCCGAAGTATGCAGAATCATCGGGATCGCTCTTTTCGAGCTATTAAATGCGAGAAACTCGTTTTCTGGGGTTTTCACCACTCCACAGTTCGTAGGATATGCAGAACAGGAGATATCTTAATTTTCGTGGTTTTTCCAGCTGAGATATGCATTTTCAGCGATAATCTTGGTGAGTCTTCTGTCAGAAGTATGCAGAATCTTCGAGATCGCTCATTTCGAGCTAGTTAATGCGAGAAACACGTTATCTGGTGTTTTCACCACTCCACAGTGCGTTTGATATGCAGAACCGGCGACATCTTGGCTGTCGTAGGGTATCCAGCTGAGATATGCATTTTCTACGATAATCTTGGTGAGTCTTCTGTCAGAAGTAAGCAGAATCTTCGAGATCGCTCATTTCGAGCTAGTTAATGCGAGAAACACGTTATCTGGTGTTTTCACCACTCCACAGCGCGTTTGATATGCAGAACCGGCGATATCTTGATTTTCGTGGTTTTTCCTGCTGAGATATGCATTTTCAGCGATAATCTTGGGGAGTCTTCTGTCAGAAGTATGCAGAATCAAAGAGATCGCTCATTTCGAGCTAGTTAATGCGAGAAACACGTTATCTGGTGTTTTCACCACTCCACAGTTCGTTGTATATGCAGAACAGGAGATATCTTGGTTTTCGTGGGGTTTCTAGCAGAGATATGCATTATCTGCGATAATCATGTTGAGACTTCTGTTAGAAGTATGCAGAATCTTCGAGATCGTACATTTCGTGCTATTTAATGCGAGAAACACGTTTTCTGGGGTTTTCACCACTGCACAGTTCGTTGGATATGCAGAACAGGAGATATCTTGGTTTTCGTGCGTTTTCTAGCAGAGATATGCATTTTCTGCGATAATCATGGTGAGACTTCTGTTAGAAGTATGCAGAATCATCGAGATCGCACATTTCGAACTATTTAATGCGAGAAACACGTTGTCTGGTGTTTTCACCACTCCACAGTTGGTTTGATATGCAGAACCGGCGATATCTTGGTTTTCGTGGGGTTTCAAGCTGAGATATGCATTTTTTACGATAATCATGGTGAGACTTCTGTCCGAAGTATGCAGAATCATCGAGATCGCACTTTTCGAGCTATTTAATGCGAGAAACTCGATATCTGGTGTTTTCAGCACTCCACAGTGCGTACGATATGGAGAACCGGCGATATCTTGGTTTTCGTGGGGTTTCAAGCTGAGATATGCATTGTCTGCGATAATCTTGGTGAGACTTCTGTCCGAAGTATGCAGAAACATCGAGATCGCTCTTTTCGACCTATTTAATGCGAGAAACACGTTATCTGGTGTTTTCACCACTCCACAGTGCGTTTGATATGCAGAACCAGCGATATCTTGGTTTTCGTGGGGTTTCAAGCTGAGATATGCATTTTCTGCGATAATCTTGGTGAGACTTCTGTCCGAAGTATGCTGAAACATCGAGATCGCTCTTTTCGGGCTAGTTAATGCGAGAAAAACCTTATCCGGTGTATTCACCGCTCCACAGTGCGTTTGATATGCAGAACCAGCGATATCTTGGCTTTCGTGCGGTTTCAAGCTGAGATATGCATTTTCTACGATAATCTTGGTGAAACATCTGTCCGAAGTATGCAGAAACATCGAGAGCGCTCTTTTCGAGCTATTTAATGCGAGAAACTCGTTTTCTGGGGTTTTCACCACTCCACAGTTCGTTGGATATGCAGATCAGTAGATATCTTGGTTTTCGTCGGGTTTCAAGCAGAGATATGCATTTTCTGCGATAATCTTCGTGAGACTTCTGTTAGAAGTATGCAGAATCATCGAGATCGCGCTTTTCGAGCTACATAATGCGAGAAACACGTTATCTGGTGTTTTCACCACTCCACAGTGCGTTTGATATGCAGAACCGGCGACATCTTGATTTTCGTGATGTTTTCCAGCTGAGATATGGATTTTCTGCGATAATCTTGGTGAGACTTCAGTCAGAAGTATGCAGAATCATCTAGATCGCTCTTTTCAAGCTATTTAATGCGAAAAAACAAGTTTTCTGGTGTTTTCAACATTCCACAGTGCGTTTGATATGCAGAACCGGCGATATCTTGGATTGCGTCGGGTTTCAAGCTGAGATATGCATTTTCTACGATAATCTTGGTGACACTTCAGTCAGAAGTATGCAGAATCATCTAGATCGCTCTTTTCGAGCTATTTAATGCGAAAAAACAAGTTTTCTGGTGTTTTCAACATTCCACAGTGCGTTTGATATGCAGAACCGGCGATATCTTGATTTTCGTGGTGTTTCCAGCTGAGATATGCATTTTCTGCGATAATCTTGGTGAGTCTTCTGTCAGAAGTATGCAGAATCATCGAGATCCCTCTTTGCGAGCTATTTAATGCGAGAAACACGATATCTGGTGTTTTCACCACTCCACAGTGCGTTTGATATGCAGAACCGGCAACATCTTGATTTTCGTGAGGTTTCAAGCTGAGATATGCATTTTCTGACATAATATTGGTGAGACTTCAGTCAGAAGTATGCAGAATCATCTAGATCGCTCGTTTCGAGCTATTTAATGCGAAAAAACAAGTTTTCTGGTGTTTTCAACATTCCACAGTGCGTTTGATATGCAGAACCGGCGATATCTTGATTTTCGTGGTGTTTCCAGCTGAGATATGCATTTTCTGCGATAATCTTGGTAAGTCTTCTGTCAGAAGTATGTAGAACCATCTGGATCGCTCTTTTCGAGCTATTTAATGCGAGAAACACGGTTTCTGGTGTATTCACCACTCCACAGTACGTTTGACATGCAGAACCAGAGATATCTTTGTTTCGGTCGGGTTTCAAGCTGAGATATGGTATTTTCTACGATAATCTTGGAGAGACTTCTGTCAGAAGTATGCAGAATCTTCGAGAACGCTCTTTTCGAGCTACATAATGCGAGAAACACGTTATCTGGTGTTTTCACCACTCCACAGTGCGTTTGATATGCAGAACCGGCGACATCTTGGCTTTCGTCGGGCATCAAGCTGAGATATGCATTTTCCACGATAATCTTGGTGAGACTTCTGTCAGAAGTATGCAGAATCATCGGGATCGCTCTTTTCGAGCTATGTAATGCGAGAAACACGTTTTCTGGTGTATTGACCACTCCACAGTACGTTTGATGTGCAGAACCGGAGATAACTTGGTTTTCGTGAGGTTTCAAGCTGAGATATGGATTTTCTGCGATAATCTTCTGACACTTCAGTCAGAAGTATGCTTAATCATCGAGATCGCTCTATTCGAGCTAATTAATGTGAAAAAACAAGTTTTCTGGTGTTTTCCACATTCCACAGTGCGTTTTATATGCAGAACCGGCGACATCTTGATTTTCGTGAGGTTTCAAGCTGAGATATGCATTGTCTGCGATAATCTTGGTGAGACTTCTGTCCGAAGTGTGCAGAATCATCGAGATCGCTCTTTTCGAGCTATTTAATGCGAGAAACACGTTTTCTGGGGTTTTCACCACACCACAGTTCGTTGGATATGCAGAACCAGCGATATCTTGGTTTTCGTGGGGTTTCAAGCAGAGACATGCATTTTTTACGAAAATCATGGTGAGACTTTTGTCCGAAGTATGCAGAATCATCGAGATCGCAGTTTTCGAGCTATTTAATGCGAGAAACACGATATCTGGTGTTTTCAGCACTCCACAGTGCGTACGATATGCAGAACCGGCGACATCTTGGCTGTCGTAGGGTATCAAGCTGAGATATGCATTTTCTACGATAATCTTGGTGAGTCTTCTGTCAGAAGTATGCAGAACCTTCGATATCGCTCATTTCGAGCTAGTTAATGCGAGAAACACGTTATCTGGTGTTTTCACCACTCCACAGCGCGTTTGATATGCAGAACCGGCGATATCGTGATTTTCGTGGTTTTTCCTGCTGAGATATGCATTTTCAGCGATAATCTTGGGGAGTCTTCTGTCAGAAGTATGCAGAATCATCGAGATCGCTCATTTCGAGCTAGTTAATGCGAGCAACACGTTATCTGGTGTTTTCACCACTCCACAGTTCGTTGTATATGCAGAACAGGAGATATCTTGGTTTTCGTGGGGTTTCTAGCAGAGATATGCAATATCTGCGACAATCATGTTGAGACTTCTGTTAGAAGTATGCAGAATCTTCGAGATCGTACATTTCGAGCTATTTTATGCGAGAAACACGTTTTCTGGGGTTTTCACCACTGCACAGTTCGTTGGATATGCAGAACAGGAGATATCTTGGTTTTCGTGGGTTTTCTAGCAGAGATATGCATTTTCTGCGATAATCATGGTGAGACTTCTGTTAGAAGTATGCAGAATCATCGAGATCGCACATTTCGAACTATTTAATGCGAGAAACACGTTGTCTGGAGTTTTCACCACTCCACAGTTGGTTTGATATGCAGAACCGTCGATATCTGGGTTTTCGTGGGGTTTCAAGCTGAGATATGCATTTTCTGAGATAATCTTGGTGAGACCTCTGTCCGAAGTATGCAGAAACATCGAGATCGCTCTTTTCGACCTATTTAATGCGAGAAACACGTTATCTGGTGTTTTCAACAGTCCACAGTGCGTTTGATATGCAGAACCAGCGATATCTTGGTTTTCGTGGGGTTTCAAGCTGAGATATGCATTTTTGACGATAATCATGGTGAGACTTCTGTCCGAAGTATGCAGAATCATCGAGTTTCTCTTTTCGAGCTATTTACTGCGAGAAACACGATATCTGGTGTTTTCAGCACTCCACAGTGCGTACGATATGCAGAACCGGCGATATCTTGGTTTTCGTGGGGTTTCAAGCTGAGATATGCATTGTCTGCGATAATCTTGGTGAGACTTCTGTCCGAAGTGTGCAGAATCATCGAGATCGCACTTTTCGAGCTATTTAATGCGAGAAACACGTTTTCTGGGGTTTTCACCACACCACCGTTCGTTGGATATGCAGAACCAGCGATATCTTGGTTTTCGTGGGGTTTCAAGCTGAGATATGCATTTTTTACGATAATCATGGTGAGACTTCTGTCCGAAGTATGCAGAATCATCGGGATCGCACTTTTCGAGCTATTTAATGCGAGAAACACGATATCTGGTGTTTTCAGCACTCCACAGTGCGTATGATATGCAGAACCGGCGATATCTTGGTTTTCGTGGGGTTTCAAGCTGAGATATGCATTCTCTGCGATAATCTTGTTGAGACTTCTGTCCGAAGTGTGCAGAATCATCGAGATCGATCTTTTCGAGCTATGTAATGCGAGAAACACGTTTTCTGGGGTTTTCACCACACCACAGTTCGTTGGATATGCAGAACAGGTGATATCTTGGTTTTCAAGGGGTTTCAAGCAGAGATATGCATTTTCTGCGATAAACTTGGAGAGACTTCTGTCCGAAGTATGCTGAATCATCGAGATAGCACCTTTCGAGCTAGTTAATGCGAGAAAAACCTTATCTGGTGTTTTCACCACTCCACAGTGCGTTTGATATGCAGAACCGGCGATATCTTGGTTTTCGTGGGGTTTCAAGCTGAGATATGCATTGTCTGCGATAATCTTGGTGAGACTTCTGTCCGAAGTGTGCAGAATCATCGAGATCGCTCTTTTCGAGCTATTTAATGCGAGAAACACGTTTTCTGTGGTTTTCACCACACCACAATTCGTTGGATATGCAGAACAGGTGATATCTTGGTTTTCGAGGGGTTTCAAGCTGAGATATGCATTTTCTGCGATAAACTTGGTGACACTTCTGTCCGAAGTATGCTGAATCGTCGAGATCGCACTTTTCGAGCTAGTTAATGCGAGAAAAACCTTATCTGGTGTTTTCCCCACCCCACAGTGCGTTTGATATGCAGAACCGGCGATATCTGGGTTTTCGTGGGGTTTCAAGCTGAGATATGCATTGTCTGCGATAATCTTGGTGAGACTTCTGTCCGAAGTATGCAGAAACATCGAGATCGCTCTTTTCGACCTATTTAATGCGAGAAACACGTAATCTGGTGTTTTCACCACTCCACAGTGCGTTTGATATGCAGAACCAGCGATATCTTGGTTTTCGTGGGGTTTCAAGCTGAGATATGCATTTTTTACGATAATCATGGTGAGACTTCTGTCAGAAGTATGCTGAATCATCGAGATAGCACCTTTCGAGCTAGTTAATGCGAGAAAAACCTTATCTGGTGTTTTCACCACTCCACAGTGCGTTTGATATGCAGAACCGGCGATATCTTGGTTTTCGTGGGGTTTCAAGCTGAGATATGCATTGTCTGCGATAATCTTGGTGAGACTTCTGTCCGAAGTGTGCAGAATCATCGAGATCGCTCTTTTCGAGCTATTTAATGCGAGAAACACGTTTTCTGGGGTTTTCACCACACCACAATTCGTTGGATATGCAGAACAGGTGATATCTTGGTTTTCGAGGGGTTTCAAGCTGAGATATGCATTTTCTGCGATAAACTTGGAGACACTTCTGTCCGAAGTATGCTGAATCGTCGAGATCGCACTTTTCGAGCTAGTTAATGCGAGAAAAACCTTATCTGGTGTTTTCCCCACCCCACAGTGCGTTTGATATGCAGAACCGGCGATATCTGGGTTTTCGTGGGGTTTCAAGCTGAGATATGCATTGTCTGCGATAATCTTGGTGAGACTTCTGTCCGAAGTATGCAGAAACATCGAGATCGCTCTTTTCGACCTATTTAATGCGAGAAACACGTTATCTGGTGTTTTCACCACTCCACAGTGCGTTTGATATGCAGAACCAGCGATATCTTGGTTTTCGTGGGGTTTCAAGCTGAGATATGCATTTTTTACGATAATCATGGTGAGACTTCTGTCAGAAGTATGCAGAATCATCGAGATCGCACTTTTCGAGCTATTTAATGCGAGAAACACGATATCTGGTGTTTTCAGCACTCCACAGTGCGTATGAAATGCAGAACCGGCGATATCTTGGTTTTCGTGGGGTTTCAAGCTGAGATATGCATTGTCTGCGATAATCTTGGTGAGACTTCAGTCCGAAGTGTGCAGAATCATCGAGATCGCACTTTTCGAGCTATTTAATGCGAGAAACACGATATCTGGTGTTTTCAGCACTCCACAGTGCGTATGAAATGCAGAACCGGCGATATCTTGGTTTTCGTGGGGTTTCAAGCTGAGATATGCATTGTCTGCGATAATCTTGGTGAGACTTCTGTCCGAAGTGTGCAGAATCATCGAGATCGCTCTTTTCGAGCTATTTAATGCGAGAAACACGTTTTCTGGGGTTTTCACCACACCACAGTTCGTTGGATATGCAGAACAGGTGATATCTTGGTTTTCGAGGGGTTTCAAGCTGAGATATGCATCTTCTGCGATAAACTTGGAGAGACTTCTGTCCGAAGTATTCTGAATCATCGAGATCGCACTTTTCGAGCTATTTAATGCGAGAAACACGATATCTGGTGTTTTCAGCACTCCACAGTGCGTATGATATGCAGAACCGGCGATATCTTGGTTTTCGTGGGGTTTCAAGCGGAGATATGCATTGTCTGCGATAATCTTGGTGAGACTTCTGCCCGAAGTGTGCAGAATCATCGAGATCGCTCTTTTCGAGCTATTTAATGCGAGAAACACGATATCTGGTGTTTTCAGCACTCCACAGTGCGTATGATATGCAGAACCGGCGATATCTTGGTTTTCGTGGGGTTTCAAGCTGAGATATGCATTGTCTGCGATAATCTTGGTGAGACTTCTGCCCGAAGTGTGCAGAATCATCGAGATCGCTCTTTTCGAGCTATTTAATGCGAGAAACACGATATCTGGTGTTTTCAGCACTCCACAGTGCGTATGATATGCAGAACCGGCGATATCTTGGTTTTCGTGGGGTTTCAAGCTGAGATATGCATTGTCTGCGATAATCTTGGTGAGACTTCTGTCCGAAGTATGCAGAAACATCGAGATCGCTCTTTTCGACCTATATAATGCGAGAAACACGTTATCTGGTGTTTTCACCACTCCACAGTGCGTTTGATATGCAGAACCAGCGATATCTTGGTTTTCGTGGGGTTTCAAGCTGAGATATGCATTTTTTACGATAATCATGGTGAGACTTCTGTCAGAAGTATGCAGAATCATCGAGATCGCACTTTTCGAGCTATTTAATGCGAGAAACACGATATCTGGTGTTTTCAGCACTTCACAGTGCGTATGAAATGCAGAACCGGCGAAATCTTTGTTTTCGTGGGGTTTCAAGCTGAGATATGCATTGTCTGCGATAATCTTGGTGAGACTTCTGTCCGAAGTGTGCAGAATCATCGAGATCGCTCTTTTCGAGCTATTTAATGCGAGAAACACGTTTTCTGGGGTTTTCACCACACCACAGTTCGTTGGATATGCAGAACAGGTGATATCTTGGTTTTCGAGGGGTTTCAAGCTGAGATATGCATCTTCTGCGATAAACTTGGAGAGACTTCTGTCCGAAGTATGCTGAATCATCGAGATCGCACTTTTCGAGCTATTTAATGCGAGAAACACGATATCTGGTGTTTTCAGCACTCCACAGTGCGTATGATATGCAGAACCGGCGATATCTTGGTTTTCGTGGGGTTTCAAGCTGAGATATGCATTGTCTGCGATAATCTTGGTGAGACTTCTGTCAGAAGTATGCAGAATCATCGAGATCGCACTTTTCGAGCTATTTAATGCGAGAAACACGATATCTGGTGTTTTCAGCACTCCACAGTGCGTATGAAATGCAGAACCGGCGATATCTTGGTTTTCGTGGGGTTTCAAGCTGAGATATGCATTGTCTGCGATAATCTTGGTGAGACTTCTGCCCGAAGTGTGCAGAATCATCGAGATCGCTCTTTTCGAGCTATTTAATGCGAGAAACACGTTTTCTGGTGTATTCACCACTCCACAGTACGTTTGACATGCAGAACCAGAGATATCTTTGTTTCGGTCGGGTTTCAAGCTGAGATATGGTATTTTCTACGATAATCTAGGAGAGACTTCTGTCAGAAGTATGCAGAATCTTCGAGAACGCTCTTTTCGAGCTATTTAATGCGAGAAACACGTTTTCTGGTGTATTCACCACTCCACAGTACGTTTGACATGCAGAACCAGAGATATCTTTGTTTCGGTCGGGTTTCAAGCTGAGATATGCATTTTCAACGATAATCTTGGTGAGACTTCTGTCAGAAGTATGCAGAATCATCGGGATCGCTCTTTTCGAGCTACATAATGCGAGAAACACGTTATCTGGTGTTTTCACCACTCCACAGTGCGTTTGATATGCAGAACCGGCGACATCTTGGCTTTCGTCGGGCATAAAGCTGAGATATGCATTTTCTGCGATAATCTTGGTGAGTCTTCTGTCAGAAGTATGAAGAATCATCTAGATCGCTGTTTTCAAGCTATGTAATGCGAAAAAACAAGTTTTCTGGTGTTTTCAACATTCCACAGCGCGTTTTATATGCAGAACCGGGGATATCTTGATTTTCGTGGGTTTTCAAGCTGAGATATGCATTTTCTGCGATAATCTTGGTGAGACTTCTGTCAGAAGTATGCAGAATCTTCGAGAACGCTCTTTTCGAGCTACATAATGCGAGAAACACGATATCTGGTGTTTTCACCACTCCACAGTGCGTTTGATATGCAGAACCGGCAACATCTTGATTTTCGTGAGGTTTCAAGCTGAGATATGCATTTTCTGACATAATATTGGTGAGACTTCAGTCAGAAGTATGCAGAATCATCTAGATCGCTCGTTTCGAGCTATTTAATGCGAAAAAACAAGTTTTCTGGTGTTTTCAACATTCCACAGTGCGTGTGATATGCAGAACCGGCGATATCTTGATTTTCGTGGTGTTTCCAGCTGAGATATGCATTTTCTGCGATAATCTTGGTGAGTCTTCTGTCAGAAGTATGCAGAATCATCTAGATCGCTGTTTTCAAGCTATGTAATGCGAAAAAACAAGTTTTCTGGTGTTTTCAACATTCCACAGCGCGTTTTATATGCAGAACCGGCGATATCTTGATTTTCGTTGTGTTTCCAGCTGAGATATGCATTTTCTGCGATAATCTTGGTGAGTCTTCTGTCAGAAGTAAGCAGAATCATCGAGATCCCTCTTTGCGAGCTATTTAATGCGAGAAACACGATATCTGGTGTTTTCACCACTCCACAGTGCGTTTGATATGCAGAACCGGCAACATCTTGATTTTCGTGAGGTTTCAAGCTGAGATATGCATTTTCTGACATAATATTGGTGTGACTTCAGTCAGAAGTATGCAGAATCATCTAGATCGCTCGTTTCGATCTATTGAATGCAAAAAAACAAGTTTTCTGGTGTTTTCAACATTCCACAGTGCGTTTGATATGCAGAACCGGCGATATCTTGATTTTCGTGGTGTTTCCAGCTAAGATATGCATTTTCTGCGATAATCTTGGTAAGTCTTCTGTCAGAAGTATGTAGAACCATCTGGATCGCTCTTTTCGAGCTATTTAATGCGAGAAACACGTTTTCTGGTGTATTCACCACTCCACAGTACGTTTGACATGCAGAACCAGAGATATCTTTGTTTCGGTCGGGTTTCAAGCTGAGATATGGTATTTTCTACGATAATCTAGGAGAGACTTCTGTCAGAAGTATGCAGAATCTTCGAGAACGCTCTTTTCGAGCTACATAATGCGAGAAACACGTTATCTGGTGTTTTCACCACTCCACAGTGCGTTTGATATGCAGAACCGGCGACATCTTGGCTTTCGTCGGGCATCAAGCTGAGATATGCATTTTCAACGATAATCTTGGTGAGACTTCTGTCAGAAGTATGCAGAATCATCGGGATCGCTCTTTTCGAGCTATTTAATGCGAGAAACACGTTGTCTGGATGTTTTCACGACTCCACAGTGCGTTTGATATGCAGAACCGGCGACATCTTGATTTTCGTGAGGTTTCAAGCTGAGATATAGATTGTCTATGATAATCTTGGTGCGACTTCAGTCAGAAAGTTACAGAATCATCTAGATCGCTCTTTTCAAGCTATTTAATGCGAAAAAACAAATTTTCTGGTGTTTTCAACATTCCACAGTGCGTTTTATATGCAGAACCGGCGATATGTTGATTTTCGTGGTGTTTCCAGCTGAGATATGCATTTTCTGCGATGATCTTGGTGAGTCTTCTGTCAGAAGTATGCAGAGTCATCGAGATCCCTTTTTTCGAGCTACTTATTGCGCGAAACACGATATCTGGTGTTTTCACCACTCCACAGTGCGTTTGATATACAGAACCGGCGACATCTTGGATTTCGTCGGGGTTCATACTGAGATATGCATTCTCTGCGATAATCTTGGTGAGTCTTCTGTCAGAAGTATGCAGAATCATCTAGATCGCTCTTTTCGAGCTAGTTAATGCGAGAAACACGTTTTCTGGTGTATTCACCACTCCACAGTACGTTTGATGTGCAGAACCGGAGATAACTTGGTTTTCGTGAGGTTTCAAGCTGAGATATGGATTTTCTGCGATAATCTTGGTGAGTCTTCTGTCAGAAGTATGCAGAATCATCGAGATCCCTCTTTGCGAGCTATTTAATGCGAGAAACACGATATCTGGTGTTTTCACCACTCCACAGTGCGTTTGATATGCAGAACCGGCAACATCTTGATTTTCGTGAGGTTTCAAGCTGAGATATGCATTTTCTGACATAATATTGGTGAGACTTCAGTCAGAAGTATGCAGAATCATCTAGATCGCTCGTTTCGAGCTATTGAATGCAAAAAAACAAGTTTTCTGGTGTTTTCAACATTCCACAGTGCGTTTGATATGCAGAACCGGCGATATCTTGATTTTCGTGGTGTTTCCAGCTGAGATATGCATTTTCTGCGATAATCTTGGTAAGTCTTCTGTCAGAAGTATGTAGAACCATCTGGATCGCTCTTTTCGAGCTATTTAATGCGAGAAACACGTTTTCTGGTGTATTCACCACTCCACAGTACGTTTGACATGCAGAACCGGCGACATCTTGGCTTTCGTCGGGCATCAAGCTGAGATATGCATTTTCAACGATAATCTTGGTGAGACTTCTGTCAGAAGTATGCAGAATCATCGGGATCGCTCTTTTCGAGCTATTTAATGCGAGAAACACGATATCTGGTGTTTTCAGCACTCCACAGTGCGTATGAAATGCAGAACCGGCGATATCTTGGTTTTCGTGGGGTTTCAAGCTGAGATATGCATTGTCTGCGATAATCTTGGTGAGACTTCTGTCCGAAGTGTGCAGAATCATCGAGATCGCTCTTTTCGAGCTATTTAATGCGAGAAACACGTTTTCTGGGGTTTTCACCACACCACAGTTCGTTGGATATGCAGAACAGGTGATATCTTGGTTTTCGAGGGGTTTCAAGCTGAGATATGCATCTTCTGCGATAAACTTGGAGAGACTTCTGTCCGAAGTATGCTGAATCATCGAGATCGCACTTTTCGAGCTATTTAATGCGAGAAACACGATATCTGGTGTTTTCAGCACTCCACAGTGCGTATGATATGCAGAACCGGCGATATCTTGGTTTTCGTGGGGTTTCAAGCTGAGATATGCATTTTTTACGATAATCATGGTGAGACTTCTGTCAGAAGTATGCAGAATCATCGAGATCGCACTTTTCGAGCTATTTAATGCGAGAAACACGATATCTGGTGTTTTCAGCAGTCCACAGTGCGTATGAAATGCAGAACCGGCGATATCTTGGTTTTCGTGGGGTTTCAAGCTGAGATATGCATTGTCTGCGATAATCTTGGTGAGACTTCAGTCCGAAGTGTGCAGAATCATCGAGATCGCACTTTTCGAGCTATTTAATGCGAGAAACACGATATCTGGTGTTTTCAGCACTCCACAGTGCGTATGAAATGCAGAACCGGCGATATCTTGGTTTTCGTGGGGTTTCAAGCTGAGATATGCATTGTCTGCGATAATCTTGGTGAGACTTCTGTCCGAAGTGTGCAGAATCATCGAGATCGCTCTTTTCGAGCTATTTAATGCGAGAAACACGTTTTCTGGGGTTTTCACCACACCACAGTTCGTTGGATATGCAGAACAGGTGATATCTTGGTTTTCGAGGGGTTTCAAGCTGAGATATGCATCTTCTGCGATAAACTTGGAGAGACTTCTGTCCGAAGTATTCTGAATCATCGAGATCGCACTTTTCGAGCTATTTAATGCGAGAAACACGATATCTGGTGTTTTCAGCACTCCACAGTGCGTATGATATGCAGAACCGGCGATATCTTGGTTTTCGTGGGGTTTCAAGCGGAGATATGCATTGTCTGCGATAATCTTGGTGAGACTTCTGTCCGAAGTATGCAGAAACATCGAGATCGCTCTTTTCGACCTATTTAATGCGAGAAACACGTTATCTGGTGTTTTCACCACTCCACAGTGCGTTTGATATGCAGAACCAGCGATATCTTGGTTTTCGTGGGGTTTCAAGCTGAGATATGCATTTTTTACGATAATCATGGTGAGACTTCTGTCAGAAGTATGCAGAATCATCGAGATCGCACTTTTCGAGCTATTTAATGCGAGAAACACGATATCTGGTGTTTTCAGCACTCCACAGTGCGTATGAAATGCAGAACCGGCGATATCTTGGTTTTCGTGGGGTTTCAAGCTGAGATATGCATTGTCTGCGATAATCTTGGTGAGACTTCTGCCCGAAGTGTGCAGAATCATCGAGATCGCTCTTTTCGAGCTATTTAATGCGAGAAACACGATATCTGGTGTTTTCAGCACTCCACAGTGCGTATGATATGCAGAACCGGCGATATCTTGGTTTTCGTGGGGTTTCAAGCTGAGATATGCATTGTCTGCGATAATCTTGGTGAGACTTCTGCCCGAAGTGTGCAGAATCATCGAGATCGCTCTTTTCGAGCTATTTAATGCGAGAAACACGATATCTGGTGTTTTCAGCACTCCACAGTGCGTATGATATGCAGAACCGGCGATATCTTGGTTTTCGTGGGGTTTCAAGCTGAGATATGCATTGTCTGCGATAATCTTGGTGAGACTTCTGTCCGAAGTATGCAGAAACATCGAGATCGCTCTTTTCGACCTATATAATGCGAGAAACACGTTATCTGGTGTTTTCACCACTCCACAGTGCGTTTGATATGCAGAACCAGCGATATCTTGGTTTTCGTGGGGTTTCAAGCTGAGATATGCATTTTTTACGATAATCATGGTGAGACTTCTGTCAGAAGTATGCAGAATCATCGAGATCGCACTTTTCGAGCTATTTAATGCGAGAAACACGATATCTGGTGTTTTCAGCACTTCACAGTGCGTATGAAATGCAGAACCGGCGAAATCTTTGTTTTCGTGGGGTTTCAAGCTGAGATATGCATTGTCTGCGATAATCTTGGTGAGACTTCTGTCCGAAGTGTGCAGAATCATCGAGATCGCTCTTTTCGAGCTATTTAATGCGAGAAACACGTTTTCTGGGGTTTTCACCACACCACAGTTCGTTGGATATGCAGAACAGGTGATATCTTGGTTTTCGAGGGGTTTCAAGCTGAGATATGCATCTTCTGCGATAAACTTGGAGAGACTTCTGTCCGAAGTATGCTGAATCATCGAGATCGCACTTTTCGAGCTATTTAATGCGAGAAACACGATATCTGGTGTTTTCAGCACTCCACAGTGCGTATGATATGCAGAACCGGCGATATCTTGGTTTTCGTGGGGTTTCAAGCTGAGATATGCATTGTCTGCGATAATCTTGGTGAGACTTCTGTCAGAAGTATGCAGAATCATCGAGATCGCACTTTTCGAGCTATTTAATGCGAGAAACACGATATCTGGTGTTTTCAGCACTCCACAGTGCGTATGAAATGCAGAACCGGCGATATCTTGGTTTTCGTGGGGTTTCAAGCTGAGATATGCATTGTCTGCGATAATCTTGGTGAGACTTCTGCCCGAAGTGTGCAGAATCATCGAGATCGCTCTTTTCGAGCTATTTAATGCGAGAAACACGTTTTCTGGTGTATTCACCACTCCACAGTACGTTTGACATGCAGAACCAGAGATATCTTTGTTTCGGTCGGGTTTCAAGCTGAGATATGGTATTTTCTACGATAATCTAGGAGAGACTTCTGTCAGAAGTATGCAGAATCTTCGAGAACGCTCTTTTCGAGCTATTTAATGCGAGAAACACGTTTTCTGGTGTATTCACCACTCCACAGTACGTTTGACATGCAGAACCAGAGATATCTTTGTTTCGGTCGGGTTTCAAGCTGAGATATGCATTTTCAACGATAATCTTGGTGAGACTTCTGTCAGAAGTATGCAGAATCATCGGGATCGCTCTTTTCGAGCTACATAATGCGAGAAACACGTTATCTGGTGTTTTCACCACTCCACAGTGCGTTTGATATGCAGAACCGGCGACATCTTGGCTTTCGTCGGGCATAAAGCTGAGATATGCATTTTCTGCGATAATCTTGGTGAGTCTTCTGTCAGAAGTATGAAGAATCATCTAGATCGCTGTTTTCAAGCTATGTAATGCGAAAAAACAAGTTTTCTGGTGTTTTCAACATTCCACAGCGCGTTTTATATGCAGAACCGGGGATATCTTGATTTTCGTGGGTTTTCAAGCTGAGATATGCATTTTCTGCGATAATCTTGGTGAGACTTCTGTCAGAAGTATGCAGAATCTTCGAGAACGCTCTTTTCGAGCTACATAATGCGAGAAACACGATATCTGGTGTTTTCACCACTCCACAGTGCGTTTGATATGCAGAACCGGCAACATCTTGATTTTCGTGAGGTTTCAAGCTGAGATATGCATTTTCTGACATAATATTGGTGAGACTTCAGTCAGAAGTATGCAGAATCATCTAGATCGCTCGTTTCGAGCTATTTAATGCGAAAAAACAAGTTTTCTGGTGTTTTCAACATTCCACAGTGCGTGTGATATGCAGAACCGGCGATATCTTGATTTTCGTGGTGTTTCCAGCTGAGATATGCATTTTCTGCGATAATCTTGGTGAGTCTTCTGTCAGAAGTATGCAGAATCATCTAGATCGCTGTTTTCAAGCTATGTAATGCGAAAAAACAAGTTTTCTGGTGTTTTCAACATTCCACAGCGCGTTTTATATGCAGAACCGGCGATATCTTGATTTTCGTTGTGTTTCCAGCTGAGATATGCATTTTCTGCGATAATCTTGGTGAGTCTTCTGTCAGAAGTAAGCAGAATCATCGAGATCCCTCTTTGCGAGCTATTTAATGCGAGAAACACGATATCTGGTGTTTTCACCACTCCACAGTGCGTTTGATATGCAGAACCGGCAACATCTTGATTTTCGTGAGGTTTCAAGCTGAGATATGCATTTTCTGACATAATATTGGTGTGACTTCAGTCAGAAGTATGCAGAATCATCTAGATCGCTCGTTTCGATCTATTGAATGCAAAAAAACAAGTTTTCTGGTGTTTTCAACATTCCACAGTGCGTTTGATATGCAGAACCGGCGATATCTTGATTTTCGTGGTGTTTCCAGCTAAGATATGCATTTTCTGCGATAATCTTGGTAAGTCTTCTGTCAGAAGTATGTAGAACCATCTGGATCGCTCTTTTCGAGCTATTTAATGCGAGAAACACGTTTTCTGGTGTATTCACCACTCCACAGTACGTTTGACATGCAGAACCAGAGATATCTTTGTTTCGGTCGGGTTTCAAGCTGAGATATGGTATTTTCTACGATAATCTAGGAGAGACTTCTGTCAGAAGTATGCAGAATCTTCGAGAACGCTCTTTTCGAGCTACATAATGCGAGAAACACGTTATCTGGTGTTTTCACCACTCCACAGTGCGTTTGATATGCAGAACCGGCGACATCTTGGCTTTCGTCGGGCATCAAGCTGAGATATGCATTTTCAACGATAATCTTGGTGAGACTTCTGTCAGAAGTATGCAGAATCATCGGGATCGCTCTTTTCGAGCTATTTAATGCGAGAAACACGTTGTCTGGATGTTTTCACGACTCCACAGTGCGTTTGATATGCAGAACCGGCGACATCTTGATTTTCGTGAGGTTTCAAGCTGAGATATAGATTGTCTATGATAATCTTGGTGCGACTTCAGTCAGAAAGTTACAGAATCATCTAGATCGCTCTTTTCAAGCTATTTAATGCGAAAAAACAAATTTTCTGGTGTTTTCAACATTCCACAGTGCGTTTTATATGCAGAACCGGCGATATGTTGATTTTCGTGGTGTTTCCAGCTGAGATATGCATTTTCTGCGATGATCTTGGTGAGTCTTCTGTCAGAAGTATGCAGAGTCATCGAGATCCCTTTTTTCGAGCTACTTATTGCGCGAAACACGATATCTGGTGTTTTCACCACTCCACAGTGCGTTTGATATACAGAACCGGCGACATCTTGGATTTCGTCGGGGTTCATACTGAGATATGCATTCTCTGCGATAATCTTGGTGAGTCTTCTGTCAGAAGTATGCAGAATCATCTAGATCGCTCTTTTCGAGCTAGTTAATGCGAGAAACACGTTTTCTGGTGTATTCACCACTCCACAGTACGTTTGATGTGCAGAACCGGAGATAACTTGGTTTTCGTGAGGTTTCAAGCTGAGATATGGATTTTCTGCGATAATCTTGGTGAGTCTTCTGTCAGAAGTATGCAGAATCATCGAGATCCCTCTTTGCGAGCTATTTAATGCGAGAAACACGATATCTGGTGTTTTCACCACTCCACAGTGCGTTTGATATGCAGAACCGGCAACATCTTGATTTTCGTGAGGTTTCAAGCTGAGATATGCATTTTCTGACATAATATTGGTGAGACTTCAGTCAGAAGTATGCAGAATCATCTAGATCGCTCGTTTCGAGCTATTGAATGCAAAAAAACAAGTTTTCTGGTGTTTTCAACATTCCACAGTGCGTTTGATATGCAGAACCGGCGATATCTTGATTTTCGTGGTGTTTCCAGCTGAGATATGCATTTTCTGCGATAATCTTGGTAAGTCTTCTGTCAGAAGTATGTAGAACCATCTGGATCGCTCTTTTCGAGCTATTTAATGCGAGAAACACGTTTTCTGGTGTATTCACCACTCCACAGTACGTTTGACATGCAGAACCGGCGACATCTTGGCTTTCGTCGGGCATCAAGCTGAGATATGCATTTTCAACGATAATCTTGGTGAGACTTCTGTCAGAAGTATGCAGAATCATCGGGATCGCTCTTTTCGAGCTATTTAATGCGAGAAACACGTTGTCTGGATGTTTTCACGACTCCACAGTGCGTTTGATATGCAGAACCGGCGACATCTTGATTTTCGTGAGGTTTCAAGCTGAGATATGCATTGTCTGCGATAATCTTGGTGAGACTTCTGTCCGAAGTGTGCAGAATCATCGAGATCGCACTTTTCGAGCTATTTAATGCGAGAAACACGATATCTGGTGTTTTCAGCACTTCACAGTGCGTATGAAATGCAGAACCGGCGAAATCTTTGTTTTCGTGGGGTTTCAAGCTGAGATATGCATTGTCTGCGATAATCTTGGTGAGACTTCTGTCCGAAGTGTGCAGAATCATCGAGATCGCTCTTTTCGAGCTATTTAATGCGAGAAACACGTTTTCTGGGGTTTTCACCACACCACAGTTCGTTGGATATGCAGAACAGGTGATATCTTGGTTTTCGAGGGGTTTCAAGCTGAGATATGCATCTTCTGCGATAAACTTGGAGAGACTTCTGTCCGAAGTATGCTGAATCATCGAGATCGCACTTTTCGAGCTATTTAATGCGAGAAACACGATATCTGGTGTTTTCAGCACTCCACAGTGCGTATGATATGCAGAACCGGCGATATCTTGGTTTTCGTGGGGTTTCAAGCTGAGATATGCATTGTCTGCGATAATCTTGGTGAGACTTCTGTCAGAAGTATGCAGAATCATCGAGATCGCACTTTTCGAGCTATTTAATGCGAGAAACACGATATCTGGTGTTTTCAGCACTCCACAGTGCGTATGAAATGCAGAACCGGCGATATCTTGGTTTTCGTGGGGTTTCAAGCTGAGATATGCATTGTCTTCGATAATCTTGGTGAGACTTCTGTCCGAAGTGTGCAGAATCATCGAGATCGCTCTTTTCGAGCTATTTAATGCGAGAAACACGTTTTCTGGGGTTTTCACCACACCACAGTTCGTTGGATATGCAGAACAGGTGATATCTTGGTTTTCGAGGGGTTTCAAGCTGAGATATGCATCTTCTGCGATAAACTTGGAGAGACTTCTGTCCGAAGTATGCTGAATCATCGAGATCGCACTTTTCGAGCTATTTAATGCGAGAAACACGATATCTGGTGTTTTCAGCACTCCACAGTGCGTATGATATGCAGAACCGGCGATATCTTGGTTTTCGTGGGGTTTCAAGCTGAGATATGCATTGTCTGCGATAATCTTGGTGAGACTTCTGTCCGAAGTATGCAGAAACATCGAGATCGCTCTTTTCGACCTATTTAATGCGAGAAACACGTTATCTGGTGTTTTCACCACTCCACAGTGCGTTTGATATGCAGAACCAGCGATATCTTGGTTTTCGTGGGGTTTCAAGCTGAGATATGCATTTTTTACGATAATCATGGTGAGACTTCTGTCAGAAGTATGCAGAATCATCGAGATCGCACTTTTCGAGCTATTTAATGCGAGAAACACGATATCTGGTGTTTTCAGCACTCCACAGTGCGTATGAAATGCAGAACCGGCGATATCTTGGTTTACGTGGGGTTTCAAGCTGAGATATGCATTGTCTGCGATAATCTTGGTGAGACTTCTGTCCGAAGTGTGCAGAATCATCGAGATCGCTCTTTTCGAGCTATTTAATGCGAGAAACACGTTTTCTGGGGTTTTCACCACACCACAGTTCGTTGGATATGCAGAACAGGTGATATCTTGGTTTTCGAGGGGTTTCAAGCTGAGATATGCATTTTCTGCGATAATCTTGGTGAGACTTCTGTCCGAAGTATGCTGAAACATCGAGATCGCTCTTTTCGGGCTAGTTAATGCGAGAAAAACCTTATCCGGTGTGTTCACCGCTCCACAGTGCGTTTGATATGCAGAACCAGCGATATCTTGGCTTTCGTGGGGTTTCAAGCTGAGATATGCATTTTTTACGATAATCTTGATGAGACTTCTGTCCGAAGTATGCAGAATCATCGAGATCGCACTTTTCGATCTATTTAATGCGAGAAACACGTTGTCTGGTGTTTTCACCACTCCACAGTTGGTTTGATATGCAGAACCGGCGATGTTTGGTTTTCGTCGGGTTTCAAGCTGAGATATGCATATTCTACGATAATCATGGTGAAACATCTGTCCGAAGTATGCAGAAACATCAAGAGCGCTCTTTTCGAGCTATTTAATGCGAGAAACACGTTTTCTGGGGTTTTCACCACACCACAGTTCGTTGGATGTGCAGACCCGGAGATATCTTGGTTTTCGTGGGGTTTCAAGCTGAGATATGCATTTTCTGCGATAATCTTGGTGAGACCTCTGTCCGAAGTATGCAGAATCATCGAGATCCCTCTTTTCGACCTATTTAATGCGAGAAACACGTTATCTGGTGTTTTCACAACTCCACAGTGCGTTTGATATGCAGAACCAGCGATATCTTGGTTTTCGTGGGGTTTCAAGCTGAGATATGCATTTTTTACGATAATCTTGGTGAGACTTCTGTCCGAAGTATGCAGAATCATCGAGATCGCTCGTTTCGAGCTCTTTAATGCGAGAAACACGTTATCTGGTGTTTGCACCACTCCACAGTGCGTTGGATATGCAGAACCGGAGATATTTTGGTGTTCGTCGGGTTTCATGCTGAGATATGCAATTTCTGCGATAATCTTGGTGAGACATATGTCCGAAGTATGCAGGATCATCCAGATCGCTCTTTTCGAGCTATTTAATGCGAGAAACTAGTTTTCTGGGGTTTTCGCCACTCCACAGTTCGCTGGATGTGCAGAACCAGAGATATCTTGGTTTTCGTGGGGTTTCAAGCTGAGATATGCATTTTCTGCGATAATCTTGGTGAGACCTCTGTCCGAAGTATGCGGAATAATCGATATCGCTCTTGTCGAGCTATTTAATGCAAGAACCACGTTATCTGGTGTTTTCACCACTCCACAGTGCGTTTGATATGCAGAACCAGCGATATCTTGGTTTTCGTGGGGTTTCAAGCTGAGATATGCAGTTTTTACGATAATCTTGGTGAGACTTCTGTCCGAAGTATGCTTAATCATCGAGATCGCTCTATTCGAGCTATTTAATGCGAGAAACACGTTGTCTGGTGTTTTCACCACTCCACAGTTGGTTTGATATGCAAAACCGGCGATGTTTGGTTTTCGTCGGGTTTCAAGCTGAGATATGCATTTACTACGATAATCTTGGTGAAACATCTGTTCGAAGTATGCAGAAACATCAGGTGCGCTCTTTTCGAGCTATTTAATGCGAGAAACACGTTTTCTGGGGTTTTCACCACTCCACAGTTCGTTGGATATGCAGAACAGGAGATATCTTGGTTTTCGTGGGGTTTCAAGCTGAGATATGCAATTTCTGCGATAATCTTGGTGAGACTTCTTTCCGAAGTGTGCTTAATCATCGAGATCGCTCTATTCGAGCTATTTAATGAGAGATACACGTTGTCTGGTGTTTTCACCACTCCACAGTATGTTTGATATGCAGAACCGGCGATGTTTGGTTTTCGTCGGGTTTCAAGCTGAGATATGCATTTTTTACGATAATCTTGATGAGACTTCTGTCCGAAGTATGCTTAATCATCGAGATCGCTCGTTTCGACCAATTTAATGCGAGAAACACGTTATCTGGTGTTTTCACCACTCCACAGTGCGTTTGATATGCAGAACCGGAGATATCCTGGTTTTCGTGGGGTTTCAAGCTCAGATATGCACTTTCTGCGATAATCTTGGTGAGACTTCTGTCCGAAGTATGCAGAGTCATCGAGATCGTACTTTTCGAGCTATTTAATGCGAGAAACACGTTTTCTGGGGTTTTCACCACTCCACAGTTGGTTTGATATGCAGAACCGGCGATGTTTGGTTTTCGTGGGGTTTCAAGCTGAGATATGCAATTTCTGCGATAATCTTGGTGAGACTTCTTTCCGAAGTATGCTTAATCATCGAGATCGCTCTATTCGAGCTATTTAATGCGAGAAACACGTTGTTTGGTGTTTTCACCACTCCACAGTTGGTTTGATATGCAGAACCGGCGATGTTTGGTTTTCGTCGGGTTTCAAGCTGAGATATATGCATTTTTTACGATAATCTTGGTGAGACTTCTGTCCGAAGTATGCAGAATCATCGAGATCGCTCGTTTCGAGCTCTTTAATGCGAGAAACACGTTATCTGGTGTTTGCACCACTCCACAGTGCGTTGGATATGCAGAACCGGAGATATTTTGGTGTTCGTCGGGTTTCATGCTGAGATATGCAATTTCTGCGATAATCTTGGTGAGACATATGTCCGAAGTATGCGGAATCATCGATATCGCTCTTGTCGAGCTATTTAATGCGAGAACCACGTTATCTGGTGTTTTCACCACTCCACAGTGCGTTTGATATGCAGAACCAGCGATATCTTGGTTTTCGTGGGGTTTCAAGCTGAGATATGCAGTTTTTACGATAATCTTGGTGAGACTTCTGTCCGAAGTATGCTTAATCATCGAGATCGCTCTATTCGAGCTATTTAATGCGAGAAACACGTTGTCTGGTGTTTTCACCACACCACAGCTGGTTTGATATGCAGAACCGGCGATGTTTGGTTTTCGTCGGGTTTCAAGCTGAGATATGCATTTACTACGATAATCTTGGTGAAACATCTGTCCGAAGTATGCAGAAACATCAGGAGCGCTCTTTTCGAGCTATTTAATGCGAGAAACACGTTTTCTGGGGTTTTCACCACTCCACAGTTCGTTGGATATGCAGAACAGGAGATATCTTGGTTTTCGTGGGGTTTCAAGCTCAGATATGCACTTTCTGCGATAATCTTGGTGAGACTTCTGTCCGAAGTATGCAGAGTCATCGAGATCGTTCTTTTCGAGCTATTTAATGCGAGAAACACGTTATCTGGTTGGTTACACCACTCCACAGTGCGTTTGATATGCAGAACCGGCGACATCTTGATTTTCGTGAAGTTTCAAGCTGAGATATGCATTTTCTGCGATAATATTGGTGAGACTTCTGTCCGAAGTATGCAGAATCATCGATATCGCTCTTTTCGAGCTATTTAATGCGAGAAACACGTTATCTGGTGTTTTGACTACTCCACAGTGCGTTTGATATGCAGAACCGGCCATATCTTGATTTTCGTGGTGTTTCCCGCGGAGATATGCATTTTCTACGATAATGTTGGTGAGACTTCTGTCAGAAGTATGCAGAATCATCGGGATCGCTCTTTTCGAGCTACTTAATGCGAGAAAAACGTTATCTGGTGTTTTCACCACTCCGCAGTGCGTTTGATATGCAGAACCGGCGACATCTTGGATTTCGTCGGGGTTCAACCTGAGATATGCATTTACTACGATAATCTTGGTGAGACTTCTGTCAGAAGTATGCAGAATCTTCGAGTTCGCTCTTTTCGAGCAACTTAATGCGAGAAACATGTTATCTGGTGTTTTCACCAATCCACAGATCGTTTGTTATGCAGAACCGGCGATATCTTAATTTTCGTGGTGTTTCCAGCTGATATATGCATTTTCTGCGATAATATTGGTGAGACTTCAATCAGAAGTATGCAGAATCATCTAGATCGCTCGTTTCGAGCTATTTAATGCGAGAAACACGTTTTCTGGGGTTTTCACCACACCACAGTTCGTTCGATATGCAGAACCGGAGATATCTTGGTTTTCGTGGGGTTTCAAGCTGAGATATGCATTTTCTGCGATAATCTTGGTGAGACTTCTGTCAGAAGTATGCAGAATCATCGAGATCCCTCTTTTCGAGGTATTTAGTGCGAGAAACACGTTAACTGGTGCTTTCACCACTCCACAGTGCGTTTGATATGCAGAACCAGCGACATCTTGGAGTTCGTCGAGTTTCAAGCTGAGACATGCATTTACTACGATAATCTTGGTGAGACTTCTGTCAGAAGTATGCAGAATCTTCGAGTTCGCTCTTTTCGAGCAACTTAATGCGAGAAACATGTTATCTGGTGTTTTCACCAATCCACAGATCGTTTGATATGCAGAACCGGCGATATCTTAATTTTCGTGGTGTTTCCAGCTGATATATGCATTTTCAGCGATAATCTTGGTGAGACTTCTGTCGGAAGTATGCTTAATCATCGAGATCGCTCGTTTCGAGCTATTTAATGCGAGAAACACGTTATCTGGTGTTTTCACGACACCACAGTGCGTATGATATGCAGAACCGACGATATCTTGGTTTTCGTGGGGTTTCAAGCTGAGATATGCATTTTCTGCGATAATCTTGGTGAGACTTCTGTCAGAAGTATGCAGAATCATCGAGATCCCTCTTTTCGAGGTATTTATTGCGAGAAACACGTTAACTGGTGCTTTCACCACTCCACAGTGCGTTTGATATGCAGAACCAGCGACATCTTGGAGTTCGTCGGGTTTCAAGCTGAGACATGCATTTACTACGATAATCTTGGTGAGACTTCTGTCAGAAGTATGCAGAATCTTCGAGTTCGCTCTTTTCGAGCAACTTAATGCGAGAAACATGTTATCTGGTGTTTTCACCAATCCACAGATCGTTTGATATGCAGAACCGGCGATATCTTAATTTTCGTGGTGTTTCCAGCTGATATATGCATTTTCAGCGATAATCTTGGTGAGACTTCTGTCGGAAGTATGCTTAATCATCGAGATCGCTCGTTTCGAGCTATTTAATGCGAGAAACACGTTATCTGGTGTTTTCACGACACCACAGTGCGTATGATATGCAGAACCGACGATATCTTGGTTTTCGTGGGGTTTAAGGCTGAGATATGCATTTTCTGCGATAATCTTGGTGAGACTTCTGTCAGAAGTATGCAGAATCATCGAGATCCCTCTTTTCGAGCTATTTAATGCGAGAAACACGTTTTCTGGGGCTTTCACCACACCACAGTTCGTTGGATATGCAGAACCGGAGATATCTTGGTTTTCGTGGGGTTTCAAGCTGAGATATGCATTTTCTGCGATAATCTTGGTGAGACTTCTGTCCGAAGTATGCAGAATCATCGAGATCGCACTTTTCGAGCTATTTTATGCGAGAAACACGTTATCTGGTTGTTTTCACCACTCCACAGTGCGTTTGATATGCAGAACCGGCGACATCATGATTTTCGTGAGGTTTCTAGCTGAGATATGCATTTTCTGCGATAATCTTGGTGAGTCTTCTGTCAGAAGTATGCAGAATCATCTGCATCGCTCGTTTCGAGCTATTTAATGAGAGAAACACGTTATCTGGTGTTTTGTCCACTCCACAGTGCGTTTGATATGCGGATACTGCGATGTCTTCGTTTTCGTGGGGCTTCCAGCTGAGACATGCATTTTTTGCGATAATCTTGGATATTCTTCTGTGAGAAGTATGCAGAATCACCGAAATTGCAGTTTTCGTGCTATTGAATGCGAAAAACACATTTTATGGTGTTTTCAGCACTCCACAGTGCGTTTGATATGCCGAAACTGCGATATCTTCGTTTTCGTGGGGTTTCCATCTGAGACATGCATTTTCTACGATAATCTTGGATATTCTTCTGTGAGAAGTTTTCAGTATCACACAAATCGCTGTTTTCGTGCCATTTGATGCGAAAAACTCGTTTTCTGGTGTTTTCAGCACTCCACAGTGTGTTTGATATGCGGAAACTGCGATATCTTCGGTTTCATTGGGTTTCCAGATGGGATATGCATTTTCTACGATAATCTTGGATATTCTTCTGTGAGAAGTTTGCAGAATCACAGAAATCGCTCTATTCGAGCTATTTAATGCGAGAAACACGTTATCTGGTTGTTTTCACTACTCCACAGTGCGTTTGATATGTAGAGCCGCCGATAACTTGGTTTTCGTGGGGTTTCCAGATGAAATATGCATTTTCTGCGATAATCTTTGTGTTTCATCTACGAGAAGTATGCAGCATCATCCAGAACGCTCTTGTCGAGCTAGTTAATGCGAGTAACACGTTTTCTGGTGTTTTCACCACCCCACAGTGCGTTTGATATGCAGAACCGGCGACATCTTGGTTTTCGTCGGGCTTCAAGCTGAGATATGCATTTTCTGCGATAATATTGGTGAGACCTCTATCAGAAGTATGCAGAATCATCTAGATCGCTCTTTTCGAGCTATTTAATGCGAGAAACACGTTTTCTGGGGCTTTCACCACACCACAGTTCGTTGGATATGCAGAACCGGAGATATCTTGGTTTTCGTGGGGTTTCAAGCTGAGATATGCATTTTCTGCGATAATCTTGGTGAGACTTCTGTCAGAAGTATGCAGAATCTTCGAGTTCGCTCTTTTCGAGCAACTTAATGCGAGAAACATGTTATCTGGTGTTTTCACCAATCCACAGATCGTTTGATATGCAGAACCGGCGATATCTTAATTTTCGTGGTGTTTCCAACTGATATATGCATTTTCAGCGATAATCTTGGTGAGACTTCTGTCGGAAGTATGCTTAATCATCGAGATCGCTCGTTTCGAGCTATTTAATGCGAGAAACACGTTATCTGGTGTTTTCAGCACTCCACAGTGCGTTTGATATGCAGAACCAGCGATATCTGGGTTTTCGTGGGGTTTCAAGCTGAGATATGCATTTTCTGCGATAATCTTGGTGAGACTTCTGTCCGAAGTATGCAGAAACTTCGAGAGCGCTCTTTTCGAGCTATTTAATGCGAGAAACACGTTTTCTGGGGTTTTCACCACACCACAATTCGTTGGATATGCAGAACCGGAGATATCTTGGTTTTCGTGGGGTTTCAAGCTGAGATATGCATTTTCTGCGATAATCTTGGTGAGACTGCTGTCCGAAGTATGCAGAATCATCGAGATCGTACTTTTCGAGGTACTTAATGCGAGAAACACGTTAACAGGTGTTTTCACCACTCCACAGTGCGTTTGATATGCAGAACCAGCGACATCTTGGAGTTCGTCGGGTTTCAAGCTGAGACATGCATTTTCTTCGATAATCTTGGTGAGACTTCTGTCAGAAGTATGCAGAAACATCGAGAGCGCTCTTTTCGAGCTATTTAATGCGAGAAACACGTTTTCTGGGGCTTTCACCACACCACAGTTCGTTGGATATGCAGAACCGGAGATATCTTGGTTTTCGTGGGGTTTCAAGCTGAGATATGCATTTTCTGCGATAATCTTGGTGAGACTTCTGTCCGAAGTATGCAGAATCATCGAGATCGCACTTTTCGAGCTATTTTATGCGAGAAACACGTTATCTGGTTGTTTTCACCACTCCACAGTGCGTTTGATATGCAGAACCGGCGACATCGTGATTTTCGTGAGGTTTCTAGCTGAGATATGCATTTTCTGCGATAATCTTGGTGAGTCTTCTGTCAGAAGTATGCAGAATCATCTGGATCGCTCGTTTCGAGCTATTTAATGAGAGAAACACGTTATCTGGTGTTTTGTCCACTCCACAGTGCGTTTGATATGCGGATACTGCGATGTCTTCGTTTTCGTGGGGCTTCCAGCTGAGACATGCATTTTTTGCGATAATCTTGGATATTCTTCTGTGAGAAGTATGCAGAATCACCGAAATTGCAGTTTTCGTGCTATTGAATGCGAAAAACACATTTTATGGTGTTTTCAGCACTCCACAGTGCGTTTGATATGCCGAAACTGCGATATCTTCGTTTTCGTGGGGTTTCCAGCTGAGACATGCATTTTCTACGATAATCTTGGATATTCTTCTGTGAGAAGTTTTCAGTATCACACAAATCGCTGTTTTCGTGCCATTTGATGCGAAAAACTCGTTTTCTGGTGTTTTCAGCACTCCACAGTGTGTTTGATATGCGGAAACTGCGATATCTTCGGTTTCATTGGGTTTCCAGATGGGATATGCATTTTCTACGATAATCTTGGATATTCTTCTGTGAGAAGTTTGCAGAATCACAGAAATCGCTCTATTCGAGCTATTTAATGCGAGAAACACGTTATCTGGTTGTTTTCACTACTCCACAGTGCGTTTGATATGTAGAGCCGCCGATAACTTGGTTTTCGTGGGGTTTCCAGATGAAATATGCATTTTCTGCGATAATCTTTGTGTTTCATCTACGAGAAGTATGCAGCATCATCCAGAACGCTCTTGTCGAGCTAGTTAATGCGAGTAACACGTTTTCTGGTGTTTTCACCACCCCACAGTGCGTTTGATATGCAGAACCGGCGACATCTTGGTTTTCGTCGGGCTTCAAGCTGAGATATGCATTTTCTGCGATAATATTGGTGAGACCTCTATCAGAAGTATGCAGAATCATCTAGATCGCTCGTTTCGAGCTATTTAATGCGAGAAACACGTTATCTGGTTGGTTACACCACTCCACAGTGCGTTTGATATGCAGAACCGGCGACATCTTGGTTTTCGTGAGGTTTCAAGCTAAGATATGCATTTTCTGCGATAATATTGGTGAGACTTCGGTCCGAAGTATGCAGAATCATCGATATCGCTCGTTTCGAGCTATTTATTGCGAGAAACACGTTATCTGGTTGCTTACACCACTCCACAGTGCGTTTGATATGCAGAACCGGCGACATCTTGATTTTCGTGAGGTTTCAAGCTGAGATATGCATTTTCTGCGATAATATTGGTGAGACTTCTGTCCGAAGTATGCAGAATCATCGATATCGCTCTTTTCGAGCTATTTAATGCGAGAAACACGTTATCTGGTGTTTTGACTACTCCACAGAGCGTTTGATATGCACAACCGGCCATATCTTGATTTTCGTGGTGTTTTCCGCGGAGATATGCATTTTCTACGATAATGTTGGTGAGACTTCTGTCAGAAGTATGCAGAATCATCGGGATCGCTCTTTTCGAGCTACTTAATGCGAGAAAAACGTTATCTGGTGTTTTCACCACTCCGCAGTGCGTTTGATATGCAGAACCGGCGACATCTTGGATTTCGTAGGGGTTCAACCTGAGATATGCATTTACTACGATAATCTTGGTGAGACTTCTGTCAGAAGTATGCAGAATCTTCGAGTTCGCTCTTTTCGAGCAACTTAATGCGAGAAACATGTTATCTGGTGTTTTCACCAATCCACAGATCGTTTGTTATGCAGAACCGGCGATATCTTAATTTTCGTGGTGTTTCCAGCTGATATATGCATTTTCTGCGATAATATTGGTGAGACTTCAATCAGAAGTATGCAGAATCATCTAGATCGCTCGTTTCGAGCTATTTAATGCGAGAAACACGTTTTCTGGGGTTTTCACCACACCACAGTTCGTTCGATATGCAGAACCGGAGATATCTTGGTTTTCGTGGGGTTTCAAGCTGAGATATGCATTTTCTGCGATAATCTTGGTGAGACTTCTGTCAGAAGTATGCAGAATCATCGAGATCCCTCTTTTCGAGGTATTTAGTGCGAGAAACACGTTAACTGGTGCTTTCACCACTCCACAGTGCGTTTGATATGCAGAACCAGCGACATCTTGGAGTTCGTCGGGTTTCAAGCTGAGACATGCATTTACTACGATAATCTTGGTGAGACTTCTGTCAGAAGTATGCAGAATCTTCGAGTTCGCTCTTTTCGAGCAACTTAATGGGAGAAACATGTTATCTGGTGTTTTCACCAATCCACAGATCGTTTGATATGCAGAACCGGCGATATCTTAATTTTCGTGGTGTTTCCAGCTGATATATGCATTTTCAGCGATAATCTTGGTGAGACTTCTGTCGGAAGTATGCTTAATCATCGAGATCGCTCGTTTCGAGCTATTTAATGCGAGAAACACGTTATCTGGTGTTTTCAGCACTCCACAGTGCGTTTGATATGCAGAACCGGCGACATCTTGATTTTCGTCAGGTTTCAAGCTGAGATATGCATTTTCTGCGATAATATTGGTGAGACTTCTGTCCGAAGTATGCAGAATCATCGATATCGCTCTTTTCGAGCTATTTAATGCGAGAAACACGTTATCTGGTGTTTTGACTACTCCACAGTGCGTTTGATATGCAGAACCGGCCATATCTTGATTTTCGTGGTGTTTCCCGCGGAGATATGCATTTTCTACGATAATGTTGGTGAGACTTCTGTCAGAAGTATGCAGAATCATCGGGATCGCTCTTTTCGAGCTACTTAATGCGAGAAAAACGTTATCTGGTGTTTTCACCACTCCGCAGTGCGTTTGATATGCAGAACCGGCGACATCTTGGATTTCGTAGGGGTTCAACCTGAGATATGCATTTACTACGATAATCTTGGTGAGACTTCTGTCAGAAGTATGCAGAATCTTCGAGTTCGCTCTTTTCGAGCAACTTAATGCGAGAAACATGTTATCTGGTGTTTTCACCAATCCACAGATCGTTTGTTATGCAGAACCGGCGATATCTTAATTTTCGTGGTGTTTCCAGCTGATATATGCATTTTCTGCGATAATATTGGTGAGACTTCAATCAGAAGTATGCAGAATCATCTAGATCGCTCGTTTCGAGCTATTTAATGCGAGAAACACGTTTTCTGGGGTTTTCACCACACCACAGTTCGTTCGATATGCAGAACCGGAGATATCTTGGTTTTCGTGGGGTTTCAAGCTGAGATATGCATTTTCTGCGATAATCTTGGTGAGACTTCTGTCAGAAGTATGCAGAATCATCGAGATCCCTCTTTTCGAGGTATTTAGTGCGAGAAACACGTTAACTGGTGCTTTCACCACTCCACAGTGCGTTTGATATGCAGAACCAGCGACATCTTGGAGTTCGTCGGGTTTCAAGCTGAGACATGCATTTACTACGATAATCTTGGTGAGACTTCTGTCAGAAGTATGCAGAATCTTCGAGTTCGCTCTTTTCGAGCAACTTAATGGGAGAAACATGTTATCTGGTGTTTTCACCAATCCACAGATCGTTTGATATGCAGAACCGGCGATATCTTAATTTTCGTGGTGTTTCCAGCTGATATATGCATTTTCAGCGATAATCTTGGTGAGACTTCTGTCGGAAGTATGCTTAATCATCGAGATCGCTCGTTTCGAGCTATTTAATGCGAGAAACACGTTATCTGGTGTTTTCAGCACTCCACAGTGCGTTTGATATGCAGAACCAGCGATATCTGGGTTTTCGTGGGGTTTCAAGCTGAGATATGCATTTTCTGCGATAATCTTGGTGAGACTTCTGTCCGAAGTATGCAGAAACATCGAGAGCGCTCTTTTCGAGCTATTTAATGCGAGAAACACGTTTTCTGGGGTTTTCACCACACCACAGTTCGTTGGATATGCAGAACCGGAGATATCTTGGTTTTCGTGGGGTTTCAAGCTGAGATATGCATTTTCTGCGATAATCTTGGTGAGACTGCTGTCCGAAGTATGCAGAATCATCGAGATCGTACTTTTCGAGGTACTTAATGCGAGAAACACGTTAACAGGTGTTTTCACCACTCCACAGTGCGTTTGATATGCAGAACCAGCGACATCTTGGAGTTCGTCGGGTTTCAAGCTGAGACATGCATTTTCTTCGATAATCTTGGTGAGACTTCTGTCAGAAGTATGCAGAAACATCGAGAGCGCTCTTTTCGAGCTATTTAATGCGAGAAACACGTTTTCTGGGGCTTTCACCACACCACAGTTCGTTGGATATGCAGAACCGGAGATATCTTGGTTTTCGTGGGGTTTCAAGCTGAGATATGCATTTTCTGCGATAATCTTGGTGAGACTTCTGTCCGAAGTATGCAGAATCATCGAGATCGCACTTTTCGAGCTATTTTATGCGAGAAACACGTTATCTGGTTGTTTTCACCACTCCACAGTGCGTTTGATATGCAGAACCGGCGACATCATGATTTTCGTGAGGTTTCTAGCTGAGATATGCATTTTCTGCGATAATATTTGTGAGTCTTCTGTCAGAAGTATGCAGAATCATCTAGATCGCTCTTTTTGAGCTACTTAATGCGAGAAACACGTTTTCTGGTGTTTTCACCACCCCACAGTGCGTTTGATATGCAGAACCGGCGACATCTTTGTTTTCGTGGTGTTTCCAGCTGAGGTATGCATTTTCTGCGATAATCTTGGTGAGACTTCTGCCAGAAGTATGCAGAATCATCGAGATTCCACTTTTCGAGCTATCTAATGCGAGAAACACGTTATCTGGTTGTTTTCACCACTCCAGAGTGCGTTTGATATGCAGAACCGGCGATATCTTCATTTTCGTGGTGTTTCCAGCTGAGATATGCATTTTCTGAGATAATATTGGTGAGACTTCAATCAGAAGTATGCAGAATCATCCAGATCGCTCGTTTCGAGCTATTTAATGCGAGAAACACGTTATCTGGTGGTTTTCACCACTCCACAGTGCGTTTGATATGCAGAACCGGCCATATCTTGATTTTCGTGGTGTTTCCCGCGGAGATATGCATTTTCTACGATAATGTTGGTGAGACTTCTGTCAGAAGTATGCAGAATCATCGGGATCGCTCTTTTCGAGCTACTTAATGCGAGAAAAACGTTATCTGGTGTTTTCACCACTCCGCAGTGCGTTTGATATGCAGAACCGGCGACATCTTGGATTTCGTCGGGGTTCAACCTGAGATATGCATTTACTACGATAATCTTGGTGAGACTTCTGTCAGAAGTATGCAGAATCTTCGAGTTCGCTCTTTTCGAGCAACTTAATGCGAGAAACATGTTATCTGGTGTTTTCACCAATCCACAGATCGTTTGTTATGCAGAACCGGCGATATCTTAATTTTCGTGGTGTTTCCAGCTGATATATGCATTTTCTGCGATAATATTGGTGAGACTTCAATCAGAAGTATGCAGAATCATCTAGATCGCTCGTTTCGAGCTATTTAATGCGAGAAACACGTTTTCTGGGGTTTTCACCACACCACAGTTCGTTCGATATGCAGAACCGGAGATATCTTGGTTTTCGTGGGGTTTCAAGCTGAGATATGCATTTTCTGCGATAATCTTGGTGAGACTTCTGTCAGAAGTATGCAGAATCATCGAGATCCCTCTTTTCGAGGTATTTAGTGCGGGAAACACGTTAACTGGTGCTTTCACCACTCCACAGTGCGTTTGATATGCAGAACCAGCGACATCTTGGAGTTCGTCGGGTTTCAAGCTGAGACATGCATTTACTACGATAATCTTGGTGAGACTTCTGTCAGAAGTATGCAGAATCTTCGAGTTCGCTCTTTTCGAGCAACTTAATGGGAGAAACATGTTATCTGGTGTTTTCACCAATCCACAGATCGTTTGATATGCAGAACCGGCGATATCTTAATTTTCGTGGTGTTTCCAGCTGATATATGCATTTTCAGCGATAATCTTGGTGAGACTTCTGTCGGAAGTATGCTTAATCATCGAGATCGCTCGTTTCGAGCTATTTAATGCGAGAAACACGTTATCTGGTGTTTTCAGCACTCCACAGTGCGTTTGATATGCAGAACCAGCGATATCTGGGTTTTCGTGGGGTTTCAAGCTGAGATATGCATTTTCTGCGATAATCTTGGTGAGACTTCTGTCCGAAGTATGCAGAAACATCGAGAGCGCTCTTTTCGAGCTATTTATTGCGAGAAACACGTTTTCTGGGGTTTTCACCACACCACAGTTCGTTGGATATGCAGAACCGGAGATATCTTGGTTTTCGTGGGGTTTCAAGCTGAGATATGCATTTTCTGCGATAATCTTGGTGAGACTGCTGTCCGAAGTATGCAGAATCATCGAGAAGGTACTTTTCGAGGTACTTAATGCGAGAAACACGTTAACAGGTGTTTTCACCACTCCACAGTGCGTTTGATATGCAGAACCAGCGACATCTTGGAGTTCGTCGGGTTTCAAGCTGAGACATGCATTTTCTTCGATAATCTTGGTGAGACTTCTGTCAGAAGTATGCAGAAACATCGAGAGCGCTCTTTTCGAGCTATTTAATGCGAGAAACACGTTTTCTGGGGCTTTCACCACACCACAGTTCGTTGGATATGCAGAACCGGAGATATCTTGGTTTTCGTGGGGTTTCAAGCTGAGATATGCATTTTCTGCGATAATATTGGTGAGACCTCTATCAGAAGTATGCAGAATCATCTAGATCGCTCGTTTCGAGCTATTTAATGCGAGAAACACGTTATCTGGTTGGTTACACCACTCCACAGTGCGTTTGATATGCAGAACCGGCGACATCTTGGTTTTCGTGAGGTTTCAAGCTGAGATATGCATTTTCTGCGATAATATTGGTGAGACTTCGGTCCGAAGTATGCAGAATCATCGATATCGCTCGTTTCGAGCTATTTATTGCGAGAAACACGTTATCTGGTTGCTTACACCACTCCACAGTGCGTTTGATATGCAGAACCGGCGACATCTTGATTTTCGTGAGGTTTCAAGCTGAGATATGCATTTTCTGCGATAATATTGGTGAGACTTCTGTCCGAAGTATGCAGAATCATCGATATCGCTCTTTTCGAGCTATTTAATGCGAGAAACACGTTATCTGGTGTTTTGACTACTCCACAGTGCGTTTGATATGCAGAACCGGCCATATCTTGATTTTCGTGGTGTTTCCCGCGGAGATATGCATTTTCTACGATAATGTTGGTGAGACTTCTGTCAGAAGTATGCAGAATCATCGGGATCGCTCTTTTCGAGCTACTTAATGCGAGAATAACGTTATCTGGTGTTTTCACCACTCCGCAGTGCGTTTGATATGCAGAACCGGCGACATCTTGGATTTCGTCGGGGTTCAACCTGAGATATGCATTTACTACGATAATCTAGGTGAGACTTCTGTCAGAAGTATGCAGAATCTTCGAGTTCGCTCTTTTCGAGCAACTTAATGCGAGAAACATGTTATCTGGTGTTTTCACCAATCCACAGATCGTTTGTTATGCAGAACCGGCGATATCTTAATTTTCGTGGTGTTTCCAGCTGATATATGCATTTTCTGCGATAATATTGGTGAGACTTCAATCAGAAGTATGCAGAATCATCTAGATCGCTCGTTTCGAGCTATTTAATGCGAGAAACACGTTTTCTGGGGTTTTCACCACACCACAGTTCGTTCGATATGCAGAACCGGAGATATCTTGGTTTTCGTGGGGTTTCAAGCTGAGATATGCATTTTCTGCGATAATCTTGGTGAGACTTCTGTCAGAAGTATGCAGAATCATCGAGATCCCTCTTTTCGAGGTATTTAGTGCGAGAAACACGTTAACTGGTGCTTTCACCACTCCACAGTGCGTTTGATATGCAGAACCAGCGACATCTTGGAGTTCGTCGGGTTTCAAGCTGAGACATGCATTTACTACGATAATCTTGGTGAGACTTCTGTCAGAAGTATGCAGAATCTTCGAGTTCGCTCTTTTCGAGCAACTTAATGCGAGAAACATGTTATCTGGTGTTTTCACCAATCCACAGATCGTTTGATATGCAGAACCGGCGATATCTTAATTTTCGTGGTGTTTCCAGCTGATATATGCATTTTCAGCGATAATCTTGGTGAGACTTCTGTCGGAAGTATGCTTAAGCATCGAGATCGCTCGTTTCGAGCTATTTAATGCGAGAAACACGTTATCTGGTGTTTTCACGACACCACAGTGCGTATGATATGCAGAACCGACGATATCTTGGTTTTCGTGGGGTTTCAAGCTGAGATATGCATTTTCTGCGATAATCTTGGTGAGACTTCTGTCAGAAGTATGCAGAATCATCGAGATCCCTCTTTTCGAGGTATTTAGTGCGAGAAACACGTTAACTGGTGCTTTCACCACTCCACAGTGCGTTTGATATGCAGAACCAGCGACATCTTGGAGTTCGTCGGGTTTCAAGCTGAGACATGCATTTACTACGATAATCTTGGTGAGACTTCTGTCAGAAGTATGCAGAATCTTCGAGTTCGCTCTTTTCGAGCAACTTAATGCGAGAAACATGTTATCTGGTGTTTTCACAAATCCACAGATCGTTTGATATGCAGAACCGGCGATATCTTAATTTTCGTGGTGTTTCCAACTGATATATGCATTTTCAGCGATAATCTTGGTGAGACTTCTGTCGGAAGTATGCTTAATCATCGAGATCGTACTTTTCGAGGTACTTAATGCGAGAAACACGTTAACAGGTGTTTTCACCACTCCACAGTACGTTTGATATGCAGAACCAGCGACATCTTGGAGTTCGTCGGGTTTCAAGCTGAGACATGCATTTTCTTCGTTAATCTTGGTGAGACTTCTGTCAGAAGTATGCAGAAACATCGAGAGCGCTCTTTTCGAGCTATTTAATGCGAGAAACACGTTTTCTGGGGCTTTCACCACACCACAGTTCGTTGGATATGCAGAACCGGAGATATCTTGGTTTTCGTGGGGTTTCAAGCTGAGATATGCATTTTCTGCGATAATCTTGGTGAGACTTCTGTCCGAAGTATGCAGAATCATCGAGATCGCACTTTTCGAGCTATTTTATGCGAGAAACACGTTATCTGGTTGTTTTCACCACTCCACAGTGCGTTTGATATGCAGAACCGGCGACATCATGATTTTCGTGAGGTTTCTAGCTGAGATATGCATTTTCTGCGATAATCTTGGTGAGTCTTCTGTCAGAAGTATGCAGAATCATCTGCATCGCTCGTTTCGAGCTATTTAATGAGAGAAACACGTTATCTGGTGTTTTGTCCACTCCACAGTGCGTTTGATATGCGGATACTGCGATGTCTTCGTTTTCGTGGGGCTTCCAGCTGAGACATGCATTTTTTGCGATAATCTTGGATATTCTTCTGTGAGAAGTATGCAGAATCACCGAAATTGCAGTTTTCGTGCTATTGAATGCGAAAAACACATTTTATGGTGTTTTCAGCACTCCACAGTGCGTTTGATATGCCGAAACTGCGATATCTTCGTTTTCGTGGGGTTTCCATCTGAGACATGCATTTTCTACGATAATCTTGGATATTCTTCTGTGAGAAGTTTTCAGTATCACACAAATCGCTGTTTTCGTGCCATTTGATGCGAAAAACTCGTTTTCTGGTGTTTTCAGCACTCCACAGTGTGTTTGATATGCGGAAACTGCGATATCTTCGGTTTCATTGGGTTTCCAGATGGGATATGCATTTTCTACGATAATCTTGGATATTCTTCTGTGAGAAGTTTGCAGAATCACAGAAATCGCTCTATTCGAGCTATTTAATGCGAGAAACACGTTATCTGGTTGTTTTCACTACTCCACAGTGCGTTTGATATGTAGAGCCGCCGATAACTTGGTTTTCGTGGGGTTTCCAGATGAAATATGCATTTTCTGCGATAATCTTTGTGTTTCATCTACGAGAAGTATGCAGCATCATCCAGAACGCTCTTGTCGAGCTAGTTAATGCGAGTAACACGTTTTCTGGTGTTTTCACCACCCCACAGTGCGTTTGATATGCAGAACCGGCGACATCTTGGTTTTCGTCGGGCTTCAAGCTGAGATATGCATTTTCTGCGATAATATTGGTGAGACCTCTATCAGAAGTATGCAGAATCATCTAGATCGCTCGTTTCGAGCTATTTAATGCGAGAAACACGTTATCTGGTTGGTTACACCACTCCACAGTGCGTTTGATATGCAGAACCGGCGACATCTTGGTTTTCGTGAGGTTTCAAGCTGAGATATGCATTTTCTGCGATAATATTGGTGAGACTTCGGTCCGAAGTATGCAGAATCATCGATATCGCTCGTTTCGAGCTATTTATTGCGAGAAACACGTTATCTGGTTGCTTACACCACTCCACAGTGCGTTTGATATGCAGAACCGGCGACATCTTGATTTTCGTGAGGTTTCAAGCTGAGATATGCATTTTCTGCGATAATATTGGTGAGACTTCTGTCCGAAGTATGCAGAATCATCGATATCGCTCTTTTCGAGCTATTTAATGCGAGAAACACGTTATCTGGTGTTTTGACTACTCCACAGTGCGTTTGATATGCAGAACCGGCCATATCTTGATTTTCGTGGTGTTTCCCGCGGAGATATGCATTTTCTACGATAATGTTGGTGAGACTTCTGTCAGAAGTATGCAGAATCATCGGGATCGCTCTTTTCGAGCTACTTAATGCGAGAAAAACGTTATCTGGTGTTTTCACCACTCCGCAGTGCGTTTGATATGCAGAACCGGCGACATCTTGGATTTCGTCGGGGTTCAACCTGAGATATGTATTTACTACGATAATCTTGGTGAGACTTCTGTCAGAAGTATGCAGAATCTTCGAGTTCGCTCTTTTCGAGCAACTTAATGCGAGAAACATGTTATCTGGTGTTTTCACCAATCCACAGATCGTTTGTTATGCAGAACCGGCGATATCTTAATTTTCGTGGTGTTTCCAGCTGATATATGCATTTTCTGCGATAATATTGGTGAGACTTCAATCAGAAGTATGCAGAATCAGCTAGATAGCTCGTTTCGAGCTATTTAATGCGAGAAACACGTTTTCTGGGGTTTTCACCACACCACAGTTCGTTCGATGCAGAACCGGAGATATCTTGGTTTTCGTGGGGTTTCAAGCTGAGATATGCATTTTCTGCGATAATCTTGGTGAGACTTCTGTCAGAAGTATGCAGAATCATCGAGATCCCTCTTTTCGAGGTATTTAGTGCGAGAAACACGTTAACTGGTGCTTTCACCACTCCACAGTGCGTTTGATATGCAGAACCAGCGACATCTTGGAGTTCGTCGGGTTTCAAGCTGAGACATGCATTTACTACGATAATCTTGGTGAGACTTCTGTCAGAAGTATGCAGAATCTTCGAGTTCGCTCTTTTCGAGCAACTTAATGGGAGAAACATGTTATCTGGTGTTTTCACCAATCCACAGATCGTTTGATATGCAGAACCGGCGATATCTTAATTTTCGTGGTGTTTCCAGCTGATATATGCATTTTCAGCGATAATCTTGGTGAGACTTCTGTCGGAAGTATGCTTAATCATCGAGATCGCTCGTTTCGAGCTATTTAATGCGAGAAACACGTTATCTGGTGTTTTCAGCACTCCACAGTGCGTTTGATATGCAGAACCAGCGATATCTGGGTTTTCGTGGGGTTTCAAGCTGAGATATGCATTTTCTGCGATAATCTTGGTGAGACTTCTGTCCGAAGTATGCAGAAACATCGAGAGCGCTCTTTTCGAGCTATTTAATGCGAGAAACACGTTTTCTGGGGTTTTCACCACACCACAGTTCGTTGGATATGCAGAACCGGAGATATCTTGGTTTTCGTGGGGTTTCAAGCTGAGATATGCATTTTCTGCGATAATCTTGGTGAGACTGCTGTCCGAAGTATGCAGAATCATCGAGATCGTACTTTTCGAGGTACTTAATGCGAGAAACACGTTAACAGGTGTTTTCACCACTCCACAGTGCGTTTGATATGCAGAACCAGCGACATCTTGGAGTTCGTCGGGTTTCAAGCTGAGACATGCATTTTCTTCGATAATGTTGGTGAGACTTCTGTCAGAAGTATGCAGAAACATCGAGAGCGCTCTTTTCGAGCTATTTAATGCGAGAAACACGTTTTCTGGGGCTTTCACCACACCACAGTTCGTTGGATATGCAGAACCGGAGATATCTTGGTTTTCGTGGGGTTTCAAGCTGAGATATGCATTTTCTGCGATAATCTTGGTGAGACTTCTGTCCGAAGTATGCAGAATCATCGAGATCGCACTTTTCGAGCTATTTTATGCGAGAAACACGTTATCTGGTTGTTTTCACCACTCCACAGTGCGTTTGATATGCAGAACCGGCGACATCATGATTTTCGTGAGGTTTCTAGCTGAGATATGCATTTTCTGCGATAATATTTGTGAGTCTTCTGTCAGAAGTATGCAGAATCATCTAGATCGCTCTTTTCGAGCTACTTAATGCGAGAAACACGTTTTCTGGTGTTTTCACCACCCCACAGTGCGTTTGATATGCAGAACCGGCGACATCTTTGTTTTCGTGGTGTTTCCAGCTGAGGTATGCATTTTCTGCGATAATCTTGGTGAGACTTCTGTCAGAAGTATGCAGAATCATCGAGATTCCACTTTTCGAGCTATCTAATGCGAGAAACACGTTATCTGGTTGTTTTCACCACTCCACAGTGCGTTTGATATGCAGAACCGGCGATATCTTCATTTTCGTGGTGTTTCCAGCTGAGATATGCATTTTCTGAGATAATATTGGTGAGACTTCAATCAGAAGTATGCAGAATCATCCAGATCGCTCGTTTCGAGCTATTTAATGCGAGAAACACGTTATCTGGTGGTTTTCACCACTCCACAGTGCGTATGATGTGCAGAACCGACGATATCCTGGTTTTCGTGGGTTTTCAAGCTCAGATATGCATTTTCTGCGATAATATTGGTGAGACTTCAGACAGAAGTATGCAGAATCATCTAGATCGCTCTTTTCGAGCTATTTAATGCGAAAAAACAAGTTTTCTGGTGTTTTCAACATTCCACAGTGCGCTTGATATGTAGAGCCGCCGATCACTTGGTTTTCGTGGGGTTTCCAGCTGAAATATGCATTTTCTGCGATAATCTTTGTGTTTCATCTACGAGAAGTATGCATAATCATCCAGAACGCTCTTTTCGAGCTTGTTAATGCGAGTAACACGTTTTCTGGTGTTTTCACCACTCCACAGTGCGTCTGATATGCAGAACCGTCGATATCTTGGTTTTCGTGGGGTTTCTAGCTGAGATATGCATTTTGTGCGGTGATCTTGGTGAGTCTTCTGTCAGAAGTATGCAGAATCATCTAGATCGCTCGTTTCGTGCTATTTAATGCGAGAAACACGTTATCTGGTTGTTTTCACCACTCCACAGTGCGTTTGATATGCAGAACCGGCGACATCTTGGTTTTCGTCGGTTTTCATCCTGAGGTATGCATCTTCTGCGATAATAATGGTGAGATTTCTGTCCGAAGTATGCAGAATCATCGATATCGCTGTTTTCGAGATATTTAATGCGAGAAACACGTTTTCTGGGGTTTTCAACACACCACAGTTCGTTGGATATGCAGAACCGTAGATATCTTGGTTTTCGTGGGGTTTCAAGCTGAGATATGCATTTTCTGCGATAATCTTGGTGAGACTTCTGTCCGAAGTATGCAGAATCATCGAGATCGCACTTTTCGAGCTATTTTATGCGAGAAACACGTTATCTGGTTGTTTTCACCACTCCACAGTGCGTTTGATATGCAGAACCGGCGACATCATGATTTTCGTGAGGTTTCTAGCTGAGATATGCATTTTCTGCGATAATCTTGGTGAGTCTTCTGTCAGAAGTATGCAGAATCATCTGGATCGCTCGTTTCGACCTATTTAATGAGAGAAACACGTTATCTGGTGTTTTGTCCACTCCACAGTGCGTTTGATATGCGGATACTGCGATGTCTTCGTTTTCGTGGGGCTTCCAGCTGAGACATGCATTTTTTGCGATAATCTTGGATATTCTTCTGTGAGAAGTATGCAGAATCACCGAAATTGCAGTTTTCGTGCTATTGAATGCGAAAAACACATTTTATGGTGTTTTCAGCACTCCACAGTGCGTTTGATATGCGGAAACTGCGATATCTTCGGTTTCATTGGGTTTCCAGATGGGATATGCATTTTCTACGATAATCTTGGATATTCTTCTGTGAGAAGTTTGCAGAATCACAGAAATCGCTCTATTCGAGCTATTTAATGCGAGAAACACGTTATCTGGTTGTTTTCACTACTCCACAGTGCGTTTGATATGTAGAGCCGCCGATAACTTGGTTTTCGTGGGGTTTCCAGATGAAATATGCATTTTCTGCGATAATCTTTGTGTTTCATCTACGAGAAGTATGCAGCATCATCCAGAACGCTCTTGTCGAGCTAGTTAATGTGAGTAACACGTTTTCTGGTGTTTTCACCACCCCACAGTGCGTTTGATATGCAGAACCGGCGACATCTTGGTTTTCGTCGGGCTTCAAGCTGAGATATGCATTTTCTGCGATAATATTGGTGAGACCTCTATCAGAAGTATGCAGAATCATCTATATCGCTCGTTTCGAGCTATTTAATGCGAGAAACACGTTATCTGGTTGGTTACACCACTCCACAGTGCGTTTGATATGCAGAACCGGCGACATCTTGATTTTCGTGAGGTTTCAAGCTGAGATATGCATTTTCTGCGATAATATTGGTGAGACTTCTGTCCGAAGTATGCAGAATCATCGATATCGCTCTTTTCGAGCTATTTAATGCGAGAAACACGTTATCTGGTGTTTTGACTACTCCACAGTGCGTTTGATATGCAGAACCGGCCATATCTTGATTTTCGTGGTGTTTCCCGCGGGGATATGCATTTTCTACGATAATGTTGGTGAGACTTCTGTCAGAAGTATGCAGAATCATCGGGATCGCTCTTTTCGAGCTACTTAATGCGAGAAAAACGTTATCTGGTGTTTTCACCACGCCGCAGTGCGTTTGATATGCAGAACCGGCGACATCTTGGATTTCGTCGGGGTTCAACCTGAGATATGCATTTACTACGATAATCTTGGTGAGACTTCTGTCAGAAGTATGCAGAATCTTCGAGTTCGCTCTTTTCGAGCAACTTAATGCGAGAAACATGTTATCTGGTGTTTTCACCAATCCACAGATCGTTTGTTATGCAGAACCGGCGATATCTTAATTTTCGTGGTGTTTCCAGCTGATATATGCATTTTCTGCGATAATATTGGTGAGACTTCAATCAGAAGTATGCAGAATCACCTAGATCGCTCGTTTCGAGCTATTTAATGCGAGAAACACGTTTTCTGGGGTTTTCACCACACCACAGTTCGTTCGATATGCAGAACCGGAGATATCTTGGTTTTCGTGGGGTTTCAAGCTGAGATATGCATTTTCTGCGATAATCTTGGTGAGACTTCTGTCAGAAGTATGCAGAATCATCGAGATCCCTCTTTTCGAGGTATTTAGTGCGAGAAACACGTTAACTGGTGCTTTCACCACTCCACAGTGCGTTTGATATGCAGAACCAGCGACATCTTGGAGTTCGTCGGGTTTCAAGCTGAGACATGCATTTACTACGATAATCTTGGTGAGACTTCTGTCAGAAGTATGCAGAATCTTCGAGTTCGCTCTTTTCGAGCAACTTAATGGGAGAAACATGTTATCTGGTGTTTTCACCAATCCACAGATCGTTTGATATGCAGAACCGGCGATATCTTAATTTTCGTGGTGTTTCCAGCTGATATATGCATTTTCAGCGATATTCTTGGTGAGACTTCTGTCGGAAGTATGCTTAATCATCGAGATCGCTCGTTTCGAGCTATTTAATGCGAGAAACACGTTATCTGGTGTTTTCAGCACTCCACAGTGCGTTTGATATGCAGAACCAGCGATATCTGGGTTTTCGTGGGGTTTCAAGCTGAGATATGCATTTTCTGCGATAATCTTGGTGAGACTTCTGTCCGAAGTATGCAGAAACATCGAGAGCGCTCTTTTCGAGCTATTTAATGCGAGAAACACGTTTTCTGGGGTTTTCACCACACCACAGTTCGTTGGATATGCAGAACCGGAGATATCTTGGTTTTCGTGGGGTTTCAAGCTGAGATATGCATTTTCTGCGATAATCTTGGTGAGACTGCTGTCCGAAGTATGCAGAATCATCGAGATCGTACTTTTCGAGGTACTTAATGCGAGAAACACGTTAACAGGTGTTTTCACCACTCCACAGTGCGTTTGATATGCAGAACCAGCGACATCTTGGAGTTCGTCGGGTTTCAAGCTGAGACATGCATTTTCTTCGATAATGTTGGTGAGACTTCTGTCAGAAGTATGCAGAAACATCGAGAGCGCTCTTTTCGAGCTATTTAATGCGAGAAACACGTTTTCTGGGGCTTTCACCACACCACAGTTCGTTGGATATGCAGAACCGGAGATATCTTGGTTTTCGTGGGGTTTCAAGCTGAGATATGCATTTTCTGCGATAATCTTGGTGAGACTTCTGTCCGAAGTATGCAGAATCATCGAGATCGCACTTTTCGAGCTATTTTATGCGAGAAACACGTTATCTGGTTGTTTTCACCACTCCACAGTGCGTTTGATATGCAGAACCGGCGACATCATGATTTTCGTGAGGTTTCTAGCTGAGATATGCATTTTCTGCGATAATATTTGTGAGTCTTCTGTCAGAAGTATGCAGAATCATCTAGATCGCTCTTTTCGAGCTACTTAATGCGAGAAACACGTTTTCTGGTGTTTTCACCACCCCACAGTGCGTTTGATATGCAGAACCGGCGACATCTTTGTTTTCGTGGTGTTTCCAGCTGAGGTATGCATTTTCTGCGATAATCTTGGTGAGACTTCTGTCAGAAGTATGCAGAATCATCGAGATTCCACTTTTCGAGCTATCTAATGCGAGAAACACGTTATCTGGTTGTTTTCACCACTCCACAGTGCGTTTGATATGCAGAACCGGCGATATCTTCATTTTCGTGGTGTTTCCAGCTGAGATATGCATTTTCTGAGATAATATTGGTGAGACTTCAATCAGAAGTATGCAGAATCATCCAGATCGCTCGTTTCGAGCTATTTAATGCGAGAAACACGTTATCTGGTGGTTTTCACCACTCCACAGTGCGTTTGATATGCAGAACCGGCGACATCTTGGTTTTCGTCGGTTTTCATCCTGAGGTATGCATCTTCTGCGATAATAATGGTGAGATTTCTGTCCGAAGTATGCAGAAACATCGAGAGCGCTCTTTTCGAGCTATTTAATGCGAGAAACACGTTAACTGGTGCTTTCACCACTCCACAGTGCGTTTGATATGCAGAACCAGCGACATCTTGGAGTTCGTCGGGTTTCAAGCTGAGACATGCATTTACTACGATAATCTTGGTGAGACTTCTGTCAGAAGTATGCAGAATCTTCGAGTTCGCTCTTTTCGAGCAACTTAATGCGAGAAACATGTTATCTGGTGTTTTCACCAATCCACAGATCGTTTGTTATGCAGAACCGGCGATATCTTAATTTTCGTGGTGTTTCCAGCTGATATATGCATTTTCTGCGATAATATTGGTGAGACTTCAATCAGAAGTATGCAGAATCATCTAGATCGCTCGTTTCGAGCTATTTAATGCGAGAAACACGTTTTCTGGGGCTTTCACCACACCACAGTTCGTTGGATATGCAGAACCGGAGATATCTTGGTTTTCGTGGGGTTTCAAGCTGAGATATGCATTTTCTGCGATAATCTTGGTGAGACTTCTGTCAGAAGTATGCAGAATCATCGAGATCCCTCTTTTCGAGGTATTTAGTGCGAGAAACACGTTAACTGGTGCTTTCACCACTCCACAGTGCGTTTGATATGCAGAACCAGCGACATCTTGGAGTTCGTCGGGTTTCAAGCTGAGACATGCATTTACTACGATAATCTTGGTGAGACTTCTGTCAGAAGTATGCAGAATCTTCGAGTTCGCTCTTTTCGAGCAACTTAATGGGAGAAACATGTTATCTGGTGTTTTCACCAATCCACAGATCGTTTGATATGCAGAACCGGCGATATCTTAATTTTCGTGGTGTTTCCAGCTGATATATGCATTTTCAGCGATAATCTTGGTGAGACTTCTGTCGGAAGTATGCTTAATCATCGAGATCGCTCGTTTCGAGCTATTTAATGCGAGAAACACGTTATCAGGTGTTTTCAGCATTCCACAGTGCGTTTGATATGCAGAACCAGCGATATCTGGGTTTTCGTGGGGTTTCAAGCTGAGATATGCATTTTCTGCGATAATCTTGGTGAGACTTCTGTCCGAAGTATGCAGAATCATCGAGATCGTACTTTTCGAGGTACTTAATGCGAGAAACACGTTAACAGGTGTTTTCACCACTCCACAGTGCGTTTGATATGCAGAACCAGCGACATCTTGGAGTTCGTCGGGTTTCAAGCTGAGACATGCATTTTCTTCGATAATGTTGGTGAGACTTCTGTCAGAAGTATGCAGAAACATCGAGAGCGCTCTTTTCGAGCTATTTAATGCGAGAAACACGTTTTCTGGGGCTTTCACCACACCACAGTTCGTTGGATATGCAGAACCGGAGATATCTTGGTTTTCGTGGGGTTTCAAGCTGAGATATGCATTTTCTGCGATAATCTTGGTGAGACTTCTGTCCGAAGTATGCAGAATCATCGAGATCGCACTTTTCGAGCTATTTTATGCGAGAAACACGTTATCTGGTTGTTTTCACCACTCCACAGTGCGTTTGATATGCAGAACCGGCGACATCATGATTTTCGTGAGGTTTCTAGCTGAGATATGCATTTTCTGCGATAATATTTGTGAGTCTTCTGTCAAAAGTATGCAGAATCATCTAGATCGCTGTTTTCGTGCTTTTGAATGCGAAAAACACGTTTTCTGGTGTTTTCAGCACTCCACAGTGCGTTCGATATGCGGAAACTACGATATCTTCGGTATCGTTGTTGTTTCCAGCTGAGGTATGCACTTTCAGTGATAATCTTCACGATTCTGCTGTTACAAGTGTGCAGAATCACCGAAATCGCTGTTTTCGTGCTTTTGAATGCGAAAAACACGTTTTCTGGTGTTTTCAGCACTCCACAGTGCGTTTGATATGCGGAAACTACGATATCTTCGGTATCGTTGTTGTTTCCAGCTGAGATATGCACTTTCAGTGATAATCTTCACGATTCTGCTGTTACAAGTGTGCAGAATCACCGAAATCGCTGTTTTCGTGCTTTTGAATGCGAAAAACACGTTTTCTGGTGTTTTCAACACTCCACAGTGCGTTTGATATGCGGAAACTGCGATATCTTCGGTATCGTTATTGTTTCCAGCTGAGATATGCACTTTCAGTGATAATCTTCACGATTCTGCTGTTACAAGTGTGCAGAATCACCGAAATCGCTGTTTTCGTGCTTTTGAATGCGAAAAACACGTTTTCTGGTGTTTTCAGCACTCCACAGTGCGTTTGATATGCGGAAACTACGATATCTTCGGTATCGTTGTTGTTTCCAGCTGAGATATGCATCTTCAGTGATAATCTTCATGATTCTGCTGTTACAAGTGTGCAGAATCACCGAAATCGCTGTTTTCGTGCTTTTGTATGCGAAAAACACGTTTTCTGGTGTTTTCAGCACTCCACAGTGCGTTTGATATGCGGAAACTACGATATCTTCGGTATCGTTGTTGTTTCCAGCTGAGACATGCATTTTCAGTGATAATCTTCATGATTCTGCTGTTACAAGTGTGCAGAATCACCGAAATCGCTGTTTTCGTGCTTTTGAATGCGAAAAACACGTTTTCTGGAGTTTTCAGCACTCCACAGTGCGTTTGATATGCGGAAACTACGATATCTAAGGTATCGTTGTTGTTTCCAGCTGAGATATGCACTTTCAGTGATAATCTTCACGATTCTGCTGTTACAAGTGTGCAGAATCACCGAAATCGCTGTTTTCGTGCTTTTGAATGCGAAAAACACGTTTTCTGGTGTTTTCAGCACTCCACAGTGCGTTCGATATGCGGAAACTACGATATCTTCGGTATCGTTGTTGTTTCCAGCTGAGGTATGCACTTTCAGTGATAATCTTCACGATTCTGCTGTTACAAGTGTGCAGAATCACCGAAATCGCTGTTTTCGTGCTTTTGAATGCGAAAAACACGTTTTCTGGTGTTTTCAGCACTCCACAGTGCGTTTGATATGCGGAAACTACGATATCTTCGGTATCGTTGTTGTTTCCAGCTGAGATATGCACTTTCAGTGATAATCTTCACGATTCTGCTGTTACAAGTGTGCAGAATCACCGAAATCGCTGTTTTCGTGCTTTTGAATGCGAAAAACACGTTTTCTGGTGTTTTCAACACTCCACAGTGCGTTTGATATGCGGAAACTGCGATATCTTCGGTATCGTTATTGTTTCCAGCTGAGATATGCACTTTCAGTGATAATCTTCACGATTCTGCTGTTACAAGTGTGCAGAATCACCGAAATCGCTGTTTTCGTGCTTTTGAATGCGAAAAACACGTTTTCTGGTGTTTTCAGCACTCCACAGTGCGTTTGATATGCGGAAACTACGATATCTTCGGTATCGTTGTTGTTTCCAGCTGAGATATGCATCTTCAGTGATAATCTTCATGATTCTGCTGTTACAAGTGTGCAGAATCACCGAAATCGCTGTTTTCGTGCTTTTGTATGCGAAAAACACGTTTTCTGGTGTTTTCAGCACTCCACAGTGCGTTTGATATGCGGAAACTACGATATCTTCGGTATCGTTGTTGTTTCCAGCTGAGACATGCATTTTCAGTGATAATCTTCATGATTCTGCTGTTACAAGTGTGCTGAATCACCGAAATCGCTGTTTTCGTGCTTTTGAATGCGAAAAACACGTTTTCTGGTGTTTTCAACACTCCACAGTGCGTTTGATATGCGGAAACTGCGATATCTTCGGTATCGTTATTGTTTCCAGCTGAGATTTGCACTTTCAGTGATAATCTTCACGATTCTGCTGTTACAAGTGTGCAGAATCACCGAAATCGCTGTTTTCGTGCTTTTGAATGCGAAAAACACGTTTTCTGGTGTTTTCAGCACTCCACAGTGCGTTTGATATGCGGAAACTGCGATATCTTCGGTATCGTTGTTGTTTCCAGCTGAGGTATGCACTTTCAGTGATAATCTTCACGATTCTGCTGTTACAAGTGTGCAGAATCACCGAAATCGCTGTTTTCGTGCTTTTGAATACGAAAAACACGTTTTCTGGTGTTTTCAGCACTCCACAGTGCGTTTGATATGCGGAAACTACGATATCTTCGGTATCGTTGTTGTTTCCAGCTGAGATATGCACTTTCAGTGATAATCTTCACGATTCTGCTGTTACAAGTGTGCAGAATCACCGAAATCGCTGTTTTCGTGCTTTTGAATGCGAAAAACACGTTTTCTGGTGTTTTCAACACTCCACAGTGCGTTTGATATGCGGAAACTGCGATATCTTCGGTATCGTTATTGTTTCCAGCTGAGATATGCACTTTCAGTGATAATCTTCACGATTCTGCTGTTACAAGTGTGCAGAATCACCGAAATCGCTGTTTTCGTGCTTTTGAATGCGAAAAACACGTTTTCTGGTGTTTTCAGCACTCCACAGTGCGTTTGATATGCGGAAACTGCGATATCTTCGGTATCGTTGTTGTTTCCAGCTGAGATATGCACTTTCAGTGATAATCTTCACGATTCTGCTGTTACAAGTGTGCAGAATCACCGAAATCGCTGTTTTCGTGATTTTGAATGCGAAACACACGTTTTCTGGTGTTTTCAGCACTCCACAGTGCGTTTGATATGCGGAAACTACGATATCTTCGGTATCGTTGTTGTTTCCAGCTGAGATATGCACTTTCAGTGATAATCTTCACGATTCTGCTGTTACAAGTGTGCAGAATCACCGAAATCGCTGTTTTCGTGCTTTTGAATGCGAAAAACACGTTTTCTGGTGTTTTCAGCACTCCACAGTGCGTTTGATATGCGGAAACTACGATATCTTCGGTATCGTTGTTGTTTCCAGCTGAGATATGCACTTTCAGTGATAATCTTCACGATTCTGCTGTTACAAGTGTGCAGAATCACCGAAATCGCTGTTTTCGTGCTTTTGAATGCGAAAAACACGTTTTCTGGTGTTTTCAGCACTCCACAGTGCGTTTGAAATGCGGAAACTACGATATCTTCGGTATCGTTGTTGTTTCCAGCTGAGATATGCACTTTCAGTGATAATCTTCACGATTCTGCTGTTACAAGTGTGCAGAATCACCGAAATCGCTGTTTTCGTGCTTTTGAATGCGAAAAACACGTTTTCTGGTGTTTTCAGCACTCCACAGTGCGTTTGATATGCGGAAACTACGTTATCTTCGGTATCGTTGTTGTTTCCAGCTGAGATATGCACTTTCAGTGATAATCTTCACGATTCTGCTGTTACAAGTGTGCAGAATCACCGAAATCGCTGTTTTCGTGCTTTTGAATGCGAAAAACACGTTTTCTGGTGTTTTCAGCACTCCACAGTGCGTTTGATATGCGGAAACTGCGATATCTTCGGTATCGTTGTTGTTTCCAGCTGAGATATGCACTTTCAGTGATAATCTTCACGATTCTGCTGATACAAGTGTGCAGAATCACCGAAATCGCTGTTTTCGTGCTTTTGAATGCGAAAAACACGTTTTCTGGTGTTTTCAGCACTCCACAGTGCGTTTGATATGCGGAAACTACGATATCTTCGGTATCGTTGTTGTTTCCAGCTGAGATATGCACTTTCAGTGATAATCTTCACGATTCTGCTGTTACAAGTGTGCAGAATCACCGAAATCGCTGTTTTCGTGCTTTTGAATGCGAAAAACACGTTTTCTGGTGTTTTCAGCACTCCACAGTGCGTTTGATATGCGGAAACTACGATATCTTCGGTATCGTTGTTGTTTCCAGCTGAGATATGCACTTTCAGTGATAATCTTCACGATTCTGCTGTTACAAGTGTGCAGAATCACCGAAATCGCTGTTTTCGTGCTTTTGAATGCGAAAAACACGTTTTCTGGTGTTTTCAGCACTCCACAGTGCGTTTGATATGCGGAAACTACGATATCTTCGGTATCGTTGTTGTTTCCAGCTGAGATATGCACTTTCAGTGATAATCTTCACGATTCTGCTGTTACAAGTGTGCAGAATCACCGAAATCGCTGTTTTCGTGCTTTTGAATGCGAAAAACACGTTTTCTGGTGTTTTCAACACTCCACAGTGCGTTTGATATGCGGAAACTGCGATATCTTAGGTATCGTTATTGTTTCCAGCTGAGATATGCACTTTCAGTGATAATCTTCACGATTCTGCTGTTACAAGTGTGCAGAATCACCGAAATCGCTGTTTTCGTGCTTTTGAATGCGAAAAACACGTTTTCTGGTGTATTCAGCACTCCACAGTGCGTTTGATATGCGGAAACTACGATATCTTCGGTATCGTTGTTGTTTCCAGCTGAGATATGCACTTTCAGTGATAATCTTCACGATTCTGCTGTTACAAGTGTGCAGAATCACCGAAATCGCTGTTTGCGTGCTTTTGAATGCGAAAAACACGTTTTCTGGTGTTTTCAGCACTCCACAGTGCGTTTGATATGCGCAAACTACGATATCTTCGGTATCGTTGTTGTTTCCAGCTGAGACATGCATTTTCAGTGATAATCTTCATGATTCTGCTGTTACAAGTGTGCAGAATCACCGAAATCGCTGTTTTCGCGCTATTCAATGCGAAAAACACGTTTTCTGGTGTTTTCAGCACTCCACAGTGCGTTTGATATGCGGCAACTACGATATCTTCGGTATCGTTGTTGTTTCCAGCTGAGATATGCATTTTCAGTGATAATCTTCATGATTCTGCTGTTACAAGTGTGCAGAATCACCGAAATCGCTGTTTTCGTGCTTTTGAATGCGAAAAACACGTTTTCTGGTGTTTTCAGCACACCACAGTGCGTTTGATATGCGCAAACTACGATATCTTCGGTATCGTTGTTGTTTCCAGCTGAGATATGCACTTTCAGTGATAATCTTCACGATTCTGCTGTTACAAGTGTGCAGAATCACCGAAATCGCTGTTTTCGTGCTTTTGAATGCGAAAAACACGTTTTCTGGTGTTTTCAGCACTCCACAGTGCTGTTACGTCTAGCGACGTTTGACATAGACACTCGCCTGCGACAGTGAGAGTGAGAAGGAACGAACGCTATTAGAATGTAAGATAGCGTAGAACCTTCTAGTATACTAAGATAGCAAGTAAGCACGTAACCAATAATCTTAAGACCGAATTAACCATAACATAGATACTAAGCCACTACCATATCCTATTACCGACATCCGCTCTCACGATCAACTCTTATCTATAAACACATTCCTTCAATATCTCCAGACTAAACCTCGACTATCGACATCCGCTCTCACGACCAACTCTTATCTATAAACACATTCCTCCGACATCACATCACACTTCTCCTATATCTAATCTTATAAACATCCTCCTCGACTCCAACTCCTTATCTTATCACATATACACCAGATCCAGTAACATACGAATTCTTCTCTTATCTTATAAACATCCTCCTCGACTCCAACTCCTTATCTTATCTCATAAACACCAGATCCAGTAACATACGAATTCCTCTCCTATCTCCCAAACATCCGCCTACTTAATCTACCCCGGTCTCACGCTCCTCATATCTAATCTCCATTCACCAACACACACTACTGTACACTCCACTACTATAAAACAAGCAAGCGCCCAGCCTCAGCGTCAGTCTTCCTCTGGACTTCCCAGAGTACGACAGTTCCACTCCGGAACTCCCGGAGTGTACATCGCGTTTCTACATCAAGTGTTTCTATTTCCAAGCGTTACTATTTCTAAGTGTTTCTATTTCTAAGCGTTACTATTTCTAAGTGTTTCTATATCCAAGTGTTACTATTTCATTGTATTCCTATATCTTATATTATATTACTATTACCATATTCAATTGTATTCCATATCTTATATAACCTACATCGTGAAGTATATTAAATAGATTATTCATATTATAATTCCATATTCAATTATTATAACCATTTATCAAAGTGCGCGATTCACGTATCAACTGCTACGCTATTATCATCCAGCCTGCAGTTAACAAGGAGTCTAGGTAAGTACCATTTACAATCGACTGAATTAGCGAAAGTCCCCGTTAGACGCAGACGTACGCGCTGCGTGAACGCAAAGAACAGTATATTATTGTGCTCCGTCTCGATTTTGCCAAAATAGCGCGATCCGGGACGTAACAGTGCGTTTGATATGCGGAAACTACGATATCTTCGGTATCGTTGTTGTTTCCAGCTGAGATATGCACTTTCAGTGATAATCTTCACGATTCTGCTGTTACAAGTGTGCAGAATCACCGAAATCGCTGTTTTCGTGCTTTTGAATGCGAAAACACGTGTTCTGGTGTTTTCAGCACTCCACAGTGCGTTTGATATGCGGAAACTACGATATCTTCGGTATCGTTGTTGTTTCCAGCTGAGATATGCATCTTCAGTGATAATCTTCGTGATTCTGCTGTTACAAGTGTGCAGAATCACCGAAATCGCTGTTTTCGTGCTTTTGAATGCGAAAAACACGTTTTCTGGTGTTTTCAGCACTCCACAGTGCGTTTGATATGCGGAAACTACGATATCTTCGGTATCGTTGTTGTTTCCAGCTGAGGCATGCATTTTCAGTGATAATCTTCATGATTCTGCTGTTACAAGTGTGCAGAATCACCGAAATCGCTGTTTTCGTGCTATTGAATGCGAAAAACACGTTTTCTGGTGTTTTCAGCACTCCACAGTGCGTTTGATATGCGGAAACTGCCATATCTTCGGTATCGTTGTTGTTTCCAGCTGAGATATGCACTTTCAGTGATAATCTTCACGATTCTGCTGTTACAAGTGTGCAGAATCACCGAAATCGCTGTTTTCGTGCTTTTGAATGCGAAAAACACGTTTTCTGGTGTTTTCAGCACTCCACAGTGCGTTTGATATGCGGAAACTACGATATCTTCGGTATCGTTGTTGTTTCCAGCTGAGATATGCACTTTCAGTGATAATCTTCACGATTCTGCTGTTACAAGTGTGCAGAATCACCGAAATCGCTGTTTTCGTGCTTTTGAATGCGAAAAACACGTTTTCTGGTGTTTTCAGCACTCCACAGTGCGTTTGATATGCGGAAACTACGATATCTTCGGTATCGTTGTTGTTTCCAGCTGAGATATGCATTTTCAGTGATAATCTTCACGATTCTGCTGTTACAAGTGTGCAGAATCACCGAAATCGCTGTTTTCGTGCTTTTGAATGCGAAAAACACGTTTTCTGGTGTTTTCAGCACTCCACAGTGCGTTTGATATGCGGAAACTACGATATCTTCGGTATCGTTGTTGTTTCCAGCTGAGATATGCACTTTCAGTGATAATCTTCACGATTCTGCTGTTACAAGTGTGCAGAATCACCGAAATCGCTGTTTTCGTGCTTTTGAATGCGAAAAACACGTTTTCTGGTGTTTTCAGCACTCCACAGTGCGTTTGATATGCGGAAACTACGATGTCTTCGGTATCGTTGTTGTTTCCAGCTGAGATATGCACTTTCAGTGATAATCTTCACGATTCTGCTGTTACAAGTGTGCAGAATCACCGAAATCGCTGTTTTCGTGCTTTTGAATGCGAAAAACATGTTTTCTGGTGTTTTCAGCACTCCACAGTGCGTTTGATATGCGGAAACTACGATATCTTCGGTATCGTTGTTGTTTCCAGCTGAGATATGCACTTTCAGTGATAATCTTCACGATTCTGCTGTTACAAGTGTGCAGAATCACCGAAATCGCTGTTTTCGTGCTTTTGAATGCGAAAAACACGTTTTCTGGTGTTTTCAACACTCCACAGTGCGTTTGATATGCGGAAACTGCGATATCTTCGGTATCGTTGTTGTTTCCAGCTGAGATATGCACTTTCAGTGATAATCTTCACGATTCTGCTGTTAGAAGTGTGCAGAATCACCGAAAACGCTGTTTTCGTGCTTTTGAATGCGAAAAACACGTTTTCTGGTGTTTTCAGCACTCCACAGTGCGTTTGATATGCGGAAACTACGATATCTTCGGTATCGTTGTTGTTTCCAGCTGAGATATGCATCTTCAGTGATAATCTTCATGATTCTGCTGTTACAAGTGTGCAGAATCACCGAAATCGCTGTTTTCGTGCTTTTGAATGCGAAAAACACGTTTTCTGGTGTTTTCAGCACTCCACAGTGCGTTTGATATGCGGAAACTACGATATCTTCGGTATCGTTGTTGTTTCCAGCTGAGATATGCACTTTCAGTGATAATCTTCACGATTCTGCTGTTACAAGTGTACAGAATCACCCAAATCGCTGTTTTCGTGCTTTTGAATGCGAAAAACACGTTTTCTGGTGTTTTCAACACTCCACAGTGCGTTTGATATGCGGAAACTACGATATCTTCGGTATCGTTGTTGTTTCCAGCTGAGATATGCACTTTCAGTGATAATCTTCACGATTCTGCTGTTACAAGTGTGCAGAATCACCGAAATCGCTGTTTTCGTGCTTTTGAATGCGAAAAACACGTTTTCTGGTGTTTTCAGCACTCCACAGTGCGTTTGATATGCGGAAACTGCCATATCTTCTGTATCGTTGTTGTTTCCAGCTGAGATATGCACTTTCAGTGATAATCTTCACGATTCTGCTGTTACAAGTGTGCAGAATCACCCAAATCGCTGTTTTCGTGCTTTTGAATGCGAAAAACACGTATTCTGGTGTTTTCAGCACTCCACAGTGCGTTTGATATGCGGAAACTACGATATCTTCGGTATCGTTGTGGTTTCCAGCTGAGATATGCACTTTCAGTGATAATCTTCACGATTCTGCTGTTACAAGTGTGCAGAATCACCGAAATCGCTGTTTTCGTGCTATTGAATGCGAAAAACACGTTTTCTGGTGTTTTCAGCACTCCACAGTGGGTTTGATATGCGGAAACTGCCATATCTTCGGTATCGTTGTTGTTTCCAGCTGAGATATGCACTTTCAGTGATAATCTTCACGATTCTGCTGTTACAAGTGTGCAGAATCACCCAAATCGCTGTTTTCGTGCTTTTGAATGCGAAAAACACGTTTTCTGGTGTTTTCAGCACTCCACAGTGCGTTTGATATGCGGAAACTACGATATCTTCGGTATCGTTGTTGTTTCCAGCTGAGATATGCACTTTCAGTGATAATCTTCACGATTCTGCTGTTACAAGTGTGCAGAATCACCGAAATCGCTGTTTTCGTGCCTTTGAATGCGAAAAACACGTTTTCTGGTGTTTTCAGCACTCCACAGTGCGTATGATATGCGGAAACTACGATATCTTCGGTATCGTTGTTGTTTCCAGCTGAGATATGCATCTTCAGTGATAATCTTCATGATTCTGCTGTTACAAGTGTGCAGAATCACCGAAATCGCTGTTTTCGTGCTTTTGAATGCGAAAAACACGTTTTCTGGTGTTTTCAGCACTCCACAGTGCGTTTGATATGCGGAAACTGCGTAATATCTTCGGTATCGTTGTTGTTTCCAGCTGAGATATGCACTTTCAGTGATAATCTTCACGATTCTGCTGTTACAAGTGTGCAGAATCACCGAAATCGCTGTTTTCGTGCTTTTGAATGCGAAAAACACGTTTTCTGGTGTTTTCAGCGCTCCACAGTGCGTTTGATATGCGGAAACTACGATATCTTCGGTATCGTTGTTGTTTCCAGCTGAGATATGCACTTTCAGTGATAATCTTCACGATTCTGCTGTTACAAGTGTGCAGAATCACCGAAATCGCTGTTTTCGTGCTTTTGAATGCGAAAAACACGTTTTCTGGTGTTTTCAGCACTCCACAGTGCGTTTGATATGCGGAAACTACGATATCTTCGGTATCGTTGTTGTTTCCAGCTGAGATATGCACTTTCAGTGATAATCTTCACGATTCTGCTGTTACAAGTGTGCAGAATCACCGAAATCGCTGTTTTCGTGCTTTTGAATGCGAAAAACACGTTTTCTGGTGTTTTCAGCACTCCACAGTGCGTTTGATATGCGGAAACTACGATGTCTTCGGTATCGTTGTTGTTTCCAGCTGAGATATGCACTTTCAGTGATAATCTTCACGATTCTGCTGTTACAAGTGTGCAGAATCACCGAAATCGCTGTTTTCGTGCTTTTGAATGCGAAAAACATGTTTTCTGGTGTTTTCAGCACTCCACAGTGCGTTTGATATGCGGAAACTACGATATCTTCGGTATCGTTGTTGTTTCCAGCTGAGATATGCACTTTCAGTGATAATCTTCACGATTCTGCTGTTACAAGTGTGCAGAATCACCGAAATCGCTGTTTTCGTGCTTTTGAATGCGAAAAACACGTTTTCTGGTGTTTTCAACACTCCACAGTGCGTTTGATATGCGGAAACTGCGATATCTTCGGTATCGTTGTTGTTTCCAGCTGAGATATGCACTTTCAGTGATAATCTTCACGATTCTGCTGTTAGAAGTGTGCAGAATCACCGAAAACGCTGTTTTCGTGCTTTTGAATGCGAAAAACACGTTTTCTGGTGTTTTCAGCACTCCACAGTGCGTTTGATATGCGGAAACTACGATATCTTCGGTATCGTTGTTGTTTCCAGCTGAGATATGCATCTTCAGTGATAATCTTCATGATTCTGCTGTTACAAGTGTGCAGAATCACCGAAATCGCTGTTTTCGTGCTTTTGAATGCGAAAAACACGTTTTCTGGTGTTTTCAGCACTCCACAGTGCGTTTGATATGCGGAAACTACGATATCTTCGGTATCGTTGTTGTTTCCAGCTGAGATATGCACTTTCAGTGATAATCTTCACGATTCTGCTGTTACAAGTGTGCAGAATCACCGAAATCGCTGTTTTCGTGCTTTTGAATGCGAAAAACACGTTTTCTGGTGTTTTCAGCACTCCACAGTGCGTTTGATATGCGGAAACTACGATATGTTCGGTATCGTTGTTGTTTCCAGCTGAGATATGCATCTTCAGTGATAATCTTCATGATTCTGCTGTTACAAGTGTGCAGAATCACCGAAATCGCTGTTTTCGTGCTTTTGAATGCGAAAAACACGTTTTCTGGTGTTTTCAGCACTCCACAGTGCGTTTGATATGCGGAAACTGCGATATCTTCGGTATCGTTGTTGTTTCCAGCTGAGATATGCACTTTCAGTGATAATCTTCACGATTCTGCTGTTACAAGTGTGCAGAATCACCGAAATCGCTGTTTTCGTGCTTTTGAATGCGAAAAACACGTTTTCTGGTGTTTTCAGCACTCCACAGTGCGTTTGATATGCGGAAACTACGATATCTTCGGTATCGTTGTTGTTTCCAGCTGAGATATGCACTTTCAGTGATAATCTTCACGATTCTGCTGTTACAAGTGTGCAGAATCACCGAAATCGCTGTTTTCGTGTTTTTGAATGCGAAAAACACGTTTTCTGGTGTTTTCAGCACTCCACAGTGCGTTTGATATGCGGAAACTACGATATCTTCGGTATCGTTGTTGTTTCCAGCTGAGATATGCACTTTCAGTGATAATCTTCACGATTCTGCTGTTACAAGTGTGCAGAATCACCGAAATCGCTGTTTTCGTGCTTTTGAATGCGAAAAACACGTTTTCTGGTGTTTTCAACACTCCACAGTGCGTTTGATATGCGGAAACTGCGATACCTTTGGTATCGTTGTTGTTTCCAGCTGAGATATGCACTTTCAGTGATAATCTTCACGATTCTGCTGTTAGAAGTGTGCAGAATCACCGAAAACACTGTTTTCGTGCTTTTGAATGCGAAAAACACGTTTTCTGGTGTTTTCAGCACTCCACAGTGCGTTTGATATGCGGAAACTACGATATCTTCGGTATCGTTGTTGTTTCCAGCTGAGATATGCATCTTCAGTGATAATCTTCATGATTCTGCTGTTACAAGTGTGCAGAATCACCGAAATCGCTGTTTTCGTGCTTTTGAATGCGAAAAACACGTTTTCTGGTGTTTTCAGCACTCCACAGTGCGTTTGATATGCGGAAACTACGATATGTTCGGTATCGTTGTTGTTTCCAGCTGAGATATGCATCTTCAGTGATAATCTTCACGATTCTCCTGTTACAAGTGTGCAGAATCACCGAAATCGCTGTTTTCGTGCTTTTGAATGCGAAAAACACGTTTTCTGGTGTTTTCAGCACTCCACAGTGCGTTTGTTATGCGGAAACTACGATATCTTCGGTATCGTTGTTGTTTCCAGCTGAGATATGCACTTTCAGTGATAATCTTCACGATTCTGCTGTTACAAGTTTGCAGAATCACCGAAATCGCTGTTTTCGTGCTTTTGAATGCGAAAAACACGTTTTCTGGTGTTTTCAACACTCCACAGTGCGTTTGATATGCGGAAACTGCGATATCTTCGGTATCGTTATTGTTTCCAGCTGAGATATGCACTTTCAGTGATAATCTTCACGATTCTGCTGTTACAAGTGTGCAGAATCACCGAAATCGCTGTTTTCGTGCTTTTGAATGCGAAAAACACGTTTTCTGGTGTTTTCAGCACTCCACAGTGCGTTTGATATGCGGAAACTACGATATCTTCGGTATCGTTGTTGTTTCCAGCTGAGATATGCACTTTCAGTGATAATCTTCACGATTCTGCTGTTACAAGTGTGCAGAATCACCGAAATCGCTGTTTTCGTGCTTTTGAATGCGAAAAACACGTTTTCTGGTGTTTTCAGCACTCCACAGTGCGTTTGATATGCGCAAACTACGATATCTTCGGTATCGTTGTTGTTTCCAGCTGAGATATGCATCTTCAGTGATAATCTTCATGATTCTGCTGTTACAAGTGTGCAGAATCACCGAAATCGCTGTTTTCGTGCTTTTGTATGCGAAAAACACGTTTTCTGGTGTTTTCAGCACTCCACAGTGCGTTTGATATGCGGAAACTACGATATCTTCGGTATCGTTGTTGTTTCCAGCTGAGACATGCATTTTCAGTGATAATCTTCATGATTCTGCTGTTACAAGTGTGCAGAATCACCGAAATCGCTGTTTTCGTGCTTTTGAATGCGAAAAACACGTTTTCTGGTGTTTTCAACACTCCACAGTGAGTTTGATATGCGGAAACTGCGATATCTTCGGTATCGTTATTGTTTCCAGCTGAGATATGCACTTTCAGTGATAATCTTCACGATACTGCTGTTACAAGTGTGCAGAATCACCGAAATCGCTGTTTTCGTGCTTTTGAATGCGAAAAACACGTTTTCTGGTGTTTTCAGCACTCCACAGTGCGTTTGATATGCGGAAACTACGATATCTTCGGTATCGTTGTTGTTTCCAGCCGAGACATGCATTTTCAGTGATAATCTTCATGATTCTGCTGTTGCAAGTGTGCAGAATCACCGAAATCGCTGTTTTCGTGCTTTTGAATGCGAAAAACACGTTTTCTGGTGTTTTCAACACTCCACAGTGCGTTTGATATGCGGAAACTACGATATCTTCGGTATCGTTGTTGTTTCCAGCTGAGATATGCACTTTCAGTGATAATCTTCACGATTCTGCTGTTACAAGTGTGCAGAATCACCGAAATCGCTGTTTTCGTGCTTTTGAATGCGAAAAACACGTTTTCTGGTGTTTTCAGCACTCCACAGTGCGTTTGATATGCGGAAACTACGATATCTTCGGTATCGTTGTTGTTTCCAGCTGAGATATGCACTTTCAGTGATAATCTTCACGATTCTGCTGTTACAAGTGTGCAGAATCACCGAAATCGCTGTTTTCGTGCTTTTGAATGCGAAAAACACGTTTTCTGGTGTTTTCAACACTCCACATTGCGTTTGATATGCGGAAACTGCGATATCTTCGGTATCGTTATTGTTTCCAGCTGAGATATGCACTTTCAGTGATAATCTTCACGATTCTGCTGTTACAAGTGTGCAGAATCACCGAAATCGCTGTTTTCGTGCTTTTGAATGCGAAAAACACGTTTTCTGGTGTTTTCAGCACTCCACAGTGCGTTTGATATGCGGAAACTACGATATCTTCGGTATCGTTGTTGTTTCCAGCTGAGATATGCACTTTCAGTGATAATCTTCACGACTCTGCTGTTACAAGTGTGCAGAATCACCGAAATCGCTGTTTTCGTGCTTTTGAATGCGAAAAACACGTTTTCTGGTGTTTTCAACACTCCACAGTGCGTTTGATATGCGGAAACTGCGATATCTTCGGTATCGTTATTGTTTCCAGCTGAGATATGCACTTTCAGTGATAATCTTCACGATTCTGCTGTTACAAGTGTGCAGAATCACCGAAATCGCTGTTTTCGTGCTTTTGAATGCGAAAAACACGTTTTCTGGTGTTTTCAGCACTCCACAGTGCGTTTGATATGCGGAAACTACGATATCTTCGGTATCGTTGTTGTTTCCAGCTGAGATATGCACTTTCAGTGATAATCTTCACGATTCTGCTGTTACAAGTGTGCAGAATCACCGAAATCGCTGTTTTCGTGCTTTTGAATGCGAAAAACACGTTTTCTGATGTTTTCAGCACTCCACAGTGCGTTTGATATGCGGAAACTACGATATCTTCGGTATCGTTGTTGTTTCCAGCTGAGATATGCACTTTCAGTGATAATCTTCACGATTCTGCTGTTACAAGTGTGCAGAATCACCGAAATCGCTGTTTTCGTGCTTTTGAATGCGAAAAACACGTTTTCTGGTGTTTTCAGCACTCCACAGTGCGTTTGATATGCGGAAACTACGATATCTTCGGTATCGTTGTTGTTTCCAGCTGAGATATGCACTTTCAGTGATAATCTTCACGATTCTGCTGTTACAAGTGTGCAGAATCACCGAAAAACACGTTTTCTGGTGTTTTCAGCACTCCACAGTGCGTTTGATATGCGGAAACTACGATATCTTCGGTATCGTTGTTGTTTCCAGCTGAAATATGCATTTTCAGTGATAATCTTCACGATTCTGCTGTTACAAGTGTGCAGAATCACCGAAATCGCTGTTTTCGTGCTTTTGAATGCGAAAAATACGTTTTCTGGTGTTTTCAGCACTCCACAGTGCGTTTGATATGCGGAAACTACGATATCTTCGGTATCGTTGTTGTTTCCAGCTGAGATATGCACTTTCAGTGATAATCTTCACGATTCTGCTGTTACAAGTGTGCAGAATCACCGAAATCGCTGTTTTCGTGCTTTTGAATGCGAAAAACACGTTTTCTGGTGTTTTCAACACTCCACAGTGCGTTTGATATGCGGAAACTGCGATATCTTCGGTATCGTTATTGTTTCCAGCTGAGATATGCACTTTCAGTGATAATCTTCACGATTCTGCTGTTACAAGTGTGCAGAATCACCGAAATCGCTGTTTTCGTGCTTTTGAATGCGAAAAACACGTTTTCTGGTGTTTTCAGCACTCCACAGTGCGTTTGATATGCGGAAACTACGATATCTTCGGTATCGTTGTTGTTTCCAGCTGAGATATGCACTTTCAGTGATAATCTTCACGATTCTGCTGTTACAAGTGTGCAGAATCACCGAAATCGCTGTTTTCGTGCTTTTGAATGCGAAAAACACGTTTTCTGATGTTTTCAGCACTCCACAGTGCGTTTGATATGCGGAAACTACGATATCTTCGGTATCGTTGTTGTTTCCAGCTGAGATATGCATCTTCAGTGATAATCTTCATGATTCTGCTGTTACAAGTGTGCAGAATCACCGAAATCGCTGTTTTCGTGCTTTTGTATGCGATAAACACGTTTTCTGGTGTTTTCAGCACTCCACAGTGCGTTTGATATGCGGAAACTACAATATCTTCGGTATCGTTGTTGTTTCCAGCTGAGACATGCATTTTCAGTGATAATCTTCATGATTCTGCTGTTACAAGTGTGCAGAATCACCGAAATCGCTGTTTTCGTGCTTTTGAATGCGAAAAACACGTTTTCTGGTGTTTTCAACACTCCACAGTGCGTTTGATATGCGGAAACTGCGATATCTTCGGTATCGTTATTGTTTCCAGCTGAGATATGCTCTTTCAGTGATAATCTTCACGATTCTGCTGTTACAAGTGTGCAGAATCACCGAAATCGCTGTTTTCGTGCTTTTGAATGCGAAAAACACGTTTTCTGGTGTTTTCAACACTCCACAGTGCGTTTGATATGCGGAAACTGCGATATCTTCGGTATCGTTATTGTTTCCAGCTGAGATATGCACTTTCAGTGATAATCTTCACGATTCTGCTGTTACAAGTGTGCAGAATCACCGAAATCGCTGTTTTCGTGCTTTTGAATGCGAAAAACACGTTTTCTGGTGTTTTCAGCACTCCACAGTGCGTTTGATATGCGGAAACTACGATATCTTCGGTATCGTTGTTGTTTCCAGCTGAGATATGCACTTTCAGTGATAATCTTCACGATTCTGCTGTTACAAGTGTGCAGAATCACCGAAATCGCTGTTTTCGTGCTTTTGAATGCGAAAAACACGTTTTCTGATGTTTTCAGCACTCCACAGTGCGTTTGATATGCGGAAACTACGATATCTTCGGTATCGTTGTTGTTTCCAGCTGAGATATGCATCTTCAGTGATAATCTTCATGATTCTGCTGTTACAAGTGTGCAGAATCACCGAAATCGCTGTTTTCGTGCTTTTGTATGCGATAAACACGTTTTCTGGTGTTTTCAGCACTCCACAGTGCGTTTGATATGCGGAAACTACAATATCTTCGGTATCGTTGTTGTTTCCAGCTGAGACATGCATTTTCAGTGATAATCTTCATGATTCTGCTGTTACAAGTGTGCAGAATCACCGAAATCGCTGTTTTCGTGCTTTTGAATGCGAAAAACACGTTTTCTGGTGTTTTCAACACTCCACAGTGCGTTTGATATGCGGAAACTGCGATATCTTCGGTATCGTTATTGTTTCCAGCTGAGATATGCTCTTTCAGTGATAATCTTCACGATTCTGCTGTTACAAGTGTGCAGAATCACCGAAATCGCTGTTTTCGTGCTTTTGAATGCGAAAAACACGTTTTCTGGTGTTTTCAGCACTCCACAGTGCGTTTGATATGCGGAAACTACGATATCTTCGGTATCGTTGTTGTTTCCAGCTGAGATATGCACTTTCAGTGATAATCTTCACGATTCTGCTGTTACAAGTGTGCAGAATCACCGAAATCGCTGTTTTCGTGCTTTTGAATGCGAAAAACACGTTTTCTGGTGTTTTCAGCACTCCACAGTGCGTTTGATATGCGGAAACTACGATATCTTCGGTATCGTTGTTGTTTCCAGCTGAGATATGCACTTTCAGTGATAATCTTCACGATTCTGCTGTTACAAGTGTGCAGAATCACCGAAATCGCTGTTTTCGTGCTTTTGAATGCGAAAAACACGTTTTCTGGTGTTTTCAACACTCCACATTGCGTTTGATATGCGGAAACTGCGATATCTTCGGTATCGTTATTGTTTCCAGCTGAGATATGCACTTTCAGTGATAATCTTCACGATTCTGCTGTTACAAGTGTGCAGAATCACCGAAATCGCTGTTTTCGTGCTTTTGAATGCGAAAAACACGTTTTCTGGTGTTTTCAGCACTCCACAGTGCGTTTGATATGCGGAAACTACGATATCTTCGGTATCGTTGTTGTTTCCAGCTGAGATATGCACTTTCAGTGATAATCTTCACGATTCTGCTGTTACAAGTGTGCAGAATCACCGAAATCGCTGTTTTCGTGCTTTTGAATGCGAAAAACACGTTTTCTGGTGTTTTCAGCACTCCACAGTGCGTTTGATATGCGGAAACTACGATATCTTCGGTATCGTTGTTGTTTCCAGCCGAGACATGCATTTTCAGTGATAATCTTCATGATTCTGCTGTTACAAGTGTGCAGAATCACCGAAATCGCTGTTTTCGTGCTTTTGAATGCGAAAAACACGTTTTCTGGTGTTTTCAACACTCCACAGTGCGTTTGATATGCGGAAACTGCGATATCTTCGGTATCGTCATTGTTTCCAGCTGAGATATGCACTTTCAGTGATAATCTTCACGATTCTGCTGTTACAAGTGTGCAGAATCACCGAAATCGCTGTTTTCGTGCTTTTGAATGCGAAAAACACGTTTTCTGGTGTTTTCAGCACTCCACAGTGCGTTTGATATGCGGAAACTACGATATCTTCGGTATCGTTGTTGTTTCCAGCTGAGATATGCACTTTCAGTGATAATCTTCACGATTCTGCTGTTACAAGTGTGCAGAATCACCGAAATCGCTGTTTTCGTGCTTTTGAATGCGAAAAACACGTTTTCTGGTGTTTTCAGCACTCCACAGTGCGTTTGATATGCGGAAACTACGATATCTTCGGTATCGTTGTTGTTTCCAGCTGAGATATGCACTTTCAGTGATAATCTTCACGATTCTGCTGTTACAAGTGTGCAGAATCACCGAAAAACACGTTTTCTGGTGTTTTCAGCACTCCACAGTGCGTTTGATATGCGGAAACTACGATATCTTCGGTATCGTTGTTGTTTCCAGCTGAAATATGCATTTTCAGTGATAATCTTCACGATTCTGCTGTTACAAGTGTGCAGAATCACCGAAATCGCTGTTTTCGTGCTTTTGAATGCGAAAAACACGTTTTCTGGTGTTTTCAGCACTCCACAGTGCGTTTGATATGCGCAAACTACGATATCTTCGGTATCGTTGTTGTTTCCAGCTGAGACATGCATTTTCAGTGATAATCTTCATGATTCTGCTGTTACAAGTGTGCAGAATCACCGAAATCGCTGTTTTCGCGCTATTCAATGCGAAAAACACGTTTTCTGGTGTTTTCAGCACTCCACAGTGCGTTTGATATGCGGCAACTACGATATCTTCGGTATCGTTGTTGTTTCCAGCTGAGATATGCATTTTCAGTGATAATCTTCATGATTCTGCTGTTACAAGTGTGCAGAATCACCGAAATCGCTGTTTTCGTGCTTTTGAATGCGAAAAACACGTTTTCTGGTGTTTTCAACACTCCACAGTGCGTTTGATATGCGGAAACTGCGATATCTTCGGTATCGTTATTGTTTCCAGCTGAGATATGCACTTTCAGTGATAATCTTCACGATTCTGCTGTTACAAGTGTGCAGAATCACCGAAATCGCTGTTTTCGTGCTTTTGAATGCGAAAAACACGTTTTCTGGTGTTTTCAGCACTCCACAGTGCGTTTGATATGCGGAAACTACGATATCTTCGGTATCGTTGTTGTTTCCAGCCGAGACATGCATTTTCAGTGATAATCTTCATGATTCTGCTGTTACAAGTGTGCAGAATCACGGAAATCGCTGTTTTCGTGCTTTTGAATGCGAAAAACACGTTTTCTGGTGTTTTCAACACTCCACAGTGCGTTTGATATGCGGAAACTGCGATATCTTCGGTATCGTTATTGTTTCCAGCTGAGATATGCACTTTCAGTGATAATCTTCACGATTCTGCTGTTACAAGTGTGCAGAATCACCGAAATCGCTGTTTTCGTGCTTTTGAATGCGAAAAACACGTTTTCTGGTGTTTTCAGCACTCCACAGTGCGTTTGATATGCGGAAACTACGATATCTTCGGTATCGTTGTTGTTTCCAGCTGAGATATGCACTTTCAGTGATAATCTTCACGATTCTGCTGTTACAAGTGTGCAGAATCACCGAAATCGCTGTTTTCGTGCTTTTGAATGCGAAAAACACGTTTTCTGGTGTTTTCAGCACTCCACAGTGCGTTTGATATGCGGAAACTACGATATCTTCGGTATCGTTGTTGTTTCCAGCTGAGATATGCACTTTCAGTGATAATCTTCACGATTCTGCTGTTACAAGTGTGCAGAATCACCGAAATCGCTGTTTTCGTGCTTTTGAATGCGAAAAACACGTTTTCTGGTGTTTTCAACACTCCACATTGCGTTTGATATGCGGAAACTACGATATCTTCGGTATCGTTGTTGTTTCCAGCTGAGATATGCACTTTCAGTGAAAATCTTCACGATTCTGCTGTTACAAGTGTGCAGAATCACCGAAATCGCTGTTTTCGTGCTTTTGAATGCGAAAAACACGTTTTCTGGTGTTTTCAGCACTCCACAGTGCGTTTGATATGCGGAAACTACGATATCTTCGGTATCGTTGTTGTTTCCAGCTGAGATATGCACTTTCAGTGATAATCTTCACGATTCTGCTGTTACAAGTGTGCAGAATCACCGAAATCGCTGTTTTCGTGCTTTTGAATGCGAAAAACACGTTTTCTGGTGTTTTCAGCACTCCACAGTGCGTTTGATATGCGGAAACTACGATATCTTCGGTATCGTTGTTGTTTCCAGCCGAGACATGCATTTTCAGTGATAATCTTCATGATTCTGCTGTTACAAGTGTGCAGAATCACCGAAATCGCTGTTTTCGTGCTTTTGAATGCGAAAAACACGTTTTCTGGTGTTTTCAACACTCCACAGTGCGTTTGATATGCGGAAACTGCGATATCTTCGGTATCGTCATTGTTTCCAGCTGAGATATGCACTTTCAGTGATAATCTTCACGATTCTGCTGTTACAAGTGTGCAGAATCACCGAAATCGCTGTTTTCGTGCTTTTGAATGCGAAAAACACGTTTTCTGGTGTTTTCAGCACTCCACAGTGCGTTTGATATGCGGAAACTACGATATCTTCGGTATCGTTGTTGTTTCCAGCTGAGATATGCACTTTCAGTGATAATCTTCACGATTCTGCTGTTACAAGTGTGCAGAATCACCGAAATCGCTGTTTTCGTGCTTTTGAATGCGAAAAACACGTTTTCTGGTGTTTTCAGCACTCCACAGTGCGTTTGATATGCGGAAACTACGATATCTTCGGTATCGTTGTTGTTTCCAGCTGAGATATGCACTTTCAGTGATAATCTTCACGATTCTGCTGTTACAAGTGTGCAGAATCACCGAAAAACACGTTTTCTGGTGTTTTCAGCACTCCACAGTGCGTTTGATATGCGGAAACTACGATATCTTCGGTATCGTTGTTGTTTCCAGCTGAAATATGCATTTTCAGTGATAATCTTCACGATTCTGCTGTTACAAGTGTGCAGAATCACCGAAATCGCTGTTTTCGTGCTTTTGAATGCGAAAAACACGTTTTCTGGTGTTTTCAGCACTCCACAGTGCGTTTGATATGCGCAAACTACGATATCTTCGGTATCGTTGTTGTTTCCAGCTGAGACATGCATTTTCAGTGATAATCTTCATGATTCTGCTGTTACAAGTGTGCAGAATCACCGAAATCGCTGTTTTCGCGCTATTCAATGCGAAAAACACGTTTTCTGGTGTTTTCAGCACTCCACAGTGCGTTTGATATGCGGCAACTACGATATCTTCGGTATCGTTGTTGTTTCCAGCTGAGATATGCATTTTCAGTGATAATCTTCATGATTCTGCTGTTACAAGTGTGCAGAATCACCGAAATCGCTGTTTTCGTGCTTTTGAATGCGAAAAACACGTTTTCTGGTGTTTTCAACACTCCACAGTGCGTTTGATATGCGGAAACTGCGATATCTTCGGTATCGTTATTGTTTCCAGCTGAGATATGCACTTTCAGTGATAATCTTCACGATTCTGCTGTTACAAGTGTGCAGAATCACCGAAATCGCTGTTTTCGTGCTTTTGAATGCGAAAAACACGTTTTCTGGTGTTTTCAGCACTCCACAGTGCGTTTGATATGCGGAAACTACGATATCTTCGGTATCGTTGTTGTTTCCAGCCGAGACATGCATTTTCAGTGATAATCTTCATGATTCTGCTGTTACAAGTGTGCAGAATCACGGAAATCGCTGTTTTCGTGCTTTTGAATGCGAAAAACACGTTTTCTGGTGTTTTCAACACTCCACAGTGCGTTTGATATGCGGAAACTGCGATATCTTCGGTATCGTTATTGTTTCCAGCTGAGATATGCACTTTCAGTGATAATCTTCACGATTCTGCTGTTACAAGTGTGCAGAATCACCGAAATCGCTGTTTTCGTGCTTTTGAATGCGAAAAACACGTTTTCTGGTGTTTTCAGCACTCCACAGTGCGTTTGATATGCGGAAACTACGATATCTTCGGTATCGTTGTTGTTTCCAGCTGAGATATGCACTTTCAGTGATAATCTTCACGATTCTGCTGTTACAAGTGTGCAGAATCACCGAAATCGCTGTTTTCGTGCTTTTGAATGCGAAAAACACGTTTTCTGGTGTTTTCAGCACTCCACAGTGCGTTTGATATGCGGAAACTACGATATCTTCGGTATCGTTGTTGTTTCCAGCTGAGATATGCACTTTCAGTGATAATCTTCACGATTCTGCTGTTACAAGTGTGCAGAATCACCGAAATCGCTGTTTTCGTGCTTTTGAATGCGAAAAACACGTTTTCTGGTGTTTTCAACACTCCACATTGCGTTTGATATGCGGAAACTACGATATCTTCGGTATCGTTGTTGTTTCCAGCTGAGATATGCACTTTCAGTGATAATCTTCACGATTCTGCTGTTACAAGTGTGCAGAATCACCGAAATCGCTGTTTTCGTGCTTTTGAATGCGAAAAACACGTTTTCTGGTGTTTTCAGCACTCCACAGTGCGTTTGATATGCGGAAACTACGATATCTTCGGTATCGTTGTTGTTTCCAGCTGAGATATGCACTTTCAGTGATAATCTTCACGATTCTGCTGTTACAAGTGTGCAGAATCACCGAAATCGCTGTTTTCGTGCTTTTGAATGCGAAAAACACGTTTTCTGGTGTTTTCAGCACTCCACAGTGCGTTTGATATGCGCAAACTACGATATCTTCGGTATCGTTGTTGTTTCCAGCCGAGACATGCATTTTCAGTGATAATCTTCATGATTCTGCTGTTACAAGTGTGCAGAATCACCGAAATCGCTGTTTTCGTGCTTTTGAATGCGAAAAACACGTTTTCTGGTGTTTTCAACACTCCACAGTGCGTTTGATATGCGGAAACTGCGATATCTTCGGTATCGTTATTGTTTCCTGCTGAGATATGCACTTTCAGTGATAATCTTCACGATTCTGCTGTTACAAGTGTGCAGAATCACCGAAATCGCTGTTTTCGTGCTTTTGAATGCGAAAAACACGTTTTCTGGTGTTTTCAGCACTCCACAGTGCGTTTGATATGAGGAAACTACGATATCTTCGGTATCGTTGTTGTTTCCAGCTGAGATATGCACTTTCAGTGATAATCTTCACGATTCTGCTGTTACAAGTGTGCAGAATCACCGAAAAACACGTTTTCTGGTGTTTTCAGCACTCCACAGTGCGTTTGATATGCGGAAACTACGATATCTTCGGTATCGTTGTTGTTTCCAGCTGAAATATGCATTTTCAGTGATAATCTTCACGATTCTGCTGTTACAAGTGTGCAGAATCACCGAAATCGCTGTTTTCGTGCTTTTGAATGCGAAAAACACGTTTTCTGGTGTTTTCAGCACTCCACAGTGCGTTTGATATGCGGAAACTACGATATCTTCGGTATCGTTGTTGTTTCCAGCTGAGATATGCACTTTCAGTGATAATCTTCTCGATTCTGCTGTTACAAGTGTGCAGAATCACCGAAATCGCTGTTTTCGTGCTTTTGAATGCGAAAAACACGTTTTCTGGTGTTTTCAGCACTCCACAGTGCGTTTGATATGCGCAAACTACGATATCTTCGGTATCGTTGTTGTTTCCAGCTGAGATATGCACTTTCAGTGATAATCTTCACGATTCTGCTGTTACAAGTGTGCAGAATCACCGAAATCGCTGTTTTCGTGCTTTTGAATGCGAAAAACACGTTTTCTGGTGTTTTCAGCACTCCACAGTGCGTTTGATATGCGGAAACTACGATATCTTCGGTATCGTTGTTGTTTCCAGCTGAGATATGCACTTTCAGTGATAATCTTCACGATTCTGCTGTTACAAGTGTGCAGAATCACCGAAATCGCTGTTTTCGTGCTTTTGAATGCGAAAAACACGTGTTCTGGTGTTTTCAGCACTCCACTGTGCGTTTGATATGCGGAAACTACGATATCTTCGGCATCGTTGTTGTTTCCAGCTGAGATATGCATTTTCAGTGATAATCTTCATGATTCTGCTGTTACAAGTGTGCAGGATCACCGAAATCGCTGTTTTCGTGCTTTTGAATGCGAAAAACACGTTTTCTGGTGTTTTCAACACTCCACAGTGCGTTTGATATGCGGAAACTGCGATATCTTCGGTATCGTTGTTGTTTCCAGCTGAGATATGCACTTTCAGTGATAATCTTCACGATTCTGCTGTTACAAGTGTGCAGAATCACCGAAATCGCTGTTTTCGTGCTTTTGAATGCGAAAAACACGTTTTCTGGTGTTTTCAGCACTCCACAGTGCGTTTGATATGCGCAAACTACGATATCTTCGGTATCGTTGTTGTTTCCAGCCGAGACATGCATTTTCAGTGATAATCTTCATGATTCTGCTGTTACAAGTGTGCAGAATCACCGAAATCGCTGTTTTCGTGCTTTTGAATGCGAAAAACACGTTTTCTGGTGTTTTCAACACTCCACAGTGCGTTTGATATGCGGAAACTGCGATATCTTCGGTATCGTTATTGTTTCCTGCTGAGATATGCACTTTCAGTGATAATCTTCACGATTCTGCTGTTACAAGTGTGCAGAATCACCGAAATCGCTGTTTTCGTGCTTTTGAATGCGAAAAACACGTTTTCTGGTGTTTTCAGCACTCCACAGTGCGTTTGATATGCGGAAACTACGATATCTTCGGTATCGTTGTTGTTTCCAGCTGAGATATGCACTTTCAGTGATAATCTTCACGATTCTGCTGTTACAAGTGTGCAGAATCACCGAAATAAGCTGTTTTCGTGCTTTTGAATGCGAAAAACACGTTTTCTGGTGTTTTCAGCACTCCACAGTGCGTTTGATATGCGGAAACTACGATATCTTCGGTATCGTTGTTGTTTCCAGCTGAGATATGCACTTTCAGTGATAATCTTCACGATTCTGCTGTTACAAGTGTGCAGAATCACCGAAAAACACGTTTTCTGGTGTTTTCAGCACTCCACAGTGCGTTTGATATGCGGAAACTACGATATCTTCGGTATCGTTGTTGTTTCCAGCTGAAATATGCATTTTCAGTGATAATCTTCACGATTCTGCTGTTATAAGTGTGCAGAATCACCGAAATCGCTGTTTTCGTGCTTTTGAATGCGAAAAACACGTTTTCTGGTGTTTTCAGCACTCCACAGTGCGTTTGATATGCGGAAACTACGACATCTTCGGTATCGTTGTTGTTTCCAGCTGAGATATGCACTTTCAGTGATAATCTTCACGATTCTGCTGTTACAAGTGTGCAGAATCACCGAAATCGCTGTTTTCGTGCTTTTGAATGCGAAAAACACGTTTTCTGGTGTTTTCAGCACTCCACAGTGCGTTTGATATGCGGAAACTACGACATCTTCGGTATCGTTGTTGTTTCCAGCTGAGATATGCACTTTCAGTGATAATCTTCACGATTCTGCTGTTACAAGTGTGCAGAATCACCGAAATCGCTGTTTTCGTGCTTTTGAATGCGAAAAACACGTTTTCTGGTGTTTTCAGCACTCCACAGTGCGTTTGATATGCGGAAACTACGATATCTTCGGTATCGTTGTTGTTTCCAGCTGAGATATGCATTTACAGTGATAATCTTCATGATTCTGCTGTTACAAGTGTGCAGGATCACCGAAATCGCTGTTTTCGTGCTTTTGAATGCGAAAAACACGTTTTCTGGTGTTTTCAACACTCCACAGTGCGTTTGATATGCGGAAACTGCGATATCTTCGGTATCGTCATTGTTTCCAGCTGAGATATGCACTTTCAGTGATAATCTTCACGATTCTGCTGTTACAAGTGTGCAGAATCACCGAAAAACACGTTTTCTGGTGTTTTCAGCACTCCACAGTGCGTTTGATATGCGGAAACTACGATATCTTCGGTATCGTTGTTGTTTCCAGCTGAAATATGCATTTTCAGTGATAATCTTCACGATTCTGCTGTTATAAGTGTGCAGAATCACCGAAATCGCTGTTTTCGTGCTTTTGAATGCGAAAAACACGTTTTCTGGTGTTTTCAGCACTCCACAGTGCGTTTGATATGCGGAAACTACGACATCTTCGGTATCGTTGTTGTTTCCAGCTGAGATATGCACTTTCAGTGATAATCTTCACGATTCTGCTGTTACAAGTGTGCAGAATCACCGAAATCGCTGTTTTCGTGCTTTTGAATGCGAAAAACACGTTTTCTGGTGTTTTCAGCACTCCACAGTGCGTTTGATATGCGGAAACTACGACATCTTCGGTATCGTTGTTGTTTGCAGCTGTGATATGCACTTTCAGTGATAATCTTCACGATTCTGCTGTTACAAGTGTGCAGAATCACCGAAATCGCTGTTTTCGTGCTTTTGAATGCGAAAAACACGTTTTCTGGTGTTTTCAGCACTCCACAGTGCGTTTGATATGCGGAAACTACGATATCTTCGGTATCGTTGTTGTTTCCAGCTGAGATATGCATTTACAGTGATAATCTTCATGATTCTGCTGTTACAAGTGTGCAGGATCACCGAAATCGCTGTTTTCGTGCTTTTGAATGCGAAAAACACGTTTTCTGGTGTTTTCAACACTCCACAGTGCGTTTGATATGCGGAAACTGCGATATCTTCGGTATCGTTGTTGTTTCCAGCTGAGATATGCACTTTCAGTGATAATCTTCACGATTCTGCTGTTACAAGTGTGCAGAATCACCGAAAAACACGTTTTCTGGTGTTTTCAGCACTCCACAGTGCGTTTGATATGCGGAAACTACGATATCTTCGGTATCGTTGTTGTTTCCAGCTGAAATATGCATTTTCAGTGATAATCTTCACGATTCTGCTGTTATAAGTGTGCAGAATCACCGAAATCGCTGTTTTCGTGCTTTTGAATGCGAAAAACACGTTTTCTGGTGTTTTCAGCACTCCACAGTGCGTTTGATATGCGGAAACTACGACATCTTCGGTATCGTTGTTGTTTCCAGCTGAGATATGCACTTTCAGTGATAATCTTCACGATTCTGCTGTTACAAGTGTGCAGAATCACCGAAATCGCTGTTTTCGTGCTTTTGAATGCGAAAAACACGTTTTCTGGTGTTTTCAGCACTCCACAGTGCGTTTGATATGCGGAAACTACGACATCTTCGGTATCGTTGTTGTTTCCAGCTGAGATATGCACTTTCAGTGATAATCTTCACGATTCTGCTGTTACAAGTGTGCAGAATCACCGAAATCGCTGTTTTCGTGCTTTTGAATGCGAAAAACACGTTTTCTGGTGTTTTCAGCACTCCACAGTGCGTTTGATATGCGGAAACTACGATATCTTCGGTATCGTTGTTGTTTCCAGCTGAAATATGCATTTTCAGTGATAATCTTCACGATTCTGCTGTTACAAGTGTGCAGAATCACCGAAATCGCTGTTTTCGTGCTTTTGAATGCGAAAAACACGTTTTCTGGTGTTTTCAGCACTCCGCAGTGCGTTTGATATGCGGAAACTACGATATCTTCGGTATCGTTGTTGTTTCCAGCTGAGATATGCACTTTCAGTGATAATCTTCACGATTCTGCTGTTACAAGTGTGCAGAATCACCGAAATCGCTGTTTTCGTGCTTTTGAATGCGAAAAACACGTTTTCTGGTGTTTTCAGCACTCCACTGTGCGTTTGATATGCGGAAACTACGATATCTTCGGTATCGTTGTTGTTTCCAGCTGAGATATGCACTTTCAGTGATAATCTTCATAATTCTGCTGTTACGAGTGTGCAGAATCACCGAAATCGCTGTTTTCGTGCTTTTGAATGCGAAAAACACGTTTTCTGGTGTTTTCAGCACTCCACAGTGCGTTTGATATGCGGAAACTGCCATATCTTCGGTATCGTTGTTGTTTCCAGCTGAGATATGCATTATCAGTGATAATCTTCATAATTCTGCTGTTACGAGTGTGCAGAATCACCGAAATCGCTGTTTTCGTGCTTTTGAATGCGAAAAACACGTTTTCTGGTGTTTGCAGCACTCCACAGTGCGTTTGATATGCGGAAACTGCCATATCTTCGGTATCGTTGTTGTTTCCAGCTGAGATATGCATTATCAGTGATAATCTTCATAATTCTGCTGTTACAAGTGTGCAGAATCACCGAAATCGCTGTTTTCGTGCTTTTGAATGCGAAAAACACGTATTCTGGTGTTTTCAGCACTCCACAGTGCGTTTGATATGCGGAAACTGCGATATCTTCGGTATCGTTGTTGTTTCCAGCTGAGATATGCACTTTCAGTGATAATCTTCACGATTCTGCTGTTACAAGTGTGCAGAATCACCGAAATCGCTGTTTTCGTGCTTTTGAATGCAAAAAACACGTTTTCTGGTGTTTTCAGCACTCCACAGTGCGTTTGATATGCGGAAACTGCCATATCTTCGGTATCGTTGTTGTTTCCAGCTGAGATATGCACTTTCAGTGATAATCTTCACGATTCTGCTGTTACAAGTGTGCAGAATCACCGAAAACGCTGTTTTCGTGCTTTTGAATGCGAAAAACACGTTTTCTGGTGTTTTCAGCACTCCACAGTGCGTTTGATATGCGGAAACTACGATATCTTCGGTATCGTTGTTGTTTCCAGCTGAGACATGCATTTTCAGTGATAATCTTCATGATTCTGCTGTTACAAGTGTGCAGAATCACCGAAATCGCTGTTTTCGCGCTATTCAATGCGAAAAACACGTTTTCTGGTGTTTGCAGCACTCCACAGTGCGTTTGATATGCGGAAACTGCCATATCTTCGGTATCGTTGTTGTTTCCAGCTGAGATATGCATTATCAGTGATAATCTTCATGATTCTGCTGTTACAAGTGTGCAGAATCACCGAAATCGCTGTTTTCGCGCTATTCAATGCGAAAAACACGTTTTCTGGTGTTTGCAGCACTCCACAGTGCGTTTGATATGCGGAAACTGCCATATCTTCGGTATCGTTGTTGTTTCCAGCTGAGATATGCACTTTCAGTGATTATCTTCACGATTCTGCTGTTACAAGTGTGCAGAATCACCGAAATCGCTGTTTTCGTGCTTTTGAATGCGAAAAACACGTTTTCTGGTGTTTTCAGCACTCCACAGTGCGTTTGATATGCGGAAACTGCGATATCTTCGGTATCGTTGTTGTTTCCAGCTGAGATATGCACTTTCAGTGATAATCGTCACGATTCTGCTGTTACAAGTGTGCAGAATCACCGAAATCGCTGTTTTCGTGCTATTGAATGCGAAAAACACGTTTTCTGGTGTTTTCAGCACTCCACAGTGCGTTTGATATGCGGAAACTGCGATATCTTCGGTATCGTTGTTGTTTCCAGCTGAGATATGCACTTTCAGTGATAATCTTCACGATTCTGCTGTTACAAGTGTGCAGAATCACCGAAATCGCTGTTTTCGTGCTATTGAATGCGAAAAACACGTTTTCTGGTGTTTTCAGCACTCCACAGTGCGTTTGATATGCGGAAACTGCCATATCTTCGGTATCGTTGTTGTTTCCAGCTGAGATATGCATTATCAGTGATAATCTTCATAATTCTGCTGTTACGAGTGTGCAGAATCACCGAAATCGCTGTTTTCGTGCTTTTGAATGCGAAAAACACGTTTTCTGGTGTTTTCAGCACTCCACAGTGCGTTTGATATGCGGAAACTGCCATATCTTCGGTATCGTTGTTGTTTCCAGCTGAGATATGCATTATCAGTGATAATCTTCATAATTCTGCTGTTACGAGTGTGCAGAATCACCGAAATCGCTGTTTTCGTGCTTTTGAATGCGAAAAACACGTTTTCTGGTGTTTTCAACACTCCACAGTGCGTTTGATATGCGGAAACTGCGATATCTTCGGTATCGTTGTTGTTTCCAGCTGAGATATGCACTTTCAGTGATAATCTTCACGATTCTGCTGTTACAAGTGTGCAGAATCACCGAAAACGCTGTTTTCGTGCTTTTGAATGCGAAAAACACGTTTTCTGGTGTTTTCAGCACTCCACAGTGCGTTTGATATGCGGAAACTACGATATCTTCGGTATCGTTGTTGTTTCCAGCTGAGATATGCATCTTCAGTGATAATCTTCATGATTCTGCTGTTACAAGTGTGCAGAATCACCGAAATCGCTGTTTTCGTGCTTTTGAATGCGAGAAACACGTTTTCTGGTGTTTTCAGCACTCCACAGTGCGTTTGATATGCGGAAACTACGATATCTTCGGTATCGTTGTTGTTTCCAGCTGAGACATGCATTTTCAGTGATAATCTTCATGATTCTGCTGTTACAAGTGTGCAGAATCACCGAAATCGCTGTTTTCGCGCTATTCAATGCGAAAAACACGTTTTCTGGTGTTTTCAGCACTCCACAGTGCGTTTGATATGCGGAAACTGCGATATCTTCGGTATCGTTGTTGTTTCCAGCTGAGATATGCACTTTCAGTGATAATCTTCACGATTCTGCTGTTACAAGTGTGCAGAATCACCGAAATCGCTGTTTTCGTGCTATTGAATGCGAAAAACACGTTTTCTGGTGTTTTCAGCACTCCACAGTGCGTTTGATATGCGGAAACTGCCATATCTTCGGTATCGTTGTTGTTTCCAGCTGAGATATGCATTATCAGTGATAATCTTCATAATTCTGCTGTTACGAGTGTGCAGAATCACCGAAATCGCTGTTTTCGTGCTTTTGAATGCGAAAAACACGTTTTCTGGTGTTTTCAGCACTCCACAGTGCGTTTGATATGCGGAAACTGCCATATCTTCGGTATCGTTGTTGTTTCCAGCTGAGATATGCATTATCAGTGATAATCTTCATAATTCTGCTGTTACGAGTGTGCAGAATCACCGAAATCGCTGTTTTCGTGCTTTTGAATGCGAAAAACACGTTTTCTGGTGTTTTCAACACTCCACAGTGCGTTTGATATGCGGAAACTGCGATATCTTCGGTATCGTTGTTGTTTCCAGCTGAGATATGCACTTTCAGTGATAATCTTCACGATTCTGCTGTTACAAGTGTGCAGAATCACCGAAATCGCTGTTTTCGTGCTATTGAATGCGAAAAACACGTTTTCTGGTGTTTTCAGCACTCCACAGTGCGTTTGATATGCGGAAACTGCCATATCTTCGGTATCGTTGTTGTTTCCAGCTGAGATATGCATTATCAGTGATAATCTTCATAATTCTGCTGTTACGAGTGTGCAGAATCACCGAAATCGCTGTTTTCGTGCTTTTGAATGCGAAAAACACGTTTTCTGGTGTTTTCAGCACTCCACAGTGCGTTTGATATGCGGTGTTACGTCCCGGATCGCGCTGTTATGGCGAACGCGAGACAGAGCACAATAAAATACCGTTCTTTACGTCCACGCAGCACGTACGTCTGCGTCTAACGGGGACTTTCGCTAATTTGATAGATCGTAAATTGTTACTCACCGAATGCTCCTTGTTGGTTGACGACGACGTTGTAGTTGGTTGTCGTATGAACACGCACTTTCAATGTAAAATGAATATAATATAACGTCTTAATACTCTTTATGATTTATGGGAATAGGAATATATAACACTGAATTGATAATTAAATATAATATATTATAAGGTATACAAATATGCTAACACTAGAACTAGAAGACTTAGAAATAGTAACGCTGGATATAGAATAACTGGAAATAGGAACACTTGAGATAGTAACGCTTGAGATAGTAACGCTTGAGATAGTAACGCTTGAGATAGTAACGCGGTGTGTACTCCGGGAGTTCCGGAGTGGAACTGACGTACTCTGGGAAGTCCAGAGGAAGACTGACGTACTCTGGGAAGTCCAGAGGGATACTGACGTACTCTGGGAAGTCCAGAGGGATACTGACGCTGAGGCTGGGCGCTTGCTTGTTTTATAGTAGTGGAGTGTACAGTAGTGTGTGTTGGTGAATGGAGATTAGATATGAGGAGCGTGAGACCGGGGTAGATTAGGTAGGCGGATGTTTGGGAGATAGGAGAGGAATTCGTATGTTACTGGATCTGGTGTTTATGAGATAAGATAAGGAGTTGGAGTCGAGGAGGATGTTTATAAGATAAGAGAAGAATTCGTATGTTACTGGATCTGGTGTATATGTGATAAGATAAGGAGTTGGAGTCGAGGAGGATGTTTATAAGATTAGATATAGGAGAAGTGTGATGTGATGTCGGAGGAATGTGTTTATAGATAAGAGTTGGTCGTGAGAGCGGATGTCGATAGTCGAGGTTTAGTCTGGAGATAATGAAGGAATGTGTTTATAGATAAGAATATGTCGTGAGAGCGGATGTCGGTAATAGGATATGGTAGTGGCTTAGTATCTATGTTATGGTTAATTCGGTCTTAAGATTATTGGTTACGTGCTTACTTGCTATCTTAATATACTAGAAGGTTCTACGCTATCTTACATTCTAATAGCGTTCGTTCCTTCTCACTCTCACTGTCGCAGGCGAGTGTCTATGTCAAACGTCGCTAGACGTAACACCTCCCCCCCTGGGGAGAAAATTCTTGAAGAGAATTTTCTTAATGTTCGTAGGAATTCGAGAGGTGACACTGGGGATAGAGTTTGTTAACTCTGTGGGGCGCAAGGGTTGTATCTTCGTCCTTGCCGGGGTTGGGTTTGGGATCCCGGGAGGCGGTGTCCTCGATCGGGGCACTGCCGGTTTCCTGGCCTTCCACGGGGTTTGCTTCCTTCGTCCTTCGCTGGTCGAGGAACAAGAGGAAGTGGGTGGCGGAGCTCCATATGGCGCCGAGTAGCTGAATGCTCCAGCCGTATATGGAGTGCAGCGCGATGCCGTTTATGACCACGCTGATGGCCGCCTTGACTGCGCGGACAGCGAGATATACTCCGATGAGTCCTGCGGTGAAGGAGCCGAAAGTGACGAATCCTGACCAGATCCGCTTGGCTGTGGAGGCGGCTATGTGGTCCAGGGCTTTGTCATCCAGAAGGTTATATAGGTTAACCCCCTGGGCGTTGTAATCTCGTCCTGTAGCGCCTTGAGCTAGCGTGTTGATGATGGTCGGCCGCTCTATCGGAAACATGATCCTATCCTTGAGTTTTTGGATGTCGTCATGTGAATAGATGCCTCCATCTGCTAGGTTGTGTGGATCGATATACTTCCACGATGACTGAGCTAGTGGCTTTAGCTGTGTTGGTGGTAAGGTCTCTATAGGTTTAGGAGACAGCTTGTACCATTGTCCATGGATCTTATACATGCTGGGCAGGATGTCGCTGCATTCTCTGCTGGTTCCAGTGGTGGTAAGTATCCTATGGATCGGCGTTAGAAATAACGAAGTGTTCTTATACGTTACAGGAAGCTCGTCATAGCAGCGCGTGGTTTGACGCAGTTGGCATATGACGGGGATACATTTGATGATATGTATCGTCTCGCCAGTTGGAATAGCCATGTAGCCTTGCTCTCTGGTGATCATGGAAGCAACCTCTGCGGGTGCGATGTGGATAAGGGTGAGCGCGTTATGGAGAATTTGCTTCTCTAGGGCGCACCGTTGTGTCACGACGTCCTCGTAGAGTTGCGTCAGTTGTGTCTTGAAATGCTTCTCTACGTAAATGAATTTCGAATTTACATACGTGAATATGTCCAAGTTATTGACTGCTATGGGTTTTCGTGTTTTAGGTTGTTCTCCGGCGACTGCCTCTAAAATGAACAGCTTGGGATGCTCAGTGTGAATTAGCGCGTAACCGCAGATTTTGGATTCTGTGGTGCGTGCTAGCGCGAATGTGGTGTCGCGTGACGTCACCGAGTACAGTGTGAGTCCTTTGTCTTGACGGAGGATAGTGGCTTGCCCTGAGTATAGCACGTCGTACTGTTCGAAGTTGCAGCTATCTACCGGGGAAGACTGCCAGAAGGAGTATCCGTTTTCAGAGTCTAGGCAGGATCCTCGTTGTACGGGGCATCGTTGTCCAGAGTGTAACAAGATCTCGTTGGATGACAGTTGGATTGACGCGGCGTAGTCCGTAATCTTTATTCTGATTACAGCTTGGACGACGACATCGGACCAAGTGCCGAAAGGGTCGCTGTAAGTGGATCCATGGCACGTCCCGTCGTTGGTTAACTTGCCTGATAGTGTTAGGCTCCGCGTTGCCGTTGAATTTGGTAAGATGCCGGTGAGTTGCGAAGCTGGCGTGATGAACAGGGTGCCCGTGCTGTGGAGCATCTGGCACATATCCCTTGGTGTATTCAGGAGATATATTTGTCTCCCGTTCTCTACTGCTGAGACATGAGAGTACATGCCGCAGTGGTAGATTGTCCTATCGATCTCCACTTGGCACTGTATAACTGGTGTCGTGTGGAATTCCGATAGCTGGAGAAGTTGGATCTGCTTGTTTGTGAGCGTTGGTTTCTGAGAGTTAGTTCCGCATCGTATCGGATCGGTGATTGAGTATGTGGTGAGATTGAGTGTCGGGCCGCTGCAGTCGTATCCTATGAGACCTGCGGCTGAGGATGCTGAGATGAGTAGCACTGTTACTGCGAAGTACATGTTGGTGGTTCGTCGATGACTGTGTTCTTCTGCTCTTCTCTCGCCCTTATATGCTAGTCATGAATGGGGTGAGGGTGACATTGAAGGAGTCGGTGTTTTGGCTATCTTTAGCTTATTTTTGTGGACCGTTCGCTCTCGGCCAGTATCAAGTGTCAGACGGACGTTATTGTTATCTAATACACGCGATACTCTGTGCGGTCCAGAGTATTGGGTGTCGAACTTGCCCTTGATGGGTTCTCGGAGGAGGTATACCAGATCGCCTTCCGAGAATTCCTGGGTGTGCAGTTTACGGTCGTAATACCGTTTTGACTTCTGCTTTGCAAGGTTTAGATTAGCGGCTGCTATCGCTCTGGATTCGGTGAGTTTATTTTCGAGTTGTTTGTAATACGCTGAGTAAGTTTCATCCTCCACAGGATGATCGTAAGTGAATGCTGACGGTACTCTGGCTTTTGTGCCGAAGATTAGTTCATGTGGAGTGTAAAGAGTACCCTCGTGAATGCTGGTATTGTAGCTGAACATTGCGCATTGAAGCCAATTGTTCCAGTCGTTTTTACTATTAATATATTGTTTCAGATACTCTGTCAGAACGTGGTGTGACCGTTCCAACGAACCGTTCGTCTGGGGATGGATAGCAGTGGTTTTAGTATGTTGAATTCGGAATCTCCGGGTCACAGCTCGCATAAGAGCGTTGATGAAATTTGTGCCTTGGTCTGTGAATATGGCTTTGGGTGAGCCGAATCTGCAGATGAGATTGTCCACCAATGCGTCGGCTGTTTCTACTGCCGAGGCGGTTTTGAGGGGGACTGTGATGGAGTATTTAGTAAGGAGATCCTGCATCGTGAGGATATACTGGTAACCAGTAGGAGTAGTAGGGAGAGGTCCGACGACGTCGATTGCGACCTTATCGAATGCCGATCCCGGTGTGTCGGTTAATACCATCGGTTTCCTAGTTTTTACTCGCGTTAGCTTTTTGGATTGGCACTCTGCGCATGTCGTAACGAAAGTTGTGATATCCGCTTTCATATGCGGCCAAAAGTATTTTTCTCGGATTCTACGGTACGTTTTAGTGACACCCTTGTGTCCGGCGTAGGCTGATGTATGGTTTTCTAAAATGATATTCTGTCTGATGTCTTCCGAAGGAATTATAATTTCATTCGTACAAATAGTTAATCTAACGTTTGTCTCGTCGAGTAGTTCTAATATCGCGTCGCGTATTACCGTCCAAGGTATATCATCGATTGAAGTTTTTGAAATTGTAATAGTCGGTAGATTAAGTTCGATTACCGCGTCGCGTAATGCTCGCAACGATTCGATTATGTCTTCTAGAGTCGCGGTATGATTCTGAGTTTGTTTTACTGGAAGTTGAATGAGAGTGAATTTGCCTGTTTGCACTTTGGCTCTGCCGATTGTCGCGTTCGTCAGTCTCGGTAGTCGGTTGTTATCACGGAGGTCAATCGCGCCTTTATCTAGCGGTTCGCTAGCGAGGGACATGAAACAAGCTAAGTTGTCATTTCTCATCACTAGTCTATCCCGAGTATACCGCACATGGGCTGGGGATACCGGTTGGCTAGATAAGTCAATCTCTTCCTCGACGTCGACCGATGTAGGAGACGATGTTGACGGTTGCTGGGAATAGAAGAGTTGAGGGGATGCAGTGGAATCGGAGGTGAGTGGGAATATGGCAGTTTGCACAGGATTGCGAGATAGAGCGTCGGCATTGGTATTGGACTTACCTGCTTTGTATAGGATTTTGTACTCATACTCTGCTAGTTTCAATCGCCAGCGGAGGAGTCGCGAAGATGGATCTTTCACAGAGTTCATCCATACTAGCGGCTGATGATCCGTGATAAGATTGAATTGTTTCCCGTAAATATAAGAACGAAAGTGTTGTACCGCGTAAATAATTGCTAAACATTCTTTCTCTATTGTCGCGTAATTTAGCTCTGCTCCATGCAACAGACGTGACGCGTAGGCTATTGGTCGGTCTTTACCAATCTCGCCCTGACTTAGTATAGCTCCGATCGCGTAATTGGACGCGTCGGTTGTGATATGGAATGGTTTGCTGAAGTCTGGATAACTGAGAACTGGCTCAGTGCACAATGCCAAGCGTAGTGTTTCGAATGATTTATCCTGTGGTGGATTCCACTCGAATTTTGCATCCTTGCGTAATAGTAGTGTTAAGGGTTTTGAGATGTGCGAAAATTTTTCGATAAATCGACGATAGTAACCCGCGAGACCGAGGAATTCTCGGACTTGCTTTGTATTTTTGGGTCTGGGAAACTCCTTGACGGCTGCAATTTTGCTTGGACAAGGTTTGACACCCTCGTCGCTGATAACGTGACCTAAGTACGCGACTTCTCGTCGCAGAAACGTACATTTCGATGGCTGTAGTTTTAGGTTTGCTTTACGGAGGCGTTTTGCTAGTTTGTTAAATTTTGACAAATGCTCTGATAGTGACGATGCATAGATGACGATGTCATCCAGGTAGACAAACATCTCTGTTCCCTGCAAGCCAGACAGTACTGAATCCATGAGCCGCTGGAAGGTTGCTGGCGCGTTTCTCAACCCGAATGGCATGCGGTTGTACTCGTAATGACCATACGGGGTGGAAAACGCCGTTTTCCTAGCGTCTTCGCTGCTCATCCCGATCTGATGGAAGCCGGACGCCAAGTCGAAGGTGGAGAAGTATTTGGCTGACCCTAGCTGGTCCAAAATCTCCACGATGCTCGGCAACGGGTACGCATCAGGCTCGGTCTTTTCGTTGAGCTGTCGAAAGTCTATCACCATTCTCCACCTTTTGTTCCCGGCCTCGTCCGGCTTCTTGGGAACAATCCACAAGGGGGAGTTGTAGGGAGATGTCGAGGGACTTACTATGTCGCTGCTCAACAACTCTTTCATCTGGTTGTTGATTTCCTCCTTGTGAATTGGTGGATATCGATACTGCTTGACATGGATTGGCTTATCGTCTGTTGTGGGAATTGAGTGTTCTACGATGTTTGTTTTACATAATTTTTCACCCGGGAGATGGAAGATATCGCCATTCTCTTCGATTATCTTTTTGACATGATCGCGTTCCTCCCGGTTTAAATGATCGAGGTTTATAATATTCTCGATTTCGATTTCGCGCTCCTGGTGTGAGCGGGGATTTTGAATTTGAAATACGTGATTTGAATTTTTCCCTTTCGGTCTATCACTGAGATTGGCGATTTCTTGGACCTTTACAGTAGGAACGTCGAAGGAAATAGAACTATCCGTCGTATTTACGACGCGTACGTATGCTTTGCCGTTGACTGATCTTACTAGGGCGTCGAACACAAGCACGCCCGGTGCTATATCCTGCCGAGGGAGGTAACCGATTTCTGGCCCGGTGGTCATTATCTGAATAACCCTGGCTGTTCGGCCCTCGACGGTGCGCCTCTTGTGTTCGCGTCCCTCGGGTGCGACGGCAGATTCAGTGGATACAGAGATGTCTGTTCTCCCGGACGATTTTGTCATCGTCGGTTTGGGGGAACTACGAGAATTAGAAGAATTAGAAGAACTAGAAGTTGGGGACGATCGCGTCGTCGCCGATTTAGTAGGTTTTGAGCTTGCTTCGCTCGAATTAGTAGGATTTGGGGAGTTAGTAGGTATGCTTTGTTTCGAGGATTTAGGATTTCCGGTGCGATTCCGCTTATTATGCGGGGAGTTCGCGAAAGGAATCTCTATCCCTTTCCAAAGAATTCTCTTTTTCAGAAAAGAGATCTCCGCTCCTTCTTCGAGGAAGTGGGCACCGAGGATTCCATCTGTAAGGATGGGGAAGTCGGAGGGAACTACATGGAACCTTATTATGGTACCATATAGCGGGATTCCGACAGAACCCAAGGTAGAGACCGCTTCCGCTGTAATACCGTACAGCTGGAGCACTTCGTCGTTGGTTATACGATATCGTGGATGTAGCGCAGATTTCTTGATCAAATTCGGCTCCGATCCCGTATCGATCATTAGCGTAGTTTTATTGAGGAGTGCTGCTGATTCTACTTCGATGTGTGGGGCTCTTCCCTTCTGATCTAGTTCGCATTTGGCGATGCGGCCTTTTCCTGCTGATTCACGCTGATTTTCCGAACCGACCTTGGCGAAGCCTCCCGCCTTCGGTCCGGGTTGGGCGGGAGGGCGTTTGCGTTTCCCTGATTCTGTTTGTTGTTAAACTCCCTTTTACGACATTCGTGAATGTCGTGCCCTGGGTTCTTGCAGTAATTGCAGGTTTTTGTGACTCTGCTTGGGCTTGCGGATCTTCGAGGGGGTTCTACCACGTCGCGATACGAACGATTATCGCGGTACGTCTCTCGCGGTGGTGCGCGTTGATCGCGATATGTTTCGCGAGGCGGTGTACGCTGATCGCGATACGATTCGCGATATGGTTCGCGATATGGTTCGCGATATCGATTGGACGTTGGGATCGGCGACGGTTCTCGCCAATCTGAACGCGGTTGGAAATTTTGGTAATAGGATTTACGCTCCGGTGTCGGATCCCGAAATTGTACGTGTTTGGACTCCGGTACGCGACCGTAACGAAGGTTGTCGCGCTCCAATTCTTTGTGTATCTCTATGGACTCGTTGAATATCGTAGACAACGGGCTTCTGTGCAAATGTCGAAGTTCTGTTCGGATCTGAGGAGTAACGCCGCGTATAAAACATTCTACTGTGAGATCATCGACTTCCCCGATAGAGCTAGCATTACAGTCGATGATCGCGTTCCTAATATCTTTGACGCGCGTTATAAAATCTAGTATGTGTTCGTCTTTGCGCATAAATATATTTGCCATATCACCTCGGTAGTGATCTACGGTCTTTTGTGGTCCAAATATTCTCTTTAGTCGGTTACAGAGATCTGTGATGCTGACGTAGCGTTCGTCTTCTGTAGCGGTTGCCGCGCGTCCGCTCAGACGTGTGGAGATGAGGCGTGTAAGCGTGCCTTCAGCACTAGGAGGTAGTAGGTCACGAGCGCGGGTGCACGCGCGTGTAAAGGTAAGAACTGACGGTTGAGAACCGTTGAATGAAGGGATCAAAGCCAACGCTTCTTTAAGCGTAAAGGAATCAGTGGGTGTGTCGTCTGACATACGACGTGTTTTTCGATCTCTTCTAAGAGCGTCGATCTCCGCCAGCGCAGCGTCGCGCTCCTGCCGTAAAGTGGTACAGTCGTGCTCTGTACCCGCTGCATCGCTATTATCCGCGAACTTTTTGGATCTTGTGTCCATTTTTGGAAGTGAAATTGAAACAATGTATGTGGCTGAATTATAATTTATCGATGTTGAAATTGGAAGATACACCAATCGGCAATTTCTTTTGGTAAGTACGGTAGATCCTCTTTTGAAAAGTCACGAATGAAGGACAGTAACACCTTCCTTGGAATTTCGCGGTGGTGCCGCACCTTAAGCGCCGTATTTGTGTCGACGATCTCTATTGGCGGCGGGGGAATTGGAATATCGACCGTTTCGTCGTCAGAGTCGCCGATGGTGATCGTCTCGATGATTCGCTCGGCTCCTGCGCTTTCGCAAGGTTTCAGGATTTCCGGCGCAGGCTGCTGCGCTTGGATTTCCTTCAACTCCCGCTGAATAGCTGCAAGCCTCCTCACTTGCACCTTTCTACCACCACGGCGTCCTCGTTTTCGAGTCTGGTCGGGTTGAGATTGGTTATGGTATGTATGAGTAAAAAAAATTTTTTGGAAAGTAGTTCTAGACACTCACCTTCTTGACTCTGTGCAAGACATCCGGATCAGTCGCAAGGTAACTGCGAGATTCCATCAGATCAAGAACAGTAGCACTAGCGTCAGCGCTTGCGTCAATAAGCAAATGCAAGAACTGGAAATGTGGAAAGGAGATGGTAAGGATCACCAATGTTTGATCTAACCAAATAATTCGCGAAAGTGAACAGCTATCCCACCGCTGTCACCAATTGTTACGTCCCGGATCGCGCTGTTATGGCGAACGCGAGACAGAGCACAATAAAATACCGTTCTTTACGTCCACGCAGCACGTACGTCTGCGTCTAACGGGGACTTTCGCTAATTTGATAGATCGTAAATTGTTACTCACCGAATGCTCCTTGTTGGTTGACGACGACGTTGTAGTTGGTTGTCGTATGAACACGCACTTTCAATGTAAAATGAATATAATATAACGTCTTAATACTCTTTATGATTTATGGGAATAGGAATATATAACACTGAATTGATAATTAAATATAATATATTATAAGGTATACAAATATGCTAACACTAGAACTAGAAGACTTAGAAATAGTAACGCTGGATATAGAATAACTGGAAATAGGAACACTTGAGATAGTAACGCTTGAGATAGTAACGCTTGAGATAGTAACGCTTGAGATAGTAACGCGGTGTGTACTCCGGGAGTTCCGGAGTGGAACTGACGTACTCTGGGAAGTCCAGAGGAAGACTGACGTACTCTGGGAAGTCCAGAGGGATACTGACGTACTCTGGGAAGTCCAGAGGGATACTGACGCTGAGGCTGGGCGCTTGCTTGTTTTATAGTAGTGGAGTGTACAGTAGTGTGTGTTGGTGAATGGAGATTAGATATGAGGAGCGTGAGACCGGGGTAGATTAGGTAGGCGGATGTTTGGGAGATAGGAGAGGAATTCGTATGTTACTGGATCTGGTGTTTATGAGATAAGATAAGGAGTTGGAGTCGAGGAGGATGTTTATAAGATAAGAGAAGAATTCGTATGTTACTGGATCTGGTGTATATGTGATAAGATAAGGAGTTGGAGTCGAGGAGGATGTTTATAAGATTAGATATAGGAGAAGTGTGATGTGATGTCGGAGGAATGTGTTTATAGATAAGAGTTGGTCGTGAGAGCGGATGTCGATAGTCGAGGTTTAGTCTGGAGATAATGAAGGAATGTGTTTATAGATAAGAATATGTCGTGAGAGCGGATGTCGGTAATAGGATATGGTAGTGGCTTAGTATCTATGTTATGGTTAATTCGGTCTTAAGATTATTGGTTACGTGCTTACTTGCTATCTTAATATACTAGAAGGTTCTACGCTATCTTACATTCTAATAGCGTTCGTTCCTTCTCACTCTCACTGTCGCAGGCGAGTGTCTATGTCAAACGTCGCTAGACGTAACAGCGGAAACTGCCATATCTTCGGTATCGTTGTTGTTTCCAGCTGAGATATGCATTATCAGTGATAATCTTCATAATTCTGCTGTTACGAGTGTGCAGAATCACCGAAATCGCTGTTTTCGTGCTTTTGAATGCGAAAAACACGTTTTCTGGTGTTTTCAACACTCCACAGTACGTTTGATATGCGGAAACTGCGATATCTTCGGTATCGTTGTTGTTTCCAGCTGAGATATGCACTTTCAGTGATAATCTTCACGATTCTGCTGTTACAAGTGTGCAGAATCACCGAAATCGCTGTTTTCGTGCTATTGAATGCGAAAAACACGTTTTCTGGTGTTTTCAGCACTCCACAGTGCGTTTGATATGCGGAAACTGCCATATCTTCGGTATCGTTGTTGTTTCCAGCTGAGATATGCATTATCAGTGATAATCTTCATAATTCTGCTGTTACGAGTGTGCAGAATCACCGAAATCGCTGTTTTCGTGCTTTTGAATGCGAAAAACACGTTTTCTGGTGTTTTCAGCACTCCACAGTGCGTTTGATATGCGGAAACTGCCATATCTTCGGTATCGTTGTTGTTTCCAGCTGAGATATGCATTATCAGTGATAATCTTCATAATTCTGCTGTTACGAGTGTGCAGAATCACCGAAATCGCTGTTTTCGTGCTTTTGAATGCGAAAAACACGTTTTCTGGTGTTTTCAACACTCCACAGTGCGTTTGATATGCGGAAACTGCGATATCTTCGGTATCGTTGTTGTTTCCAGCTGAGATATGCACTTTCAGTGATAATCTTCACGATTCTGCTGTTACAAGTGTGCAGAATCACCGAAAACGCTGTTTTCGTGCTTTTGAATGCGAAAAACACGTTTTCTGGTGTTTTCAGCACTCCACAGTGCGTTTGATATGCGGAAACTGCCATATCTTCGGTATCGTTGTTGTTTCCAGCTGAGATATGCATTATCAGTGATAATCTTCATGATTCTGCTGTTACAAGTGTGCAGAATCACCGAAATCGCTGTTTTCGCGCTATTCAATGCGAAAAACACGTTTTCTGGTGTTTGCAGCACTCCACAGTGCGTTTGATATGCGGAAACTGCCATATCTTCGGTATCGTTGTTGTTTCCAGCTGAGATATGCATTATCAGTGATAATCTTCATAATTCTGCTGTTACAAGTGTGCAGAATCACCGAAATCGCTGTTTTCGTGCTTTTGAATGCGAAAAACACGTTTTCTGGTGTTTTCAGCACTCCACAGTGCGTTTGATATGCGGAAACTGCGATATCTTCGGTATCGTTGTTGTTTCCAGCTGAGATATGCACTTTCAGTGATAATCTTCACGATTCTGCTGTTACAAGTGTGCAGAATCACCGAAATCGCTGTTTTCGTGCTATTGAATGCGAAAAACACGTTTTCTGGTGTTTTCAGCACTCCACAGTGCGTTTGATATGCGGAAACTGCCATATCTTCGGTATCGTTGTTGTTTCCAGCTGAGATATGCATTATCAGTGATAATCTTCATGATTCTGCTGTTACAAGTGTGCAGAATCACCGAAATCGCTGTTTTCGCGCTATTCAATGCGAAAAACACGTTTTCTGGTGTTTGCAGCACTCCACAGTGCGTTTGATATGCGGAAACTGCCATATCTTCGGTATCGTTGTTGTTTCCAGCTGAGATATGCACTTTCAGTGATAATCTTCACGATTCTGCTGTTACAAGTGTGCAGAATCACCGAAATCGCTGTTTTCGTGCTTTTGAATGCGAAAAACACGTTTTCTGGTGTTTTCAGCACTCCACAGTGCGTTTGATATGCGGAAACTACGATATCTTCGGTATCGTTGTTGTTTCCAGCTGAGATATGCACTTTCAGTGATAATCTTCACGATTCTGCTGTTACAAGTGTGCAGAATCACCGAAATCGCTGTTTTCGTGCTTTTGAATGCGAAAAACACGTTTTCTGGTGTTTTCAACACTCCACAGTGCGTTTGATATGCGGAAACTGCGATATCTTCGGTATCGTTGTTGTTTCCAGCTGAGATATGCATTATCAGTGATAATCTTCATGATTCTGCTGTTACAAGTGTGCAGAATCACCGAAATCGCTGTTTTCGTGCTATTGAATGCGAAAAACACGTTTTCTGGTGTTTTCAGCACTCCACAGTGCGTTTGATATGCGGAAACTGCCATATCTTCGGTATCGTTGTTGTTTCCAGCTGAGATATGCATTATCAGTGATAATCTTCATAATTCTGCTGTTACAAGTGTGCAGAATCACCGAAATCGCTGTTTTCGTGCTTTTGAATGCGAAAAACACGTTTTCTGGTGTTTTCAGCACTCCACAGTGCGTTTGATATGCGGAAACTGCGATATCTTCGGTATCGTTGTTGTTTCCAGCTGAGATATGCACTTTCAGTGATAATCTTCACGATTCTGCTGTTACAAGTGTGCAGAATCACCGAAATCGCTGTTTTCGTGCTATTGAATGCGAAAAACACGTTTTCTGGTGTTTTCAGTACTCCACAGTGCGTTTGATATGCGGAAACTGCCATATCTTCGGTATCGTTGTTGTTTCCAGCTGAGATATGCATTATCAGTGATAATCTTCATAATTCGGCTGTTACGAGAGTGCAGAATCACCGAAATCGCTGTTTTCGTGCTTTTGAATGCGAAAAACACGTTTTCTGGTGTTTTCAGCACTCCACAGTGCGTTTGATATGCGGAAACTGCCATATCTTCGGTATCGTTGTTGTTTCCAGCTGAGATATGCATTATCAGTGATAATCTTCATAATTCTGCTGTTACGAGTGTGCAGAATCACCGAAATCGCTGTTTTCGTGCTTTTGAATGCGAAAAACACGTTTTCTGGTGTTTTCAACACTCCACAGTGCGTTTGATATGCGGAAACTGCGATATCTTCGGTATCGTTGTTGTTTCCTGCTGAGATATGCACTTTCAGTGATAATCTTCACGATTCTGCTGTTACAAGTGTGCAGAATCACCGAAATCGCTGTTTTCGTGCTTTTGAATGCGAAAAACACGTTTTCTGGTGTTTTCAGCACTCCACAGTGCGTTTGATATGCGGAAACTACGATATCTTCGGTATCGTTGTTGTTTCCAGCTGAGATATGCACTTTCAGTGATAATCTTCACGATTCTGCTGTTACAAGTGTGCAGAATCACCGAAATCGCTGTTTTCGTGCTTTTGAATGCGAAAAACACGTTTTCTGGTGTTTTCAACACTCCACAGTGCGTTTGATATGCGGAAACTGCGATATCTTCGGTATCGTTGTTGTTTCCAGCTGAGATATGCATTATCAGTGATAATCTTCATGATTCTGCTGTTACAAGTGTGCAGAATCACCGAAATCGCTGTTTTCGTGCTATTGAATGCGAAAAACACTTTTTCTGGTGTTTTCAGCACTCCACAGTGCGTTTGATATGCGGAAACTGCCATATCTTCGGTATCGTTGTTGTTTCCAGCTGAGATATGCATTATCAGTGATAATCTTCATAATTCTGCTGTTACAAGTGTGCAGAATCACCGAAATCGCTGTTTTCGTGCTTTTGAATGCGAAAAACACGTTTTCTGGTGTTTTCAGCACTCCACAGTGCGTTTGATATGCGGAAACTGCGATATCTTCGGTATCGTTGTTGTTTCCAGCTGAGATATGCACTTTCAGTGATAATCTTCACGATTCTGCTGTTACAAGTGTGCAGAATCACCGAAATCGCTGTTTTCGTGCTATTGAATGCGAAAAACACGTTTTCTGGTGTTTTCAGTACTCCACAGTGCGTTTGATATGCGGAAACTGCCATATCTTCGGTATCGTTGTTGTTTCCAGCTGAGATATGCATTATCAGTGATAATCTTCATAATTCGGCTGTTACGAGAGTGCAGAATCACCGAAATCGCTGTTTTCGTGCTTTTGAATGCGAAAAACACGTTTTCTGGTGTTTTCAGCACTCCACAGTGCGTTTGATATGCGGAAACTGCCATATCTTCGGTATCGTTGTTGTTTCCAGCTGAGATATGCATTATCAGTGATAATCTTCATAATTCTGCTGTTACGAGTGTGCAGAATCACCGAAATCGCTGTTTTCGTGCTTTTGAATGCGAAAAACACGTTTTCTGGTGTTTTCAACACTCCACAGTGCGTTTGATATGCGGAAACTGCGATATCTTCGGTATCGTTGTTGTTTCCAGCTGAGATATGCACTTTCAGTGATAATCTTCACGATTCTGCTGTTACAAGTGTGCAGAATCACCGAAAACGCTGTTTTCGTGCTTTTGAATGCGAAAAACACGTTTTCTGGTGTTTTCAGCACTCCACAGTGCGTTTGATATGCGGAAACTACGATATCTTCGGTATCGTTGTTGTTTCCAGCTGAGATATGCATCTTCAGTGATAATCTTCATGATTCTGCTGTTACAAGTGTGCAGAATCACCGAAATCGCTGTTTTCGTGCTTTTGAATGCGAAAAACACGTTTTCTGGTGTTTTCAGCACTCCACAGTGCGTTTGATATGCGGAAACTGCGATATCTTCGGTATCGTTGTTGTTTCCAGCTGAGATATGCACTTTCAGTGATAATCTTCACGATTCTGCTGTTACAAGTGTGCAGAATCACCGAAATCGCTGTTTTCGTGCTATTGAATGCGAAAAACACGTTTTCTGGTGTTTTCAGCACTCCACAGTGCGTTTGATATGCGGAAACTGCCATATCTTCGGTATCGTTGTTGTTTCCAGCTGAGATATGCATTATCAGTGATAATCTTCATAATTCTGCTGTTACGAGTGTGCAGAATCACCGAAATCGCTGTTTTCGTGCTTTTGAATGCGAAAAACACGTTTTCTGGTGTTTTCAGCACTCCACAGTGCGTTTGATATGCGGAAACTGCCATATCTTCGGTATCGTTGTTGTTTCCAGCTGAGATATGCATTATCAGTGATAATCTTCATAATTCAGCTGTTACAAGTGTGCAGAATCACCGAAATCGCTGTTTTCGCGCTATTCAATGCGAAAAACACGTTTTCTGGTGTTTGCAGCACTCCACAGTGCGTTTGATATGCGGAAACTGCCATATCTTCGGTATCGTTGTTGTTTCCAGCTGAGATATGCATTATCAGTGATAATCTTCATGATTCTGCTGTTACAAGTGTGCAGAATCACCGAAATCGCCGTTTTCGCGCTATTCAATGCGAAAAACACGTTTTCTGGTGTTTGCAGCACTCCACAGTGCGTTTGATATGCGGAAACTGCCATATCTTCGGTATCGTTGTTGTTTCCAGCTGAGATATGCATTATCAGTGATAATCTTCATAATTCTGCTGTTACAAGTGTGCAGAATCACCGAAATCGCTGTTTTCGTGCTTTTGAATGCGAAAAACACGTTTTCTGGTGTTTTCAGCACTCCACAGTGCGTTTGATATGCGGAAACTGCGATATCTTCGGTATCGTTGTTGTTTCCAATTGAGATATGCACTTTCAGTGATAATCGTCACGATTCTGCTGTTACAAGTGTGCAGAATCACCGAAATCGCTGTTTTCGTGCTATTGAATGCGAAAAACACGTTTTCTGGTGTTTTCAGCACTCCACAGTGCGTTTGATATGCGGAAACTGCCATATCTTCGGTATCGTTGTTGTTTCCAGCTGAGATATGCATTATCAGTGATAATCTTCATAATTCTGCTGTTACGAGTGTGCAGAATCACCGAAATCGCTGTTTTCGTGCTTTTGAATGCGAAAAACACGTTTTCTGGTGTTTTCAGCACTCCACAGTGCGTTTGATATGCGGAAACTGCCATATCTTCGGTATCGTTGTTGTTTCCAGCTGAGATATGCATTATCAGTGATAATCTTCATAATTCTGCAGTTACGAGTGTGCAGAATCACCGAAATCGCTGTTTTCGTGCTTTTGAATGCGAAAAACACGTTTTCTGGTGTTTTCAACACTCCACAGTGCGTTTGATATGCGGAAACTGCGATATCTTCGGTATCGTTGTTGTTTCCAGCTGAGATATGCACTTTCAGTGATAATCTTCACGATTCTGCTGTTACAAGTGTGCAGAATCACCGAAAACGCTGTTTTCGTGCTTTTGAATGCGAAAAACACGTTTTCTGGTGTTTTCAGCACTCCACAGTGCGTTTGATATGCGGAAACTACGATATCTTCGGTATCGTTGTTGTTTCCAGCTGAGATATGCATCTTCAGTGATAATCTTCATGATTCTGCTGTTACAAGTGTGCAGAATTACCGAAATCGCTGTTTTCGTGCTATTGAATGCGAAAAACACGTTTTCTGGTGTTTTCAGCACTCCACAGTGCGTTTGATATGCGGAAACTGCCATATCTTCGGTATCGTTGTTGTTTCCAGCTGAGATATGCATTATCAGTGATAATCTTCTTAATTCTGCTGTTACGAGTGTGCAGAATCACCGAAATCGCTGTTTTCGTGCTTTTGAATGCGAAAAACACGTTTTCTGGTGTTTTCAGCACTCCACAGTGCGTTTGATATGCGGAAACTGCCATATCTTCGGTATCGTTGTTGTTTCCAGCTGAGATATGCATTATCAGTGATAATCTTCATAATTCTGCTGTTACGAGTGTGCAGAATCACCGAAATCGCTGTTTTCGTGCTTTTGAATGCGAAAAACACGTTTTCTGGTGTTTTCAACACTCCACAGTGCGTTTGATATGCGGAAACTGCGATATCTTCGGTATCGTTGTTGTTTCCAGCTGAGATATGCACTTTCAGTGATAATCTTCACGATTCTGCTGTTACAAGTGTGCAGAATCACCGAAAACGCTGTTTTCGTGCTTTTGAATGCGAAAAACACGTTTTCTGGTGTTTTCAGCACTCCACAGTGCGTTTGATATGCGGAAACTACGATATCTTCGGTATCGTTGTTGTTTCCAGCTGAGATATGCATCTTCAGTGATAATCTTCATGATTCTGCTGTTACAAGTGTGCAGAATCACCGAAATCGCTGTTTTCGTGCTTTTGAATGCGAAAAACACGTTTTCTGGTGTTTTCAGCACTCCACAGTGCGTTTGATATGCGGAAACTACGATATCTTCGGTATCGTTGTTGTTTCCAGCTGAGACATGCATTTTCAGTGATAATCTTCATGATTCTGCTGTTACAAGTGTGCAGAATCACCGAAATCGCTGTTTTCGCGCTATTCAATGCGAAAAACACGTTTTCTGGTGTTTGCAGCACTCCACAGTGCGTTTGATATGCGGAAACTGCCATATCTTCGGTATCGTTGTTGTTTCCAGCTGAGATATGCATTATCAGTGATAATCTTCATGATTCTGCTGTTACAAGTGTGCAGAATCACCGAAATCGCTGTTTTCGCGCTATTCAATGCGAAAAACACGTTTTCTGGTGTTTGCAGCACTCCACAGTGCGTTTGATATGCGGAAACTGCCATATCTTCGGTATCGTTGTTGTTTCCAGCTGAGATATGCATTATCAGTGATAATCTTCATAATTCTGCTGTTACAAGTGTGCAGAATCACCGAAATCGCTGTTTTCGTGCTTTTGAATGCGAAAAACACGTTTTCTGGTGTTTTCAGCACTCCACAGTGCGTTTGATATGCGGAAACTGCGATATCTTCGGTATCGTTGTTGTTTCCAGCTGAGATATGCACTTTCAGTGATAATCTTCACGATTCTGCTGTTACAAGTGTGCAGAATCACCGAAATCGCTGTTTTCGTGCTATTGAATGCGAAAAACACGTTTTCTGGTGTTTTCAGCACTCCACAGTGCGTTTGATATGCGGAAACTGCCATATCTTCGGTATCGTTGTTGTTTCCAGCTGAGATATGCATTATCAGTGATAATCTTCATGATTCTGCTGTTACAAGTGTGCAGAATCACCGAAATCGCTGTTTTCGCGCTATTCAATGCGAAAAACACGTTTTCTGGTGTTTGCAGCACTCCACAGTGCGTTTGATATGCGGAAACTGCCATATCTTCGGTATCGTTGTTGTTTCCAGCTGAGATATGCACTTTCAGTGATAATCTTCACGATTCTGCTGTTACAAGTGTGCAGAATCACCGAAATCGCTGTTTTCGTGCTTTTGAATGCGAAAAACACGTTTTCTGGTGTTTTCAGCACTCCACAGTGCGTTTGATATGCGGAAACTACGATATCTTCGGTATCGTTGTTGTTTCCAGCTGAGATATGCACTTTCAGTGATAATCTTCACGATTCTGCTGTTACAAGTGTGCAGAATCACCGAAATCGCTGTTTTCGTGCTTTTGAATGCGAAAAACACGTTTTCTGGTGTTTTCAACACTCCACAGTGCGTTTGATATGCGGAAACTGCGATATCTTCGGTATCGTTGTTGTTTCCAGCTGAGATATGCATTATCAGTGATAATCTTCATGATTCTGCTGTTACAAGTGTGCAGAATCACCGAAATCGCTGTTTTCGTGCTATTGAATGCGAAAAACACGTTTTCTGGTGTTTTCAGCACTCCACAGTGCGTTTGATATGCGGAAACTGCCATATCTTCGGTATCGTTGTTGTTTCCAGCTGAGATATGCATTTTCAGTGATAATCTTCATGATTCTGCTGTTACAAGTGTGCAGAATCACCGAAATCGCTGTTTTCGCGCTATTCAATGCGAAAAACACGTTTTCTGGTGTTTTCAGCACTCCACAGTGCGTTTGATATGCGGAAACTGCCATATCTTCGGTATCGTTGTTGTTTCCAGCTGAGATATGCATTATCAGTGATAATCTTCATAATTCTGCTGTTACAAGTGTGCAGAATCACCGAAATCGCTGTTTTCGTGCTTTTGAATGCGAAAAACACGTTTTCTGGTGTTTTCAACACTCCACAGTGCGTCTGATATGCGGAAACTACGATATCTTCGGTATCGTTGTTGTTTCCAGCTGAGATATGCACTTTCAGTTATAATCTTCACGATTCTGCTGTTACAAGTGTGCAGAATCACCGAAATCGCTGTTTTCGTGCTTTCGAATGCGAAAAACACGTTTTCTGGTGTTTTCAGCACTCCACAGTGCGTTTGATATGCGGAAACTACGATATCTTCGGTATCGTTGTTGTTTCCAGCTGAGATATGCACTTTCAGTGATAATCTTCACGATTCTGCTGTTACAAGTGTGCAGAATCACCGAAATCGCTGTTTTCGTGCTTTTGAATGCGAAAAACACGTTTTCTGGTGTTTTCAGCACTCCACAGTGCGTTTGATATGCGGAAACTACGATATCTTCGGTATCGTTGTTGTTTCCAGCTGAGATATGCACTTTCAGTGATAATCTTCACGATTCTGCTGTTACAAGTGTGCAGAATCACCGAAATCGCTGTTTTCGTGCTATTGAATGCGAAAAACACGTTTTCTGGTGTTTTCAGAACTCCACAGTGCGTTTGATATGCGGAAACTGCGATATCTTCGGTATCGTTGTTGTTTCCAGCTGAGATATGCACTTTCAGTGATAATCTTCACGATTCTGCTGTTACAAGTGTGCAGAATCACCGAAATCGCTGTTTTCGTGCTTTTGAATGCGAAAAACACGTTTTCTGGTGTTTTCAACACTCCACAGTGCGTTTCATATGCGGAAACTGCCATATCTTCGGTATCGTTGTTGTTTCCAGCTGAGATATGCATTATCAGTGATAATCTTCATGATTCTGCTGTTACAAGTGTGCAGAATCACCGAAATCGCTGTTCTCGCGCTATTCAATGCGAAAAACACGTTTTCTGGTGTTTTCAGCACTCCACAGTGCGTTTGATATGCGGAAACTACGATATCTTCGGTATCGTTGTTGTTTCCAGCTGAGATATGCACTTTCAGTGATAATCTTCACGATTCTGCTGTTACAAGTGTGCAGAATCACCGAAATCGCTGTTTTCGTGCTTTTGAATGCGAAAAACACGTTTTCTGGTGTTTTCAGCACTCCACAGTGCGTTTGATATGCGGAAACTACGATATCTTCGGTATCGTTGTTGTTTCCAGCTGAGATATGCACTTTCAGTGATAATATTCACGATTCTGCTGTTAGAAGTGTGCAGAATCACCGAAATCGCTGTTTTCGTGCTTTTGAATGCGAAAAACACGTTTTCTGATGTTTTCAACTCTCCACAGTGCGTTTGATATGCGGAAACTGCGATATCTTCGGTATCGTTGTTGTTTCCAGCTGAGATATGCACTTTCAGTGATAATCTTCACGATTCTGCTGTTAGAAGTGTGCAGAATCACCGAAAACGCTGTTTTCGTGCTTTTGAATGCGAAAAACACGTTTTCTGGTGTTTTCAGCACTCCACAGTGCGTTTGATATGCGGAAACTGCGATATCTTCGGTATCGTTGTTGTTTCCAGCTGAGATATGCACTTTCAGTGATAATCTTCACGATTCTGCTGTTACAAGTGTGCAGAATCACCGAAATCGCTGTTTTCGTGCTATTGAATGCGAAAAACACGTTTTCTGGTGTTTTCAGCACTCCACAGTGCGTTTGATATGCGGAAACTGCGATATCTTCGGTATCGTTGTTGTTTCCAGCTGAGATATGCACTTTCAGTGATAATCTTCACGATTCTGCTGTTACAAGTGTGCAGAACCACCGAAATCGCTGTTTTTGTGCTATTGAATGCGAAAAACACGTTTTCTGGTGTTTTCAGCACTCCACAGTGCGTTTGATATGCGGAAACTACGATATCTTCGGTATCGTTGTTGTTTCCAGCTGAGATATGCACTTTCAGTGATAATCTTCACGATTCTGCTGTTAGAAGTGTGCAGAATCACCGAAATCGCTGTTTTCGTGCTTTTGAATGCGAAAAACACGTTTTCTGGTGTTTTCAACACTCCACAGTGCGTTTGATATGCGGAAACTGCGATATCTTCGGTATCGTTGTTGTTTCCAGCTGAGATATGCACTTTCAGTGATAATCTTCACGATTCTGCTGTTAGAAGTGTGCAGAATCACCGAAAACGCTGTTTTCGTGCTTTTGAATGCGAAAAACACGTTTTCTGGTGTTTTCAGCACTCCACAGTGCGTTTGATATGCGGAAACTGCGATATCTTCGGTATCGTTGTTGTTTCCAGCTGAGATATGCACTTTCAGTGATAATCTTCACGATTCTGCTGTTACAAGTGTGCAGAATCACCGAAATCGCTGTTTTCGTGCTATTGAATGCGAAAAACACGTTTTCTGGTGTTTTCAGCACTCCACAGTGCGTTTGATATGCGGAAACTGCGATATCTTCGGTATCGTTGTTGTTTCCAGCTGAGATATGCACTTTCAGTGATAATCTTCACGATTCTGCTGTTACAAGTGTGCAGAATCACCGAAATCGCTGTTTTTGTGCTATTGAATGCGAAAAACACGTTTTCTGGTGTTTTCAGCACTCCACAGTGCGTTTGATATGCGGAAACTACGATATCTTCGGTATCGTTGTTGTTTCCAGCTGAGATATGCACTTTCAGTGATAATCTTCACGATTCTGCTGTTAGAAGTGTGCAGAATCACCGAAATCGCTGTTTTCGTGCTTTTGAATGCGAAAAACACGTTTTCTGGTGTTTTCAACACTCCACAGTGCGTTTGATATGCGGAAACTGCGATATCTTCGGTATCGTTGTTGTTTCCAGCTGAGATATGCACTTTCAGTGATAATCTTCACGATTCTGCTGTTAGAAGTGTGCAGAATCACCGAAAACGCTGTTTTCGTGCTTTTGAATGCGAAAAACACGTTTTCTGGTGTTTTCAGCACTCCACAGTGCGTTTGATATGCGGAAACTGCGATATCTTCGGTATCGTTGTTGTTTCCAGCTGAGATATGCACTTTCAGTGATAATCTTCACGATTCTGCTGTTACAAGTGTGCAGAATCACCGAAATCGCTGTTCTCGCGCTATTCAATGCGAAAAACACGTTTTCTGGTGTTTTCAGCACTCCACAGTGCGTTTGATATGCGGAAACTACGATATCTTCGGTATCGTTGTTGTTTCCAGCTGAGATATGCACTTTCAGTGATAATCTTCCCGATTCTGCTGTTACAAGTGTGCAGAATCACCGAAATCGCTGTTTTCGTGCTTTTGAATGCGAAAAACACGTTTTCTGGTGTTTTCAGCACTCCACAGTGCGTTTGATATGCGGAAACTACGATATCTTCGGTATCGTTGTTGTTTCCAGCTGAGATATGCACTTTCAGTGATAATCTTCACGATTCTGCTGTTACAAGTGTGCAGAATCACCGAAATCGCTGTTTTCGTGCTTTTGAATGCGAAAAACACGTTTTCTGGTGTTTTCAGCACTTCACAGTGCGTTTGATATGCGGAAACTACGATATCTTCGGTATCGTTGTTGTTTCCAGCTGAGATATGCACTTTCAGTGATAATCTTCACGATTCTGCTGTTAGAAGTGTGCAGAATCACCGAAATCGCTGTTTTCGTGCTTTTGAATGCGAAAAACACGTTTTCTGGTGTTTTCAACTCTCCACAGTGCGTTTGATATGCGGAAACTGCGATATCTTCGGTATCGTTGTTGTTTCCAGCTGAGATATGCACTTTCAGTGATAATCTTCACGATTCTGCTGTTAGAAGTGTGCAGAATCACCGAAAACGCTGTTTTCGTGCTTTTGAATGCGAAAAACACGTTTTCTGGTGTTTTCAGCACTCCACAGTGCGTTTGATATGCGGAAACTGCGATATCTTCGGTATCGTTGTTGTTTCCAGCTGAGATATGCACTTTCAGTGATAATCTTCACGATTCTGCTGTTACAAGTGTGCAGAATCACCGAAATCGCTGTTTTCGTGCTTTTGAATGCGAAAAACACGTTTTCTGGTGTTTTCAACACTCCACAGTGCGTTTGATATGCGGAAACTGCGATATCTTCGGTATCGTTGTTGTTTCCAGCTGAGATATGCACTTTCAGTGATAATCTTCACGATTCTGCTGTTACAAGTGTGCAGAATCACCGAAAACGCTGTTTTCGTGCTTTTGAATGCGAAAAACACGTTTTCTGGTGTTTTCAGCACTCCACAGTGCGTTTGATATGCGGAAACTGCGATATCTTCGGTATCGTTGTTGTTTCCAGCTGAGATATGCACTTTCAGTGATAATCTTCACGATTCTGCTGTTACAAGTGTGCAGAATCACCGAAATCGCTGTTTTCGTGCTATTGAATGCGAAAAACACGTTTTCTGGTGTTTTCAGCACTCCACAGTGCGTTTGATATGCGGAAACTGCGATATCTTCGGTATCGTTGTTGTTTCCAGCTGAGATATGCACTTTCAGTGATAATCTTCACGATTCTGCTGTTACAAGTGTGCAGAATCACCGAAATCGCTGTTTTTGTGCTATTGAATGCGAAAAACACGTTTTCTGGTGTTTTCAGCACTCCACAGTGCGTTTGATATGCGGAAACTACGATATCTTCGGTATCGTTGTTGTTTCCAGCTGAGACATGCATTTTCAGTGATAATCTTCATGATTCTGCTGTTACAAGTGTGCAGAATCACCGAAATCGCTGTTTTCGTGCTATTGAATGCGAAAAACACGTTTTCTGGTGTTTTCAGCACTCCACAGTGCGTTTGATATGCGGAAACTGCCATATCTTCGGTATCGTTGTTGTTTCCAGCTGAGATATGCATTATCAGTGATAATCTTCATAATTCTGCTGTTACAAGTGTGCAGAATCACCGAAATCGCTGTTTTCGTGCTTTTGAATGCGAAAAACACGTTTTCTGGTGTTTTCAACACTCCACAGTGCGTTTGATATGCGGTGTTACGTCGGCAAGCGACGTTGGAATTAGTCATAAGCATATATATACATACACACATATATACGATAAGCATAGTAGTCATAAGCGCGCCCTTACTCCTGTTAGAATTATTTATAAGCATAGTCATAAGCGCGCCTTCACTCCCGCTACATCCTACTATCAGTTCCTATGTCATCCTTCCAGAAGCTTCTAGAATAATCTAGATCATTCTAGAAGCATTCCCTGATAATCCCATCCCTTTCCCAAGCTCAACATCACATAAACATCCACCGAACCTTCCAGACTAAACCACCAAGCCAAACACATTCCATTCCCACACTCGTATTATATTCCAACTCCTTATCTCCCAAACATCCGCCGACCGCCAGACCTAATCTCCCGCCACACACCAATCCTATGACGTCATCATGCACGTGTCCCGACTCCCAGGCCTCTCCTTATCGCATTCCTCCGCTATCTCATAAACATTCTGACTCCCACGATCCAAGCCACACGTGTCCTAATCTCCTCCAGACAAATTCCTCCGCTATCATATCTACACCACACCCCGCGCCTACAACCACACAGTATAATTAAACCATTCCGCCAGCCACTTAGTCAGTCTGAGCCCAGAGCTCGAGGAGCTCACATCACCGCGTTTCTACATCTTGTATTTCTATATCCTGCGATTCTATATCTAGTATTCTTTAACTGCATTCTATATCTTGTATTACTACCTATCTCTTAGTATAACTCCATTGTATTCTATAATCCCAAAGTGTATTAAAGTTCATATAATTGTCTAACTATAATTCTAATTATTCCAACTTCCAAACCGAGTGCGCGCTACTGAATTATATCTATTACGTTCAACTTTAGTCTGCTGATCAACCAGGAGTTGAGGTGAGTAACCACTACCATTCAATTGAATTAGCGAGAGACCCCGTCAGACGCAGACGTACGCGCTGCGTGGACGTTTAAAGAACAGCAAATTGTTGTGCTCGATCTTGGTTTTGCCTGTTTGCGCGATCCGGGACGTAACAGCGGAAACTGCGATATCTTCGGTATCGTTGTTGTTTCCAGCTGAGATATGCACTTTCAGTGATAATCTTCACGATTCTGCTGTTACAAGTGTGCAGAATCACCGAAAACGCTGTTTTCGTGCTTTTGAATGCGAAAAACACGTTTTCTGGTGTTTTCAGCACTCCACAGTGCGTTTGATATGCGGAAACTGCGATATCTTCGGTATCGTTGTTGTTTCCAGCTGAGATATGCACTTTCAGTGATAATCTTCACGATTCTGCTGTTAAAAGTGTGCAGAATCACCGAAATCGCTGTTTTCGTGCTTTTGAATGCGAAAAACACGTTTTCTGGTGTTTTCAGCACTCCACAGTGCGTTTGATATGCGGAAACCACGATATCTTCGGTATCGTTGTTGTTTCCAGCTGAGATATGCACTTTCAGTGATAATCTTCACGATTCTGCTGTTACAAGTGTGCAGAATCACCGAAAACGCTGTTTTCGTGCTTTTGAATGCGAAAAACACGTTTTCTGGTGTTTTCAGCACTCCACAGTGCGTTTGATATGCGGAAACTGCGATATCTTCGGTATCGTTGTTGTTTCCAGCTGAGATATGCACTTTCAGTGATAATCTTCACGATTCTGCTGTTACAAGTGTGCAGAATCACCGAAATCGCTGTTTTCGTGCTTTTGAATGCGAAAAACACGTTTTCTGGTGTTTTCAGCACTCCACAGTGCGTTTGATATGCGGAAACTACGATATCTTCGGTATCGTTGTTGTTTCCAGCTGAGATATGCACTTTCAGTGATAATCTTCACGATTCTGCTGTTACAAGTGTGCAGAATCACCGAAATCGCTGTTTTCATGCTTTTGAATGCGAAAAACACGTTTTCTGGTGTTTTCAGCACTCCACAGTGCGTTTGATATGCGGAAACTACGATATCTTCGGTATCGTTGTTGTTTCCAGCTGAGATATGCACTTTCAGTGATAATCTTCACGATTCTGCTGTTACAAGTGTGCAGAATCACCGAAATCGCTGTTCTCGCGCTATTCAATGCGAAAAACACGTTTTCTGGTGTTTTCAGCACTCCACAGTGCGTTTGATATGCGGAAACTGCGATATCTTCGGTATCGTTGTTGTTTCCAGCTGAGATATGCACTTTCAGTGATAATCTTCACGATTCTGCTGTTACAAGTGTGCAAAATCACCGAAATCGCTGTTTTCGTGCTATTGAATGCGAAAAACACGTTTTCTGGTGTTTTCAGCACTCCACAGTGCGTTTGATATGCGGAAACTGCGATATCTTCGGTATCGTTGTTGTTTCCAGCTGAGATATGCATTATCAGTGATAATCTTCATGATTCTGCTGTTACAAGTGTGCAGAATCACCGAAATCGCTGTTCTCGCGCTATTCAATGCGAAAAACACGTTTTCTGGTGTTTTCAGCACTCCACAGTGCGTTTGATATGCGGAAACTGCGATATCTTCGGTATCGTTGTTGTTTCCAGCTGAGATATGCATTATCAGTGATAATCTTCATGATTCTGCTGTTACAAGTGTGCAGAATCACCGAAATCGCTGTTCTCGCGCTATTCAATGCGAAAAACACGTTTTCTGGTGTTTTCAGCACTCCACAGTGCGTTTGATATGCGGAAACTGCCATATCTTCGGTATCGTTGTTGTTTCCAGCTGAGATATGCACTTTCAGTGATAATCTTCACGATTCTGCTGTTACAAGTGTGCAGAATCACCGAAAACGCTGTTTTCGTGCTTTTGAATGCGAAAAACACGTTTTCTGGTGTTTTCAGCACTCCACAGTGCGTTTGATATGCGGAAACTGCGATATCTTCGGTATCGTTGTTGTTTCCAGCTGAGATATGCACTTTCAGTGATAATCTTCACGATTCTGCTGTTACAAGTGTGCAGAATCACCGAAATCGCTGTTTTCGTGCTATTGAATGCGAAAAACACGTTTTCTGGTGTTTTCAGCACTCCACAGTGCGTTTGATATGCGGAAACTGCGATATCTTCGGTATCGTTGTTGTTTCCAGCTGAGATATGCACTTTCAGTGATAATCTTCACGATTCTGCTGTTACAAGTGTGCAGAATCACCGAAATCGCTGTTTTTGTGCTATTGAATGCGAAAAACACGTTTTCTGGTGTTTTCAGCACTCCACAGTGCGTTTCATATGCGGAAACTGCCATATCTTCGGTATCGTTGTTGTTTCCAGCTGAGATATGCATTATCAGTGATAATCTTCATGATTCTGCTGTTACAAGTGTGCAGAATCACCGAAATCGCTGTTCTCGCGCTATTCAATGCGAAAAACACGTTTTCTGGTGTTTTCAGCACTCCACAGTGCGTTTGATATGCGGAAACTGCGATATCTTCGGTATCGTTGTTGTTTCCAGCTGAGATATGCACTTTCAGTGATAATCTTCACGATTCTGCTGTTACAAGTGTGCAAAATCACCGAAATCGCTGTTTTCGTGCTATTGAATGCGAAAAACACGTTTTCTGGTGTTTTCAGCACTCCACAGTGCGTTTGAAATGCGGAAACTACGATATCTTCGGTATCGTTGTTGTTTCCAGCTGAGACATGCATTTTCAGTGATAATCTTCATGATTCTGCTGTTACAAGTGTGCAGAATCACCGAAATCGCTGTTTTCGTGCTATTGAATGCGAAAAACACGTTTTCTGGTGTTTTCAGCACTCCACAGTGCGTTTGATATGCGGAAACTGCGATATCTTCGGTATCGTTGTTGTTTCCAGCTGAGATATGCATTATCAGTGATAATCTTCATGATTCTGCTGTTACAAGTGTGCAGAATCACCGAAATCGCTGTTCTCGCGCTATTCAATGCGAAAAACACGTTTTCTGGTGTTTTCAGCACTCCACAGTGCGTTTGATATGCGGAAACTGCGATATCTTCGGTATCGTTGTTGTTTCCAGCTGAGATATGCATTATCAGTGATAATCTTCATGATTCTGCTGTTACAAGTGTGCAGAATCACCGAAATCGCTGTTCTCGCGCTATTCAATGCGAAAAACACGTTTTCTGGTGTTTTCAGCACTCCACAGTGCGTTTGATATGCGGAAACTGCCATATCTTCGGTATCGTTGTTGTTTCCAGCTGAGATATGCACTTTCAGTGATAATCTTCACGATTCTGCTGTTACAAGTGTGCAGAATCACCGTAATCGCTGTTTTCGTGCTATTGAATGCGAAAAACACGTTTTCTGGTGTTTTCAACACTCCACAGTGCGTTTGATATGCGGAAACTGCGATATCTTCGGTATCGTTGTTGTTTCCAGCTGAGATATGCACTTTCAGTGATAATCTTCACGATTCTGCTGTTACAAGTGTGCAGAATCACCGAAAACGCTGTTTTCGTGCTTTTGAATGCGAAAAACACGTTTTCTGGTGTTTTCAGCACTCCACAGTGCGTTTGATATGCGGAAACTGCGATATCTTCGGTATCGTTGTTGTTTCCAGCTGAGATATGCATTATCAGTGATAATCTTCATGATTCTGCTGTTACAAGTGTGCAGAATCACCGAAATCGCTGTTCTCGCGCTATTCAATGCGAAAAACACGTTTTCTGGTGTTTTCAGCACTCCACAGTGCGTTTGATATGCGGAAACTGCGATATCTTCGGTATCGTTGTTGTTTCCAGCTGAGATATGCACTTTCAGTGATAATCTTCACGATTCTGCTGTTACAAGTGTGCAGAATCACCGTAATCGCTGTTTTCGTGCTATTGCATGCGAAAAACACGTTTTCTGGTGTTTTCAACACTCCACAGTGCGTTTGATATGCGGAAACTGCGATATCTTCGGTATCGTTGTTGTTTCCAGCTGAGATATGCACTTTCAGTGATAATCTTCACGATTCTGCTGTTACAAGTGTGCAGAATCACCGAAAACGCTGTTTTCGTGCTTTTGAATGCGAAAAACACGTTTTCTGGTGTTTTCAGCACTCCACAGTGCGTTTGATATGCGGAAACTGCGATATCTTCGGTATCGTTGTTGTTTCCAGCTGAGATATGCACTTTCAGTGATAATCTTCACGATTCTGCTGTTACAAGTGTGCAGAATCACCGAAAACGCTGTTTTCGTGCTTTTGAATGCGAAAAACACGTTTTCTGGTGTTTTCAGCACTCCACAGTGCGTTTGATATGCGGAAACTGCGATATCTTCGGTATCATTGTTGTTTCCAGCTGAGATATGCACTTTCAGTGATAATCTTCACGATTCTGCTGTTACAAGTGTGCAGAATCACCGAAATCGCTGTTTTCGTGCTTTTGAATGCGAAAAACACGTTTTCTGGTGTTTTCAGCACTCCACAGTGCGTTTGATATGCGGAAACTGCGATATCTTCGGTATCGTTGTTGTTTCCAGCTGAGATATGCATTATCAGTAATAATCTTCATGATTCTGCTGTTACAAGTGTGCAGAATCACCGAAATCGCTGTTCTCGCGCTATTCAATGCGAAAAACACGTTTTCTGGTGTTTTCAACAGTCCACAGTGCGTTTCATATGCGGAAACTGCCATATCATCGGTATCGTTGTTGTTTCCAGCTGAGATATGCACTTTCAGTGATAATCTTCACGATTCTGCTGTTACAAGTGTGCAGAATCACCGAAATCGCTGTTTTCGCGCTATTCAATGCGAAAAACACGTTTTCTGGTGTTTTCAGCACTCCACAGTGCGTTTGATATGCGAAAACTGCGATATCTTCGGTATCGTTGTTGTTTCCAGCTGAGATATGCACTTTCAGTGATAATCTTCACGATTCTGCTGTTACAAGTGTGCAAAATCACCGAAATCGCTGTTTTCGTGCTATTGAATGCGAAAAACACGTTTTCTGGTGTTTTCAACAGTCCACAGTGCGTTTCATATGCGGAAACTGCCATATCATCGGTATCGTTGTTGTTTCCAGCTGAGATATGCACTTTCAGTGATAATCTTCACGATTCTGCTGTTACAAGTGTGCAGAATCACCGAAATCGCTGTTTTCGCGCTATTCAATGCGAAAAACACGTTTTCTGGTGTTTTCAGCACTCCACAGTGCGTTTGATATGCGGAAACTGCCATATCTTCGGTATCGATGTTGTTTCCAGCTGAGATATGCATTATCAGTGATAATCTTCATGATTCTGCTGTTACAAGTGTGCAGAATCACCGAAATCGCTGTTCTCGCGTTATTCAATGCGAAAAACACGTTTTCTGGTGTTTTCAGCACTCCACAGTGCGTTTGATATGCGGAAACTGCGATATCTTCGGTATCGTTGTTGTTTCCAGCTGAGATATGCACTTTCAGTGATAATCTTCACGATTCTGCTGTTACAAGTGTGCAGAATCACCGAAATCGCTGTTTTCGTGCTTTTGAATGCGAAAAACACGTTTTCTGGTGTTTTCAGCACTCCACAGTGCGTTTGATATGCGGAAACTACGATATCTTCGGTATCGATGTTGTTTCCAGCTGAGACATGCATTTTCAGTGATAATCTTCATGATTCTGCTGTTACAAGTGTGCAGAATCACCGAAATCGCTGTTTTCGTGCTATTGAATGCGAAAAACACGTTTTCTGGTGTTTTCAGCACTCCACAGTGCGTTTCATATGCGGAAACTGCCATATCTTCGGTATCGTTGTTGTTTCCAGCTGAGATATGCACTTTCAGTGATAATCTTCACGATTCTGCTGTTACAAGTGTGCAAAATCACCGAAATCGCTGTTTTCGTGCTATTGAATGCGAAAAACACGTTTTCTGGTGTTTTCAACACTCCACAGTGCGTTTGATATGCGGAAACTGCGATATCTTCGGTATCGTTGTTGTTTCCAGCTGAGATATGCACTTTCAGTGATAATCTTCACGATTCTGCTGTTACAAGTGTGCAGAATCACCGAAAACGCTGTTTTCGTGCTTTTGAATGCGAAAAACACGTTTTCTGGTGTTTTCAGCACTCCACAGTGCGTTTGATATGCGGAAACTGCGATATCTTCGGTATCGTTGTTGTTTCCAGCTGAGATATGCATTATCAGTGATAATCTTCATGATTCTGCTGTTACAAGTGTGCAGAATCACCGAAATCGCTGTTCTCGCGCTATTCAATGCGAAAAACACGTTTTCTGGTGTTTTCAGCACTCCACAGTGCGTTTGATATGCGGAAACTGCGATATCTTCGGTATCGTTGTTGTTTCCAGCTGAGATATGCACTTTCAGTGATAATCTTCACGATTCTGCTGTTACAAGTGTGCAGAATCACCGTAATCGCTGTTTTCGTGCTATTGAATGCGAAAAACACGTTTTCTGGTGTTTTCAACACTCCACAGTGCGTTTGATATGCGGAAACTGCGATATCTTCGGTATCGTTGTTGTTTCCAGCTGAGATATGCACTTTCAGTGATAATCTTCACGATTCTGCTGTTACAAGTGTGCAGAATCACCGAAAACGCTGTTTTCGTGCTTTTGAATGCGAAAAACACGTTTTCTGGTGTTTTCAGCACTCCACAGTGCGTTTGATATGCGGAAACTGCGATATCTTCGGTATCGTTGTTGTTTCCAGCTGAGATATGCACTTTCAGTGATAATCTTCACGATTCTGCTGTTACAAGTGTGCAGAATCACCGTAATCGCTGTTTTCGTGCTATTGAATGCGAAAAACACGTTTTCTGGTGTTTTCAACACTCCACAGTGCGTTTGATATGCGGAAACTGCGATATCTTCGGTATCGTTGTTGTTTCCAGCTGAGATATGCACTTTCAGTGATAATCTTCACGATTCTGCTGTTACAAGTGTGCAGAATCACCGAAATCGCTGTTTTCGTGCTTTTGAATGCGAAAAACACGTTTTCTGGTGTTTTCAGCACTCCACAGTGCGTTTGATATGCGGAAACTGCGATATCTTCGGTATCGTTGTTGTTTCCAGCTGAGATATGCATTATCAGTAATAATCTTCATGATTCTGCTGTTACAAGTGTGCAGAATCACCGAAATCGCTGTTCTCGCGCTATTCAATGCGAAAAACACGTTTTCTGGTGTTTTCAACAGTCCACAGTGCGTTTCATATGCGGAAACTGCCATATCATCGGTATCGTTGTTGTTTCCAGCTGAGATATGCACTTTCAGTGATAATCTTCACGATTCTGCTGTTACAAGTGTGCAGAATCACCGAAATCGCTGTTTTCGCGCTATTCAATGCGAAAAACACGTTTTCTGGTGTTTTCAGCACTCCACAGTGCGTTTGATATGCGGAAACTGCGATATCTTCGGTATCGTTGTTGTTTCCAGCTGAGATATGCACTTTCAGTGATAATCTTCACGATTCTGCTGTTACAAGTGTGCAAAATCACCGAAATCGCTGTTTTCGTGCTATTGAATGCGAAAAACACGTTTTCTGGTGTTTTCAGCACTCCACAGTGCGTTTGATATGCGGAAACTGCGATATCTTCGGTATCGTTGTTGTTTCCAGCTGAGATATGCATTATCAGTGATAATCTTCATGATTCTGCTGTTACAAGTGTGCAGAATCACCGAAATCGCTGTTCTCGCGCTATTCAATGCGAAAAACACGTTTTCTGGTGTTTTCAGCACTCCACAGTGCGTTTGATATGCGGAAACTGCCATATCTTCGGTATCGTTGTTGTTTCCAGCTGAGATATGCATTATCAGTGATAATCTTCATGATTCTGCTGTTACAAGTGTGCAGAATCACCGAAATCGCTGTTCTCGCGTTATTCAATGCGAAAAACACGTTTTCTGGTGTTTTCAGCACTCCACAGTGCGTTTGATATGCGGAAACTGCGATATCTTCGGTATCGTTGTTGTTTCCAGCTGAGATATGCATTATCAGTGATAATCTTCATGATTCTGCTGTTACAAGTGTGCAGAATCACCGAAATCGCTGTTCTCGCGCTATTCAATGCGAAAAACACGTTTTCTGGTGTTTTCAGCACTCCACAGTGCGTTTGATATGCGGAAACTGCCATATCTTCGGTATCGTTGTTGTTTCCAGCTGAGATATGCACTTTCAGTGATAATCTTCACGATTCTGCTGTTACAAGTGTGCAGAATCACCGTAATCGCTGTTTTCGTGCTATTGAATGCGAAAAACACGTTTTCTGGTGTTTTCAACACTCCACAGTGCGTTTGATATGCGGAAACTGCGATATCTTCGGTATCGTTGTTGTTTCCAGCTGAGATATGCACTTTCAGTGATAATCTTCACGATTCTGCTGTTACAAGTGTGCAGAATCACCGAAAACGCTGTTTTCGTGCTTTTGAATGCGAAAAACACGTTTTCTGGTGTTTTCAGCACTCCACAGTGCGTTTGATATGCGGAAACTGCGATATCTTCGGTATCGTTGTTGTTTCCAGCTGAGATATGCACTTTCAGTGATAATCTTCACGATTCTGCTGTTACATGTGTGCAGAATCACCGAAATCGCTGTTTTCGTGCTTTTGAATGCGAAAAACACGTTTTCTGGTGTTTTCAGCACTCCACAGTGCGTTTGATATGCGGAAACTACGATATCGTCGGTATCGATGTTGTTTCCAGCTGAGACATGCATTTTCAGTGATAATCTTCATGATTCTGCTGTTACAAGTGTGCAGAATCACCGAAATCGCTGTTTTCGTGCTATTGAATGCGAAAAACACGTTTTCTGGTGTTTTCAGCACTCCACAGTGCGTTTCATATGCGGAAACTGCCATATCTTCGGTATCGTTGTTGTTTCCAGCTGAGATATGCATTATCAGTGATAATCTTCATGATTCTGCTGTTACAAGTGTGCAGAATCACCGAAATCGCTGTTCTCACGCTATTCAATGCGAAAAACACGTTTTCTGGTGTTTTCAGCACTCCACAGTGCGTTTGATATGCGGAAACTGCGATATCTTCGGTATCGTTGTTGTTTCCAGCTGAGATATGCACTTTCAGTGATAATCTTCACGATTCTGCTGTTACAAGTGTGCAGAATCACCGAAATCGCTGTTTTCGTGCTTTTGAATGCGAAAAACACGTTTTCTGGTGTTTTCAGCACTCCACAGTGCGTTTGATATGCGGAAACTACGATATCTTCGGTATCGTTGTTGTTTCCAGCTGAGACATGCATTTTCAGTGATAATCTTCATGATTCTGCTGTTACAAGTGTGCAGAATCACCGAAATCGCTGTTTTCGTGCTTTTGAATGCGAAAAACACGTTTTCTGGTGTTTTCAACACTCCACAGTGCGTTTGATATGCGGAAACTGCGATATCTTCGGTATCGTTGTTGTTTCCAGCTGAGATATGCACTTTCAGTGATAATCTTCACGATTCTGCTGTTAGAAGTGTGCAGAATCACCGAAAACGCTGTTTTCGTGCTTTTGAATGCGAAAAACACGTTTTCTGGTGTTTTCAGCACTCCACAGTGCGTTTGATATGCGGAAACTACGATATCTTCGGTATCGTTGTTGTTTCCAGCTGAGATATGCATCTTCAGTGATAATCTTCATGATTCTGCTGTTACAAGTGTGCAGAATCACCGAAATCGCTGTTTTCGTGCTTTTGAATGCGAAAAACACGTTTTCTGGTGTTTTCAGCACTCCACAGTGCGTTTGATATGCGGAAACTACGATATCTTCGGTGTCGTTGTTGTTTCCAGCTGAGACATGCATTTTCAGTGATAATCTTCATGATTCTGCTGTTACAAGTGTGCAGAATCACCGAAATCGCTGTTTTCGTGCTATTGAATGCGAAAAACACGTTTTCTGGTGTTTTCAGCACTCCACAGTGCGTTTGATATGCGGAAACTGCGATATCTTCGGTATCGTTGTTGTTTCCAGCTGAGATATGCATTATCAGTGATAATCTTCATGATTCTGCTGTTACAAGTGTGCAGAATCACCGAAATCGCTGTTCTCGCGCTATTCAATGCGAAAAACACGTTTTCTGGTGTTTTCAGCACTCCACAGTGCGTTTGATATGCGGAAACTGCGATATCTTCGGTATCATTGTTGTTTCCAGCTGAGATATGCACTTTCAGTGATAATCTTCACGATTCTGCTGTTACAAGTGTGCAGAATCACCGAAATCGCTGTTTTCGTGCTTTTGAATGCGAAAAACACGTTTTCTGGTGTTTTCAGCACTCCACAGTGCGTTTGATATGCGGAAACTACGATATCTTCGGTATCGTTGTTGTTTCCAGGTGAGACATGCATTTTCAGTGATAATCTTCATGATTCTGCTGTTACAAGTGTGCAGAATCACCGAAATCGCTGTTTTCGTGCTATTGAATGCGAAAAACACGTTTTCTGGTGTTTTCAGCACTCCACAGTGCGTTTGATATGCGGAAACTGCCATATCTTCGGTATCGTTGTTGTTTCCAGCTGAGATATGCATTATCAGTGATAATCTTCATAATTCTGCTGTTACAAGTGTGCAGAATCACCGAAATCGCTGTTTTCGTGCTTTTGAATGCGAAAAACACGATTTCTGGTGTTTTCAACACTCCACAGTGCGTTTGATATGCGGAAACTGCGATATCTTCGGTATCGTTGTTGTTTCCAGCTGAGATATGCACTTTCAGTGATAATATTCACGATTCTGCTGTTACATGTGTGCAGAATCACCGAAATCGCTGTTTTCGTGCTATTGAATGCGAAAAACACGTTTTCTGGTGTTTTCAGCACGCCACAGAGCGTTTGACATGCGGAAACTGCCATATCTTCGGTATGGTTGTTGTTTCCAGCTGAGATATGCATTATCAGTGATAATCTTCATGATTCTGCTGTTACAAGTGTGCAGAATCACCGAAATCGCTGTTTTCGTGCTATTGAATGCGAAAAACACGTTTTCTGGTGTTTTCAGCACTCCACAGTGTGTTTGATATGCGGAAACTACGATATCTTCGGTATCGTTGTTGTTTCCAGCTGAGACATGCATTTTCAGTGATAATCTTCATGATTCTGCTGTTACAAGTGTGCAGAATCACCGAAATCGCTGTTTTCGCGCTATTCGATGCGAAAAACACGTTTTCTGGTGTTTTCAACACTCCACAGTGCGTTTGATATGCGGAAACTGCGATATCTTCGGTATCGTTGTTGTTTCCAGCTGAGATATGCACTTTCAGTGATAATCTTCACGATTCTGCTGTTAGAAGTGTGCAGAATCACCGAAAACGCTGTTTTCGTGCTTTTGAATGCGAAAAACACGTTTTCTGGTGTTTTCAGCACTCCACAGTGCGTTTGATATGCGGAAACTGCGATATCTTCGGTATCGTTGTTGGTTCCAGCTGAGATATGCACTTTCAGTGATAATCTTCACGATTCTGCTGTTACAAGTGTGCAGAATCACCGAAATCGCTGTTTTCGTGCTTTTGAATGCGAAAAACACGTTTTCTGGTGTTTTCAACACTCCACAGTGCGTTTGATATGCGGAAACTGCGATATCTTCGGTATCGTTGTTGTTTCCAGCTGAGATATGCATTATCAGTGATAATCTTCATGATTCTGCTGTTACAAGTGTGCAGAATCACCGAAATCGCTGTTCTCGCGCTATTCAATGCGAAAAACACGTTTTCTGGTGTTTTCAGCACTCCACAGTGCGTTTGATATGCGGAAACTGCGATATCTTCGGTATCGTTGTTGTTTCCAGCTGAGATATGCACTTTCAGTGATAATCTTCACGATTCTGCTGTTACAAGTGTGCAGAATCACCGAAAACGCTGTTTTCGTGCTTTTGAATGCGAAAAACACGTTTTCTGGTGTTTTCAGCACTCCACAGTGCGTTTGATATGCGGAAACTGCGATATCTTCGGTATCGTTGTTGTTTCCAGCTGAGATATGCATTATCAGTGATAATCTTCATGATTCTGCTGTTACAAGTGTGCAGAATCACCGAAATCGCTGTTCTCGCGCTATTCAATGCGAAAAACACGTTTTCTGGTGTTTTCAGCACTCCACAGTGCGTTTGATATGCGGAAACTGCCATATCTTCGGTATCGTTGTTGTTTCCAGCTGAGATATGCACTTTCAGTGATAATCTTCACGATTCTGCTGTTACAAGTGTGCAGAATCACCGTAATCGCTGTTTTCGTGCTATTGAATGCGAAAAACACGTTTTCTGGTGTTTTCAACACTCCACAGTGCGTTTGATATGCGGAAACTGCGATATCTTCGGTATCGTTGTTGTTTCCAGCTGAGATATGCACTTTCAGTGATAATCTTCACGATTCTGCTGTTACAAGTGTGCAGAATCACCGAAAACGCTGTTTTCGTGCTTTTGAATGCGAAAAACACGTTTTCTGGTGTTTTCAGCACTCCACAGTGCGTTTGATATGCGGAAACTGCGATATCTTCGGTATCGTTGTTGTTTCCAGCTGAGATATGCATTATCAGTGATAATCTTCATGATTCTGCTGTTACAAGTGTGCAGAATCACCGAAATCGCTGTTCTCGCGCTATTCAATGCGAAAAACACGTTTTCTGGTGTTTTCAGCACTCCACAGTGCGTTTGATATGCGGAAACTGCGATATCTTCGGTATCGTTGTTGTTTCCAGCTGAGATATGCATTATCAGTAATAATCTTCATGATTCTGCTGTTACAAGTGTGCAGAATCACCGAAATCGCTGTTCTCGCGCTATTCAATGCGAAAAACACGTTTTCTGGTGTTTTCAGCACTCCACAGTGCGTTTGATATGCGGAAACTGCGATATCTTCGGTATCGTTGTTGTTTCCAGCTGAGATATGCACTTTCAGTGATAATCTTCACGATTCTGCTGTTACAAGTGTGCAAAATCACCGAAATCGCTGTTTTCGTGCTATTGAATGCGAAAAACACGTTTTCTGGTGTTTTCAGCACTCCACAGTGCGTTTGATATGCGGAAACTGCGATATCTTCGGTATCGTTGTTGTTTCCAGCTGAGATATGCATTATCAGTGATAATCTTCATGATTCTGCTGTTACAAGTGTGCAGAATCACCGAAATCGCTGTTCTCGCGCTATTCAATGCGAAAAACACGTTTTCTGGTGTTTTCAGCACTCCACAGTGCGTTTGATATGCGGAAACTGCCATATCTTCGGTATCGTTGTTGTTTCCAGCTGAGATATGCATTATCAGTGATAATCTTCATGATTCTGCTGTTACAAGTGTGCAGAATCACCGAAATCGCTGTTCTCGCGCTATTCAATGCGAAAAACACGTTTTCTGGTGTTTTCAGCACTCCACAGTGCGTTTGATATGCGGAAACTGCCATATCTTCGGTATCGTTGTTGTTTCCAGCTGAGATATGCACTTTCAGTGATAATCTTCACGATTCTGCTGTTACAAGTGTGCAGAATCACCGTAATCGCTGTTTTCGTGCTATTGAATGCGAAAAACACGTTTTCTGGTGTTTTCAACACTCCACAGTGCGTTTGATATGCGGAAACTGCGATATCTTCGGTATCGTTGTTGTTTCCAGCTGAGATATGCACTTTCAGTGATAATCTTCACGATTCTGCTGTTACAAGTGTGCAGAATCACCGAAAACGCTGTTTTCGTGCTTTTGAATGCGAAAAACACGTTCTCTGGTGTTTTCAGCACTCCACAGTGCGTTTGATATGCGGAAACTGCGATATCTTCGGTATCGTTGTTGTTTCCAGCTGAGATATGCACTTTCAGTGATAATCTTCACGATTCTGCTGTTACAAGTGTGCAGAATCACCGAAATCGCTGTTTTCGTGCTTTTGAATGCGAAAAACACGTTTTCTGGTGTTTTCAGCACTCCACAGTGCGTTTGATATGCGGAAACTACGATATCTTCGGTATCGATGTTGTTTCCAGCTGAGACATGCATTTTCAGTGATAATCTTCATGATTCTGCTTTTACAAGTGTGCAGAATCACCGAAATCGCTGTTTTCGTGCTATTGAATGCGAAAAACACGTTTTCTGGTGTTTTCAGCACTCCACAGTGCGTTTCATATGCGGAAACTGCCATATCTTCGGTATCGTTGTTGTTTCCAGCTGAGATATGCATTATCAGTGATAATCTTCATGATTCTGCTGTTACAAGTGTGCAGAATCACCGAAATCGCTGTTCTCGCGCTATTCAATGCGAAAAACACGTTTTCTGGTGTTTTCAGCACTCCACAGTGCGTTTGATATGCGGAAACTGCGATATCTTCGGTATCGTTGTTGTTTCCAGCTGAGATATGCACTTTCAGTGATAATCTTCACGATTCTGCTGTTACAAGTGTGCAAAATCACCGAAATCGCTGTTTTCGTGCTATTGAATGCGAAAAACACGTTTTCTGGTGTTTTCAGCACTCCACAGTGCGTTTGAAATGCGGAAACTACGATATCTTCGGTATCGTTGTTGTTTCCAGCTGAGACATGCATTTTCAGTGATAATCTTCATGATTCTGCTGTTACAAGTGTGCAGAATCACCGAAATCGCTGTTTTCGTGCTATTGAATGCGAAAAACACGTTTTCTGGTGTTTTCAGCACTCCACAGTGCGTTTGATATGCGGAAACTACGATATCTTCGGTATCGTTGTTGTTTCCAGCTGAGACATGCATTTTCAGTGATAATCTTCATGATTCTGCTGTTACAAGTGTGCAGAATCACCGAAATCGCTGTTTTCGTGCTATTGAATGCGAAAAACACGTTTTCTGGTGTTTTCAGCACTCCACAGTGCGTTTGATATGCGGAAACTGCGATATCTTCGGTATCGTTGTTGTTTCCAGCTGAGATATGCATTATCAGTGATAATCTTCATGATTCTGCTGTTACAAGTGTGCAGAATCACCGAAATCGCTGTTCTCGCGCTATTCAATGCGAAAAACACGTTTTCTGGTGTTTTCAGCACTCCACAGTGCGTTTGATATGCGGAAACTGCGATATCTTCGGTATCATTGTTGTTTCCAGCTGAGATATGCACTTTCAGTGATAATCTTCACGATTCTGCTGTTACAAGTGTGCAGAATCACCGAAATCGCTGTTTTCGTGCTTTTGAATGCGAAAAACACGTTTTCTGGTGTTTTCAGCACTCCACAGTGCGTTTGATATGCGGAAACTACGATATCTTCGGTATCGTTGTTGTTTCCAGCTGAGACATGCATTTTCAGTGATAATCTTCATGATTCTGCTGTTACAAGTGTGCAGAATCACCGAAATCGCTGTTTTCGTGCTTTTGAATGCGAAAAACACGTTTTCTGGTGTTTTCAACACTCCACAGTGCGTTTGATATGCGGAAACTGCGATATCTTCGGTATCGTTGTTGTTTCCAGCTGAGATATGCACTTTCAGTGATAATCTTCACGATTCTGCTGTTAGAAGTGTGCAGAATCACCGAAAACGCTGTTTTCGTGCTTTTGAATGCGAAAAACACGTTTTCTGGTGTTTTCAGCACTCCACAGTGCGTTTGATATGCGGAAACTACGATATCTTCGGTATCGTTGTTGTTTCCAGCTGAGATATGCATCTTCAGTGATAATCTTCATGATTCTGCTGTTACAAGTGTGCAGAATCACCGAAATCGCTGTTTTCGTGCTTTTGAATGCGAAAAACACGTTTTCTGGTGTTTTCAGCACTCCACAGTGCGTTTGATATGCGGAAACTACGATATCTTCGGTATCGTTGTTGTTTCCAGCTGAGACATGCATTTTCAGTGATAATCTTCATGATTCTGCTGTTACAAGTGTGCAGAATCACCGAAATCGCTGTTTTCGTGCTATTGAATGCGAAAAACACGTTTTCTGGTGTTTTCAGCACTCCACAGTGCGTTTGATATGCGGAAACTGCGATATCTTCGGTATCGTTGTTGTTTCCAGCTGAGATATGCATTATCAGTGATAATCTTCATGATTCTGCTGTTACAAGTGTGCAGAATCACCGAAATCGCTGTTCTCGCGCTATTCAATGCGAAAAACACGTTTTCTGGTGTTTTCAGCACTCCACAGTGCGTTTGATATGCGGAAACTGCGATATCTTCGGTATCATTGTTGTTTCCAGCTGAGATATGCACTTTCAGTGATAATCTTCACGATTCTGCTGTTACAAGTGTGCAGAATCACCGAAATCGCTGTTTTCGTGCTTTTGAATGCGAAAAACACGTTTTCTGGTGTTTTCAGCACTCCACAGTGCGTTTGATATGCGGAAACTACGATATCTTCGGTATCGTTGTTGTTTCCAGGTGAGACATGCATTTTCAGTGATAATCTTCATGATTCTGCTGTTACAAGTGTGCAGAATCACCGAAATCGCTGTTTTCGTGCTATTGAATGCGAAAAACACGTTTTCTGGTGTTTTCAGCACTCCACAGTGCGTTTGATATGCGGAAACTGCCATATCTTCGGTATCGTTGTTGTTTCCAGCTGAGATATGCATTATCAGTGATAATCTTCATAATTCTGCTGTTACAAGTGTGCAGAATCACCGAAATCGCTGTTTTCGTGCTTTTGAATGCGAAAAACACGTTTTCTGGTGTTTTCAACACTCCACAGTGCGTTTGATATGCGGAAACTGCGATATCTTCGGTATCGTTGTTGTTTCCAGCTGAGATATGCACTTTCAGTGATAATATTCACGATTCTGCTGTTACATGTGTGCAGAATCACCGAAATCGCTGTTTTCGTGCTATTGAATGCGAAAAACACGTTTTCTGGTGTTTTCAGCACGCCACAGAGCGTTTGACATGCGGAAACTGCCATATCTTCGGTATCGTTGTTGTTTCCAGCTGAGATATGCATTATCAGTGATAATCTTCATGATTCTGCTGTTACAAGTGTGCAGAATCACCGAAATCGCTGTTTTCGTGCTATTGAATACGAAAAACACGTTTTCTGGTGTTTTCAGCACTCCACAGTGTGTTTGATATGCGGAAACTACGATATCTTCGGTATCGTTGTTGTTTCCAGCTGAGACATGCATTTTCAGTGATAATCTTCATGATTCTGCTGTTACAAGTGTGCAGAATCACCGAAATCGCTGTTTTCGCGCTATTCGATGCGAAAAACACGTTTTCTGGTGTTTTCAACACTCCACAGTGCGTTTGATATGCGGAAACTGCGATATCTTCGGTATCGTTGTTGTTTCCAGCTGAGATATGCACTTTCAGTGATAATCTTCACGATTCTGCTGTTAGAAGTGTGCAGAATCACCGAAAACGCTGTTTTCGTGCTTTTGAATGCGAAAAACACGTTTTCTGGTGTTTTCAGCACTCCACAGTGCGTTTGATATGCGGAAACTGCGATATCTTCGGTATCGTTGTTGTTTCCAGCTGAGATATGCATTATCAGTGATAATCTTCATGATTCTGCTGTTACAAGTGTGCAGAATCACCGAAATCGCTGTTCTCGCGCTATTCAATGCGAAAAACACGTTTTCTGGTGTTTTCAGCACTCCACAGTGCGTTTGATATGCGGAAACTGCCATATCTTCGGTATCGTTGTTGTTTCCAGCTGAGATATGCATTATCAGTGATAATCTTCATGATTCTGCTGTTACAAGTGTGCAGAATCACCGAAATCGCCGTTCTCGCGTTATTCAATGCGAAAAACACGTTTTCTGGTGTTTTCAGCACTCCACAGTGCGTTTGATATGCGGAAACTGCGATATCTTCGGTATCGTTGTTGTTTCCAGCTGAGATATGCATTATCAGTGATAATCTTCATGATTCTGCTGTTACAAGTGTGCAGAATCACCGAAATCGCTGTTCTCGCGCTATTCAATGCGAAAAACACGTTTTCTGGTGTTTTCAGCACTCCACAGTGCGTTTGATATGCGGAAACTGCCATATCTTCGGTATCGTTGTTGTTTCCAGCTGAGATATGCACTTTCAGTGATAATCTTCACGATTCTGCTGTTACAAGTGTGCAGAATCACCGTAATCGCTGTTTTCGTGCTATTGAATGCGAAAAACACGTTTTCTGGTGTTTTCAACACTCCACAGTGCGTTTGATATGCGGAAACTGCGATATCTTCGGTATCGTTGTTGTTTCCAGCTGAGATATGCACTTTCAGTGATAATCTTCACGATTCTGCTGTTACAAGTGTGCAGAATCACCGAAAACGCTGTTTTCGTGCTTTTGAATTCGAAAAACACGTTTTCTGGTGTTTTCAGCACTCCACAGTGCGTTTGATATGCGGAAACTGCGATATCTTCGGTATCGTTGTTGTTTCCAGCTGAGATATGCACTTTCAGTGATAATCTTCACGATTCTGCTGTTACAAGTGTGCAGAATCACCGAAATCGCTGTTTTCGTGCTTTTGAATGCGAAAAACACGTTTTCTGGTGTTTTCAGCACTCCACAGTGCGTTTGATATGCGGAAACTACGATATCTTCGGTATCGATGTTGTTTCCAGCTGAGACATGCATTTTCAGTGATAATCTTCATGATTCTGCTGTTACAAGTGTGCAGAATCACCGAAATCGCTGTTTTCGTGCTATTGAATGCGAAAAACACGTTTTCTGGTGTTTTCAGCACTCCACAGTGCGTTTCATATGCGGAAACTGCCATATCTTCGGTATCGTTGTTGTTTCCAGCTGAGATATGCATTATCAGTGATAATCTTCATGATTCTGCTGTTACAAGTGTGCAGAATCACCGAAATCGCTGTTCTCGCGCTATTCAATGCGAAAAACACGTTTTCTGGTGTTTTCAGCACTCCACAGTGCGTTTGATATGCGGAAACTGCGATATCTTCGGTATCGTTGTTGTTTCCAGCTGAGATATGCACTTTCAGTGATAATCTTCACGATTCTGCTGTTACAAGTGTGCAAAATCACCGAAATCGCTGTTTTCGTGCTATTGAATGCGAAAAACACGTTTTCTGGTGTTTTCAGCACTCCACAGTGCGTTTGAAATGCGGAAACTACGATATCTTCGGTATCGTTGTTGTTTCCAGCTGAGACATGCATTTTCAGTGATAATCTTCATGATTCTGCTGTTACAAGTGTGCAGAATCACCGAAATCGCTGTTTTCGTGCTATTGAATGCGAAAAACACGTTTTCTGGTGTTTTCAGCACTCCACAGTGCGTTTGATATGCGGAAACTACGATATCTTCGGTATCGTTGTTGTTTCCAGCTGAGACATGCATTTTCAGTGATAATCTTCATGATTCTGCTGTTACAAGTGTGCAGAATCACCGAAATCGCTGTTTTCGTGCTATTGAATGCGAAAAACACGTTTTCTGGTGTTTTCAGCACTCCACAGTGCGTTTGATATGCGGAAACTACGATATCTTCGGTATCGTTGTTGTTTCCAGCTGAGACATGCATTTTCAGTGATAATCTTCATGATTCTGCTGTTACAAGTGTGCAGAATCACCGAAATCGCTGTTTTCGTGCTTTTGAATGCGAAAAACACGTTTTCTGGTGTTTTCAACACTCCACAGTGCGTTTGATATGCGGAAACTGCGATATCTTCGGTATCGTTGTTGTTTCCAGCTGAGATATGCACTTTCAGTGATAATCTTCACGATTCTGCTGTTAGAAGTGTGCAGAATCACCGAAAACGCTGTTTTCGTGCTTTTGAATGCGAAAAACACGTTTTCTGGTGTTTTCAGCACTCCACAGTGCGTTTGATATGCGGAAACTACGATATCTTCGGTATCGTTGTTGTTTCCAGCTGAGATATGCATCTTCAGTGATAATCTTCATGATTCTGCTGTTACAAGTGTGCAGAATCACCGAAATCGCTGTTTTCGTGCTTTTGAATGCGAAAAACACGTTTTCTGGTGTTTTCAGCACTCCACAGTGCGTTTGATATGCGGAAACTACGATATCTTCGGTATCGTTGTTGTTTCCAGCTGAGACATGCATTTTCAGTGATAATCTTCATGATTCTGCTGTTACAAGTGTGCAGAATCACCGAAATCGCTGTTTTCGTGCTATTGAATGCGAAAAACACGTTTTCTGGTGTTTTCAGCACTCCACAGTGCGTTTGATATGCGGAAACTGCGATATCTTCGGTATCGTTGTTGTTTCCAGCTGAGATATGCATTATCAGTGATAATCTTCATGATTCTGCTGTTACAAGTGTGCAGAATCACCGAAATCGCTGTTCTCGCGCTATTCAATGCGAAAAACACGTTTTCTGGTGTTTTCAGCACTCCACAGTGCGTTTGATATGCGGAAACTGCGATATCTTCGGTATCATTGTTGTTTCCAGCTGAGATATGCACTTTCAGTGATAATCTTCACGATTCTGCTGTTACAAGTGTGCAGAATCACCGAAATCGCTGTTTTCGTGCTTTTGAATGCGAAAAACACGTTTTCTGGTGTTTTCAGCACTCCACAGTGCGTTTGATATGCGGAAACTACGATATCTTCGGTATCGTTGTTGTTTCCAGGTGAGACATGCATTTTCAGTGATAATCTTCATGATTCTGCTGTTACAAGTGTGCAGAATCACCGAAATCGCTGTTTTCGTGCTATTGAATGCGAAAAACACGTTTTCTGGTGTTTTCAGCACGCCACAGAGCGTTTGACATGCGGAAACTGCCATATCTTCGGTATCGTTGTTGTTTCCAGCTGAGATATGCATTATCAGTGATAATCTTCATGATTCTGCTGTTACAAGTGTGCAGAATCACCGAAATCGCTGTTTTCGTGCTATTGAATGCGAAAAACACGTTTTCTGGTGTTTTCAGCACTCCACAGTGTGTTTGATATGCGGAAACTACGATATCTTCGGTATCGTTGTTGTTTCCAGCTGAGACATGCATTTTCAGTGATAATCTTCATGATTCTGCTGTTACAAGTGTGCAGAATCACCGAAATCGCTGTTTTCGCGCTATTCGATGCGAAAAACACGTTTTCTGGTGTTTTCAACACTCCACAGTGCGTTTGATATGCGGAAACTGCGATATCTTCGGTATCGTTGTTGTTTCCAGCTGAGATATGCACTTTCAGTGATAATCTTCACGATTCTGCTGTTAGAAGTGTGCAGAATCACCGAAAACGCTGTTTTCGTGCTTTTGAATGCGAAAAACACGTTTTCTGGTGTTTTCAGCACTCCACAGTGCGTTTGATATGCGGAAACTGCGATATCTTCGGTATCGTTGTTGGTTCCAGCTGAGATATGCACTTTCAGTGATAATCTTCACGATTCTGCTGTTACAAGTGTGCAGAATCACCGAAATCGCTGTTTTCGTGCTTTTGAATGCGAAAAACACGTTTTCTGGTGTTTTCAACACTCCACAGTGCGTTTGATATGCGGAAACTGCGATATCTTCGGTATCGTTGTTGTTTCCAGCTGAGATATGCACTTTCAGTGATAATCTTCACGATTCTGCTGTTACAAGTGTGCAAAATCACCGAAATCGCTGTTTTCGTGCTATTGAATGCGAAAAACACGTTTTCTGGTGTTTTCAGCACTCCACAGTGCGTTTGATATGCGGAAACTACGATATCTTCGGTATCGTTGTTGTTTCCAGCTGAGACATGCATTTTCAGTGATAATCTTCATGATTCTGCTGTTACAAGTGTGCAGAATCACCGAAATCGCTGTTTTCGTGCTATTGAATGCGAAAAACACGTTTTCTGGTGTTTTCAGCACTCCACAGTGCGTTTGATATGCGGAAACTGCGATATCTTCGGTATCGTTGTTGTTTCCAGCTGAGATATGCATTATCAGTGATAATCTTCATGATTCTGCTGTTACAAGTGTGCAGAATCACCGAAATCGCTGTTCTCGCGCTATTCAATGCGAAAAACACGTTTTCTGGTGTTTTCAGCACTCCACAGTGCGTTTGATATGCGGAAACTACGATATCTTTGGTATCGTTGTTGTTTCCAGCTGAGACATGCATTTTCAGTGATAATCTTCATGATTCTGCTGTTACAAGTGTGCAGAATCACCGAAATCGCTGTTTTCGTGCTATTGAATGCGAAAAACACGTTTTCTGGTGTTTTCAGCACTCCACAGTGCGTTTGATATGCGGAAACTGCGATATCTTCGGTATCGTTGTTGTTTCCAGCTGAGATATGCATTATCAGTGATAATCTTCATGATTCTGCTGTTACAAGTGTGCAGAATCACCGAAATCGCTGTTCTCGCGCTATTCAATGCGAAAAACACGTTTTCTGGTGTTTTCAGCACTCCACAGTGCGTTTGATATGCGGAAACTGCCATATCTTCGGTATCGTTGTTGTTTCCAGCTGAGATATGCATTATCAGTGATAATCTTCATGATTCTGCTGTTACAAGTGTGCAGAATCACCGAAATCGCTGTTCTCGCGCTATTCAATGCGAAAAACACGTTTGCTGGAGTTTTCAGCACTCCACAGTGCGTTTGATATGCGGAAACTGCGATATCTTCGGTATCGTTGTTGTTTCCAGCTGAGATATGCATTATCAGTGATAATCTTCATGATTCTGCTGTTACAAGTGTGCAGAATCACCGAAATCGCTGTTTTCGTGATTTTGAATGCGAAAAACACGTTTTCTGGTGTTTTCAGCACTCCACAGTGCGTTTGATATGCGGAAACTGCGATATCTTCGGTATCGTTGTTGTTTCCAGCTGAGATATGCACTTTCAGTGATAATCTTCACGATTCTTCTGTTACAGGTGTGCAGAATCACCGAAATCGCTGTTTTCGTGCTTTTGAATGCGAAAAACACGTTTTCTGGTGTTTTCAGCACTCCACAGTGCGTTTGATATGCGGAAACTACGATATCTTCGGTATCGTTGTTGTTTCCAGCTGAGACATGCATTTTCAGTGATAATCTTCATGATTCTGCTGTTACAAGTGTGCAGAATCACCGAAATCGCTGTTTTCGTGCTATTGAATGCGAAAAACACGTTTTCTGGTGTTTTCAGCACTCCACAGTGCGTTTCATATGCGGAAACTGCCATATCTTCGGTATCGTTGTTGTTTCCAGCTGAGATATGCATTATCAGTGATAATCTTCATGATTCTGCTGTTACAAGTGTGCAGAATCACCGAAATCGCTGTTCTCGCGCTATTCAATGCGAAAAACACGTTTTCTGGTGTTTTCAGCACTCCACAGTGCGTTTGATATGCGGAAACTGCGATATCTTCGGTATCGTTGTTGTTTCCAGCTGAGATATGCACTTTCAGTGATAATCTTCACGATTCTGCTGTTACAAGTGTGCAAAATCACCGAAATCGCTGTTCTCGCGCTATTCAATGCGAAAAACACGTTTTCTGGTGTTTTCAGCACTCCACAGTGCGTTTGATATGCGGAAACTGCGATATCTTCGGTATCGTTGTTGTTTCCAGCTGAGATATGCACTTTCAGTGATAATCTTCACGATTCTGCTGTTACAAGTGTGCAGAATCACCGAAATCGCTGTTTTCGTGCTATTGAATGCGAAAAACACGTTTTCTGGTGTTTTCAGCACTCCACAGTGCGTTTGATATGCGGAAACTGCGATATCTTCGGTATCGTTGTTGTTTCCAGCTGAGATATGCATTATCAGTGATAATCTTCATGATTCTGCTGTTACAAGTGTGCAGAATCACCGAAATCGCTGTTCTCGCGCTATTCAATGCGAAAAACACGTTTTCTGGTGTTTTCAGCACTCCACAGTGCGTTTGATATGCGGAAACAACGATATCTTTGGTATCGTTGTTGTTTCCAGCTGAGACATGCATTTTCAGTGATAATCTTCATGATTCTGCTGTTACAAGTGTGCAGAATCACCGAAATTGCTGTTTTCGTGCTATTGAATGCGAAAAACACGTTTTCTGGTGTTTTCAGCACTCCACAGTGCGTTTGATATGCGGAAACTGCCATATCTTCGGTATCGTTGTTGTTTCCAGCTGAGATATGCATTATCAGTGATAATCTTCATGATTCTGCTGTTACAAGTGTGCAGAATCACCGAAATCGCTGTTCTCGCGCTATTCAATGCGAAAAACACGTTTTCTGGTGTTTTCAGCACTCCACAGTGCGTTTGATATGCGGAAACTGCGATATCTTCGGTATCGTTGTTGTTTCCAGCTGAGATATGCATTATCAGTGATAATCTTCATGATTCTGCTGTTACAAGTGTGCAGAATCACCGAAATCGCTGTTCTCGCGCTATTCAATGCGAAAAACACGTTTTCTGGTGTTTTCAGCACTCCACAGTGCGTTTGATATGCGGAAACTGCCATATCTTCGGTATCGTTGTTGTTTCCAGCTGAGATATGCACTTTCAGTGATAATCTTCACGATTCTGCTGTTACAAGTGTGCAGAATCACCGAAATCGCTGTTTTCGTGCTATTGAATGCGAAAAACACGTTTTCTGGTGTTTTCAACACTCCACAGTGCGTTTGATATGCGGAAACTGCGATGTCTTCGGTATCGTTGTTGTTTCCAGCTGAGATATGCACTTTCAGTGATAATCTTCACGTTTCTGCTGTTACAAGTGTGCAGAATCACCGAAAACGCTGTTTTCGTGCTTTTGAATGCGAAAAACACGTTTTCTGGTGTTTTCAGCACTCCACAGTGCGTTTGATATGCGGAAACTGCGATATCTTCGGTATCGTTGTTGTTTCCAGCTGAGATATGCACTTTCAGTGATAATCTTCACGATTCTGCTGTTACAAGTGTGCAGAATCACCGAAATCGCTGTTTTCGTGCTTTTGAATGCGAAAAACACGTTTTCTGGTGTTTTCAGCACTCCACAGTGCGTTTGATATGCGGAAACTACGATATCTTCGGTATCGTTGTTGTTTCCAGCTGAGACATGCATTTTCAGTGATAATCTTCATGATTCTGCTGTTACAAGTGTGCAGAATCACCGAAATCGCTGTTTTCGTGCTATTGAATGCGAAAAACACGTTTTCTGGTGTTTTCAGCACTCCACAGTGCGTTTCATATGCGGAAACTGCCATATCTTCGGTATCGTTGTTGTTTCCAGCTGAGATATGCATTATCAGTGATAATCTTCATGATTCTGCTGTTACAAGTGTGCAGAATCACCGAAATCGCTGTTCTCGCGCTATTCAATGCGAAAAACACGTTTTCTGGTGTTTTCAGTACTCCACAGTGCGTTTGATATGCGGAAACTGCGATATCTTCGGTATCGTTGTTGTTTCCAGCTGAGATATGCACTTTCAGTGATAATCTTCACGATTCTGCTGTTACAAGTGTGCAAAATCACCGAAATCGCTGTTTTCGTGCTATTGAATGCGAAAAACACGTTTTCTGGTGTTTTCAGCACTCCACAGTGCGTTTGAAATGCGGAAACTACGATATCTTCGGTATCGTTGTTGTTTCCAGCTGAGACATGCATTTTCAGTGATAATCTTCATGATTCTGCTGTTACAAGTGTGCAGAATCACCGAAATCGCTGTTTTCGTGCAATTGAATGCGAAAAACACGTTTTCTGGTGTTTTCAGCACTCCACAGTGCGTTTGATATGCGGAAACTACGATATCTTCGGTATCGTTGTTGTTTCCAGCTGAGACATGCATTTTCAGTGATAATCTTCATGATTCTGCTGTTACATGTGTGCAGAATCACCGAAATCGCTGTTCTCGCGCTATTCAATGCGAAAAACACGTTTTCTGGTGTTTTCAGCACGCCACAGTGCGTTTGATATGCGGAAACTGCGATATCTTCGGTATCGTTGTTGTTTCCAGCTGAGATATGCATTTTCAGTGACAATCTTCATGATTCTGCTGTTACAAGTGTGCAGAATCACCGAAATCGCTGTTTTCGCGCTATTCAATGCGAAAAACACGTTTTCTGGTGTTTTCAGCACTCCACAGTGCCTTTGATATGCGGAAACTACGATATCTTCGGTATCGTTGTTGTTTCCAGCTGAGATATGCATTTTCAGTGACAATCTTCATGATTCTGCTGTTACTAGTGTGCAGAATCACCGAAATCGCTGTTTTCGTGCTTTTGAATGCGAAAAACACGTTTTCTGCTGTTTTCAACACTCCACAGTGCGTTTGATATGCGGAAACTACGATATCTTCGGTATCGTTGTTGTTTCCAGCTGAGACATGCATTTTCAGTGATAATCTTCATGATTCTGCTGTTACAAGTGTGCAGAATCACCGAAATCGCTGTTTTCGTGCTATTGAATGCGAAAAACACGTTTTCTGGTGTTTTCAGCACTCCACAGTGCGTTTGATATGCGGAAACTGCGATATCTTCGGTATCGTTGTTGTTTCCAGCTGAGATATGCATTATCAGTGATAATCTTCACGATTCTGCTGTTACAAGTGTGCAGAATCACCGAAATCGCTGTTTTCGTGCTATTGAATGCGAAAAACACGTTTTCTGGTGTTTTCAACACTCCACAGTGCGTTTGATATGCGGAAACTGCGATGTCTTCGGTATCGTTGTTGTTTCCAGCTGAGATATGCACTTTCAGTGATAATCTTCACGATTCTGCTGTTACAAGTGTGCAGAATCACCGAAAACGCTGTTTTCGTGCTTTTGAATGCGAAAAACACGTTTTCTGGTGTTTTCAGCACTCCACAGTGCGTTTGATATGCGGAAACTGCGATATCTTCGGTATCGTTGTTGTTTCCAGCTGAGATATACACTTTCAGTGATAATCTTCACGATTCTGCTGTTACAAGTGTGCAGAATCACCGAAATCGCTGTTTTCGTGCTTTTGAATGCGAAAAACACGTTTTCTGGTGTTTTCAGCACTCCACAGTGCGTTTGATATGCGGAAACTACGATATCTTCGGTATCGTTGTTGTTTCCAGCTGAGACATGCATTTTCAGTGATAATCTTCATGATTCTGCTGTTACAAGTGTGCAGAATCACCGAAATCGCTGTTTTCGTGCTATTGAATGCGAAAAACACGTTTTCTGGTGTTTTCAGCACTCCACAGTGCGTTTCATATGCGGAAACTGCCATATCTTCGGTATCGTTGTTGTTTCCAGCTGAGATATGCATTATCAGTGATAATCTTCATGATTCTGCTGTTACAAGTGTGCAGAATCACCGAAATCGCTGTTCTCGCGCTATTCAATGCGAAAAACACGTTTTCTGGTGTTTTCAGTACTCCACAGTGCGTTTGATATGCGGAAACTGCGATATCTTCGGTATCGTTGTTGTTTCCAGCTGAGATATGCACTTTCAGTGATAATCTTCACGATTCTGCTGTTACAAGTGTGCAAAATCACCGAAATCGCTGTTTTCGTGCTATTGAATGCGAAAAACACGTTTTCTGGTGTTTTCAGCACTCCACAGTGCGTTTGAAATGCGGAAACTACGATATCTTCGGTATCGTTGTTGTTTCCAGCTGAGACATGCATTTTCAGTGATAATCTTCATGATTCTGCTGTTACAAGTGTGCAGAATCACCGAAATCGCTGTTTTCGTGCTATTGAATGCGAAAAACACGTTTTCTGGTGTTTTCAGCCCTCCACAGTGCGTTTGATATGCGGAAACTGCGATATCTTCGGTATCGTTGTTGTTTCCAGCTGAGATATGCATTATCAGTGATAATCTTCACGATTCTGCTGTTACAAGTGTGCAGAATCACCGAAATCGCTGTTTTCGTGCTATTGAATGCGAAAAACACGTTTTCTGGTGTTTTCAACACTCCACAGTGCGTTTGATATGCGGAAACTGCGATGTCTTCGGTATCGTTGTTGTTTCCAGCTGAGATATGCACTTTCAGTGATAATCTTCACGATTCTGCTGTTACAAGTGTGCAGAATCACCGAAAACGCTGTTTTCGTGCTTTTGAATGCGAAAAACACGTTTTCTGGTGTTTTCAGCACTCCACAGTGCGTTTGATATGCGGAAACTGCGATATCTTCGGTATCGTTGTTGTTTCCAGCTGAGATATGCACTTTCAGTGATAATCTTCACGATTCTGCTGTTACAAGTGTGCAGAATCACCGAAATCGCTGTTTTCGTGCTTTTGAATGCGAAAAACACGTTTTCTGGTGTTTTCAGCACTCCACAGTGCGTTTGATATGCGGAAACTACGATATCTTCGGTATCGTTGTTGTGTCACGTCCCGGTTTCCGTCGCGGTTGTCGGAAAGGGGGAACTTGACACTATTTCAATCCTTTTTGAGTCACGCAGCGCTTACGTCTGCGTCTACTCGGGAATAACTGCGCGCACTTCACTTTCCGTGATACTTACCGAATATAACGTTGAAACGTTGCGGCACTGCAACAGGTCGAGTTGGAATCCTTCGGGTTGAATGCGGTTGGTATATTTCAGTAGCGCGCACTCGGTTAGAAATCGGAATGATTAGATTTGCAATTATACTATTATGTATATATATTTTAATATAATAAATGATTATGGAATACAATGGACTTATGATTTAACAATACAGGATATAGGATTATAGAATATAAGAATACAAGATATAGAAATACTAGATATAGAAATACTAGGTACAAGATATAGAATCACTAGAGATAGAATCGCGGCGATGTGAGCTCCACGAGCTCCGGACTGAGACTGGCCGGTGAGCGAGCGTGCGTCGGAGAGCGAGCGTCGACTGGGGGAATGGCTTACTTATAGTAATAGGATATAGGAGCGGGGAATGGTGGAGTTTGTCTGGAGGAGATTAGGACACGTGTGGTTTGGACCGTGGGAGTCAGGATGTTTACGAGATAACAGAGGAATGCGATAAGGAGAGGCCTGGGAATCGGGACACGTGCATGATGACGTCATAGGATTGGTATGTGGCGGGAGATTAGGTCTGGCGGTCGGCGGATGTTTTGGGAGATAAGGAGTTGGAATATAATACGAGTGTGGGAATGGAATGTGTTTGGCTTGGTGGTTTAGTCTGGGAGGTTCGGTTTATGTTTATGTGATAACGAGCTTGGGAAAGGAATTGGATTATCAGGGAATGCTTCTAGAATGATCTAGATTGTTCTAGAAGGTTCTGGAAGCTTCTGGAAGGATGACGTAGGGGCTGGTAGTAGGATGTAGCGGGAGTAAAGGCGCGCTTATGACTATGCTTAGGATTAAGGGCGCGCTTATGACTACTATGCTTATCGTATATATGTGTGTATGTATATATATGCTTATGACTAATTCCAACGTCGCTTGCCGACGTAACACCTCCCCCCCTGGGTGAGAAAATTCATGGAAAATGAATTTTCTAGTCGGGTTTACTAGAGAGTTTTTGTTATTCGGGTGAGAGTGTTCGTTGGAATGGGGCACTGTGTGAGTGTTCTAATGAAATTCACTATGGAGTTTGAAACTCGGGTATAAGCGTTCGGGGGTGCACTGGATTTCTGCTTCGGTGGGCTGCTTTTCTGGATCTTCTGGCTTGGGGTTGGGTTGGTTTCGGGTTTGTTCGGGGTTGGTTTGGGTGGCTGTGATTTCGCCATCGGTTTTCCTCTGGCTGAGGAACAGGAAGAAGTGTGTGAGGGAGCTCCATACGGCTCCCAATAGGTGCAGGCTCCATCCGTATACTGAGTGTAGTGCTATCCCGTTGATGATCGTGCTGACGGCGGCTTTGATGACTCGGATTGCGAGGTAGATGCCCATAATGCCAGCGGTGAATGATCCGAATGCGACGAATCCGGACCAGATTCGTCTTCCAGTGGATTCTGCTAGCTTTTTCAACGTTGTTTCGTCGAAAAGGTTGTACAGCTGAAGGGCTTGTGAGCTGTATTCCCGGCCGGTAACTCCTTGAGCTAGAGAGTTCACGATGGCGGGTCTTTCGATAGGGAACATTATGTGTTCCTTTAGCTTTGCCAGGTCCTCTGGTGAATAGATACCTCCGTCTGCCAGGTTATGTGGGTTGACGTATTTCCAGGTTGCCTTGGTAAGTGGCTTCAGCGGTGTTGGCGGTAGACTTTCCACAGGTTTTGGTGTTAGCTTGTACCATAGGCCATGGATTTTGAACATATTCGGCATGAGTTCGCTGCAGTCTTTCCTCGTGCCTGAGCGCGTTAGTATGTGGTGAATCGGCGTAATAAACAATGACGTGTTTTTGTATGTTACAGGCAACTCGTCGTAACAGGTGTCTGTGTGCCTCACTTGGCAGACAACCGGAATGCATTTGACTATGTGGATAACTTCGCCCGATGCGATTGCCATGAATCCGTGTTCCCTGGCAATTGTCCTTGCTACTTCGGCTGGGGCGACATGAATAAGTGTGAGTGCGTTATGCAGAATCTGTCGTTCTAATGCGCACTTTTGTTTTATTACGTCCCGATATAACTGTATTATCTGTGTTTTTAGGTGCTTCTCTACGTATACGAATTTGGAATTCACGTATGCGAAGATGTCGAGGTTGTTAATTGCGATGGATGTCCTGGTTTTGAAGTGTCCTTCTTTCTCCGTCTCGAGAATGAAGAGCTTGGGATGTTCGGTATGTATCAATGTGTATCCACAGACCTTCGTACTGGTTGTTCTGGCAAGGGCGAATGTAGTTCCTTGCGATGTGACCGAGTAGAGGGATAACCCTTGGTTGTCTTCGTCTTCTACTAGTGTTGCTTTACCTTCGTAGAGGACGTCGTAATTGTTGAATTTGCAGTAGTCTGTGGGTGAGTTGTCCCAGTAGGAGAATCCATCTTCGGAGTCCAGGCAGGATCCTTGTTGGACTAGGCATCGTTGGCCAGATTGCATGATGATTTCGTTGGTGGCGAGTTTGACGGCTGCCATATGGGTGCGTATTTTTATACGGATGACAGCTTGAACGACTACGCTGTTCCAGGTGCCGTATGGATCGCTGAACGTGGAGCCGTAGCATGTGCCGTCGTTATCGATTTTTCCTGACAGGGTGAGGCTTCGGGTTGTGGAAGAGTTTGTAACAACGCCTGTGATCTGTGCCGATGGGGTGACGTATAGTGTGCCGGTACGGTGTAGCATCTGGCACGCGTCTCTCGGGATGTTCATTAGGTAAATTTGCCGTCCGTTGTTGACTGCGGAGACGTGTGAATGCATGCCGCAGTGGAAGATTGTTCTGTCGATTTCCACGTGGCATTGTGTGACCTCGGCGGTTTGAAATTCGGACAGTTGCAGTAATTGGATTGCCCTTTCCTTGACGATGGGTGACTTTTCTTCCGTCTCGCAGTTGAGTGGGTCGATTGCGGAGAATGTTGAGACGTTTAGTGTCGGGCCGCTGCAGTCGTAACCGATAAGTGCGGCTGTTTGCGTAATGAAGAGGCAGAATGTGGTAGCTCGTAGATCCATGTTGTTCGGTTGGTTGCACTTTACTGAGTACTCTTGGCGGATCTCGTTGGCTGTTTTATACCCGGGTTTGTTTTGCTTCAGATATGATACGGTGGATGTGTTGGATAATTGTGACGAAGTTCTTGGTGTAGTCGGGGGTGGTATTTTCGCATGCTTAAGCTTATTTACATGTACAATCTTTGTTTTGCTATTGCTAAGGCGCAATCGCACGTTTGTGTTATTTAATACATCGACGATAACGTAGGGGCCCGAATATTGCGCGTCGAACTTGCCTTTCCTGGGTTCTTTTAGGAGTAGAACCCTGTCACCGACTAGGAATTTCTGGTTGTTTACCTTCCTGTCGTAGTACTGCTTCGAACGGTTTTTCGCAGCGTTTAGGTTTTCATGGGCTAGCCTTTGGGAAGTTGCAATTTTATCTTGCAGATTTTGTAAATAGGAATTGTACGATTCATTTTCTAGCGTGGTTTGCGTAGCGTCTGCTGTCGGTACGCGGGCTTTATTTCCAAAGACTAACTCATGAGGAGTGAAGAGCGTACCCTCGTGCACGCTGGTGTTATAGCTGAACATTGCGCAGTTCAGCCACTCGTCCCAATTATTGCGCGATACGTAATGCTTTAGGTATTCGGTCAGTACATGGTGTGATCGCTCTATAGAGCCGTTAGTCTGGGGGTGGAATGCCGTTGCTTTAAATTGTTGAATTTTGAACCGTTTCGCAACCGCGCGCATGAGTGCACTTGTGAAGTTCGTTCCCTGATCCGTTAGGATGGCTTTAGGAGTGCCGAATCGGCAGATAAGCGTATTAATGAAGGCGTCAGCAGTTTCTGTCGTGGTGATGGATTTGAGGGGAGCTGCTAAGGAATATTTCGTTAATAGATCTTGCATCGTCAATATGTACTGATTCCCGGAGGGTGTGGTGGGTAGAGGTCCGACTACGTCTAAAGATATTTTGTCGAACGCGCGTCCTGGCGTGTCTGTCAATGTCATGGGGACTCGTGTTTTCACGCGGGTAAGCTTTTGTAGTTGGCAGTCTCGGCACGTGTTTATGAAGTTCGCGATGTCGGATTTCATCGAAGGCCAAAAGTATTTCTCGCGGACGCGTCTAAATGTTTTCGTTATGCCTTTATGTCCTGCGTACGCGGAGATATGGTTCTCTGATATAATTGCTTGTCTTTGTTCCTCGGATGGGATTCGTGTTTCGTTGGAACAGGCGAGGATGTTTGTGTTAGTTCCCGTAAACAATTCCGACAGCGATTCGCGAATGGTGCTCCAGGGTGTTTCGTCTATCGCGGTACGTGAGATGCTGATTGACGGTAAGTCTAATTCTACTACTGCGTCGCGCAGTGCTCTGAGGCACTCTATTAGGTCTTCGTGTTCGGCTGTGTGTGCGGGAGTTGGCTTTACGGGTAATTGAATCAAGGTGTATCTTCCCGTTTGAGTTACTTTTGCTCTGCCGATTGTCGCGTTTGCTATCGTCGGAAGTCGGTTGTGTAAAAGGAGATCGGTGGCTCCTGCGTCGATGGGTTGGTTGTCCAACGTCATAAAACAAGCTAGGTTGTCGTTTCTCATTATCAATCTGTCTCTGGAATATTTTATTATTGAACGTGGCGTCTCGGTCATGTCGCTGTCTGACTCTAGATGTGTCTCTACGTGCTGTTCGGGGAGGATTGGAGGGGTTGGAGATGGAGGCGATTGAGGAAACTGCGCATCGCTTGATGTGGAGGGTATGTCTACAGGCCGATGTTGGGATTCGAAAATAGGAATGTCGGAGGAGTCAGAGGAAACAGGGAGGACAGTGCTTGTGTCCGGATTTCGCGAAAGTGCATCCGCGTTAACATTACGCTTACCGGCCTTGTAGACGACTTTGTATTCGTATTCTGCGAGCTTCAATCTCCATCTCAGGAGTCGCGAGGAGGGATCCTTCACCGAATGCATCCACACGAGCGGTTGGTGGTCGGTGATTAGGGTGAACGATTTACCGTAAACGTATGGCCTAAAGTGTTGTACGGCATATATGATAGCTAGGCACTCCTTTTCTATTGTGGAGTAATTCAGTTCAGCCCCGTGTAGCAGTCTAGAGGCGTACGCTATAGGCCGATCCTGACCTATTGGACCTTGACTTAAAATGCCGCCGACGGCGTATCCGGACGCGTCGGTGGTGATATGGAACGTTTCAGAGAAATCTGGGTAGCGCAACACTGGTTCGGTGCAGAGTGCGTTGCGCAATGTCTCGAAGGCACGCTCTTGTGCTGCGGACCATTCGAATTTAGTGTCCTTACGTAGTAAGGCTGTTAAGGGTTTAGTGATATGCGAAAATTTGTCGATGAACCGGCGGTAATAACCGGCTAGACCCAGAAATTCCCTTACAGTTTTGGCGTTTTTAGGACGCGGGAAATTCCTTACGGCGGAGACTTTTGTCGGACAGGGCTTTACTCCTTCGTCACTTATTATGTGACCCAGGTAGGCTACTTCCCGACGGAGGAAACTGCATTTCGACGGCTGCAGCTTCAAGTTGGCGCGGCGCAGTCTCTCGGCGAGACGATTAAATTTGGCATTATGTTCGGATATGGAGCTGGCGTAGATAACGATATCGTCAAGATAGACGAACAATTCGGTGCCTTGGAGGCCGGAGAGGATGGAATCCATTAGCCGTTGGAACGTCGCTGGGGCGTTGCGGAGGCCGAATGGCATGCGGTTAAACTCATAGTGGCCGAAGGGTGTCGAGAACGCTGTCTTCTCGGCATCCTTTTCATCCATGCCGATTTGGTGAAAACCGGAAGCAAGGTCAAATGTTGAGAAATATTTGGCGCTACCGAGTTGGTCTAATATCTCCACTATGCTCGGCAGTGGGTACGCGTCCGCGATGGTCTTTTCGTTAAGAGAACGGTAATCGATGACCATTCTCCATTTCTTCTTACCTTGCTCGTCCGATTTCTTCGGCACGATCCACAAGGGGGAATTATAAGGCGATGTGGATGGACTTACAATGTCGTTCTCCAATAATTCCTTCATTTGTCTATCGATCTCCTCCTTGTGGATCGGTGGATAACGGTATTGTTTTACGTGGATTGGCCGTTGGTCGGTCGCAGGTATTTTATGCGTTACAGCCGAGGTCTTGCCCAAGTATTCCCCGGGGAGATGGAAGATATCGCTGTGCTCCGCGATGAGGCATTTCACATGCTCGCATTCTTCCGGATTGAGATCGTCGGTGCTAATTATGCCCGCTATCTCTGCTTCGCGCTCTGCGTGAGATTTGGTATTTTTAATGGCGTGAATCGATGTTGATCCAGACGACCGATCAACATCCGTGGGTGTTTGGGAGACAGCGATAACTTCCATTATCTCCACGGTTGGGGTTCGGAATGTTATCGTCGCCTCGGATTGGTTTACGCAACGGATACACACCGTGCCGTTGATATTTTTGACCAGGGAGTCATATACAATTACACCGGGTGCTATCTCTTGCCGCGGGAGATAGCCGATATCGGGCCCAACGGCTCCGATTACCATTGCCTGGGCGGTACGTGCATTGATAGTACACGTATCGGATTCGGTGTGAGCTGGCTTAGATATCGCGCGTTTCGTATTACCCGCACGCGTATCGGATTTAGTAGGCCGAGTGTTATGAATCGCGTTGTTCGCGCGCGTATCGGATTTAGTAGGCCGTGGATTATATTTCGCGTCGTCTACGCGTGTATCGGATTTAGTAGATTGTCGATTATGTTTCGCGTCGTTCGCGCGCGTATCGGATTTAGTAAGTTGTGGATTATGTTTCGCGTCGCGCGGAGTCGCGTTCGCGAAGGGTATTTCTAGCCCTTTCCAAAGTACACGCCGTTTGGTGTACGAAATTTCCGCGCCTTCCTCGAGGAAGCTTGCACCTAGGATACCATCTGTCGCGATGGGGAAATCGTTGGGTACGACGTGGAACCTTATTATGGTCCCATAGATCTCCGCGTCGGTGGATCCCAGGGTTTGAACGGTACCGGCGGTTATACCGGAAATTTGGATCCTGTCCGTAACGTTCACCGGTGTCGCGGGTTGTAGCGCGGAAATTTTTACGAGGTTTGGTTCCGCTCCCGTGTCGATCATCAGTGTGATGTCGCGAAGGAATCCGGGGGATTGGATATTTACGTGAGGGACTTTGATACCTTTGTTTAGGCGGATTCTCGCGATTCTGTTATCACGACGTTCCGGACCGGTTTTTGTGGCGACGCCTCTCGTCTGCGGTCCGGGTTTGACGAGAGGGTCTGCTCGTTTCCCTGGTTTCTTTTATTGTTGTATTCACGTTTCCTGCATTCGTGGATATCGTGGCCAGGATTTTTGCAATATAAGCAGGTCTTCGTTGGCCTGCTGGGTTGGCGAGAATCGCGTTGGTATTGGGGCTCGCGGTAATCACGTCGCGGTAGGTCGTAATTATCGCGGTAAGAACGCGATGGCTCAGGTGGCCCGCGATAAGAGCTGCGTTCCGAAGGTCTCGTTTCTTCCGGGAAGTACCGTCTCGGTGACGGCGAACGCCAGGATTCTCGCGACGGAGGAGGCGTGTATGGATTCCGCGGTTCGCGGCGTTCTGGCGTTTTGTCGCGGGGTTGGAAGAATTGGACGTGTTTTTCTGATACCCGGCCGTATCTGTTATTGTCGCGTTCGAGCTCTTTGTACAGCTCGATGGCCTCGTTGAACACGCACGATAGCGGTTCTCTGCGTCGGTGTCGCAGTTCGGCACGTAATTGCGGGATAACTCCGCGAATGAAGCAATCGGTGGTCAGCATATCTACTTCCGCGATATTGGGGGTGTGGTAATCGCACCCTATGATTGCGTCGCGGATGTCTTTTACCCTGCTGATGAAGTCGAGCACGTGCTCGTCTTTCTTCATAAATATGTTCGCCATTTCTCCGCGGTAATGATCCACTGTCCTCTGGGGACCGAATACTTGTTTCAGGCGATTGCAAAGATCCGCGATATTTGTGAAGTGCTCGTCCTCCACTGCTATTACCGCACGGCCGCGTAGACGCGTAGATACGAGTTTCGTCAATGTTGCTTCCGCGTTCACGGGTATCAAATCGCGGGCGCGCCTGCATGCCCGTGTAAAACTGAGTACCGGCGGTTCGGTACCGTTGAATATCGGAATAGTTGCTAAGGCTTCCTTCATTGTGAAGGAAAACGAGTCTGGGGCTGCGTTGAAGGTAGGATACTCGGTGGACGCGGCTGTCGTGGTTCTTTCGAGGATCGTTTTCGTTTCCCGACGGATGGCTTCTACCTCGGCGAGGGCCGCATCGCGCTCGCGACGCATGGAATTGTACTCTGTTTCGATTTTTCGCGATTCCTCGAACGCGCGTCGTTCCTGGTCCAGGGTCGAACTCCTGGACGATGCAGTGGTTTCGGTGTGCGCGCTTTCGGCGGGTCGCTTAGAGCGTGTATCCATTTCGGGAAGAATTTGAAGCAGCGCAGTTGAATTATTATTTATTGAAAATGAAATTGGAAATTACACCAATCAGCGATCTCTTTAGGTAGATATTCCGGGTGGTCCCCTTTCGGACAGTCGCGAATAAAAGACACTAATACATTTCCCGGAATTTCACGGTGGTGCCGCACTTTAATTGCTGTGTCCGTGTCCACGATCTCTATTGGCGGCGGGGGAATTGGGATGTCGACCGTCTCGTTATCTGAGTCGCCAATGGTGATCGTTTCAATGTTTCGCTCGGCTCCTGCGCTCTCGCGAGGTTTTTGGATTTCCAGCGCAGGCTGCTGCGCTAAGATCTCCGCCAACTCTCGTCGAATCGCGTCAATCCTCCTCGCTTGCACCTTCCTACCACCACGGCGTCCTCGTTTCCGATTCTGGTCGGGTTGAGATTAGAAGTCAGGGTAGGTGCGTTTTTATGAATGGAGTTAGGAATAGCTCTAAACACTTACCTTCTTGACTCTGTGCAAGCCTTCAGGATCAGTCGCAAGGCTACTGCGAGATTCCATCTGAACGTGTACAGAAGCGCTACCTGCCAGCGCTTGCGTCAATGGCAGTTTGTGTATCGAGCCTGGAATCACGGGAGTCAGTGAGGGACGCCAAAGGTCGCACAGCAATAATTCGTGATTCTAAGAACGGTGATAAAATGTCGGTAGCACGGATACTGGTAAAGCGTCGCAGGGATTGAACAATATCCCACCGCTGTCACCAATTTGTCACGTCCCGGTTTCCGTCGCGGTTGTCGGAAAGGGGGAACTTGACACTATTTCAATCCTTTTTGAGTCACGCAGCGCTTACGTCTGCGTCTACTCGGGAATAACTGCGCGCACTTCACTTTCCGTGATACTTACCGAATATAACGTTGAAACGTTGCGGCACTGCAACAGGTCGAGTTGGAATCCTTCGGGTTGAATGCGGTTGGTATATTTCAGTAGCGCGCACTCGGTTAGAAATCGGAATGATTAGATTTGCAATTATACTATTATGTATATATATTTTAATATAATAAATGATTATGGAATACAATGGACTTATGATTTAACAATACAGGATATAGGATTATAGAATATAAGAATACAAGATATAGAAATACTAGATATAGAAATACTAGGTACAAGATATAGAATCACTAGAGATAGAATCGCGGCGATGTGAGCTCCACGAGCTCCGGACTGAGACTGGCCGGTGAGCGAGCGTGCGTCGGAGAGCGAGCGTCGACTGGGGGAATGGCTTACTTATAGTAATAGGATATAGGAGCGGGGAATGGTGGAGTTTGTCTGGAGGAGATTAGGACACGTGTGGTTTGGACCGTGGGAGTCAGGATGTTTACGAGATAACAGAGGAATGCGATAAGGAGAGGCCTGGGAATCGGGACACGTGCATGATGACGTCATAGGATTGGTATGTGGCGGGAGATTAGGTCTGGCGGTCGGCGGATGTTTTGGGAGATAAGGAGTTGGAATATAATACGAGTGTGGGAATGGAATGTGTTTGGCTTGGTGGTTTAGTCTGGGAGGTTCGGTTTATGTTTATGTGATAACGAGCTTGGGAAAGGAATTGGATTATCAGGGAATGCTTCTAGAATGATCTAGATTGTTCTAGAAGGTTCTGGAAGCTTCTGGAAGGATGACGTAGGGGCTGGTAGTAGGATGTAGCGGGAGTAAAGGCGCGCTTATGACTATGCTTAGGATTAAGGGCGCGCTTATGACTACTATGCTTATCGTATATATGTGTGTATGTATATATATGCTTATGACTAATTCCAACGTCGCTTGCCGACGTAACAGTTGTTTCCAGCTGAGACATGCATTTTCAGTGATAATCTTCATGATTCTGCTGTTACAAGTGTGCAGAATCACCGAAATCGCTGTTTTCGTGCTTTTGAATGCGAAAAACACGTTTTCTGGTGTTTTCAGCACTCCACAATGCGTTTGAAATGCGGAAACAGCCATATCTTCGGTATCGTTGTTGTTTCCAGCTGAGATATGCATTAGCAGTGATAATCTTCATGATTCTGCTGTTACAAGTGTGCAGAATCACCGAAATCGCTGTTCTCGCGCTATTCAATGCGAAAAACACGTTTTCTGGTGCTTTCAGCACTCCACAATGCGTTTGAAATGCGGAAACTGCCATATCTTCGGTATCGTTGTTGTTTCCAGCTGAGGTATGCATTAGCAGTGATAATCTTCATGATTCTGCTGTTACAAGTGTGCAGAATCACCGAAATCGCTGTTTTCGCGCTATTCAATGCGAAAAACACGTTTTCTGGTGTTTTCAACACTCCACAGTGCGTTTGATATGCGGAAACTGCGATATCTTCGGTATCGTTGTTGTTTCCAGCTGAGACATGCATTTTCAGTGATAATCTTCATGATTCTGCTGTTACAAGTGTGCAGAATCACCGAAATCGCTGTTTTCGTGCTTTTGAATGCGAAAAACACGTTTTCTGGTGTTTTCAGCACTCCACAGTGCGTTTGATATGCGGAAACTACGATATCTTCGGTATCGTTGTTGTTTCCAGCTGAGAAATGCACTTTCAGTGATAATCTTCACGATTCTGCTGTTACAAGTGTGCAGAATCACCGAAATCGCTGTTTTCGTGCTTTTGAATGCGAAAAACACGTTTTCTGGTGTTTTCAGCACTCCACAGTGCGTTTGATATGCGGAAACTACGATATCTTCGGTATCGTTGTTGTTTCCAGCTGAGAAATGCACTTTCAGTGATAATCTTCACGATTCTGCTGTTACAAGTGTGCAGAATCACCGAAATCGCTGTTTTCGTGCTTTTGAATGCGAAAAACACGTTTTCTGGTGTTTTCAGCACTCCACAGTGCGTTTGATATGCGGAAACTACGATATCTTCGGTATCGTTGTTGTTTCCAGCTGAGATATGCACTTTCAGTGATAATCTTCACGATTCTGCTGTTACAATTTTGCAGAATCACCGTAATCGCTGTTTTCGTGCTTTTGAATGCGAAAAACACGTGTTCTGGTGTTTTCAGCACTCCACAGTGCGTTTGATATGCGGAAACTACGATATCTTCGGTATCGTTGTTGTTTCCAGCTGAGAAATGCACTTTCAGTGATAATCTTCACGATTCTGCTGTTACAAGTGTGCAGAATCACCGAAATCGCTGTTTTCGTGCTTTTGAATGCGAAAAACACGTGTTCTGGTGTTTTCAGCACTCCACAGTGCGTTTGATATGCGGAAACTACGATATCTTCGGTATCGTTGTTGTTTCCAGCTGAGATATGCATCTTCAGTGATAATCTTCATGATTCTGCTCTTACAAGTGTGCAGAATCACCGAAATCGCTGTTCTCGCGCTATTCAATGCGAAAAACACGTTTTCTGGTGTTTTCAGCACTCCACAATGCGTTTGAAATGCGGAAACTGCCATATCTTCGGTATCGTTGTTGTTTCCAGCTGAGGTATGCATTAGCAGTGATAATCTTCATGATTCTGCTGTTACAAGTGTGCAGAATCACCGAAATCGCTGTTTTCGCGCTATTCAATGCGAAAAACACGTTTTCTGGTGTTTTCAACACTCCACAGTGCGTTTGATATGCGGAAACTGCGATATCTTCGGTATCGTTGTTGTTTCCAGCTGAGACATGCATTTTCAGTGATAATCTTCATGATTCTGCTGTTACAAGTGTGCAGAATCACCGAAATCGCTGTTTTCGTGCTTTTGAATGCGAAAAACACGTTTTCTGGTGTTTTCAGCACTCCACAGTGCGTTTGATATGCGGAAACTACGATATCTTCGGTATCGTTGTTGTTTCCAGCTGAGAAATGCACTTTCAGTGATAATCTTCACGATTCTGCTGTTACAAGTGTGCAGAATCACCGAAATCGCTGTTTTCGTGCTTTTGAATGCGAAAAACACGTTTTCTGGTGTTTTCAGCACTCCACAGTGCGTTTGATCTGCGGAAACTACGATATCTTCGGTATCGTTGTTGTTTCCAGCTGAGATATGCACTTTCAGTGATAATCTTCACGATTCTGCTGTTACAAGTTTGCAGAATCACCGAAATCGCTGTTTTCGTGCTTTTGAATGCGAAAAACACGTGTTCTGGTGTTTTCAGCACTCCACAGTGCGTTTGATATGCGGAAACTACGATATCTTCGGTATCGTTGTTGTTTCCAGCTGAGACATGCACTTTCAGTGATAATCTTCACGATTCTGCTGTTACAAGTGTGCAGAATCACCGAAATCGCTGTTTTCGTGCTTTTGAATGCGAAAAACACGTTTTCTGGTGTTTTCAGCACTCCACAATGCGTTTGAAATGCGGAAACTGCCATATCTTCGGTATCGTTGTTGTTTCCAGCTGAGATATGCATTAGCAGTGATAATCTTCATGATTCTGCTGTTACAAGTGTGCAGAATCACCGAAATCGCTGTTCTCGCGCTATTCAATGCGAAAAACACGTTTTCTGGTGCTTTCAGCACTCCACAATGCGTTTGAAATGCGGAAACTGCCATATCTTCGGTATCGTTGTTGTTTCCAGCTGAGGTATGCATTAGCAGTGATAATCTTCATGATTCTGCTGTTACAAGTGTGCAGAATCACCGAAATCGCTGTTTTCGCGCTATTCAATGCGAAAAACACGTTTTCTGGTGTTTTCAACACTCCACAGTGCGTTTGATATGCGGAAACTGCGATATCTTCGGTATCGTTGTTGTTTCCAGCTGAGACATGCATTTTCAGTGATAATCTTCATGATTCTGCTGTTACAAGTGTGCAGAATCACCGAAATCGCTGTTTTCGTGCTTTTGAATGCGAAAAACACGTTTTCTGGTGTTTTCAGCACTCCACAGTGCGTTTGATATGCGGAAACTACGATATCTTCGGTATCGTTGTTGTTTCCAGCTGAGAAATGCACTTTCAGTGATAATCTTCACGATTCTGCTGTTACAAGTGTGCAGAATCACCGAAATCGCTGTTTTCGTGCTTTTGAATGCGAAAAACACGTTTTCTGGTGTTTTCAGCACTCCACAGTGCGTTTGATATGCGGAAACTACGATATCTTCGGTATCGTTGTTGTTTCCAGCTGAGATATGCACTTTCAGTGATAATCTTCACGATTCTGCTGTTACAAGTTTGCAGAATCACCGAAATCGCTGTTTTCGTGCTTTTGAATGCGAAAAACACGTGTTCTGGTGTTTTCAGCACTCCACAGTGCGTTTGATATGCGGAAACTACGATATCTTCGGTATCGTTGTTGTTTCCAGCTGAGACATGCACTTTCAGTGATAATCTTCACGATTCTGCTGTTACAAGTGTGCAGAATCACCGAAATCGCTGTTTTCGTGCTTTTGAATGCGAAAAACACGTTTTCTGGTGTTTTCGGCACTCCACAGTGCGTTTGATATGCGGAAACTGCGATATCCTCGGTATCGTTATTGTTTCCAGCTGAGATATGCACTTTCAGTGATAATCTTCACGATTCTGCTGTTACAAGTGTGCAGAATCACCGAAATCGCTGTTTTCGTGCTTTTGAATGCGAAAAACACGTGTTCTGGTGTTTTCAACACTCCACAGTGCGTTTGATATGCGGAAACTGCGATATCTTCGGTATCGTTGCTGTTTCCAGCTGAGACATGCATTTTCAGTGATAATCTTCATGATTCTGCTGTTACAAGTGTGCAGAATCACCGAAATCGCTGTTTTCGTGCTATTGAATGCGAAAAACACGTTTTCTGGTGTTTTCAGCACTCCACAGTGCGTTTGATATGCGGAAACTGCGATATCTTCGGTATCGTTGTTGTTTCCAGCTGAAATATGCACTTTCAGTGATAATCTTCACGATTCTGCTGTTACAAGTGTGCAGAATCACCGAAATCGCTGTTTTCGTGCTTTTGAATGCGAAAAACACGTTTTCTGGTGTTTTCAGCACTCCACAGTGCGTTTGATATGCGGAACCTACGATATCTTCGGTATCGTTGTTGTTTCCAGCTGAGATATGCACTTTCAGTGATAATCTTCACGATTCTGCTGTTACAAGTGTGCAGAATCCCCGAAATCGCTGTTTTCGTGCTTTTGAATGCGAAAAACACGTTTTCTGGTGTTTTCAGCTCTCCACAGTGCGTTGGATATGTGGAAACTACGATATCTTCGGTATAGTTGTTGTTTCCAGCTGAGACATGCACTTTCAGTGATAATCTTCATGATTCTGCTGTTACAAGTGTGCAGAATCACCGAAATCGCTGTTCTCGCGCTATTCAATGCGAAAAACACGTTTTCTGGTGTTTTCAGCACTCCACAATGCGTTTGAAATGCGGAAACTGCCATATCTTCGGTATCGTTGTTGTTTCCAGCTGAGATATGCATTAGCAGTGATAATCTTCATGATTCTGCTGTTACAAGTGTGCAGAATCACCGAAATCGCTGTTTTCGCGCTATTCAATGCGAAAAACACGTTTTCTGGTGTTTTCAACACTCCACAGTGCGTTTGATATGCGGAAACTGCGATATCTTCGGTATCGTTGTTGTTTCCAGCTGAGACATGCATTTTCAGTGATAATCTTCATGATTCTGCTGTTACAAGTGTGCAGAATCACCGAAATCGCTGTTTTCGTGCTTTTGAATGCGAAAAACACGTTTTCTGGTGTTTTCAGCACTCCACAGTGCGTTTGATATGCGGAAACTACGATATCTTCGGTATCGTTGTTTCCAGCTGAGAAATGCACTTTCAGTGATAATCTTCACGATTCTGCTGTTACAAGTGTGCAGAATCACCGAAATCGCTGTTTTCGTGCTTTTGAATGCGAAAAACACGTTTTCTGGTGTTTTCAGCACTCCACAGTGCGTTTGATATGCGGAAACTACGATATCTTCGGTATCGTTGTTGTTTCCAGCTGAGATATGCACTTTCAGTGATAATCTTCACGATTCTGCTGTTACAAGTTTGCAGAATCACCGAAATCGCTGTTTTCGTGCTTTTGAGTGCGAAAAACACGTGTTCTGGTGTTTTCAGCACTCCACAGTGCGTTTGATATGCGGAAACTACGATATCTTCGGTATCGTTGTTGTTTCCAGCTGAGACATGCACTTTCAGTGATAATCTTCACGATTCTGCTGTTACAAGTGTGCAGAATCACCGAAATCGCTGTTTTCGTGCTTTTGAATGCGAAAAACACGTTTTCTGGTGTTTTCGGCACTCCACAGTGCGTTTGATATGCGGAAACTGCGATATCTTCGGTATCGTTATTGTTTCCAGCTGAGATATGCACTTTCAGTGATAATCTTCACGATTCTGCTGTTACAAGTGTGCAGAATCACCGAAATCGCTGTTTTCGTGCTTTTGAATGCGAAAAACACGTTTTCTGGTGTTTTCAGCACTCCACAGTGCGTTTGATATGCGGAAACTACGATATCTTCGGTATCGTTGTTGTTTCCAGCTGAGAAATGCACTTTCAGTGATAATCTTCACGATTCTGCTGTTACAAGTGTGCAGAATCACCGAAATCGCTGTTTTCGTGCTTTTGAATGCGAAAAACACGTTTTCTGGTGTTTTCGGCACTCCACAGTGCGTTTGATATGCGGAAACTGCGATATCTTCGGTATCGTTATTGTTTCCAGCTGAGATATGCACTTTCAGTGATAATCTTCACGATTCTGCTGTTACAAGTGTGCAGAATCACCGAAATCGCTGTTTTCGTGCTTTTGAATGCGAAAAACACGTTTTCTGGTGTTTTCAGCTCTCCACAGTGCGTTGGATATGCGGAAACTACGATATCTTCGGTATCGTTGTTGTTTCCAGCTGAGACATGCACTTTCAGTGATAATCTTCATGATTCTGCTGTTACAAGTGTGCAGAATCACCGAAATCGCTGTTCTCGCGCTATTCAATGCGAAAAACACGTTTTCTGGTGTTTTCAGCACTCCACAATGCGTTTGAAATGCGGAAACTGCCATATCTTCGGTATCGTTGTTGTTTCCAGCTGAGATATGCATTAGCAGTGATAATCTTCATGATTCTGCTGTTACAAGTGTGCAGAATCACCGAAATCGCTGTTTTCGCGCTATTCAATGCGAAAAACACGTTTTCTGGTGTTTTCAACACTCCACAGTGCGTTGGATATGCGGAAACTACGATATCTTCGGTATCGTTGTTGTTTCCAGCTGAGACATGCACTTTCAGTGATAATCTTCATGATTCTGCTGTTACAAGTGTGCAGAATCACCGAAATCGCTGTTCTCGCGCTATTCAATGCGAAAAACACGTTTTCTGGTGTTTTCAGCACTCCACAGTGCGTTTGATATGCGGAAACTACGATATCTTCGGTATCGTTGTTGTTTCCAGCTGAGAAATGCACTTTCAGTGATAATCTTCACGATTCTGCTGTTACAAGTGTGCAGAATCACCGAAATCGCTGTTTTCGCGCTATTCAATGCGAAAAACACGTTTTCTGGTGTTTTCAACACTCCACAGTGCGTTTGATATGCGGAAACTGCGATATCTTCGGTATCGTTGTTGTTTCCAGCTGAGACATGCATTTTCAGTGATAATCTTCACGATTCTGCTGTTACAAGTTTGCAGAATCACCGAAATCGCTGTTTTCGTGCTTTTGAGTGCGAAAAACACGTGTTCTGGTGTTTTCAGCACTCCACAGTGCGTTTGATATGCGGAAACTACGATATCTTCGGTATCGTTGTTGTTTCCAGCTGAGACATGCACTTTCAGTGATAATCTTCACGATTCTGCTGTTACAAGTGTGCAGAATCACCGAAATCGCTGTTTTCGTGCTTTTGAATGCGAAAAACACGTTTTCTGGTGTTTTCGGCACTCCACAGTGCGTTTGATATGCGGAAACTGCGATATCTTCGGTATCGTTATTGTTTCCAGCTGAGATATGCACTTTCAGTGATAATCTTCACGATTCTGCTGTTACAAGTGTGCAGAATCACCGAAATCGCTGTTTTCGTGCTTTTGAATGCGAAAAACACGTGTTCTGGTGTTTTCAACACTCCACAGTGCGTTTGATATGCGGAAACTGCGATATCTTCGGTATCGTTGCTGTTTCCAGCTGAGACATGCATTTTCAGTGATAATCTTCATGATTCTGCTGTTACAAGTGTGCAGAATCACCGAAATCGCTGTTTTCGTGCTATTGAATGCGAAAAACACGTTTTCTGGTGTTTTCAGCACTCCACAGTGCGTTTGATATGCGGAAACTGCGATATCTTCGGTATCGTTGTTGTTTCCAGCTGAAATATGCACTTTCAGTGATAATCTTCACGATTCTGCTGTTACAAGTGTGCAGAATCACCGAAATCGCTGTTTTCGTGCTTTTGATTGCGAAAAACACGTTTTCTGGTGTTTTCAGCACTCCACAGTGCGATTGATATGCGGAAACTACGATATCTTCGGTATCGTTGTTGTTTCCAGCTGAGATATGCACTTTCAGTGATAATCTTCACGATTCTGCTGTTACAAGTGTGCAGAATCACCGAAATCGCTGTTTTCGTGCTTTTGAATGCGAAAAACACGTTTTCTGGTGTTTTCAGCTCTCCACAGTGCGTTGGATATGCGGAAACTACGATATCTTCGGTATCGTTGTTGTTTCCAGCTGAGACATGCACTTTCAGTGATAATCTTCATGATTCTGCTGTTACAAGTGTGCAGAATCACCGAAATCGCTGTTCACGCGCTATTCAATGCGAAAAACACGTTTTCTGGTGTTTTCAGCACTCCACAATGCGTTTGAAATGCGGAAACTGCCATATCTTCGGTATCGTTGTTGTTTCCAGCTGAGATATGCATTAGCAGTGATAATCTTCATGATTCTGCTGTTACAAGTGTGCAGAATCACCGAAATCGCTGTTTTCGCGCTATTCAATGCGAAAAACACGTTTTCTGGTGTTTTCAACACTCCACAGTGCGTTTGATATGCGGAAACTGCGATATCTTCGGTATCGTTGTTGTTTCCAGCTGAGACATGCATTTTCAGTGATAATCTTCATGATTCTGCTGTTACAAGTGTGCAGAATCACCGAAATCGCTGTTTTCGTGCTTTTGAATGCGAAAAACACGTTTTCTGGTGTTTTCAGCACTCCACAGTGCGTTTGATATGCGGAAACTACGATATCTTCGGTATCGTTGTTGTTTCCAGCTGAGATATGCACTTTCAGTGATAATCTTCACGATTCTGCTGTTACAAGTGTGCAGAATCACCGAAATCGCTGTTTTCGTGCTTTTGATTGCGAAAAACACGTTTTCTGGTGTTTTCAGCACTCCACAGTGCGATTGATATGCGGAAACTACGATATCTTCGGTATCGTTGTTGTTTCCAGCTGAGATATGCACTTTCAGTGATAATCTTCACGATTCTGCTGTTACAAGTGTGCAGAATCACCGAAATCGCTGTTTTCGTGCTTTTGAATGCGAAAAACACGTGTTCTGGTGTTTTCAGCACTCCACAGTGCGTTTGATATGCGGAAACTACGATATCTTCGGTATCGTTGTTGTTTCCAGCTGAGATATGCATCTTCAGTGATAATCTTCATGATTCTGCTGTTACAAGTGTGCAGAATCACCGAAATCGCTGTTCTCGCGCTATTCAATGCGAAAAACACGTTTTCTGGTGTTTTCAGCACTCCACAATGCGTTTGAAATGCGGAAACTGCCATATCTTCGGTATCGTTGTTGTTTCCAGCTGAGATATGCATTAGCAGTGATAATCTTCATGATTCTGCTGTTACAAGTGTGCAGAATCACCGAAATCGCTGTTCTCGCGCTATTCAATGCGAAAAACACGTTTTCTGGTGTTTTCAGCACTCCACAATGCGTTTGAAATGCGGAAACTGCCATATCTTCGGTATCGTTGTTGTATCCAGCTGAGATATGCATTAGCAGTGATAATCTTCATGATTCTGCTGTTACAAGTGTGCAGAATCACCGAAATCGCTGTTTTCGCGCTATTCAATGCGAAAAACACGTTTTCTGGTGTTTTCAACACTCCACAGTGCGTTTGATATGCGGAAACTACGATATCTTCGGTATCGTTGTTGTTTCCAGCTGAGAAATGCACTTTCAGTGATAATCTTCACGATTCTGCTGTTACAAGTGTGCAGAATCACCGAAATCGCTGTTTTCGTGCTTTTGAATTCGAAAAACACGTGTTCTGGTGTTTTCAGCACTCCACAGTGCGTTTGATATGCGGAAACTACGATATCTTCGGTATCGTTGTTGTTTCCAGCTGAGATATGCACTTTCAGTGATAATCTTCACGATTCTGCTGTTACAAGTGTGCAGAATCACCGAAATCGCTGTTTTCGTGCTTTTGATTGCGAAAAACACGTTTTCTGGTGTTTTCAGCACTCCACAGTGCGATTGATATGCGGAAACTACGATATCTTCGGTATCGTTGTTGTTACCAGCTGAGATATGCACTTTCAGTGATAATCTTCACGATTCTGCTGTTACAAGTGTGCAGAATCACCGAAATCGCTGTTCTCGTGCTTTTGAATGCGAAAAACACGTTTTCTGGTGTTTTCAACACTCCACAGTGCGTTTGATATGCGGAAACTGCGATATCTTCGGTATCGTTGTTGTTTCCAGCTGAGACATGCATTTTCAGTGATAATCTTCATGATTCTGCTGTTACAAGTGTGCAGAATCACCGAAATCGCTGTTTTCGTGCTTTTGAATGCGAAAAACACGTTTTCTGGTGTTTTCAGCACTCCACAGTGCGTTTGATATGCGGAAACTACGATATCTTCGGTATCGTTGTTGTTTCCAGCTGAGAAATGCACTTTCAGTGATAATCTTCACGATTCTGCTGTTACAAGTGTGCAGAATCACCGAAATCGCTGTTTTCGTGCTTTTGAATGCGAAAAACACGTGTTCTGGTGTTTTCAGCACTCCACAGTGCGTTTGATATGCGGAAACTACGATATCTTCGGTATCGTTGTTGTTTCCAGCTGAGATATGCATCTTCAGTGATAATCTTCATGATTCTGCTGTTACAAGTGTGCAGAATCACCGAAATCGCTGTTCTCGCGCTATTCAATGCGAAAAACACGTTTTCTGGTGTTTTCAGCACTCCACAGTGCGTTTCATATGCGGAAACTGCCATATCTTCGGTATCGTTGTTGTATCCAGCTGAGATATGCATTAGCAGTGATAATCTTCATGATTCTGCTGTTACAAGTGTGCAGAATCACCGAAATCGCTGTTCTCGTGCTATTCAATGCGAAAAACACGTTTTCTGGTGTTTTCAACACTCCACAGTGCGTTTGTATATGCGGAAACTACGATATCTTCGGTATCGTTGTTGTTTCCAGCTGAGAAATGCACTTTCAGTGATAATCTTCACGATTCTGCTGTTACAAGTATGCAGAATCACCGAAATCGCTGTTTTCGTGCTTTTGAATTCGAAAAACACGTGTTCTGGTGTTTTCAGCACTCCACAGTGCGTTTGATATGCGGAAACTACGATATCTTCGGTATCGTTGTTGTTTCCAGCTGAGATATGCACTTTCAGTGATAATCTTCACGATTCTGCTGTTACAAGTGTGCAGAATCACCGAAGTCGCTGTTTTGGTGCTTTTGATTGCGAAAAACACGTTTTCTGGTGTTTTCAGCACTCCACAGTGCGATTGATATGCGGAAACTACGATATCTTCGGTATCGTTGTTGTTTCCAGCTGAGATATGCACTTTCAGTGATAATCTTCACGATTCTGCTGTTACAAGTGTGCAGAATCACCGAAATCGCTGTTCTCGTGCTTTTGAATGCGAAAAACACGTTTTCTGGTGTTTTCAGCACTCCACAGTGCGTTTGATATGCGGAAACTACGATATCTTCGGTATCGTTGTTGTTTCCAGCTGAGATATGCACTTTCAGTGATAATCTTCACGATTCTGCTGTTACAAGTGTGCAGAATCACCGAAATCGCTGTTTTCGTGCTTTTGAATGCGAAAAACACGTGTTCTGGTGTTTTCAGCACTCCACAGTGCGTTTGATATACGGAAACTACGATATCTTCGGTATCGTTGTTGTTTCCAGCTGAGACATGCACTTTCAGTGATAATCTTCACGATTCTGCTGTTACAAGTGTGCAGAATCACCGAAATCGCTGTTTTCGCGCTATTCAATGCGAAAAACACGTTTTCTGGTGTTTTCAACACTCCACAGTGCGTTTGATATGCGGAAACTACGATATCTTCGGTATCGTTGTTGTTTCCAGCTGAGATATGCACTTTCAGTGATAATCTTCACGATTCTGCTGTTACAAGTGTGCAGAATCACCGAAATCGCTGTTTTCGTGCTTTTGATTGCGAAAAACACGTTTTCTGGTGTTTTCAGCACTCTACAGTGCGATTGATATGCGGAAACTACGATATCTTCGGTATCGTTGTTGTTACCAGCTGAGATATGCACTTTCAGTGATAATCTTCACGATTCTGCTGTTACAAGTGTGCAGAATCACCGAAATCGCTGTTCTCGTGCTTTTGAATGCGAAAAACACGTTTTCTGGTGTTTTCAACACTCCACAGTGCGTTTGATATGCGGAAACTGCGATATCTTCGGTATCGTTGTTGTTTCCAGCTGAGACATGCATTTTCAGTGATAATCTTCATGATTCTGCTGTTACAAGTGTGCAGAATCACCGAAATCGCTGTTTTCGTGCTTTTGAATGCGAAAAACACGTTTTCTGGTGTTTTCAGCACTCCACAGTGCGTTTGATATGCGGAAACTACGATATCTTCGGTATCGTTGTTGTTTCCAGCTGAGAAATGCACTTTCAGTGATAATCTTCACGATTCTGCTGTTACAAGTGTGCAGAATCACCGAAATCGCTGTTTTCGTGCTTTTGAATGCGAAAAACACGTGTTCTGGTGTTTTCAGCACTCCACAGTGCGATTGATATGCGGAAACTACGATATCTTCGGTATCGTTGTTGTTTCCAGCTGAGATATGCATTAGCAGTGATAATCTTCATGATTCTGCTGTTACAAGTGTGCAGAATCACCGAAATCGCTGTTTTCGCGCTATTCAATGCGAAAAACACGTTTTCTGGTGTTTTCAACACTCCACAGTGCGTTTGATATGCGGAAACTGCGATATCTTCGGTATCGTTGTTGTTTCCAGCTGAGACATGCATTTTCAGTGATAATCTTCATGATTCTGCTGTTACAAGTGTGCAGAATCACCGAAATCGCTGTTTTCGTGCTTTTGAATGCGAAAAACACGTTTTCTGGTGTTTTCAGCACTCCACAGTGCGTTTGATATGCGGAAACTACGATATCTTCGGTATCGTTGTTGTTTCCAGCTGAGAAATGCACTTTCAGCGATAATCTTCACGATTCTGCTGTTACAAGTGTGCAGAATCACCGAAATCGCTGTTTTCGTGCTTTTGAATGCGAAAAACACGTGTTCTGGTGTTTTCAGCACTCCACAGTGCGTTTGATATGCGGAAACTACGATATCTTCGGTATCGTTGTTGTTTCCAGCTGAGATATGCATCTTCAGTGATAATCTTCATGATTCTGCTGTTACAAGTGTGCAGAATCACCGAAATCGCTGTTCTCGCGCTATTCAATGCGAAAAACACGTTTTCTGGTGTTTTCAGCACTCCACAATGCGTTTGAAATGCGGAAACTGCCATATCTTCGGTATCGTTGTTGTTTCCAGCTGAGATATGCATTAGCAGTGATAATCTTCATGATTCTGCTGTTACAAGTGTGCAGAATCACCGAAATCGCTGTTCTCGCGCTATTCAATGCGAAAAACACGTTTTCTGGTGTTTTCAGCACTCCACAATGCGTTGGAAATGCGGAAACTGCCATATCTTCGGTATCGTTGTTGTATCCAGCTGAGATATGCATTAGCAGTGATAATCTTCATGATTCTGCTGTTACAAGTGTGCAGAATCACCGAAATCGCTGTTTTCGCGCTATTCAATGCGAAAAACACGTTTTCTGGTGTTTTCAACACTCCACAGTGCGTTTGATATGCGGAAACTGCGATATCTTCGGTATCGTTGTTGTTTCCAGCTGAGACATGCATTTTCAGTGATAATCTTCATGATCTGCTGTTACAAGTGTGCAGAATCACCGAAATCGCTGTTTTCGTGCTATTGAATGCGAAAAACACGTTTTCTGGTGTTTTCAGCACTCCACAGTGCGTTTGATATGCGGAAACTGCGATATCTTCGGTATCGTTGTTGTTTCCAGCTGAGATATGCACTTTCAGTGATAATCTTCACGATTCTGCTGTTACAAGTGTGCAGAATCACCGAAATCGCTGTTTTCGTGCTTTTGATTGCGAAAAACACGTTTTCTGGTGTTTTCAGCACTCCACAGTGCGATTGATATGCGGAAACTACGATATCTTCGGTATCGTTGTTGTTTCCAGCTGAGATATGCACTTTCAGTGATAATCTTCACGATTCTGCTGTTACAAGTGTGCAGAATCACCGAAATCGCTGTTCTCGTGCTTTTGAATGCGAAAAACACGTTTTCTGGTGTTTTCAGCACTCCACAGTGCGTTTGATATGCGGAAACTACGATATCTTCGGTATCGTTGTTGTTTCCAGCTGAGATATGCACTTTCAGTGATAATCTTCACGATTCTGCTGTTACAAGTGTGCAGAATCACCGAAATCGCTGTTTTCGTGCTTTTGAATGCGAAAAACACGTGTTCTGGTGTTTTCAGCACTCCACAGTGCGTTTGATATACGGAAACTACGATATCTTCGGTATCGTTGTTGTTTCCAGCTGAGACATGCACTTTCAGTGATAATCTTCACGATTCTGCTGTTACAAGTGTGCAGAATCACCGAAATCGCTGTTTTCGTGCTTTTGAATGCGAAAAACACGTTTTCTGGTGTTTTCGGCACTCCACAGTGCGTTTGATATGCGGAAACTGCGATATCTTCGGTATCGTTATTGTTTCCAGCTGAGATATGCACTTTCAGTGATAATCTTCACGATTCTGCTGTTACAAGTGTGCAGAATCACCGAAATCGCAGTTTTCGTGCTTTTGAATGCGAAAAACACGTTTTCTGGTGTTTTCAGCACTCCACAGTGCGTTTGATATGCGGAAACTACGATATCTTCGGTATCGTTGTTGTTTCCAGCTGAGAAATGCACTTTCAGTGATAATCTTCACGATTCTGCTGTTACAAGTGTGCAGAATCACCGAAATCGCTGTTTTCGTGCTTTTGAATGCGAAAAACACGTGTTCTGGTGTTTTCAACACTCCACAGTGCGTTTGATATGCGGAAACTGCGATATCTTCGGTATCGTTGTTGTTTCCAGCTGAGACATGCATTTTCAGTGATAATCTTCATGATTCTGCTGTTACAAGTGTGCAGAATCACCGAAATCGCTGTTTTCGTGCTATTGAATGCGAAAAACACGTTTTCTGGTGTTTTCAGCACTCCACAGTGCGTTTGATATGCGGAAACTGCGATATCTTCGGTATCGTTGTTGTTTCCAGCTGAAATATGCACTTTCAGTGATAATCTTCACGATTCTGCTGTTACAAGTGTGCAGAATCACCGAAATCGCTGTTTTCGTGCTTTTGAATGCGAAAAACACGTTTTCTGGTGTTTTCAGCACTCCACAGTGCGTTTGATATGCGGAAACTACGATATCTTCGGTATCGTTGTTGTTTCCAGCTGAGATATGCACTTTCAGTGATAATCTTCACGATTCTGCTGTTACAAGTGTGCAGAATCACCGAAATCGCTGTTTTCGTGCTTTTGAATGCGAAAAACACGTGTTCTGGTGTTTTCAGCACTCCACAGTGCGTTTGATATGCGGAAACTACGATATCTTCGGTATCGTTGTTGTTTCCAGCTGAGACATGCACTTTCAGTGATAATCTTCACGATTCTGCTGTTACAAGTGTGCAGAATCACCGAAATCGCTGTTTTCGTGCTTTTGAATGCGAAAAACACGTTTTCTGGTGTTTTCGGCACTCCACAGTGCGTTTGATATGCGGAAACTGCGATATCTTCGGTATCGTTATTGTTTCCAGCTGAGATATGCACTTTCAGTGATAATCTTCACGATTCTGCTGTTACAAGTGTGCAGAATCACCGAAATCGCTGTTTTCGTGCTTTTGAATGCGAAAAACACGTTTTCTGGTGTTTTGAGCACTCCACAGTGCGTTTGATATGCGGAAACTACGATATCTTCGGTATCGTTGTTGTTTCCAGCTGAGAAATGCACTTTCAGTGATAATCTTCACGATTCTGCTGTTACAAGTGTGCAGAATCACCGAAATCGCTGTTTTCGTGCTTTTGAATGCGAAAAACACGTTTTCTGGTGTTTTCAGCACTCCACAGTGCGTTTGATATGCGGAAACTACGATATCTTCGGTATCGTTGTTGTTTCCAGCTGAGAAATGCACTTTCAGTGATAATCTTCACGATTCTGCTGTTACAAGTGTGCAGAATCACCGAAATCGCTGTTTTCGTGCTTTTGAATGCGAAAAACACGTGTTCTGGTGTTTTCAGCACTCCACAGTGCGTTTGATATGCGGAAACTACGATATCTTCGGTATCGTTGTTGTTTCCAGCTGAGATATGCATCTTCAGTGATAATCTTCATGATTCTGCTGTTACAAGTGTGCAGAATCACCGAAATCGCTGTTCTCGCGCTATTCAATGCGAAAAACACGTTTTCTGGTGTTTTCAGCACTCCACAATGCGTTTGAAATGCGGAAACTGCCATATCTTCGGTATCGTTGTTGTATCCAGCTGAGATATGCATTAGCAGTGATAATCTTCATGATTCTGCTGTTACAAGTGTGCAGAATCACCGAAATCGCTGTTTTCGCGCTATTCAATGCGAAAAACACGTTTTCTGGTGTTTTCAACACTCCACAGTGCGTTTGATATGCGGAAACTGCGATATCTTCGGTATCGTTGTTGTTTCCAGCTGAGACATGCATTTTCAGTGATAATCTTCATGATTCTGCTGTTACAAGTGTGCAGAATCACCGAAATCGCTGTTTTCGTGCTATTGAATGCGAAAAACACGTTTTCTGGTGTTTTCAGCACTCCACAGTGCGTTTGATATGCGGAAACTGCGATATCTTCGGTATCGTTGTTGTTTCCAGCTGAGATATGCACTTTCAGTGATAATCTTCACGATTCTGCTGTTACAAGTGTGCAGAATCACCGAAATCGCTGTTTTCGTGCTTTTGAATGCGAAAAACACGTTTTCTGGTGTTTTCAGCACTCCACAGTGCGTTTGATATGCGGAAACTACGATATCTTCGGTATCGTTGTTGTTTCCAGCTGAGAAATGCACTTTCAGTGATAATCTTCACGATTCTGCTGTTACAAGTGTGCAGAATCACCGAAATCGCTGTTTTCGTGCTTTTGAATGCGAAAAACACGTGTTCTGGTGTTTTCAGCACTCCACAGTGCGTTTGATATGCGGAAACTACGATATCTTCGGTATCGTTGTTGTTTCCAGCTGAGATATGCATCTTCAGTGATAATCTTCATGATTCTGCTGTTACAAGTGTGCAGAATCACCGAAATCGCTGTTCTCGCGCTATTCAATGCGAAAAACACGTTTTCTGGTGTTTTCAGCACTCCACAATGCGTTTGAAATGCGGAAACTGCCATATCTTCGGTATCGTTGTTGTATCCAGCTGAGATATGCATTAGCAGTGATAATCTTCATGATTCTGCTGTTACAAGTGTGCAGAATCACCGAAATCGCTGTTTTCGCGCTATTCAATGCGAAAAACACGTTTTCTGGTGTTTTCAACACTCCACAGTGCGTTTGATATGCGGAAACTGCGATATCTTCGGTATCGTTGTTGTTTCCAGCTGAGACATGCATTTTCAGTGATAATCTTCATGATTCTGCTGTTACAAGTGTGCAGAATCACCGAAATCGCTGTTTTCGTGCTATTGAATGCGAAAAACACGTTTTCTGGTGTTTTCAGCACTCCACAGTGCGTTTGATATGCGGAAACTGCGATATCTTCGGTATCGTTGTTGTTTCCAGCTGAGATATGCACTTTCAGTGATAATCTTCACGATTCTGCTGTTACAAGTGTGCAGAATCACCGAAATCGCTGTTTTCGTGCTTTTGAATGCGAAAAACACGTGTTCTGGTGTTTTCAGCACTCCACAGTGCGTTTGATATGCGGAAACTACGATATCTTCGGTATCGTTGTTGTTTCCAGCTGAGATATGCATCTTCAGTGATAATCTTCAAGATTCTGCTGTTACAAGTGTGCAGAATCACCGAAATCGCTGTTCTCGCGCTATTCAATGCGAAAAACACGTTTTCTGGTGTTTTCAGCACTCCACTATGCGTTTGAAATGCGGAAACTGCCATATCTTCGGTATCGTTGTTGTTTCCAGCTGAGATATGCATTAGCTGTGATAATCTTCATGATTCTGCTGTTACAAGTGTGCAGAATCACCGAAATCGCTGTTCTCGCGCTATTCAATGCGAAAAACACGTTTTCTGGTGTTTTCAGCACTCCACAATGCGTTTGAAATGCGGAAACTGCCATATCTTCGGTATCGTTGTTGTATCCAGCTGAGATATGCATTAGCAGTGATAATCTTCATGATTCTGCTGTTACAAGTGTGCAGAATCACCGAAATCGCTGTTTTCGCGCTATTCAATGCGAAAAACACGTTTTCTGGTGTTTTCAACACTCCACAGTGCGTTTGATATGCGGAAACTGCGATATCTTCGGTATCGTTGTTGTTTCCAGCTGAGACATGCACTTTCAGTGATAATCTTCACGATTCTGCTGTTACAAGTGTGCAGAATCACCGAAATCGCTGTTTTCGTGCTTTTGAATGCGAAAAACACGTGTTCTGGTGTTTTCAGCACTCCACAGTGCGTTTGATATGCGGAAACTACGATATCTTCGGTATCGTTGTTGTTTCCAGCTGAGATATGCATCTTCAGTGATAATCTTCAAGATTCTGCTGTTACAAGTGTGCAGAATCACCGAAATCGCTGTTTTCGTGCTTTTGAATGCGAAAAACACGTGTTCTGGTGTTTTCAGCACTCCACAGTGCGTTTGATATACGGAAACTACGATATCTTCGGTATCGTTGTTGTTTCCAGCTGAGACATGCACTTTCAGTGATAATCTTCACGATTCTGCTGTTACAAGTGTGCAGAATCACCGAAATCGCTGTTTTCGTGCTTTTGAATGCGAAAAACACGTTTTCTGGTGTTTTCGGCACTCCACAGTGCGTTTGATATGCGGAAACTGCGATATCTTCGGTATCGTTATTGTTTCCAGCTGAGATATGCACTTTCAGTGATAATCTTCACGATTCTGCTGTTACAAGTGTGCAGAATCACCGAAATCGCTGTTTTCGTGCTTTTGAATGCGAAAAACACGTTTTCTGGTGTTTTCAGCACTCCACAGTGCGTTTGATATGCGGAAACTACGATATCTTCGGTATCGTTGTTGTTTCCAGCTGAGAAATGCACTTTCAGTGATAATCTTCACGATTCTGCTGTTACAAGTGTGCAGAATCACCGAAATCGCTGTTTTCGTGCTTTTGAATGCGAAAAACACGTGTTCTGGTGTTTTCAGCACTCCACAGTGCGTTTGATATGCGGAAACTACGATATCTTCGGTATCGTTGTTGTTTCCAGCTGAGATATGCATCTTCAGTGATAATCTTCATGATTCTGCTGTTACAAGTGTGCAGAATCACCGAAATCGCTGTTCTCGCGCTATTCAATGCGAAAAACACGTTTTCTGGTGTTTTCAGCACTCCACAATGCGTTTGAAATGCGGAAACTGCCATATCTTCGGTATCGTTGTTGTTTCCAGCTGAGATATGCATTAGCAGTGATAATCTTCATGATTCTGCTGTTACAAGTGTGCAGAATCACCGAAATCGCTGTTCTCGCGCTACTCAATGCGAAAAACACGTTTTCTGGTGTTTTCAGCACTCCACAGTGCGTTTGATATGCGGAAACTACGATATCTTCGGTATCGTTGTTGTTTCCAGCTGAGAAATGCACTTTCAGTGATAATCTTCACGATTCTGCTGTTACAAGTGTGCAGAATCACCGAAATCGCTGTTTTCGTGCTTTTGAATGTGAAAAACACGTGTTCTGGTGTTTTCAGCACTCCACAGTGCGTTTGATATGCGGAAACTACGATATCTTCGGTATCGTTGTTGTTTCCAGCTGAGATATGCATCTTCAGTGATAATCTTCATGATTCTGCTGTTACAAGTGTGCAGAATCACCGAAATCGCTGTTCTCGCACTGTTCAATGCGAAAAACACGTTTTCTGGTGTTTTCAGCACTCCACAGTGCGATTGATATGCGGAAACTGCGATATCTTCGGTATCGTTGTTGTTTCCAGCTGAGATATGCACTTTCAGTGATAATCTTCACGATTCTGCTGTTACAAGTGTGCAGAATCACCGAAATCGCTGTTTTCGTGCTTTTGAATGCGAAAAACACGTTTTCTGGTGTTTTCAGCACTCCACAGTGCGTTTGATATGCGGAAACTACGATATCTTCGGTAGCGTTGTTGTTTCCAGCTGAGATATGCACTTTCAGTGATAATCCTCACGATTCTGCTGTTACAAGTGTGCAGAATCACCGAAATCGCTGTTTTCGTGCTTTTGAATGCGAAAAACACGTGTTCTGGTGTTTTCAGCACTCCACAGTGCGTTTGATATGCGGAAACTACGATATCTTCGGTATCGTTGTTGTTTCCAGCTGAGATATGCACTTTCAGTGATAATCTTCACGATTCTGCTGTTACAAGTGTGCAGAATCACCGAAATCGCTGTTTTCGTGCTTTTGAATGCGAAAAACACGTTTTCTGGTGTTTTCAGCACGCCACAGTGCGTTTGATATGCGGAAACTGCGATATCTTCGGTATCGTTGTTGTTTCCAGCTGAGACATGCATTAGCAGTGATAATCTTCATGATTCTGCTGTTACAAGTGTGCAGAATCACCGAAAACGCTGTTTTCGTGCTTTTGAATGCGAAAAACACGTTTTCTGGTGTTTTCAGCACTCCACAGTGCGTTTGATATGCGGAAACTGCGATATCTTCGGTATCGTTGTTGTTTCCAGCTGAGATATGCACTTTCAGTGATAATCTTCACGATTCTGCTGTTACAAGTGTGCAGAATCACCGAAATCGCTGTTTTCGTGCTTTTGAATGCGCAAAACACGTTTTCTGGTGTTTTCTGCACTCCACAGTGCGATTGATATGCGGAAACTGCGATATCTTCGGTATCGTTGTTGTTTCCAGCTGAGATATGCACTTTCAGTGATAATCTTCACGATTCTGCTGTTACAAGTGTGCAGAATCACCGAAATCGCTGTTTTCGTGCTTTTGAATGCGAAAAACACGTTTTCTGGTGTTTTCAGCACTCCACAGTGCGTTTGATATGCGGAAACTGCGATATCTTCGGTATCGTTGTTGTTTCCAGCTGAGATATGCACTTTCAGTGATAATCTTCACGATTCTGCTGTTACAAGTGTGCAGAATCACCGAAAACGCTGTTTTCGTGCTTTTGAATGCGAAAAACACGTTTTCTGGTGTTTTCAGCACGCCACAGTGCGTTTGATATGCGGAAACTGCGATATCTTCGGTATCGTTGTTGTTTCCAGCTGAGACATGCATTAGCAGTGATAATCTTCATGATTCTGCTGTTACAAGTGTGCAGAATCACCGAAAACGCTGTTTTCGTGCTTTTGAATGCGAAAAACACGTTTTCTGGTGTTTTCAGCACTCCACAGTGCGTTTGATATGCGGAAACTGCGATATCTTCGGTATCGTTGTTGTTTCCAGCTGAGATATGCACTTTCAGTGATAATCTTCACGATTCTGCTGTTACAAGTGTGCAGAATCACCGAAATCGCTGTTTTCGTGCTTTTGAATGCGCAAAACACGTTTTCTGGTGTTTTCAGCACTCCACAGTGCGATTGATATGCGGAAACTGCGATATCTTCGGTATCGTTGTTGTTTCCAGCTGAGATATGCACTTTCAGTGATAATCTTCACGATTCTGCTGTTACAAGTGTGCAGAATCACCGAAATCGCTGTTTTCGTGCTTTTGAATGCGAAAAACACGTTTTCTGGTGTTTTCAGCACTCCACAGTGCGTTTGATATGCGGAAACTGCGATATCTTCGGTATCGTTGTTGTTTCCAGCTGAGATATGCACTTTCAGTGATAATCTTCACGATTCTGCTGTTACAAGTGTGCAGAATCACCGAAATCGCTGTTTTCGTGCTTTTGAATGCGCAAAACACGTTTTCTGGTGTTTTCAGCACTCCACAGTGCGATTGATATGCGGAAACTGCGATATCTTCGGTATCGTTGTTGTTTCCAGCTGAGATATGCACTTTCAGTGATAATCTTCACGATTCTGCTGTTACAAGTGTGCAGAATCACCGAAATCGCTGTTTTCGTGCTTTTGAATGCGAAAAACACGTTTTCTGGTGTTTTCAGCACTCCACAGTGCGTTTGATATGCGGAAACTACGATATCTTCGGTAGCGTTGTTGTTTCCAGCTGAGATATGCACTTTCAGTGATAATCCTCACGATTCTGCTGTTACAAGTGTGCAGAATCACCGAAATCGCTGTTTTCGTGCTTTTGAATGCGAAAAACACGTGTTCTGGTGTTTTCAGCACTCCACAGTGCGTTTGATATGCGGAAACTACGATATCTTCGGTATCGTTGTTGTTTCCAGCTGAGACATGCATTTTCAGTGATAATCTTCATGATTCTGCTGTTATAAGTGTGCAGAATCACCGAAATCGCTGTTTTCGTGCTTTTGAATGCGAAAAACACGTTTTCTGGTGTTTTCAGCACTCCACAGTGCGTTTGATATGCGGAAACTACGATATCTTCGGTATCGTTGTTGTTTCCAGCTGAGATATGCACTTTCAGTGATAATCTTCACGATTCTGCTGTTACAAGTGTGCAGAATCACCGAAATCGCTGTTCTCGCGCTATTCAATGCGAAAAACACGTTTTCTGGTGTTTTCAGCACTCCACAGTGCGTTTGAAATGCGGAAACTGCCATATCTTCGGTATCGTTGTTGTTTCCAGCTGAGATATGCATTAGCAGTGATAATCTTCATGATTCTGCTGTTACAAGTGTGCAGAATCACCGAAATCGCTGTTTTCGCGCTATTCAATGCGAAAAACACGTTTTCTGGTGTTTTCAGCACTCCACAGTGCGTTTGATATGCGGAAACTGCGATATCTTCGGTATCGTTGTTGTTTCCAGCTGAGACATGCATTTTCAGTGATAATCTTCACGATTCTGCTGTTACAAGTGTGCAGAATCACCGAAAACTCTGTTTTCGTGCTTTTGAATGCGAAAAACACGTTTTCTGGTGTTTTCAGCACGCCACAGTGCGTTTGATATGCGGAAACTGCGATATCTTCGGTATCGTTGTTGTTTCCAGCTGAGACATGCATTAGCAGTGATAATCTTCATGATTCTGCTGTTACAAGTGTGCAGAATCACCGAAAACGCTGTTTTCGTGCTTTTGAATGCGAAAAACACGTTTTCTGGTGTTTTCAGCACTCCACAGTGCGTTTGATATGCGGAAACTGCGATATCTTCGGTATCGTTGTTGTTTCCAGCTGAGATATGCACTTTCAGTGATAATCTTCACGATTCTGCTGTTACAAGTGTGCAGAATCACCGAAATCGCTGTTTTCGTGCTTTTGAATGCGCAAAACACGTTTTCTGGTGTTTTCAGCACTCCACAGTGCGTTTGATATGCGGAAACTGCGATATCTTCGGTATCGTTGTTGTTTCCAGCTGAGATATGCACTTTCAGTGATAATCTTCACGATTCTGCTGTTACAAGTGTGCAGAATCACCGAAATCGCTGTTTTCGTGCTTTTGAATGCGAAAAACACGTTTTCTGGTGTTTTCAGCACTCCACAGTGCGTTTGATATGCGGAAACTACGATATCTTCGGTATCGTTGTTGTTTCCAGCTCAGATATGCACTTTCAGTGATAATCCTCACGATTCTGCTGTTACAAGTCTGCAGAATCACCGAAATCGCTGTTTTCGTGCTTTTGAATGCGAAAAACACGTGTTCTGGTGTTTTCAGCACTCCACAGTGCGTTTGATATGCGGAAACTACGATATCTTCGGTATCGTTGTTGTTTCCAGCTGAGATATGCATCTTCAGTGATAATCTTCATGATTCTGCTGTTACAAGTGTGCAGAATCACCGAAATCGTTGTTCTCGCGCTATTCAATGCGAAAAACACGTTTTCTGGTGTTTTCAGCACTCCACAGTGCGTTTCAAATGCGGAAACTGCCATATCTTCGGTATCGTTGTTGTTTCCAGCTGAGATATGCATTAGCAGTGATAATCTTCATGATTCTGCTGTTACAAGTGTGCAGAATCACCGAAATCGCTGTTTTCGTGCTTTTGAATGCGAAAAACACGTTTTCTGGTGTTTTCAGCACTCCACAGTGCGTTTGATATGCGGAAACTGCGATATCTTCGGTATCGTTGTTGTTTCCAGCTGAGATATGCACTTTCAGTGATAATCTTCACGATTCTGCTGTTACAAGTGTGCAGAATCACCGAAATCGCTGTTTTCGTGCTTTTGAATGCGAAAAACACGTTTTCTGGTGTTTTCAGCACTCCACAGTGCGTTTGATATGCGGAAACTGCGATATCTTCGGTATCGTTGTTGTTTCCAGCTGAGATATGCACTTTCAGTGATAATCTTCACGATTCTGCTGTTACAAGTGTGCAGAATCACCGAAATCGCTGTTTTCGTGCTTTTGAATGCGAAAAACACGTTTTCTGGTGTTTTCAGCACTCCACAGTGCGTTTGATATGCGGAAACTACGATATCTTCGGTATCGTTGTTGTTTCCAGCTGAGATATGCACTTTCAGTGATAATCCTCACGATTCTGCTGTTACAAGTGTGCAGAATCACCGAAATCGCTGTTTTCGTGCTTTTGAATGCGAAAAACACGTGTTCTGGTGTTTTCAGCACTCCACAGTGCGTTTGATATGCGGAAACTACGATATCTTCGGTATCGTTGTTGTTTCCAGCTGAGATATGCATCTTCAGTGATAATCTTCATGATTCTGCTGTTACAAGTGTGCAGAATCACCGAAATCGTTGTTCTCGCGCTATTCAATGCGAAAAACACGTTTTCTGGTGTTTTCAGCACTCCACAGTGCGTTTGATATGCGGAAACTGCGATATCTTCGGTATCGTTGTTGTTTCCAGCTGAGATATGCACTTTCAGTGATAATCTTCACGATTCTGCTGTTACAAGTGTGCAGAATCACCGAAATCGCTGTTTTCGTGCTTTTGAATGCGAAAAACACGTTTTCTGGTGTTTTCAGCACTCCACAGTGCGTTTGATATGCGGAAACTGCGATATCTTCGGTATCGTTGTTGTTTCCAGCTGAGATATGCACTTTCAGTGATAATCTTCACGATTCTGCTGTTACAAGTGTGCAGAATCACCGAAATCGCTGTTTTCGTGCTTTTGAATGCGAAAAACACGTTTTCTGGTGTTTTCAGCACTCCACAGTGCGTTTGATATGCGGAAACTACGATATCTTCGGTATCGTTGTTGTTTCCAGCTGAGATATGCACTTTCAGTGATAATCCTCACGATTCTGCTGTTACAAGTGTGCAGAATCACCGAAATCGCTGTTTTCGTGCTTTTGAATGCGAAAAACACGTGTTCTGGTGTTTTCAGCACTCCACAGTGCGTTTGATATGCGGAAACTACGATATCTTCGGTATCGTTGTTGTTTCCAGCTGAGATATGCATCTTCAGTGATAATCTTCATGATTCTGCTGTTACAAGTGTGCAGAATCACCGAAATCGCTGTTCTCGCGCTATTCAATGCGAAAAACACGTTTTCTGGTGTTTTCAGCACTCCACAGTGCGTTTCAAATGCGGAAACTGCCATATCTTCGGTATCGTTGTTGTTTCCAGCTGAGATATGCATTAGCTGTGATAATCTTCATGATTCTGCTGTTACAAGTGTGCAGAATCACCGAAATCGCTGTTTTCGCGCTATTCGATGCGAAAAACACGTTTTCTGGTGTTTTCAACACTCCACAGTGCGTTTGATATGCGGAAACTGCGATATCTTCGGTATCGTTGTTGTTTCCAGCTGAGGTATGCACTTTCAGTGATAATCTTCACGATTCTGCTGTTACAAGTGTGCAGAATCACCGAAAACGCTGTTTTCGTGCTTTTGAATGCGAAAAACACGTTTTCTGGTGTTTTCAGCACTCCACAGTGCGTTTGATATGCGGAAACTGCGATATCTTCGGTATCGTTGTTGTTTCCAGCTGAGATATGCACATTCAGTGATAATCTTCACGATTCTGCTGTTACAAGTGTGCAGAATCACCGAAATCGCTGTTTTCGTGCTTTTGAATGCGAAAAACACGTTTTCTGGTGTTTTCAGCACTCCACAGTGCGTTTGATATGCGGAAACTACGATATCTTCGGTATCGTTGTTGTTTCCAGCTGAGACATGCATTTTCAGTGATAATCTTCATGATTCTGCTGTTACAAGTGTGCAGAATCACCGAAATCGCTGTTTTCGTGCTTTTGAATGCGAAAAACACGTTTTCTGGTGTTTTCAGCACTCCACAGTGCGTTTGATATGCGGAAACTGCGATATCTTCGGTATCGTTGTTGTTTCCAGCTGAGATATGCACTTTCAGTGATAATCTTCACGATTCTGCTGTTACAAGTGTGCAGAATCACCGAAATCGCTGTTTTCGTGCTTTTGAATGCGAAAAACACGTTTTCTGGTGTTTTCAGCACTCCACAGTGCGTTTGATATGCGGAAACTGCGATATCTTCGGTATCGTTGTTGTTTCCAGCTGAGATATGCACTTTCAGTGATAATCTTCACGATTCTGCTGTTACAAGTGTGCAGAATCACCGAAATCGCTGTTTTCGTGCTTTTGAATGCGAAAAACACGTTTTCTGGTGTTTTCAGCACTCCACAGTGCGTTTGATATGCGGAAACTACGATATCTTCGGTATCGTTGTTGTTTCCAGCTGAGATATGCACTTTCAGTGATAATCCTCACGATTCTGCTGTTACAAGTGTGCAGAATCACCGAAATCGCTGTTTTCGTGCTTTTGAATGCGAAAAACACGTGTTCTGGTGTTTTCAGCACTCCACAGTGCGTTTGATATGCGGAAACTACGATATCTTCGGTATCGTTGTTGTTTCCAGCTGAGATATGCATCTTCAGTGATAATCTTCATGATTCTGCTGTTACAAGTGTGCAGAATCACCGAAATCGTTGTTCTCGCGCTATTCAATGCGAAAAACACGTTTTCTGGTGTTTTCAGCACTCCACAGTGCGTTTGATATGCGGAAACTGCGATATCTTCGGTATCGTTGTTGTTTCCAGCTGAGATATGCACTTTCAGTGATAATCTTCACGATTCTGCTGTTACAAGTGTGCAGAATCACCGAAATCGCTGTTTTCGTGCTTTTGAATGCGAAAAACACGTTTTCTGGTGTTTTCAGCACTCCACAGTGCGTTTGATATGCGGAAACTGCGATATCTTCGGTATCGTTGTTGTTTCCAGCTGAGATATGCACTTTCAGTGATAATCTTCACGATTCTGCTGTTACAAGTGTGCAGAATCACCGAAATCGCTGTTTTCGTGCTTTTGAATGCGAAAAACACGTTTTCTGGTGTTTTCAGCACTCCACAGTGCGTTTGATATGCGGAAACTACGATATCTTCGGTATCGTTGTTGTTTCCAGCTGAGATATGCACTTTCAGTGATAATCCTCACGATTCTGCTGTTACAAGTGTGCAGAATCACCGAAATCGCTGTTTTCGTGCTTTTGAATGCGAAAAACACGTGTTCTGGTGTTTTCAGCACTCCACAGTGCGTTTGATATGCGGAAACTGCGATATCTTCGGTATCGTTGTTGTTTCCAGCTGAGATATGCACTTTCAGTGATAATCTTCACGATTCTGCTGTTACAAGTGTGCAGAATCACCGAAATCGCTGTTTTCGTGCTTTTGAATGCGAAAAACACGTTTTCTGGTGTTTTCAGCACTCCACAGTGCGTTTGATATGCGGAAACTGCGATATCTTCGGTATCGTTGTTGTTTCCAGCTGAGATATGCACTTTCAGTGATAATCTTCACGATTCTGCTGTTACAAGTGTGCAGAATCACCGAAATCGCTGTTTTCGTGCTTTTGAATGCGAAAAACACGTTTTCTGGTGTTTTCAGCACTCCACAGTGCGTTTGATATGCGGAAACTACGATATCTTCGGTATCGTTGTTGTTTCCAGCTGAGATATGCACTTTCAGTGATAATCCTCACGATTCTGCTGTTACAAGTGTGCAGAATCACCGAAATCGCTGTTTTCGTGCTTTTGAATGCGAAAAACACGTGTTCTGGTGTTTTCAGCACTCCACAGTGCGTTTGATATGCGGAAACTACGATATCTTCGGTATCGTTGTTGTTTCCAGCTGAGATATGCATCTTCAGTGATAATCTTCATGATTCTGCTGTTACAAGTGTGCAGAATCACCGAAATCGCTGTTTTCGTGCTTTTGAATGCGAAAAACACGTTTTCTGGTGTTTTCAGCACTCCACAGTGCGTTTGATATGCGGAAACTGCGATATCTTCGGTATCGTTGTTGTTTCCAGCTGAGATATGCACTTTCAGTGATAATCTTCACGATTCTGCTGTTACAAGTGTGCAGAATCACCGAAATCGCTGTTTTCGTGCTTTTGAATGCGAAAAACACGTTTTCTGGTGTTTTCAGCACTCCACAGTGCGTTTGATATGCGGAAACTACGATATCTTCGGTATCGTTGTTGTTTCCAGCTGAGATATGCACTTTCAGTGATAATCCTCACGATTCTGCTGTTACAAGTGTGCAGAATCACCGAAATCGCTGTTTTCGTGCTTTTGAATGCGAAAAACACGTGTTCTGGTGTTTTCAGCACTCCACAGTGCGTTTGATATGCGGAAACTACGATATCTTCGGTATCGTTGTTGTTTCCAGCTGAGATATGCATCTTCAGTGATAATCTTCATGATTCTGCTGTTACAAGTGTGCAGAATCACCGAAATCGCTGTTCTCGCGCTATTCAATGCGAAAAACACGTTTTCTGGTGTTTTCAGCACTCCACAGTGCGTTTCAAATGCGGAAACTGCCATATCTTCGGTATCGTTGTTGTTTCCAGCTGAGATATGCATTAGCTGTGATAATCTTCATGATTCTGCTGTTACAAGTGTGCAGAATCACCGAAATCGCTGTTTTCGCGCTATTCAATGCGAAAAACACGTTTTCTGGTGTTTTCAACACTCCACAGTGCGTTTGATATGCGGAAACTGCGATATCTTCGGTATCGTTGTTGTTTCCAGCTGAGGTATGCACTTTCAGTGATAATCTTCACGATTCTGCTGTTACAAGTGTGCAGAATCACCGAAAACGCTGTTTTCGTGCTTTTGAATGCGAAAAACACGTTTTCTGGTGTTTTCAGCACTCCACAGTGCGTTTGATATGCGGAAACTGCGATATCTTCGGTATCGTTGTTGTTTCCAGCTGAGATATGCACATTCAGTGATAATCTTCACGATTCTGCTGTTACAAGTGTGCAGAATCACCGAAATCGCTGTTTTCGTGCTTTTGAATGCGAAAAACACGTTTTCTGGTGTTTTCAGCACTCCACAGTGCGTTTGATATGCGGAAACTACGATATCTTCGGTATCGTTGTTGTTTCCAGCTGAGACATGCATTTTCAGTGATAATCTTCATGATTCTGCTGTTACAAGTGTGCAGAATCACCGAAATCGCTGTTTTCGTGCTTTTGAATGCGAAAAACACGTTTTCTGGTGTTTTCAGCACTCCACAGTGCGTTTGATATGCGGAAACTGCGATATCTTCGGTATCGTTGTTGTTTCCAGCTGAGATATGCACTTTCAGTGATAATCTTCACGATTCTGCTGTTACAAGTGTGCAGAATCACCGAAATCGCTGTTTTCGTGCTTTTGAATGCGAAAAACACGTTTTCTGGTGTTTTCAGCACTCCACAGTGCGTTTGATATGCGGAAACTGCGATATCTTCGGTATCGTTGTTGTTTCCAGCTGAGATATGCACTTTCAGTGATAATCTTCACGATTCTGCTGTTACAAGTGTGCAGAATCACCGAAATCGCTGTTTTCGTGCTTTTGAATGCGAAAAACACGTTTTCTGGTGTTTTCAGCACTCCACAGTGCGTTTGATATGCGGAAACTGCGATATCTTCGGTATCGTTGTTGTTTCCAGCTGAGATATGCACTTTCAGTGATAATCTTCACGATTCTGCTGTTACAAGTGTGCAGAATCACCGAAATCGCTGTTTTCGTGCTTTTGAATGCGAAAAACACGTTTTCTGGTGTTTTCAGCACTCCACAGTGCGTTTGATATGCGGAAACTGCGATATCTTCGGTATCGTTGTTGTTTCCAGCTGAGATATGCACTTTCAGTGATAATCTTCACGATTCTGCTGTTACAAGTGTGCAGAATCACCGAAAACGCTGTTTTCGTGCTTTTGAATGCGAAAAACACGTTTTCTGGTGTTTTCAGCACTCCACAGTGCGTTTGATATGCGGAAACTGCGATATCTTCGGTATCGTTGTTGTTTCCAGCTGAGATATGCACATTCAGTGATAATCTTCACGATTCTGCTGTTACAAGTGTGCAGAATCACCGAAATCGCTGTTTTCGTGCTTTTGAATGCGAAAAACACGTTTTCTGGTGTTTTCAGCACTCCACAGTGCGTTTGATATGCGGAAACTACGATATCTTCGGTATCGTTGTTGTTTCCAGCTGAGACATGCATTTTCAGTGATAATCTTCATGATTCTGCTGTTACAAGTGTGCAGAATCACCGAAATCGCTGTTTTCGTGCTTTTGAATGCGAAAAACACGTTTTCTGGTGTTTTCAGCACTCCACAGTGCGTTTGATATGCGGAAACTACGATATCTTCGGTATCGTTGTTGTTTCCAGCTGAGATATGCACTTTCAGTGATAATCTTCACGATTCTGCTGTTACAAGTGTGCAGAATCACCGAAATCGCTGTTCTCGCGCTATTCAATGCGAAAAACACGTTTTCTGGTGTTTTCAGCACTCCACAGTGCGTTTGAAATGCGGAAACTGCCATATCTTCGGTATCGTTGTTGTTTCCAGCTGAGATATGCATTAGCAGTGATAATCTTCATGATTCTGCTGTTACAAGTGTGCAGAATCACCGAAATCGCTGTTTTCGCGCTATTCAATGCGAAAAACACGTTTTCTGGTGTTTTCAACACTCCACAGTGCGTTTGATATGCGGAAACTGCGATATCTTCGGTATCGTTGTTGTTTCCAGCTGAGATATGCACTTTCAGTGATAATCTTCACGATTCTGCTGTTACAAGTGTGCAGAATCACCGAAAACGCTGTTTTCGTGCTTTTGAATGCGAAAAACACGTTTTCTGGTGTTTTCAGCACGCCACAGTGCGTTTGATATGCGGAAACTGCGATATCTTCGGTATCGTTGTTGTTTCCAGCTGAGACATGCATTTTCAGTGATAATCTTCATGATTCTGCTGTTACAAGTGTGCAGAATCACCGAAATCGCTGTTTTCGTGCTATTGAATGCGAAAAACACGTTTTCTGGTGTTTTCAGCACTCCACAGTGCGTTTGATATGCGGAAACTGCGATATCTTCGGTATCGTTGTTGTTTCCAGCTGAGACATGCATTTTCAGTGATAATCTTCACGATTCTGCTGTTACAAGTGTGCAGAATCACCGAAAACGCTGTTTTCGTGCTTTTGAATGCGAAAAACACGTTTTCTGGTGTTTTCAGCACGCCACAGTGCGTTTGATATGCGGAAACTGCGATATCTTCGGTATCGTTGTTGTTTCCAGCTGAGACATGCATTAGCAGTGATAATCTTCATGATTCTGCTGTTACAAGTGTGCAGAATCACCGAAAACGCTGTTTTCGTGCTTTTGAATGCGAAAAACACGTTTTCTGGTGTTTTCAGCACTCCACAGTGCGTTTGATATGCGGAAACTGCGATATCTTCGGTATCGTTGTTGTTTCCAGCTGAGATATGCACTTTCAGTGATAATCTTCACGATTCTGCTGTTACAAGTGTGCAGAATCACCGAAATCGCTGTTTTCGTGCTTTTGAATGCGAAAAACACGTTTTCTGGTGTTTTCAGCACTCCACAGTGCGTTTGATATGCGGAAACTGCGATATCTTCGGTATCGTTGTTGTTTCCAGCTGAGATATGCACTTTCAGTGATAATCTTCACGATTCTGCTGTTACAAGTGTGCAGAATCACCGAAATCGCTGTTTTCGTGCTTTTGAATGCGAAAAACACGTTTTCTGGTGTTTTCAGCACTCCACAGTGCGTTTGATATGCGGAAACTACGATATCTTCGGTATCGTTGTTGTTTCCAGCTGAGATATGCACTTTCAGTGATAATCCTCACGATTCTGCTGTTACAAGTGTGCAGAATCACCGAAATCGCTGTTTTCGTGCTTTTGAATGCGAAAAACACGTGTTCTGGTGTTTTCAGCACTCCACAGTGCGTTTGATATGCGGAAACTACGATATCTTCGGTATCGTTGTTGTTTCCAGCTGAGATATGCATCTTCAGTGATAATCTTCATGATTCTGCTGTTACAAGTGTGCAGAATCACCGAAATCGCTGTTCTCGCGCTATTCAATGCGAAAAACACGTTTTCTGGTGTTTTCAGCACTCCACAGTGCGTTTCAAATGCGGAAACTGCCATATCTTCGGTATCGTTGTTGTTTCCAGCTGAGATATGCATTAGCAGTGATAATCTTCATGATTCTGCTGTTACAAGTGTGCAGAATCACCGAAATCGCTGTTTTCGTGCTTTTGAATGCGAAAAACACGTTTTCTGGTGTTTTCAGCACTCCACAGTGCGTTTGATATGCGGAAACTACGATATCTTCGGTATCGTTGTTGTTTCCAGCTGAGACATGCATTTTCAGTGATAATCTTCATGATTCTGCTGTTACAAGTGTGCAGAATCACCGAAATCGCTGTTTTCGTGCTTTTGAATGCGAAAAACACGTTTTCTGGTGTTTTCAGCACTCCACAGTGCGTTTGATATGCGGAAACTACGATATCTTCGGTATCGTTGTTGTTTCCAACTGAGATATGCACTTTCAGTGATAATCTTCACGATTCTGCTGTTACAAGTGTGCAGAATCACCGAAATCGCTGTTCTCGCGCTATTCAATGCGAAAAACACGTTTTCTGGTGTTTTCAGCACTCCACAGTGCGTTTGAAATGCGGAAACTGCCATATCTTCGGTATCGTTGTTGTTTCCAGCTGAGATATGCATTAGCAGTGATAATCTTCATGATTCTGCTGTTACAAGTGTGCAGAATCACCGAAATCGCTGTTTTCGCGCTATTCAATGCGAAAAACACGTTTTCTGGTGTTTTCAACACTCCACAGTGCGTTTGATATGCGGAAACTGCGATATCTTCGGTATCGTTGTTGTTTCCAGCTGAGATATGCACTTTCAGTGATAATCTTCACGATTCTGCTGTTACAAGTGTGCAGAATCACCGAAAACGCTGTTTTCGTGCTTTTGAATGCGAAAAACACGTTTTCTGGTGTTTTCAGCACTCCACAGTGCGTTTGATATGCGGAAACTGCGATATCTTCGGTATCGTTGTTGTTTCCAGCTGAGACATGCATTTTCAGTGATAATCTTCATGATTCTGCTGTTACAAGTGTGCAGAATCACCGAAATCGCTGTTTTCGTGCTATTGAATGCGAAAAACACGTTTTCTGGTGTTTTCAGCACTCCACAGTGCGTTTGATATGCGGAAACTGCGATATCTTCGGTATCGTTGTTGTTTCCAGCTGAGATATGCACTTTCAGTGATAATCTTCACGATTCTGCTGTTAGAAGTGTGCAGAATCACCGAAAACGCTGTTTTCGTGCTTTTGAATGCGAAAAACACGTTTTCTGGTGTTTTCAGCACTCCACAGTGCGTTTGATATGCGGAAACTGCGATATCTTCGGTATCGTTGTTGTTTCCAGCTGAGACATGCATTTTCAGTGATAATCTTCATGATTCTGCTGTTACAAGTGTGCAGAATCACCGAAATCGCTGTTTTCGTGCTTTTGAATGCGAAAAACACGTGTTCTGGTGTTTTCAGCACTCCACAGTGCGTTTGATATGCGGAAACTACGATATCTTCGGTATCGTTGTTGTTTCCAGCTGAGACATGCATTTTCAGTGATAATCTTCATGATTCTGCTGTTACAAGTGTGCAGAATCACCGAAATCGCTGTTTTCGTGCTTTTGAATGCGAAAAACACGTTTTCTGGTGTTTTCAGCACTCCACAGTGCGTTTGATATGCGGAAACTGCGATATCTTCGGTATCGTTGTTGCTTCCAGCTGAGACATGCATTTTCAGTGATAATCTTCATGATTCTGCTGTTACAAGTGTGCAGAATCACCGAAATCGCTGTTTTCGTGCTTTTGAATGCGAAAAACACGTGTTCTGGTGTTTTCAGCACTCCACAGTGCGTTTGATATGCGGAAACTACGATATCTTCGGTATCGTTGTTGTTTCCAGCTGAGACATGCATTTTCAGTGATAATCTTCATGATTCTGCTGTTACAAGTGTGCAGAATCACCGAAATCGCTGTTTTCGTGCTTTTGAATGCGAAAAACACGTTTTCTGGTGTTTTCAACACTCCACAGTGCGTTTGATATGCGGAAACTGCGATATCTTCGGTATCGTTATTGTTTCCAGCTGAGATATGCACTTTCAGTGATAATCTTCAAGATTCTGCTGTTACAAGTGTGCAGAATCACCGAAATCGCTGTTTTCGTGCTTTTGAATGCGAAAAACACGTTTTCTGGTGTTTTCAGCACTCCACAGTGCGTTTGAAATGCGGAAACAGCCATATCTTCGGTATCGTTGTTGTTTCCAGCTGAGATATGCATTAGCAGTGATAATCTTCATGATTCTGCTGTTACAAGTGTGCAGAATCACCGAAATCGCTGTTCTCGCGCTATTCAATGCGAAAAACACGTTTTCTGGTGTTTTCAGCACTCCACAGTGCGTTTGAAATGCGGAAACTGCCATATCTTCGGTATCGTTGTTGTTTCCAGCTGAGATATGCATTAGCAGTGATAATCTTCATGATTCTGCTGTTACAAGTGTGCAGAATCACCGAAATCGCTGTTTTCGCGCTATTCAATGCGAAAAACACGTTTTCTGGTGTTTTCAACACTCCACAGTGCGTTTGATATGCGGAAACTGCGATATCTTCGGTATCGTTGTTGTTTCCAGCTGAGATATGCACTTTCAGTGATAATCTTCACGATTCTGCTGTTAGAAGTGTGCGGAATCACCGAAAACGCTGTTTTCGTGCTTTTGAATGCGAAAAACACGTTTTCTGGTGTTTTCAGCACTCCACAGTGCGTTTGAAATGCGGAAACTGCCATATCTTCGGTATCGTTGTTGTTTCCAGCTGAGATATGCATTAGCAGTGATAATCTTCATGATTCTGCTGTTACAAGTGTGCAGAATCACCGAAATCGCTGTTTTCGCGCTATTCAATGCGAAAAACACGTTTTCTGGTGTTTTCAACACTCCACAGTGCGTTTGATATGCGGAAACTGCGATATCTTCGGTATCGTTGTTGTTTCCAGCTGAGATATGCACTTTCAGTGATAATCTTCACGATTCTGCTGTTAGAAGTGTGCAGAATCACCGAAAACGCTGTTTTCGTGCTTTTGAATGCGAAAAACACGTTTTCTGGTGTTTTCAGCACTCCACAGTGCGTTTGATATGCGGAAACTGCGATATCTTCGGTATCGTTGTTGTTTCCAGCTGAGACATGCATTTTCAGTGATAATCTTCATGATTCTGCTGTTACAAGTGTGCAGAATCACCGAAATCGCTGTTTTCGTGCTATTGAATGCGAAAAACACGTTTTCTGGTGTTTTCAGCACTCCACAGTGCGTTTGATATGCGGAAACTACGATATCTTCGGTATCGTTGTTGTTTCCAGCTGAGACATGCATTTTCAGTGATAATCTTCATGATTCTGCTGTTACAAGTGTGCAGAATCACCGAAATCGCTGTTTTCGTGCTATTGAATGCGAAAAACACGTTTTCTGGTGTTTTCAGCACTCCACAGTGCGTTTGATATGCGCAAACTACGATATCTTCGGTATCGTTGTTGTTTCCAGCTGAGACATGCATTTTCAGTGATAATCTTCATGATTCTGCTGTTACAAGTGTGCAGAATCACCGAAATCGCTGTTTTCGTGCTTTTGAATGCGAAAAACACGTTTTCTGGTGTTTTCAGCACTCCACAGTGCGTTTGATATGCGGAAACTACGATATCTTCGGTATCGTTGTTGTTTCCAGCTGAGACATGCATTTTCAGTGATAATCTTCATGATTCTGCTGTTACAAGTGTGCAGAATCACGAAATCGCTGTTTTCGTGCTTTTGAATGCGAAAAACACGTTTTCTGGTGTTTTCAGCACTCCACAGTGCGTTTGATATGCGGAAACTACGATATCTTCGGTATCGTTGTTGTTTCCAGCTGAGACATGCATTTTCAGTGATAATCTTCATGATTCTGCTGTTACAAGTGTGCAGAATCACCGAAATCGCTGTTTTCGTGCTTTTGAATGCGAAAAACACGTTTTCTGGTGTTTTCAGCACTCCACAGTGCGTTTGATATGCGGAAGCTACGATATCTTCGGTATCGTTGTTGTTTCCAGCTGAGATATGCACTTTCAGTGATAATCTTCACGATTCTGCTGTTACAAGTGTGCAGAATCACCGAAATCGCTGTTTTCGTGCTTTTGAATGCGAAAAACACGTTTTCTGGTGTTTTCAGCACTCCACAGTGCGTTTGAAATGCGGAAACAGCCATATCTTCGGTATCGTTGTTGTTTCCAGCTGAGATATGCATTAGCAGTGATAATCTTCATGATTCTGCTGTTACAAGTGTGTAGAATCACCGAAATCGCTGTTCTCGCGCTATTCAATGCGAAAAACACGTTTTCTGGTGTTTTCAGCACTCCACAGTGCGTTTGAAATGCGGAAACTGCCATATCTTCGGTATCGTTGTTGTTTCCAGCTGAGATATGCATTAGCAGTGATAATCTTCATGATTTTGCTGTTACAAGTGTGCAGAATCACCGAAATCGCTGTTTTCGCGCTATTCAATGCGAAAAACACGTTTTCTGGTGTTTTCAGCACTCCACAGTGCGTTTGATATGCGGAAACTGCGATATCTTCGGTATCGTTGTTGTTTCCAGCTGAGACATGCATTTTCAGTGATAATCTTCATGATTCTGCTGTTACAAGTGTGCAGAATCACCGAAATCGCTGTTTTCGTGCTATTGAATGCGAAAAACACGTTTTCTGGTGTTTTCAGCACTCCACAGTGCGTTTGATATGCGGAAACTACGATATCTTCGGTATCGTTGTTGTTTCCAGCTGAGACATGCATTTTCAGTGATAATCTTCATGATTCTGCTGTTACAAGTGTGCAGAATCACCGAAATCGCTGTTTTCGTGCTTTTGAATGCGAAAAACACGTTTTCTGGTGTTTTCAGCACTCCACAGTGCGTTTGATATGCGGAAACTACGATATCTTCGGTATCGTTGTTGTTTCCAGCTGAGACATGCATTTTCAGTGATAATCTTCATGATTCTGCTGTTACAAGTGTGCAGAATCACCGAAATCGCTGTTTTCGTGCTTTTGAATGCGAAAAACACGTTTTCTGGTGTTTTCAGCACTCCACAGTGCGTTTGATATGCGGAAACTACGATATCTTCGGTATCGTTGTTGTTTCCAGCTGAGATATGCACTTTCAGTGATAATCTTCACGATTCTGCTGTTACAAGTGTGCAGAATCACCGAAATCGCTGTTTTCGTGCTTTTGAATGCGAAAAACACGTTTTCTGGTGTTTTCAGCACTCCACAGTGCGTTTGAAATGCGGAAACAGCCATATCTTCGGTATCGTTGTTGTTTCCAGCTGAGATATGCTTTAGCAGTGATAATCTTCATGATTCTGCTGTTACAAGTGTGCAGAATCACCGAAATCGCTGTTCTCGCGCTATTCAATGCGAAAAACACGTTTTCTGGTGTTTTCAGCACTCCACAGTGCGTTTGAAATGCGGAAACTGCCATATCTTCGGTATCGTTGTTGTTTCCAGCTGAGATATGCATTAGCAGTGATAATCTTCATGATTTTGCTGTTACAAGTGTGCAGAATCACCGAAATCGCTGTTTTCGCGCTATTCAATGCGAAAAACACGTTTTCTGGTGTTTTCAACACTCCACAGTGTGTTTGATATGCGGAAACTGCGATATCTTCGGTATCGTTGTTGTTTCCAGCTGAGATATGCACTTTCAGTGATAATCTTCACGATTCTGCTGTTACAAGTGTGCAGAATCACCGAAAACGCTGTTTTCGTGCTTTTGAATGCGAAAAACACGTTTTCTGGTGTTTTCAGCTCTCCACAGTGCGTTTGATATGCGGAAACTGCGATATCTTCGGTATCGTTGTTGTTTCCAGCTGAGACATGCATTTTCAGTGATAATCTTCATGATTCTGCTGTTACAAGTGTGCAGAATCACCGAAATCGCTGTTTTCGTGCTATTGAATGCGAAGAACACGTTTTCTGGTGTTTTCAGCACTCCACAGTGCGTTTGAAATGCGGAAACAGCCATATCTTCGGTATCGTTGTTGTTTCCAGCTGAGATATGCATTAGCAGTGATAATCTTCATGATTCTGCTGTTACAAGTGTGCAGAATCACCGAAATCGCTGTTCTCGCGCTATTCAATGCGAAAAACACGTTTTCTGGTGTTTTCAGCACTCCACAGTGCGTTTGAAATGCGGAAACTGCCATATCTTCGGTATCGTTGTTGTTTCCAGCTGAGATATGCATTAGCAGTGATAATCTTCATGATTTTGCTGTTACAAGTGTGCAGAATCACCGAAATCGCTGTTTTCGTGCTTTTGAATGCGAAAAACACGTTTTCTGGTGTTTTCAGCACTCCACAGTGCGTTTGATATGCGGAAACTGCGATATCTTCGGTATCGTTGTTGTTTCCAGCTGAGACATGCATTTTCAGTGATAATCTTCATGATTCTGCTGTTACAAGTGTGCAGAATCACCGAAATCGCTGTTTTCGTGCTATTGAATGCGAAGAACACGTTTTCTGGTGTTTTCAGCACTCCACAGTGCGTTTGAAATGCGGAAACAGCCATATCTTCGGTGTCGTTGTTGTTTCCAGCTGAGATATGCATTAGCAGTGATAATCTTCATGATTCTGCTGTTACAAGTGTGCAGAATCACCGAAATCGCTGTTCTCGCGCTATTCAATGCGAAAAACACGTTTTCTGGTGTTTTCAGCACTCCACAGTGCGTTTGATATGCGGAAACTGCGATATCTTCGGTATCGTTGTTGTTTCCAGCTGAGATATGCACTTTCAGTGATAATCTTCACGATTCTGCTGTTACAAGTGTGCAGAATCACCGAAAACGCTGTTTTCGTGCTTTTGAATGCGAAAAACACGTTTTCTGGTGTTTTCAGCACTCCACAGTGCGTTTGATATGCGGAAACTGCGATATCTTCGGTATCGTTGTTGTTTCCAGCTGAGACATGCATTTTCAGTGATAATCTTCATGATTCTGCTGTTACAAGTGTGCAGAATCACCGAAATCGCTGTTTTCGTGCTATTGAATGCGAAGAACACGTTTTCTGGTGTTTTCAGCACTCCACAGTGCGTTTGAAATGCGGAAACAGCCATATCTTCGGTGTCGTTGTTGTTTCCAGCTGAGATATGCATTAGCAGTGATAATCTTCATGATTCTGCTGTTACAAGTGTGCAGAATCACCGAAATCGCTGTTCTCGCGCTATTCAATGCGAAAAACACGTTTTCTGGTGTTTTCAGCACTCCACAGTGCGTTTGATATGCGGAAACTGCGATATCTTCGGTATCGTTGTTGTTTCCAGCTGAGATATGCACTTTCAGTGATAATCTTCACGATTCTGCTGTTACAAGTGTGCAGAATCACCGAAAACGCTGTTTTCGTGCTTTTGAATGCGAAAAACACGTTTTCTGGTGTTTTCAGCACTCCACAGTGCGTTTGAAATGCGGAAACAGCCATATCTTCGGTATCGTTGTTGTTTCCAGCTGAGATATGCATTAGCAGTGATAATCTTCATGATTCTGCTGTTACAAGTGTGCAGAATCACCGAAATCGCTGTTCTCGCGCTATTCAATGCGAAAAACACGTTTTCTGGTGTTTTCAGCACTCCACAGTGCGTTTGAAATGCGGAAACTGCCATATCTTCGGTATCGTTGTTGTTTCCAGCTGAGATATGCATTAGCAGTGATAATCTTCATGATTTTGCTGTTACAAGTGTGCAGAATCACCGAAATCGCTGTTTTCGCGCTATTCAATGCGAAAAACACGTTTTCTGGTGTTTTCAACACTCCACAGTGTGTTTGATATGCGGAAACTGCGATATCTTCGGTATCGTTGTTGTTTCCAGCTGAGATATGCACTTTCAGTGATAATCTTCACGATTCTGCTGTTACAAGTGTGCAGAATCACCGAAAACGCTGTTTTCGTGCTTTTGAATGCGAAAAACACGTTTTCTGGTGTTTTCAGCTCTCCACAGTGCGTTTGATATGCGGAAACTGCGATATCTTCGGTATCGTTGTTGTTTCCAGCTGAGACATGCATTTTCAGTGATAATCTTCATGATTCTGCTGTTACAAGTGTGCAGAATCACCGAAATCGCTGTTTTCGTGCTATTGAATGCGAAGAACACGTTTTCTGGTGTTTTCAGCACTCCACAGTGCGTTTGAAATGCGGAAACAGCCATATCTTCGGTATCGTTGTTGTTTCCAGCTGAGATATGCATTAGCAGTGATAATCTTCATGATTCTGCTGTTACAAGTGTGCAGAATCACCGAAATCGCTGTTCTCGCGCTATTCAATGCGAAAAACACGTTTTCTGGTGTTTTCAGCACTCCACAGTGCGTTTGAAATGCGGAAACTGCCATATCTTCGGTATCGTTGTTGTTTCCAGCTGAGATATGCATTAGCAGTGATAATCTTCATGATTTTGCTGTTACAAGTGTGCAGAATCACCGAAATCGCTGTTTTCGTGCTTTTGAATGCGAAAAACACGTTTTCTGGTGTTTTCAGCACTCCACAGTGCGTTTGATATGCGGAAACTGCGATATCTTCGGTATCGTTGTTGTTTCCAGCTGAGACATGCATTTTCAGTGATAATCTTCATGATTCTGCTGTTACAAGTGTGCAGAATCACCGAAATCGCTGTTTTCGTGCTATTGAATGCGAAGAACACGTTTTCTGGTGTTTTCAGCACTCCACAGTGCGTTTGAAATGCGGAAACAGCCATATCTTCGGTGTCGTTGTTGTTTCCAGCTGAGATATGCATTAGCAGTGATAATCTTCATGATTCTGCTGTTACAAGTGTGCAGAATCACCGAAATCGCTGTTCTCGCGCTATTCAATGCGAAAAACACGTTTTCTGGTGTTTTCAGCACTCCACAGTGCGTTTGATATGCGGAAACTGCGATATCTTCGGTATCGTTGTTGTTTCCAGCTGAGATATGCACTTTCAGTGATAATCTTCACGATTCTGCTGTTACAAGTGTGCAGAATCACCGAAAACGCTGTTTTCGTGCTTTTGAATGCGAAAAACACGTTTTCTGGTGTTTTCAGCACTCCACAGTGCGTTTGATATGCGGAAACTGCGATATCTTCGGTATCGTTGTTGTTTCCAGCTGAGACATGCATTTTCAGTGATAATCTTCATGATTCTGCTGTTACAAGTGTGCAGAATCACCGAAATCGCTGTTTTCGTGCTATTGAATGCGAAGAACACGTTTTCTGGTGTTTTCAGCACTCCACAGTGCGTTTGATATGCGAAAACTGCGATATCTTCGGTATCGTTGTTGTTTCCAGCTGAGATATGCACTTTCAGTGATAATCTTCACGATTCTGCTGTTAGAAGTGTGCAGAATCACCGAAAACGCTGTTTTCGTGCTTTTGAATGCGAAAAACACGTTTTCTGGTGTTTTCAGCACTCCACAGTGCGTTTGATATGCGGAAACTGCGATATCTTCGGTATCGTTGTTGTTTCCAGCTGAGATATGCACTTTCAGTGATAATCTTCACGATTCTGCTGTTACAAGTGTGCAGAATCACCGAAATCGCTGTTTTCGTGCTATTGAATGCGAAAAACACGTTTGCTGGTGTTTTCAGCACTCCACTGCGCGTTTGATATGCGGAAACTACGATATCTTCGGTATCGTTGTTGTTTCCAGCTGAGACATGCATTTTCAGTGATAATCTTCATGATTCTGCTGTTACAAGTGTGCAGAATCACCGAAATCGCTGTTTTCGTGCTATTGAATGCGAAAAACACGTTTTCTGGTATTTTCAGCACTCCACAGTGCGTTTGATATGCGGAAACTGCGATATCTTCGGTATCGTTGTTGTTTCCAGCTGAGATATGCACTTTCAGTGATAATCTTCACGATTCTGCTGTTACAAGTGTGCAGAATCACCGAAATCGCTGTTCTCGCGCTATTCAATGCGAAAAACACGTTTTCTGGTGTTTTCAGCACTCCACAGTGCGTTTGAAATGCGGAAACTGCCATATCTTCGGTATCGTTGTTGTTTCCAGCTGAGATATGCATTAGCAGTGATAATCTTCATGATTCTGCTGTTACAAGTGTGCAGAATCACCGAAATCGCTGTTTTCGCGCTATTCAATGCGAAAAACACGTTTTCTGGTGTTGACAGCACTCCACAGTGCGTTTGATATGCGGAAACTACGATATCTTCGGTATCGTTGTTGTTTCCTGCTGAGATATGCATTTTCAGTGATAATCTTCATGATTCTGCTGTTACAAGTGTGCAGAATCACCGAAATCGCTGTTTTCGTGCTTTTGAATGCGAAAAACACGTTTTCTGGTGTTTTCAGCACTCCACAGTGCGTTTGATATGCGGAAACTACGATATCTTCGGTATCGTTGTTGTTTCCAGCTGAGATATGCATTTTCAGTGATAATCTTCATGATTCTGCTGTTACAAGTGTGCAGAATCACCGAAATCGCTGTTTTCGTGCTATTGAATGCGAAAACCACGTTTTCTGGTGTTTTCAGCACTCCACGGTGCGTTTGATATGCGGAAACTGCCATACCTTCGGTATCGTTGTTGTTTCCAGCTGAGATATGTATTATCAGTGATAATCTTCATGATTCTGCTGTTACAAGTGTGCAGAATCACCGAAATCGCTGTTTTCGCGCTATTCAATGCGAAAAACACGTTTTCTGGTGTTTTCAGCACTCCACAGTGCGTTTGATATGCGGAAACTACGATATCTTCGGTATCGTTGTTGTTTCCAGCTGAGATATGCATTTTCAGTGATAATCTTCATGATTCTGCTGTTACAAGTGTGCAGAATCACCGAAATCGCTGTTTTCGTGCTTTTGAATGCGAAAAACACGTATTCTGGTGTTTTCAACACTCCACAGTGCGTTTGATATGCGGAAACTGCGATATCTTCGGTATCGTTGTTGTTTCCAGCTGAGATATGCACTTTCAGTGATAATCTTCATGATTCTGCTGTTTCAAGTGTGCAGAATCACCGAAATCGCTGTTTTCGCGCTATTCAATGCGAAAAACACGTTTTCTGGTGTTTTCAGCACTCCACAGTGCGTTTGATATGCGGAAACTAAGATATCTTCGGTATCGTTGTTGTTTCCAGCTGAGATATGCATTTTCAGTGATAATCTTCATGATTCTGCTGTTACAAGTGTGCAGAATCATCGAAATCGCTGTTTTCGTGCTTTTGAATGCGAAAAACACGTTTTCTGCTGTTTTCAACACTCTACAGTGCGTTTGATATGCGGAAACTGCGATATCTTCGGTATCGTTGTTGTTTCCACCTGAGATATGCACTTTCAGTGATAGTCTTCACGATTCTGCTGTTACAAGTGTGCAGAATCACCGAAATCGCTGTTTTCGTGCTTTTGAATGCGAAAAACACGTTTTCTGGTGTTTTCAGCACTCCACAGTGCGTTTGATATGCGGAAACTGCGATATCTTCGGTATCGTTGTTGTTTCCAGCTGAGATATGCATTTTCAGTGATAATCTTCATGATTCTGCTGTTACAAGTGTGCAGAATCACCGAAATCGCTGTTTTCGTGCTATGAATGCGAAAAACACGTTTTCTGCTGTTTTCAACACTCTACAGTGCGTTTGATATGCGGAAACTGCGATATCTTCGGTATCGTTGTTGTTTCCACCTGAGATATGCACTTTCAGTGATAGTCTTCACGATTCTGCTGTTACAAGTGTGCAGAATCACCGAAATCGCTGTTTTCGTGCTATTGAATGCGAAAAACACGTTTGCTGGTGTTTTCAGCACTCCACTGCGCGTTTGATATGCGGAAACTACGATATCTTCGGTATCGTTGTTGTTTCCAGCTGAGACATGCATTTTCAGTGATAATCTTCATGATTCTGCTGTTACAAGTGTGCAGAATCACCGAAATCGCTGTTTTCGTGCTATTGAATGCGAAAAACACGTTTTCTGGTATTTTCAGCACTCCACAGTGCGTTTGATATGCGGAAACTGCGATATCTTCGGTATCGTTGTTGTTTCCAGCTGAGATATGCACTTTCAGTGATAATCTTCACGATTCTGCTGTTACAAGTGTGCAGAATCACCGAAATCGCTGTTCTCGCGCTATTCAATGCGAAAAACACGTTTTCTGGTGTTTTCAGCACTCCACAGTGCGTTTGAAATGCGGAAACTGCCATATCTTCGGTATCGTTGTTGTTTCCAGCTGAGATATGCATTAGCAGTGATAATCTTCATGATTCTGCTGTTACAAGTGTGCAGAATCACCGAAATCGCTGTTTTCGCGCTATTCAATGCGAAAAACACGTTTTCTGGTGTTGACAGCACTCCACAGTGCGTTTGATATGCGGAAACTACGATATCTTCGGTATCGTTGTTGTTTCCTGCTGAGATATGCATTTTCAGTGATAATCTTCATGATTCTGCTGTTACAAGTGTGCAGAATCACCGAAATCGCTGTTTTCGTGCTTTTGAATGCGAAAAACACGTTTTCTGGTGTTTTCAGCACTCCACAGTGCGTTTGATATGCGGAAACTACGATATCTTCGGTATCGTTGTTGTTTCCAGCTGAGATATGCATTTTCAGTGATAATCTTCATGATTCTGCTGTTACAAGTGTGCAGAATCACCGAAATCGCTGTTTTCGTGCTATTGAATGCGAAAACCACGTTTTCTGGTGTTTTCAGCACTCCACGGTGCGTTTGATATGCGGAAACTGCCATACCTTCGGTATCGTTGTTGTTTCCAGCTGAGATATGTATTATCAGTGATAATCTTCATGATTCTGCTGTTACAAGTGTGCAGAATCACCGAAATCGCTGTTTTCGTGCTATTCAATGCGAAAAACACGTTTTCTGGTGTTTTCAGCACTCCACAGTGCGTTTGATATGCGGAAACTACGATATCTTCGGTATCGTTGTTGTTTCCAGCTGAGATATGCATTTTCAGTGATAATCTTCATGATTCTGCTGTTACAAGTGTGCAGAATCACCGAAATCGCTGTTTTCGTGCTTTTGAATGCGAAAAACACGTATTCTGGTGTTTTCAACACTCCACAGTGCGTTTGATATGCGGAAACTGCGATATCTTCGGTATCGTTGTTGTTTCCAGCTGAGATATGCACTTTCAGTGATAATCTTCATGATTCTGCTGTTTCAAGTGTGCAGAATCACCGAAATCGCTGTTTTCGCGCTATTCAATGCGAAAAACACGTTTTCTGGTGTTTTCAGCACTCCACAGTGCGTTTGATATGCGGAAACTAAGATATCTTCGGTATCGTTGTTGTTTCCAGCTGAGATATGCATTTTCAGTGATAATCTTCATGATTCTGCTGTTACAAGTGTGCAGAATCATCGAAATCGCTGTTTTCGTGCTTTTGAATGCGAAAAACACGTTTTCTGCTGTTTTCAACACTCTACAGTGCGTTTGATATGCGGAAACTGCGATATCTTCGGTATCGTTGTTGTTTCCACCTGAGATATGCACTTTCAGTGATAGTCTTCACGATTCTGCTGTTACAAGTGTGCAGAATCACCGAAATCGCTGTTTTCGTGCTTTTGAATGCGAAAAACACGTTTTCTGGTGTTTTCAGCACTCCACAGTGCGTTTGATATGCGGAAACTGCGATATCTTCGGTATCGTTGTTGTTTCCAGCTGAGATATGCATTTTCAGTGATAATCTTCATGATTCTGCTGTTACAAGTGTGCAGAATCACCGAAATCGCTGTTTTCGTGCTATGAATGCGAAAAACACGTTTTCTGGGGTTTTCAGCACTCCACAGTGCGTTTGATATGCGGAAACTGCCATACTTTCGGTATCGTTGTTGTTTCCAGCTGAGATATGCATTATCAGTGATAATCTTCATGATTCTGCTGTTACAAGTGTGCAGAATCACCGAAATCGCTGTTTACGCGCTATTCAATGCGAAAAACACGTTTTCTGGTGTTTTCAGCACTCCACAGTGCGTTTGATATGCGGAAACTACGATATCTTCGGTATCGTTGTTGTTTCCAGCTGAGATATGCATTTTCAGTGATAATCTTCATGATTCTGCTGTTACAAGTGTGCAGAATCACCGAAATCGCTGTTTTCGTGCTTTTGAATGCGAAAAACACGTTTTCTGGTGTTTTCAACACTCCACAGTGCGTTTGATATGCGGAAACTGCGATATCTTCGGTATCGTTGTTGTTTCCAGCTGAGATATGCACTTTCAGTGATAATCTTCACGATTCTGCTGTTACAAGTGTGCAGAATCACCGAAATCGCTGTTTTCGTGCTTTTGAATGCGAAGAACACGTTTTCTGGTGTTTTCAGCACTCTACAGTGCGTTTGATATGCGGAAACTGCGATATCTTCGGTATCGTTGTTGTTTCCACCTGAGATATGCACTTTCAGTGATAATCTTCACGATTCTGCTGTTACAAGTGTGCAGAATCACCGAAATCGCTGTTTTCGTGCTTTTGAATGCGGAAAACACGTTTTCTGGTGTTTTCAGCACTCCACAGTGCGTTTGATATGCGGAAACTGCGATATCTTCGGTATCGTTGTTGTTTTCAGCTGAGACATGCATTTTCACTGATAATCTTCATGATTCTGCTGTTACAAGTGTGCAGAATCACCGAAATCGCTGTTTTCGTGCTTTTGAATGCGAAAAACACGTTTTCTGGTGTTTTCAGCACTCCACAGTGCGTTTGATATGCGGAAACTGCGATATCTTCGGTATCGTTGTTGTTTCCAGCTGAGATATGCACTTTCAGTGATAATCTTCACGATTCTGCTGTTACAAGTGTGCAGAATCACCGAAATCGCTGTTTTCGTGCTTTTGAATGCGAAGAACACGTTTTCTGGTGTTTTCAGCACTCCACAGTGCGTTTGATATGCGGAAACTGCCATATCTTCGGTATCGTTGTTGTTTCCAGCTGAGATATGCACTTTCAGTGATAATCTTCATGATTCTGCTGTTTCAAGTGTGCAGAATCACCGAAATCGCTGTTTTCGTGCTTTTGAATGCGAAAAACACGTTTTCTGGTGTTTTCAGCACTCCACAGTGCGTTTGATATGCGGAAACTACGATATCTTCGGTATCGTTGTTGTTTCCAGCTGAGACATGCATTTTCAGTGATAATCTTCATGATTCTGCTGTTACAAGTGTGCAGAATCACCGAAATCGCTGTTTTCGTGCTTTTGAATGCGAAAAACACGTTTTCTGGTGTTTTCAGCACTCCACAGTGCGTTTGATATGCGGAAGCTACGATATCTTCGGTATCGTTGTTGTTTCCAGCTGAGATATGCACTTTCAGTGATAATCTTCACGATTCTGCTGTTACAAGTGTGCAGAATCACCGAAATCGCTGTTTTCGTGCTTTTGAATGCGAAAAACACGTTTTCTGGTGTTTTCAGCACTCCACAGTGCGTTTGAAATGCGGAAACAGCCATATCTTCGGTATCGTTGTTGTTTCCAGCTGAGATATGCATTAGCAGTGATAATCTTCATGATTCTGCTGTTACAAGTGTGTAGAATCACCGAAATCGCTGTTCTCGCGCTATTCAATGCGAAAAACACGTTTTCTGGTGTTTTCAGCACTCCACAGTGCGTTTGAAATGCGGAAACTGCCATATCTTCGGTATCGTTGTTGTTTCCAGCTGAGATATGCATTAGCAGTGATAATCTTCATGATTTTGCTGTTACAAGTGTGCAGAATCACCGAAATCGCTGTTTTCGCGCTATTCAATGCGAAAAACACGTTTTCTGGTGTTTTCAGCACTCCACAGTGCGTTTGATATGCGGAAACTGCGATATCTTCGGTATCGTTGTTGTTTCCAGCTGAGACATGCATTTTCAGTGATAATCTTCATGATTCTGCTGTTACAAGTGTCCAGAATCACCGAAATCGCTGTTTTCGTGCTATTGAATGCGAAAAACACGTTTTCTGGTGTTTTCAGCACTCCACAGTGCGTTTGATATGCGGAAACTACGATATCTTCGGTATCGTTGTTGTTTCCAGCTGAGACATGCATTTTCAGTGATAATCTTCATGATTCTGCTGTTACAAGTGTGCAGAATCACCGAAATCGCTGTTTTCGTGCTTTTGAATGCGAAAAACACGTTTTCTGGTGTTTTCAGCACTCCACAGTGCGTTTGATATGCGGAAACTACGATATCTTCGGTATCGTTGTTGTTTCCAGCTGAGACATGCATTTTCAGTGATAATCTTCATGATTCTGCTGTTACAAGTGTGCAGAATCACCGAAATCGCTGTTTTCGTGCTTTTGAATGCGAAAAACACGTTTTCTGGTGTTTTCAGCACTCCACAGTGCGTTTGATATGCGGAAACTACGATATCTTCGGTATCGTTGTTGTTTCCAGCTGAGACATGCATTTTCAGTGATAATCTTCATGATTCTGCTGTTACAAGTGTGCAGAATCACCGAAATCGCTGTTTTCGTGCTTTTGAATGCGAAAAACACGTTTTCTGGTGTTTTCAGCACTCCACAGTGCGTTTGATTGCGGAAACTACGATATCTTCGGTATCGTTGTTGTTTCCAGCTGAGATATGCACTTTCAGTGATAATCTTCACGATTCTGCTGTTACAAGTGTGCAGAATCACCGAAATCGCTGTTTTCGTGCTTTTGAATGCGAAAAACACGTTTTCTGGTGTTTTCAGCACTCCACAGTGCGTTTGAAATGCGGAAACAGCCATATCTTCGGTATCGTTGTTGTTTCCAGCTGAGATATGCTTTAGCAGTGATAATCTTCATGATTCTGCTGTTACAAGTGTGCAGAATCACCGAAATCGCTGTTCTCGCGCTATTCAATGCGAAAAACACGTTTTCTGGTGTTTTCAGCACTCCACAGTGCGTTTGATATGCGGAAACTGCGATATCTTCGGTATCGTTGTTGTTTCCAGCTGAGATATGCACTTTCAGTGATAATCTTCACGATTCTGCTGTTACAAGTGTGCAGAATCACCGAAATCGCTGTTTTCGTGCTATTGAATGCGAAAAACACGTTTGCTGGTGTTTTCAGCACTCCACAGCGCGTTTGATATGCGGAAACTACGATATCTTCGGTATCGTTGTTGTTTCCAGCTGAGACATGCATTTTCAGTGATAATCTTCATGATTCTGCTGTTACAAGTGTGCAGAATCACCGAAATCGCTGTTTTCGTGCTATTGAATGCGAAAAACACGTTTTCTGGTATTTTCAGCACTCCACAGTGCGTTTGATATGCGGAAACTGCGATATCTTCGGTATCGTTGTTGTTTCCAGCTGAGATATGCACTTTCAGTGATAATCTTCACGATTCTGCTGTTACAAGTGTGCAGAATCACCGAAATCGCTGTTCTCGCGCTATTCAATGCGAAAAACACGTTTTCTGGTGTTTTCAGCACTCCACAGTGCGTTTGAAATGCGGAAACTGCCATATCTTCGGTATCGTTGTTGTTTCCAGCTGAGATATGCATTAGCAGTGATAATCTTCATGATTCTGCTGTTACAAGTGTGCAGAATCACCGAAATCGCTGTTTTCGCGCTATTCAATGCGAAAAACACGTTTTCTGGTGTTGACAGCACTCCACAGTGCGTTTGATATGCGGAAACTACGATATCTTCGGTATCGTTGTTGTTTCCTGCTGAGATATGCATTTTCAGTGATAATCTTCATGATTCTGCTGTTACAAGTGTGCAGAATCACCGAAATCGCTGTTTTCGTGCTTTTGAATGCGAAAAACACGTTTTCTGGTGTTTTCAGCACTCCACAGTGCGTTTGATATGCGGAAACTACGATATCTTCGGTATCGTTGTTGTTTCCAGCTGAGATATGCATTTTCAGTGATAATCTTCACGATTCTGCTGTTACAAGTGTGCAGAATCACCGAAATCGCTGTTTTCGTGCTTTTGAATGCGAAGAACACGTTTTCTGGTGTTTTCAGCACTCTACAGTGCGTTTGATATGCGGAAACTGCGATATCTTCGGTATCGTTGTTGTTTCCACCTGAGATATGCACTTTCAGTGATAATCTTCACGATTCTGCTGTTACAAGTGTGCAGAATCACCGAAATCGCTGTTTTCGTGCTTTTGAATGCGGAAAACACGTTTTCTGGTGTTTTCAGCACTCCACAGTGCGTTTGATATGCGGAAACTGCGATATCTTCGGTATCGTTGTTGTTTTCAGCTGAGACATGCATTTTCACTGATAATCTTCATGATTCTGCTGTTACAAGTGTGCAGAATCACCGAAATCGCTGTTTTCGTGCTTTTGAATGCGAAAAACACGTTTTCTGGTGTTTTCAGCACTCCACAGTGCGTTTGATATGCGGAAACTGCGATATCTTCGGTATCGTTGTTGTTTCCAGCTGAGATATGCACTTTCAGTGATAATCTTCACGATTCTGCTGTTACAAGTGTGCAGAATCACCGAAATCGCTGTTTTCGTGCTTTTGAATGCGAAGAACACGTTTTCTGGTGTTTTCAGCACTCCACAGTGCGTTTGATATGCGGAAACTGCGATATCTTCGGTATCGTTGTTGTTTCCAGCTGAGACATGCATTTTCAGTGATAATCTTCATGATTCTGCTGTTACAAGTGTGCAGAATCACCGAAATCGCTGTTTTCGTGCTATTGAATGCGAAAAACACGTTTTCTGGTGTTTTCAGCACTCCACAGTGCGTTTGATATGCGGAAACTGCGATATCTTCGGTATCGTTGTTGTTTCCAGCTGAGATATGCACTTTCAGTGATAATCTTCACGATTCTGCTGTTAGAAGTGTGCAGAATCACCGAAAACGCTGTTTTCGTGCTTTTGAATGCGAAAAACACGTTTTCTGGTGTTTTCAACACTCCACAGTGCGTTTGATATGCGGAAACTGCGATATCTTCGGTATCGTTATTGTTTCCAGCTGAGATATGCACTTTCAGTGATAATCTTCAAGATTCTGCTGTTACAAGTGTGCAGAATCACCGAAATCGCTGTTTTCGTGCTTTTGAATGCGAAAAACACGTTTTCTGGTGTTTTCAGCACTCCACAGTGCGTTTGAAATGCGGAAACAGCCATATCTTCGGTATCGTTGTTGTTTCCAGCTGAGATATGCATTAGCAGTGATAATCTTCATGATTCTGCTGTTACAAGTGTGCAGAATCACCGAAATCGCTGTTCTCGCGCTATTCAATGCGAAAAACACGTTTTCTGGTGTTTTCAGCACTCCACAGTGCGTTTGAAATGCGGAAACTGCCATATCTTCGGTATCGTTGTTGTTTCCAGCTGAGATATGCATTAGCAGTGATAATCTTCATGATTCTGCTGTTACAAGTGTGCAGAATCACCGAAATCGCTGTTTTCGCGCTATTCAATGCGAAAAACACGTTTTCTGGTGTTTTCAGCACTCCACAGTGCGTTTGATATGCGGAAACTGCGATATCTTCGGTATCGTTGTTGTTTCCAGCTGAGACATGCATTTTCAGTGATAATCTTCATGATTCTGCTGTTACAAGTGTCCAGAATCACCGAAATCGCTGTTTTCGTGCTATTGAATGCGAAAAACACGTTTTCTGGTGTTTTCAGCACTCCACAGTGCGTTTGATATGCGGAAACTACGATATCTTCGGTATCGTTGTTGTTTCCAGCTGAGACATGCATTTTCAGTGATAATCTTCATGATTCTGCTGTTACAAGTGTGCAGAATCACCGAAATCGCTGTTTTCGTGCTTTTGAATGCGAAAAACACGTTTTCTGGTGTTTTCAGCACTCCACAGTGCGTTTGATATGCGGAAACTACGATATCTTCGGTATCGTTGTTGTTTCCAGCTGAGACATGCATTTTCAGTGATAATCTTCATGATTCTGCTGTTACAAGTGTGCAGAATCACCGAAATCGCTGTTTTCGTGCTTTTGAATGCGAAAAACACGTTTTCTGGTGTTTTCAGCACTCCACAGTGCGTTTGATATGCGGAAACTACGATATCTTCGGTATCGTTGTTGTTTCCAGCTGAGACATGCATTTTCAGTGATAATCTTCATGATTCTGCTGTTACAAGTGTGCAGAATCACCGAAATCGCTGTTTTCGTGCTTTTGAATGCGAAAAACACGTTTTCTGGTGTTTTCAGCACTCCACAGTGCGTTTGATATGCGGAAACTACGATATCTTCGGTATCGTTGTTGTTTCCAGCTGAGATATGCACTTTCAGTGATAATCTTCACGATTCTGCTGTTACAAGTGTGCAGAATCACCGAAATCGCTGTTTTCGTGCTTTTGAATGCGAAAAACACGTTTTCTGGTGTTTTCAGCACTCCACAGTGCGTTTGAAATGCGGAAACAGCCATATCTTCGGTATCGTTGTTGTTTCCAGCTGAGATATGCTTTAGCAGTGATAATCTTCATGATTCTGCTGTTACAAGTGTGCAGAATCACCGAAATCGCTGTTCTCGCGCTATTCAATGCGAAAAACACGTTTTCTGGTGTTTTCAGCACTCCACAGTGCGTTTGATATGCGGAAACTGCGATATCTTCGGTATCGTTGTTGTTTCCAGCTGAGATATGCACTTTCAGTGATAATCTTCACGATTCTGCTGTTACAAGTGTGCAGAATCACCGAAATCGCTGTTTTCGTGCTATTGAATGCGAAAAACACGTTTGCTGGTGTTTTCAGCACTCCACAGCGCGTTTGATATGCGGAAACTACGATATCTTCGGTATCGTTGTTGTTTCCAGCTGAGACATGCATTTTCAGTGATAATCTTCATGATTCTGCTGTTACAAGTGTGCAGAATCACCGAAATCGCTGTTTTCGTGCTATTGAATGCGAAAAACACGTTTTCTGGTATTTTCAGCACTCCACAGTGCGTTTGATATGCGGAAACTGCGATATCTTCGGTATCGTTGTTGTTTCCAGCTGAGATATGCACTTTCAGTGATAATCTTCACGATTCTGCTGTTACAAGTGTGCAGAATCACCGAAATCGCTGTTCTCGCGCTATTCAATGCGAAAAACACGTTTTCTGGTGTTTTCAGCACTCCACAGTGCGTTTGAAATGCGGAAACTGCCATATCTTCGGTATCGTTGTTGTTTCCAGCTGAGATATGCATTAGCAGTGATAATCTTCATGATTCTGCTGTTACAAGTGTGCAGAATCACCGAAATCGCTGTTTTCGCGCTATTCAATGCGAAAAACACGTTTTCTGGTGTTGACAGCACTCCACAGTGCGTTTGATATGCGGAAACTACGATATCTTCGGTATCGTTGTTGTTTCCTGCTGAGATATGCATTTTCAGTGATAATCTTCATGATTCTGCTGTTACAAGTGTGCAGAATCACCGAAATCGCTGTTTTCGTGCTTTTGAATGCGAAAAACACGTTTTCTGGTGTTTTCAGCACTCCACAGTGCGTTTGATATGCGGAAACTACGATATCTTCGGTATCGTTGTTGTTTCCAGCTGAGATATGCATTTTCAGTGATAATCTTCACGATTCTGCTGTTACAAGTGTGCAGAATCACCGAAATCGCTGTTTTCGTGCTTTTGAATGCGAAGAACACGTTTTCTGGTGTTTTCAGCACTCTACAGTGCGTTTGATATGCGGAAACTGCGATATCTTCGGTATCGTTGTTGTTTCCACCTGAGATATGCACTTTCAGTGATAATCTTCACGATTCTGCTGTTACAAGTGTGCAGAATCAACGAAATCGCTGTTTTCGTGCTTTTGAATGCGGAAAACACGTTTTCTGGTGTTTTCAGCACTCCACAGTGCGTTTGATATGCGGAAACTGCGATATCTTCGGTATCGTTGTTGTTTTCAGCTGAGACATGCATTTTCACTGATAATCTTCATGATTCTGCTGTTACAAGTGTGCAGAATCACCGAAATCGCTGTTTTCGTGCTTTTGAATGCGAAAAACACGTTTTCTGGTGTTTTCAGCACTCCACAGTGCGTTTGATATGCGGAAACTGCGATATCTTCGGTATCGTTGTTGTTTCCAGCTGAGATATGCACTTTCAGTGATAATCTTCACGATTCTGCTGTTACAAGTGTGCAGAATCACCGAAATCGCTGTTTTCGTGCTTTTGAATGCGAAGAACACGTTTTCTGGTGTTTTCAGCACTCCACAGTGCGTTTGATATGCGGAAACTGCGATATCTTCGGTATCGTTGTTGTTTCCAGCTGAGACATGCATTTTCAGTGATAATCTTCATGATTCTGCTGTTACAAGTGTGCAGAATCACCGAAATCGCTGTTTTCGTGCTATTGAATGCGAAAAACACGTTTTCTGGTGTTTTCAGCACTCCACAGTGCGTTTGATATGCGGAAACTGCGATATCTTCGGTATCGTTGTTGTTTCCAGCTGAGATATGCACTTTCAGTGATAATCTTCACGATTCTGCTGTTAGAAGTGTGCAGAATCACCGAAAACGCTGTTTTCGTGCTTTTGAATGCGAAAAACACGTTTTCTGGTGTTTTCAACACTCCACAGTGCGTTTGATATGCGGAAACTGCGATATCTTCGGTATCGTTATTGTTTCCAGCTGAGATATGCACTTTCAGTGATAATCTTCAAGATTCTGCTGTTACAAGTGTGCAGAATCACCGAAATCGCTGTTTTCGTGCTTTTGAATGCGAAAAACACCTTTTCTGGTGTTTTCAGCACTCCACAGTGCGTTTGAAATGCGGAAACAGCCATATCTTCGGTATCGTTGTTGTTTCCAGCTGAGATATGCATTAGCAGTGATAATCTTCATGATTCTGCTGTTACAAGTGTGCAGAATCACCGAAATCGCTGTTCTCGCGCTATTCAATGCGAAAAACACGTTTTCTGGTGTTTTCAGCACTCCACAGTGCGTTTGAAATGCGGAAACTGCCATATCTTCGGTATCGTTGTTGTTTCCAGCTGAGATATGCATTAGCAGTGATAATCTTCATGATTCTGCTGTTACAAGTGTGCAGAATCACCGAAATCGCTGTTTTCGCGCTATTCAATGCGAAAAACACGTTTTCTGGTGTTTTCAACACTCCACAGTGCGTTTGATATGCGGAAACTGCGATATCTTCGGTATCGTTGTTGTTTCCAGCTGAGATATGCACTTTCAGTGATAATCTTCACGATTCTGCTGTTAGAAGTGTGCGGAATCACCGAAAACGCTGTTTTCGTGCTTTTGAATGCGAAAAACACGTTTTCTGGTGTTTTCAGCACTCCACAGTGCGTTTGAAATGCGGAAACTGCCATATCTTCGGTATCGTTGTTGTTTCCAGCTGAGATATGCATTAGCAGTGATAATCTTCATGATTCTGCTGTTACAAGTGTGCAGAATCACCGAAATCGCTGTTTTCGCGCTATTCAATGCGAAAAACACGTTTTCTGGTGTTTTCAACACTCCACAGTGCGTTTGATATGCGGAAACTGCGATATCTTCGGTATCGTTGTTGTTTCCAGCTGAGATATGCACTTTCAGTGATAATCTTCACGATTCTGCTGTTAGAAGTGTGCAGAATCACCGAAAACGCTGTTTTCGTGCTTTTGAATGCGAAAAACACGTTTTCTGGTGTTTTCAGCACTCCACAGTGCGTTTGATATGCGGAAACTGCGATATCTTCGGTATCGTTGTTGTTTCCAGCTGAGACATGCATTTTCAGTGATAATCTTCATGATTCTGCTGTTACAAGTGTGCAGAATCACCGAAATCGCTGTTTTCGTGCTATTGAATGCGAAAAACACGTTTTCTGGTGTTTTCAGCACTCCACAGTGCGTTTGATATGCGGAAACTACGATATCTTCGGTATCGTTGTTGTTTCCAGCTGAGACATGCATTTTCAGTGATAATCTTCATGATTCTGCTGTTACAAGTGTGCAGAATCACCGAAATCGCTGTTTTCGTGCTATTGAATGCGAAAAACACGTTTTCTGGTGTTTTCAGCACTCCACAGTGCGTTTGATATGCGCAAACTACGATATCTTCGGTATCGTTGTTGTTTCCAGCTGAGACATGCATTTTCAGTGATAATCTTCATGATTCTGCTGTTACAAGTGTGCAGAATCACCGAAATCGCTGTTTTCGTGCTTTTGAATGCGAAAAACACGTTTTCTGGTGTTTTCAGCACTCCACAGTGCGTTTGATATGCGGAAACTACGATATCTTCGGTATCGTTGTTGTTTCCAGCTGAGACATGCATTTTCAGTGATAATCTTCATGATTCTGCTGTTACAAGTGTGCAGAATCACCGAAATCGCTGTTTTCGTGCTTTTGAATGCGAAAAACACGTTTTCTGGTGTTTTCAGCACTCCACAGTGCGTTTGATATGCGGAAACTACGATATCTTCGGTATCGTTGTTGTTTCCAGCTGAGACATGCATTTTCAGTGATAATCTTCATGATTCTGCTGTTACAAGTGTGCAGAATCACCGAAATCGCTGTTTTCGTGCTTTTGAATGCGAAAAACACGTTTTCTGGTGTTTTCAGCACTCCACAGTGCGTTTGATATGCGGAAGCTACGATATCTTCGGTATCGTTGTTGTTTCCAGCTGAGATATGCACTTTCAGTGATAATCTTCACGATTCTGCTGTTACAAGTGTGCAGAATCACCGAAATCGCTGTTTTCGTGCTTTTGAATGCGAAAAACACGTTTTCTGGTGTTTTCAGCACTCCACAGTGCGTTTGAAATGCGGAAACAGCCATATCTTCGGTATCGTTGTTGTTTCCAGCTGAGATATGCTTTAGCAGTGATAATCTTCATGATTCTGCTGTTACAAGTGTGCAGAATCACCGAAATCGCTGTTCTCGCGCTATTCAATGCGAAAAACACGTTTTCTGGTGTTTTCAGCACTCCACAGTGCGTTTGAAATGCGGAAACTGCCATATCTTCGGTATCGTTGTTGTTTCCAGCTGAGATATGCATTAGCAGTGATAATCTTCATGATTTTGCTGTTACAAGTGTGCAGAATCACCGAAATCGCTGTTTTCGCGCTATTCAATGCGAAAAACACGTTTTCTGGTGTTTTCAACACTCCACAGTGTGTTTGATATGCGGAAACTGCGATATCTTCGGTATCGTTGTTGTTTCCAGCTGAGATATGCACTTTCAGTGATAATCTTCACGATTCTGCTGTTACAAGTGTGCAGAATCACCGAAAACGCTGTTTTCGTGCTTTTGAATGCGAAAAACACGTTTTCTGGTGTTTTCAGCACTCCACAGTGCGTTTGATATGCGGAAACTGCGATATCTTCGGTATCGTTGTTGTTTCCAGCTGAGACATGCATTTTCAGTGATAATCTTCATGATTCTGCTGTTACAAGTGTGCAGAATCACCGAAATCGCTGTTTTCGTGCTATTGAATGCGAAGAACACGTTTTCTGGTGTTTTCAGCACTCCACAGTGCGTTTGAAATGCGGAAACAGCCATATCTTCGGTATCGTTGTTGTTTCCAGCTGAGATATGCATTAGCAGTGATAATCTTCATGATTCTGCTGTTACAAGTGTGCAGAATCACCGAAATCGCTGTTCTCGCGCTATTCAATGCGAAAAACACGTTTTCTGGTGTTTTCAGCACTCCACAGTGCGTTTGAAATGCGGAAACTGCCATATCTTCGGTATCGTTGTTGTTTCCAGCTGAGATATGCATTAGCAGTGATAATCTTCATGATTTTGCTGTTACAAGTGTGCAGAATCACCGAAATCGCTGTTTTCGCGCTATTCAATGCGAAAAACACGTTTTCTGGTGTTTTCAACACTCCACAGTGCGTTTGATATGCGGAAACTGCGATATCTTCGGTATCGTTGTTGTTTCCAGCTGAGATATGCACTTTCAGTGATAATCTTCACGATTCTGCTGTTACAAGTGTGCAGAATCACCGAAAACGCTGTTTTCGTGCTTTTGAATGCGAAAAACACGTTTTCTGGTGTTTTCAGCACTCCACAGTGCGTTTGATATGCGGAAACTGCGATATCTTCGGTATCGTTGTTGTTTCCAGCTGAGACATGCATTTTCAGTGATAATCTTCATGATTCTGCTGTTACAAGTGTGCAGAATCACCGAAATCGCTGTTTTCGTGCTATTGAATGCGAAGAACACGTTTTCTGGTGTTTTCAGCACTCCACAGTGCGTTTGATATGCGAAAACTGCGATATCTTCGGTATCGTTGTTGTTTCCAGCTGAGATATGCACTTTCAGTGATAATCTTCACGATTCTGCTGTTAGAAGTGTGCAGAATCACCGAAAACGCTGTTTTCGTGCTTTTGAATGCGAAAAACACGTTTTCTGGTGTTTTCAGCACTCCACAGTGCGTTTGATATGCGGAAACTGCGATATCTTCGGTATCGTTGTTGTTTCCAGCTGAGATATGCACTTTCAGTGATAATCTTCACGATTCTGCTGTTACAAGTGTGCAGAATCACCGAAATCGCAGTTTTCGTGCTATTGAATGCGAAAAACACGTTTGCTGGTGTTTTCAGCACTCCACAGCGCGTTTGATATGCGGAAACTACGATATCTTCGGTATCGTTGTTGTTTCCAGCTGAGACATGCATTTTCAGTGATAATCTTCATGATTCTGCTGTTACAAGTGTGCAGAATCACCGAAATCGCTGTTTTCGTGCTATTGAATGCGAAAAACACGTTATCTGGTATTTTCAGCACTCCACAGTGCGTTTGATATGCGGAAACTGCGATATCTTCGGTATCGTTGTTGTTTCCAGCTGAGATATGCACTTTCAGTGATAATCTTCACGATTCTGCTGTTACAAGTGTGCAGAATCACCGAAATCGCTGTTCTCGCGCTATTCAATGCGAAAAACACGTTTTCTGGTGTTTTCAGCACTCCACAGTGCGTTTGAAATGCGGAAACTGCCATATCTTCGGTATCGTTGTTGTTTCCAGCTGAGATATGCATTAGCAGTGATAATCTTCATGATTCTGCTGTTACAAGTGTGCAGAATCACCGAAATCGCTGTTTTCGCGCTATTCAATGCGAAAAACACGTTTTCTGGTGTTGACAGCACTCCACAGTGCGTTTGATATGCGGAAACTACGATATCTTCGGTATCGTTGTTGTTTCCTGCTGAGATATGCATTTTCAGTGATAATCTTCATGATTCTGCTGTTACAAGTGTGCAGAATCACCGAAATCGCTGTTTTCGTGCTTTTGAATGCGAAAAACACGTTTTCTGGTGTTTTCAGCACTCCACAGTGCGTTTGATATGCGGAAACTACGATATCTTCGGTATCGTTGTTGTTTCCAGCTGAGATATGCATTTTCAGTGATAATCTTCATGATTCTGCTGTTACAAGTGTGCAGAATCACCGAAATCGCTGTTTTCGTGCTATTGAATGCGAAAACCACGTTTTCTGGTGTTTTCAGCACTCCACGGTGCGTTTGATATGCGGAAACTGCCATACCTTCGGTATCGTTGTTGTTTCCAGCTGAGATATGTATTATCAGTGATAATCTTCATGATTCTGCTGTTACAAGTGTGCAGAATCACCGAAATCGCTGTTTTCGCGCTATTCAATGCGAAAAACACGTTTTCTGGTGTTTTCAGCACTCCACAGTGCGTTTGATATGCGGAAACTACGATATCTTCGGTATCGTTGTTGTTTCCAGCTGAGATATGCATTTTCAGTGATAATCTTCATGATTCTGCTGTTACAAGTGTGCAGAATCACCGAAATCGCTGTTTTCGTGCTTTTGAATGCGAAAAACACGTATTCTGGTGTTTTCAACACTCCACAGTGCGTTTGATATGCGGAAACTGCGATATCTTCGGTATCGTTGTTGTTTCCAGCTGAGATATGCACTTTCAGTGATAATCTTCATGATTCTGCTGTTTCAAGTGTGCAGAATCACCGAAATCGCTGTTTTCGCGCTATTCAATGCGAAAAACACGTTTTCTGGTGTTTTCAGCACTCCACAGTGCGTTTGATATGCGGAAACTAAGATATCTTCGGTATCGTTGTTGTTTCCAGCTGAGATATGCATTTTCAGTGATAATCTTCATGATTCTGCTGTTACAAGTGTGCAGAATCATCGAAATCGCTGTTTTCGTGCTTTTGAATGCGAAAAACACGTTTTCTGCTGTTTTCAACACTCTACAGTGCGTTTGATATGCGGAAACTGCGATATCTTCGGTATCGTTGTTGTTTCCACCTGAGATATGCACTTTCAGTGATAGTCTTCACGATTCTGCTGTTACAAGTGTGCAGAATCACCGAAATCGCTGTTTTCGTGCTTTTGAATGCGAAAAACACGTTTTCTGGTGTTTTCAGCACTCCACAGTGCGTTTGATATGCGGAAACTGCGATATCTTCGGTATCGTTGTTGTTTCCAGCTGAGATATGCATTTTCAGTGATAATCTTCATGATTCTGCTGTTACAAGTGTGCAGAATCACCGAAATCGCTGTTTTCGTGCTATGAATGCGAAAAACACGTTTTCTGGGGTTTTCAGCACTCCACAGTGCGTTTGATATGCGGAAACTGCCATACTTTCGGTATCGTTGTTGTTTCCAGCTGAGATATGCATTATCAGTGATAATCTTCATGATTCTGCTGTTACAAGTGTGCAGAATCACCGAAATCGCTGTTTACGCGCTATTCAATGCGAAAAACACGTTTTCTGGTGTTTTCAGCACTCCACAGTGCGTTTGATATGCGGAAACTACGATATCTTCGGTATCGTTGTTGTTTCCAGCTGAGATATGCATTTTCAGTGATAATCTTCATGATTCTGCTGTTACAAGTGTGCAGAATCACCGAAATCGCTGTTTTCGTGCTTTTGAATGCGAAAAACACGTTTTCTGGTGTTTTCAACACTCCACAGTGCGTTTGATATGCGGAAACTGCGATATCTTCGGTATCGTTGTTGTTTCCAGCTGAGATATGCACTTTCAGTGATAATCTTCACGATTCTGCTGTTACAAGTGTGCAGAATCACCGAAATCGCTGTTTTCGTGCTTTTGAATGCGAAGAACACGTTTTCTGGTGTTTTCAGCACTCTACAGTGCGTTTGATATGCGGAAACTGCGATATCTTCGGTATCGTTGTTGTTTCCACCTGAGATATGCACTTTCAGTGATAATCTTCACGATTCTGCTGTTACAAGTGTGCAGAATCACCGAAATCGCTGTTTTCGTGCTTTTGAATGCGGAAAACACGTTTTCTGGTGTTTTCAGCACTCCACAGTGCGTTTGATATGCGGAAACTGCGATATCTTCGGTATCGTTGTTGTTTTCAGCTGAGACATGCATTTTCACTGATAATCTTCATGATTCTGCTGTTACAAGTGTGCAGAATCACCGAAATCGCTGTTTTCGTGCTTTTGAATGCGAAAAACACGTTTTCTGGTGTTTTCAGCACTCCACAGTGCGTTTGATATGCGGAAACTGCGATATCTTCGGTATCGTTGTTGTTTCCAGCTGAGATATGCACTTTCAGTGATAATCTTCACGATTCTGCTGTTACAAGTGTGCAGAATCACCGAAATCGCTGTTTTCGTGCTTTTGAATGCGAAGAACACGTTTTCTGGTGTTTTCAGCACTCCACAGTGCGTTTGATATGCGGAAACTGCCATATCTTCGGTATCGTTGTTGTTTCCAGCTGAGATATGCACTTTCAGTGATAATCTTCATGATTCTGCTGTTTCAAGTGTGCAGAATCACCGAAATCGCTGTTTTCGTGCTTTTGAATGCGAAAAACACGTTTTCTGGTGTTTTCAGCACTCCACAGTGCGTTTGATATGCGGAAACTACGATATCTTCGGTATCGTTGTTGTTTCCAGCTGAGACATGCATTTTCAGTGATAATCTTCATGATTCTGCTGTTACAAGTGTGCAGAATCACCGAAATCGCTGTTTTCGTGCTTTTGAATGCGAAAAACACGTTTTCTGGTGTTTTCAGCACTCCACAGTGCGTTTGATATGCGGAAGCTACGATATCTTCGGTATCGTTGTTGTTTCCAGCTGAGATATGCACTTTCAGTGATAATCTTCACGATTCTGCTGTTACAAGTGTGCAGAATCACCGAAATCGCTGTTTTCGTGCTTTTGAATGCGAAAAACACGTTTTCTGGTGTTTTCAGCACTCCACAGTGCGTTTGAAATGCGGAAACAGCCATATCTTCGGTATCGTTGTTGTTTCCAGCTGAGATATGCATTAGCAGTGATAATCTTCATGATTCTGCTGTTACAAGTGTGTAGAATCACCGAAATCGCTGTTCTCGCGCTATTCAATGCGAAAAACACGTTTTCTGGTGTTTTCAGCACTCCACAGTGCGTTTGAAATGCGGAAACTTCCATATCTTCGGTATCGTTGTTGTTTCCAGCTGAGATATGCATTAGCAGTGATAATCTTCATGATTTTGCTGTTACAAGTGTGCAGAATCACCGAAATCGCTGTTTTCGCGCTATTCAATGCGAAAAACACGTTTTCTGGTGTTTTCAGCACTCCACAGTGCGTTTGATATGCGGAAACTGCGATATCTTCGGTATCGTTGTTGTTTCCAGCTGAGACATGCATTTTCAGTGATAATCTTCATGATTCTGCTGTTACAAGTGTGCAGAATCACCGAAATCGCTGTTTTCGTGCTATTGAATGCGAAAAACACGTTTTCTGGTGTTTTCAGCACTCCACAGTGCGTTTGATATGCGGAAACTACGATATCTTCGGTATCGTTGTTGTTTCCAGCTGAGACATGCATTTTCAGTGATAATCTTCATGATTCTGCTGTTACAAGTGTGCAGAATCACCGAAATCGCTGTTTTCGTGCTTTTGAATGCGAAAAACACGTTTTCTGGTGTTTTCAGCACTCCACAGTGCGTTTGATATGCGGAAACTACGATATCTTCGGTATCGTTGTTGTTTCCAGCTGAGACATGCATTTTCAGTGATAATCTTCATGATTCTGCTGTTACAAGTGTGCAGAATCACCGAAATCGCTGTTTTCGTGCTTTTGAATGCGAAAAACACGTTTTCTGGTGTTTTCAGCACTCCACAGTGCGTTTGATATGCGGAAACTACGATATCTTCGGTATCGTTGTTGTTTCCAGCTGAGACATGCATTTTCAGTGATAATCTTCATGATTCTGCTGTTACAAGTGTGCAGAATCACCGAAATCGCTGTTTTCGTGCTTTTGAATGCGAAAAACACGTTTTCTGGTGTTTTCAGCACTCCACAGTGCGTTTGATATGCGGAAACTACGATATCTTCGGTATCGTTGTTGTTTCCAGCTGAGACATGCATTTTCAGTGATAATCTTCATGATTCTGCTGTTACAAGTGTGCAGAATCACCGAAATCGCTGTTTTCGTGCTTTTGAATGCGAAAAACACGTTTTCTGGTGTTTTCAGCACTCCACAGTGCGTTTGATATGCGGAAGCTACGATATCTTCGGTATCGTTGTTGTTTCCAGCTGAGATATGCACTTTCAGTGATAATCTTCACGATTCTGCTGTTACAAGTGTGCAGAATCACCGAAATCGCTGTTTTCGTGCTTTTGAATGCGAAAAACACGTTTTCTGGTGTTTTCAGCACTCCACAGTGCGTTTGAAATGCGGAAACAGCCATATCTTCGGTATCGTTGTTGTTTCCAGCTGAGATATGCATTAGCAGTGATAATCTTCATGATTCTGCTGTTACAAGTGTGTAGAATCACCGAAATCGCTGTTCTCGCGCTATTCAATGCGAAAAACACGTTTTCTGGTGTTTTCAGCACTCCACAGTGCGTTTGAAATGCGGAAACTGCCATATCTTCGGTATCGTTGTTGTTTCCAGCTGAGATATGCATTAGCAGTGATAATCTTCATGATTTTGCTGTTACAAGTGTGCAGAGTCACCGAAATCGCTGTTTTCGCGCTATTCAATGCGAAAAACACGTTTTCTGGTGTTTTCAGCACTCCACAGTGCGTTTGATATGCGGAAACTGCGATATCTTCGGTATCGTTGTTGTTTCCAGCTGAGACATGCATTTTCAGTGATAATCTTCATGATTCTGCTGTTACAAGTGTGCAGAATCACCGAAATCGCTGTTTTCGTGCTATTGAATGCGAAAAACACGTTTTCTGGTGTTTTCAGCACTCCACAGTGCGTTTGATATGCGGAAACTACGATATCTTCGGTATCGTTGTTGTTTCCAGCTGAGACATGCATTTTCAGTGATAATCTTCATGATTCTGCTGTTACAAGTGTGCAGAATCACCGAAATCGCTGTTTTCGTGCTTTTGAATGCGAAAAACACGTTTTCTGGTGTTTTCAGCACTCCACAGTGCGTTTGATATGCGGAAACTACGATATCTTCGGTATCGTTGTTGTTTCCAGCTGAGACATGCATTTTCAGTGATAATCTTCATGATTCTGCTGTTACAAGTGTGCAGAATCACCGAAATCGCTGTTTTCGTGCTTTTGAATGCGAAAAACACGTTTTCTGGTGTTTTCAGCACTCCACAGTGCGTTTGATATGCGGAAACTACGATATCTTCGGTATCGTTGTTGTTTCCAGCTGAGACATGCATTTTCAGTGATAATCTTCATGATTCTGCTGTTACAAGTGTGCAGAATCACCGAAATCGCTGTTTTCGTGCTTTTGAATGCGAAAAACACGTTTTCTGGTGTTTTCAGCACTCCACAGTGCGTTTGATATGCGGAAACTACGATATCTTCGGTATCGTTGTTGTTTCCAGCTGAGATATGCACTTTCAGTGATAATCTTCACGATTCTGCTGTTACAAGTGTGCAGAATCACCGAAATCGCTGTTTTCGTGCTTTTGAATGCGAAAAACACGTTTTCTGGTGTTTTCAGCACTCCACAGTGCGTTTGAAATGCGGAAACAGCCATATCTTCGGTATCGTTGTTGTTTCCAGCTGAGATATGCTTTAGCAGTGATAATCTTCATGATTCTGCTGTTACAAGTGTGCAGAATCACCGAAATCGCTGTTCTCGCGCTATTCAATGCGAAAAACACGTTTTCTGGTGTTTTCAGCACTCCACAGTGCGTTTGATATGCGGAAACTGCGATATCTTCGGTATCGTTGTTGTTTCCAGCTGAGATATGCACTTTCAGTGATAATCTTCACGATTCTGCTGTTACAAGTGTGCAGAATCACCGAAATCGCTGTTTTCGTGCTATTGAATGCGAAAAACACGTTTGCTGGTGTTTTCAGCACTCCACAGCGCGTTTGATATGCGGAAACTACGATATCTTCGGTATCGTTGTTGTTTCCAGCTGAGACATGCATTTTCAGTGATAATCTTCATGATTCTGCTGTTACAAGTGTGCAGAATCACCGAAATCGCTGTTTTCGTGCTATTGAATGCGAAAAACACGTTTTCTGGTATTTTCAGCACTCCACAGTGCGTTTGATATGCGGAAACTGCGATATCTTCGGTATCGTTGTTGTTTCCAGCTGAGATATGCACTTTCAGTGATAATCTTCACGATTCTGCTGTTACAAGTGTGCAGAATCACCGAAATCGCTGTTCTCGCGCTATTCAATGCGAAAAACACGTTTTCTGGTGTTTTCAGCACTCCACAGTGCGTTTGAAATGCGGAAACTGCCATATCTTCGGTATCGTTGTTGTTTCCAGCTGAGATATGCATTAGCAGTGATAATCTTCATGATTCTGCTGTTACAAGTGTGCAGAATCACCGAAATCGCTGTTTTCGCGCTATTCAATGCGAAAAACACGTTTTCTGGTGTTGACAGCACTCCACAGTGCGTTTGATATGCGGAAACTACGATATCTTCGGTATCGTTGTTGTTTCCTGCTGAGATATGCATTTTCAGTGATAATCTTCATGATTCTGCTGTTACAAGTGTGCAGAATCACCGAAATCGCTGTTTTCGTGCTTTTGAATGCGAAAAACACGTTTTCTGGTGTTTTCAGCACTCCACAGTGCGTTTGATATGCGGAAACTACGATATCTTCGGTATCGTTGTTGTTTCCAGCTGAGATATGCATTTTCAGTGATAATCTTCACGATTCTGCTGTTACAAGTGTGCAGAATCACCGAAATCGCTGTTTTCGTGCTTTTGAATGCGAAGAACACGTTTTCTGGTGTTTTCAGCACTCTACAGTGCGTTTGATATGCGGAAACTGCGATATCTTCGGTATCGTTGTTGTTTCCACCTGAGATATGCACTTTCAGTGATAATCTTCACGATTCTGCTGTTACAAGTGTGCAGAATCACCGAAATCGCTGTTTTCGTGCTTTTGAATGCGGAAAACACGTTTTCTGGTGTTTTCAGCACTCCACAGTGCGTTTGATATGCGGAAACTGCGATATCTTCGGTATCGTTGTTGTTTTCAGCTGAGACATGCATTTTCACTGATAATCTTCATGATTCTGCTGTTACAAGTGTGCAGAATCACCGAAATCGCTGTTTTCGTGCTTTTGAATGCGAAAAACACGTTTTCTGGTGTTTTCAGCACTCCACAGTGCGTTTGATATGCGGAAACTGCGATATCTTCGGTATCGTTGTTGTTTCCAGCTGAGATATGCACTTTCAGTGATAATCTTCACGATTCTGCTGTTACAAGTGTGCAGAATCACCGAAATCGCTGTTTTCGTGCTTTTGAATGCGAAGAACACGTTTTCTGGTGTTTTCAGCACTCCACAGTGCGTTTGATATGCGGAAACTGCCATATCTTCGGTATCGTTGTTGTTTCCAGCTGAGATATGCACTTTCAGTGATAATCTTCATGATTCTGCTGTTTCAAGTGTGCAGAATCACCGAAATCGCTGTTTTCGTGCTTTTGAATGCGAAAAACACGTTTTCTGGTGTTTTCAGCACTCCACAGTGCGTTTGATATGCGGAAACTGCGATATCTTCGGTATCGTTGTTGTTTCCAGCTGAGATATGCACTTTCAGTGATAATCTTCATGATTCTGCTGTTTCAAGTGTGCAGAATCACCGAAATCGCTGTTTTCGTGCTTTTGAATGCGAAAAACACGTTTTCTGGTGTTTTCAGCACTCCACAGTGCGTTTGATATGCGGAAACTGCGATATCTTCGGTATCGTTGTTGTTTCCAGCTGAGATATGCATTATCAGTGATAATCTTCATGATTCTGCTGTTACAAGTGTGCAGAATCACCGAAATCGCTGTTTTCGCGGTATTCAATGCGAAAAACACGTTTTGTGGTGTTTTCAGCACTCCACAGTGCGTTTGATATGCGGAAACTACGATATCTTCGGTATCGTTGTTGTTTCCAGCTGAGATATGCATTTTCAGTGATAATCTTCATGATTCTGCTGTTACAAGTGTGCAGAATCACCGAAATCGCTGTTTTCGTGCTTTTGAATGCGAAAAACAAGTTTTCTGGTGTTTTCAGCACTCCACAGTGCGTTTGATATGCGGAAACTGCGATATCTTCGGTATCGTTGTTGTTTCCAGCTGAGATATGCACTTTCAGTGATAATCTTCACGATTCTGCTGTTACAAGTGTGCAGAATCACCGAAATCGCTGTTTTTGTGCTTTTGAATGCGAAAAACACGTTTTCTGGTGTTTTCAGCACTCCACAGTGCGTTTGATATGCGGAAACTGCGATATCTTCGGTATCGTTGTTGTTTCCAGCTGAGATATGCATTATCAGTGATAATCTTCATGATTCTGCTGTTACAAGTGTGCAGAATCACCGAAATCGCTGTTTTCTCGCTATTCAATGCGAAAAACACGTTTTCTGGTGTTTTCAGCACTCCACAGTGCGTTTGATATGCGGAAACTACGACATCTTCGGTATCGTTGTTGTTTCCAGCTGAGATATGCATTTTCAGTGATAATCTTCATGATTCTGCTGTTACAAGTGTGCAGAATCACCGAAATCGCTGTTTTCGTGCTTTTGAATGCGAAAAACACGTTTTCTGGTGTTTTCAACACTCCACAGTGCGTTTGATATGCGGAAACTGCGATATCTTCGGTATCGTTGTTGTTTCCAGCTGAGATATGCACTTTCAGTGATAATCTTCATGATTCTGCTGTTTCAAGTGTGCAGAATCACCGAAATCGCTCTTTTCGTGCTTTTGAATGCGAAAAACACGTTTTCTGGTGTTTTCAGCACTCCACAGTGCGTTTGATATGCGGAAACTGCGATATCTTCGGTATCGTTGTTGTTTCCAGCTGAGATATGCATTATCAGTGATAATCTTCATGATTCTGCTGTTACAAGTGTGCAGAATCACCGAAATCGCTGTTTTCGTGCTTTTGAATGCGAAAAACACATTTTCTGGTGTTTTCAGCACTCCACAGTGCGTTTGATATGCGGAAACTACGATATCTTCGGTATCGTTGTTGTTTCCAGCTGAGACATGCACTTTCAGTGATAATCTTCACGATTCTGCTGTTACAAGTGTGCAGAATCACCGAAATCGCTGTTTTCGTGCTTTTGAATGCGAAAAACACGTTTTCTGGTGTTTTCAGCACTCCACAGTGCGTTTGATATGCGGAAACTGCGATATCTTCGGTATCGTTGTTGTTTCCAGCGGAGATATGCACTTTCAGTGATAATCTTCATAATTCTGCTGTTACAAGTGTGCAGAATCACCGAAATCGCTGATTTCGTGCTTTTGAATGCGAAAAACACGTTTTCTGGTGTTTTCAGCACTCCACAGTGCGTTTGATATGCGGAAACTGCGATATCTTCGGTATCGTTGTTGTTTCCAGCTGAGATATGCACTTTCAGTTATAATCTTCACGATTCTGCGTTTACAAGTGTGCAGAATCACCGAAAACGCTGTTTTCGTGCTTTTGAATGCGAAAAACACGTTTTCTGGTGTTTTCAGCACTCCACAGTGCGTTTGATATGCGGAAACTGCGATATCTTCGGTATCGTTGTTGTTTCCAGCTGAGATATGCACTTTCAGTGATAATCTTCACGATTCTGCTGTTACAAGTGTGCAGAATCACCGAAATCGCTGTTTTCGTGCTTTTGAATGCGAAAAACACGTTTTCTGGAGTTTTCAGCACTCCACAGTGCGTTTGATATGCGGAAACTACGATATCTTCGGTATCGTTGTTGTTTCCAGCTGAGATATGCACTTTCAGTGATAATCTTCACGATTCTGCTGTTACAAGTGTGCAGAATCACCGAAATCGCTGTTTTCGTGCTTTTGAATGCGAAAAACACGTTTTCTGGTGTTTTCAGCACTCCACAGTGCGTTTGATATGCGGAAACTGCGATATCTTCGGTATCGTTGTTGTTTCCAGCTGAGATATGCACTTTCAGTGATAATCTTCATGATTCTGCTGTTACAAGTGTGCAGAATCACCGAAATCGCTGTTTTCGTGCTTTTGAATGCGAAAAACACGTTTTCTGGTGTTTTCAGCACTCCACAGTGCGTTTGATATGCGGAAACTACGATATCTTCGGTATCGTTGTTGTTTCCAGCTGAGACATGCACTTTCAGTGATAATCTTCACGATTCTGCTGTTACAAGTGTGCAGAATCACCGAAATCGCTGTTTTCGTGCTTTTGAATGCGAAAAACACGTTTTCTGGTGTTTTCAGCACTCCACAGTGCGTTTGATATGCGGAAACTACGATATCTTCGGTATCGTTGTTGTTTCCAGCTGAGACATGCATTTTCAGTGATAATCTTCATGATTCTGCTGTTACAAGTGTGCAGAATCACCGAAATCGCTGTTTTCGTGCTTTTGAATGCGAAAAACACGTTTTCTGGTGTTTTCAGCACTCCACAGTGCGTTTGATATGCGGAAACTACGATATCTTCGGTATCGTTGTTGTTTCCAGCTGAGATATGCACTTTCAGTGATAATCTTCACGATTCTGCTGTTACAAGTGTGCAGAATCACCGAAATCGCTGTTTTCGTGCTTTTGAATGCGAAAAACACGTTTTCTGGTGTTTTCAGCACTCCACAGTGCGTTTGAAATGCGGAAACAGCCATATCTTCGGTATCGTTGTTGTTTCCAGCTGAGATATGCTTTAGCAGTGATAATCTTCATGATTCTGCTGTTACAAGTGTGCAGAATCACCGAAATCGCTGTTCTCGCGCTATTCAATGCGAAAAACACGTTTTCTGGTGTTTTCAGCACTCCACAGTGCGTTTGATATGCGGAAACTGCGATATCTTCGGTATCGTTGTTGTTTCCAGCTGAGATATGCACTTTCAGTGATAATCTTCACGATTCTGCTGTTACAAGTGTGCAGAATCACCGAAATCGCTGTTTTCGTGCTATTGAATGCGAAAAACACGTTTGCTGGTGTTTTCAGCACTCCACAGCGCGTTTGATATGCGGAAACTACGATATCTTCGGTATCGTTGTTGTTTCCAGCTGAGACATGCATTTTCAGTGATAATCTTCATGATTCTGCTGTTACAAGTGTGCAGAATCACCGAAATCGCTGTTTTCGTGCTATTGAATGCGAAAAACACGTTTTCTGGTATTTTCAGCACTCCACAGTGCGTTTGATATGCGGAAACTGCGATATCTTCGGTATCGTTGTTGTTTCCAGCTGAGATATGCACTTTCAGTGATAATCTTCACGATTCTGCTGTTACAAGTGTGCAGAATCACCGAAATCGCTGTTCTCGCGCTATTCAATGCGAAAAACACGTTTTCTGGTGTTTTCAGCACTCCACAGTGCGTTTGAAATGCGGAAACTGCCATATCTTCGGTATCGTTGTTGTTTCCAGCTGAGATATGCATTAGCAGTGATAATCTTCATGATTCTGCTGTTACAAGTGTGCAGAATCACCGAAATCGCTGTTTTCGCGCTATTCAATGCGAAAAACACGTTTTCTGGTGTTGACAGCACTCCACAGTGCGTTTGATATGCGGAAACTACGATATCTTCGGTATCGTTGTTGTTTCCTGCTGAGATATGCATTTTCAGTGATAATCTTCATGATTCTGCTGTTACAAGTGTGCAGAATCACCGAAATCGCTGTTTTCGTGCTTTTGAATGCGAAAAACACGTTTTCTGGTGTTTTCAGCACTCCACAGTGCGTTTGATATGCGGAAACTACGATATCTTCGGTATCGTTGTTGTTTCCAGCTGAGATATGCATTTTCAGTGATAATCTTCACGATTCTGCTGTTACAAGTGTGCAGAATCACCGAAATCGCTGTTTTCGTGCTTTTGAATGCGAAGAACACGTTTTCTGGTGTTTTCAGCACTCTACAGTGCGTTTGATATGCGGAAACTGCGATATCTTCGGTATCGTTGTTGTTTCCACCTGAGATATGCACTTTCAGTGATAATCTTCACGATTCTGCTGTTACAAGTGTGCAGAATCACCGAAATCGCTGTTTTCGTGCTTTTGAATGCGGAAAACACGTTTTCTGGTGTTTTCAGCACTCCACAGTGCGTTTGATATGCGGAAACTGCGATATCTTCGGTATCGTTGTTGTTTTCTGCTGAGACATGCATTTTCACTGATAATCTTCATGATTCTGCTGTTACAAGTGTGCAGAATCACCGAAATCGCTGTTTTCGTGCTTTTGAATGCGAAAAACACGTTTTCTGGTGTTTTCAGCACTCCACAGTGCGTTTGATATGCGGAAACTGCGATATCTTCGGTATCGTTGTTGTTTCCAGCTGAGATATGCACTTTCAGTGATAATCTTCACGATTCTGCTGTTACAAGTGTGCAGAATCACCGAAATCGCTGTTTTCGTGCTTTTGAATGCGAAGAACACGTTTTCTGGTGTTTTCAGCACTCCACAGTGCGTTTGATATGCGGAAACTGCCATATCTTCGGTATCGTTGTTGTTTCCAGCTGAGATATGCACTTTCAGTGATAATCTTCATGATTCTGCTGTTTCAAGTGTGCAGAATCACCGAAATCGCTGTTTTCGTGCTTTTGAATGCGAAAAACACGTTTTCTGGTGTTTTCAGCACTCCACAGTGCGTTTGATATGCGGAAACTGCGATATCTTCGGTATCGTTGTTGTTTCCAGCTGAGATATGCACTTTCAGTGATAATCTTCATGATTCTGCTGTTTCAAGTGTGCAGAATCACCGAAATCGCTGTTTTCGTGCTTTTGAATGCGAAAAACACGTTTTCTGGTGTTTTCAGCACTCCACAGTGCGTTTGATATGCGGAAACTGCGATATCTTCGGTATCGTTGTTGTTTCCAGCTGAGATATGCATTATCAGTGATAATCTTCATGATTCTGCTGTTACAAGTGTGCAGAATCACCGAAATCGCTGTTTTCGCGGTATTCAATGCGAAAAACACGTTTTGTGGTGTTTTCAGCACTCCACAGTGCGTTTGATATGCGGAAACTACGATATCTTCGGTATCGTTGTTGTTTCCAGCTGAGATATGCATTTTCAGTGATAATCTTCATGATTCTGCTGTTACAAGTGGGCAGAATCACCGAAATCGCTGTTTTCGTGCTTTTGAATGCGAAAAACAAGTTTTCTGGTGTTTTCAGCACTCCACAGTGCGTTTGATATGCGGAAACTGCGATATCTTCGGTATCGTTGTTGTTTCCAGCTGAGATATGCACTTTCAGTGATAATCTTCACGATTCTGCTGTTACAAGTGTGCAGAATCACCGAAATCGCTGTTTTTGTGCTTTTGAATGCGAAAAACACGTTTTCTGGTGTTTTCAGCACTCCACAGTGCGTTTGATATGCGGAAACTGCGATATCTTCGGTATCGTTGTTGTTTCCAGCTGAGATATGCATTATCAGTGATAATCTTCATGATTCTGCTGTTGCAAGTGTGCAGAATCACCGAAATCGCTGTTTTCTCGCTATTCAATGCGAAAAACACGTTTTCTGGTGTTTTCAGCACTCCACAGTGCGTTTGATATGCGGAAACTACGACATCTTCGGTATCGTTGTTGTTTCCAGCTGAGATATGCATTTTCAGTGATAATCTTCATGATTCTGCTGTTACAAGTGTGCAGAATCACCGAAATCGCTGTTTTCGTGCTTTTGAATGCGAAAAACACGTTTTCTGGTGTTTTCAACACTCCACAGTGCGTTTGATATGCGGAAACTGCGATATCTTCGGTATCGTTGTTGTTTCCAGCTGAGATATGCACTTTCAGTGATAATCTTCATGATTCTGCTGTTTCAAGTGTGCAGAATCACCGAAATCGCTCTTTTCGTGCTTTTGAATGCGAAAAACACGTTTTCTGGTGTTTTCAGCACTCCACAGTGCGTTTGATATGCGGAAACTGCGATATCTTCGGTATCGTTGTTGTTTCCAGCTGAGATATGCATTATCAGTGATAATCTTCATGATTCTGCTGTTACAAGTGTGCAGAATCACCGAAATCGCTGTTTTCGTGCTTTTGAATGCGAAAAACACATTTTCTGGTGTTTTCAGCACTCCACAGTGCGTTTGATATGCGGAAACTACGATATCTTCGGTATCGTTGTTGTTTCCAGCTGAGACATGCACTTTCAGTGATAATCTTCACGATTCTGCTGTTACAAGTGTGCAGAATCACCGAAATCGCTGTTTTCGTGCTTTTGAATGCGAAAAACACGTTTTCTGGTGTTTTCAGCACTCCACAGTGCGTTTGATATGCGGAAACTGCGATATCTTCGGTATCGTTGTTGTTTCCAGCGGAGATATGCACTTTCAGTGATAATCTTCATAATTCTGCTGTTACAAGTGTGCAGAATCACCGAAATCGCTGATTTCGTGCTTTTGAATGCGAAAAACACGTCTTCTGGTGTTTTCAGCACTCCACAGTGCGTTTGATATGCGGAAACTGCGATATCTTCGGTATCGTTGTTGTTTCCAGCTGAGATATGCACTTTCAGTTATAATCTTCACGATTCTGCGTTTACAAGTGTGCAGAATCACCGAAAACGCTGTTTTCGTGCTTTTGAATGCGAAAAACACGTTTTCTGGTGTTTTCAGCACTCCACAGTGCGTTTGATATGCGGAAACTGCGATATCTTCGGTATCGTTGTTGTTTCCAGCTGAGATATGCACTTTCAGTGATAATCTTCACGATTCTGCTGTTACAAGTGTGCAGAATCACCGAAATCGCTGTTTTCGTGCTTTTGAATGCGAAAAACACGTTTTCTGGAGTTTTCAGCACTCCACAGTGCGTTTGATATGCGGAAACTACGATATCTTCGGTATCGTTGTTGTTTCCAGCTGAGATATGCACTTTCAGTGATAATCTTCACGATTCTGCTGTTACAAGTGTGCAGAATCACCGAAATCGCTGTTTTCGTGCTTTTGAATGCGAAAAACACGTTTTCTGGTGTTTTCAGCACTCCACAGTGCGTTTGATATGCGGAAACTGCGATATCTTCGGTATCGTTGTTGTTTCCAGCTGAGATATGCACTTTCAGTGATAATCTTCATGATTCTGCTGTTACAAGTGTGCAGAATCACCGAAATCGCTGTTTTCGTGCTTTTGAATGCGAAAAACACGTTTTCTGGTGTTTTCAGCACTCCACAGTGCGTTTGATATGCGGAAACTACGATATCTTCGGTATCGTTGTTGTTTCCAGCTGAGACATGCACTTTCAGTGATAATCTTCACGATTCTGCTGTTACAAGTGTGCAGAATCACCGAAATCGCTGTTTTCGTGCTTTTGAATGCGAAAAACACGTTTTCTGGTGTTTTCAGCACTCCACAGTGCGTTTGATATGCGGAAACTGCGATATCTTCGGTATCGTTGTTGTTTCCAGCGGAGATATGCACTTTGAGTGATAATCTTCATAATTCTGCTGTTACAAGTGTGCAGAATCACCGAAATCGCTGTTTTTGTGCTTTTGAATGCGAAAAACACGTTTTCTGGTGTTTTCAACACTCCACAGTGCGTTTGATATGCGGAAACTGCGATATCTTCGGTATCGTTGTTGTTTCCAGCTGAGATATGCACTTTCAGTTATAATCTTCACGATTCTGCGTTTACAAGTGTGCAGAATCACCGAAAACGCTGTTTTCGTGCTTTTGAATGCGAAAAACACGTTTTCTGGTGTTTTCAGCACTCCACAGTGCGTTTGATATGCGGAAACTGCGATATCTTCGGTATCGTTGTTGTTTCCAGCTGAGATATGCACTTTCAGTGATAATCTTCACGATTCTGCTGTTACAAGTGTGCAGAATCACCGAAATCGCTGTTTTCGTGCTTTTAAATGCGAAAAACACGTTTTCTGGAGTTTTCAGCACTCCACAGTGCGTTTGATATGCGGAAACTACGATATCTTCGGTATCGTTGTTGTTTCCAGCTGAGATATGCACTTTCAGTGATAATCTTCACGATTCTGCTGTTACAAGTGTGCAGAATCACCGAAATCGCTGTTTTCGTGCTTTTGAATGCGAAAAACACGTTTTCTGGTGTTTTCAGCACTCCACAGTGCGTTTGATATGCGGAAACTACGATATCTTCGGTATCGTTGTTGTTTCCAGCTGAGATATGCACTTTCAGTGATAATCTTCACGATTCTGCTGTTACAAGTGTGCAGAATCACCGAAATCGCTGTTTTCGTGCTTTTGAATGCGAAAAACACGTTTTCTGGTGTTTTCAGCACTCCACAGTGCGTTTGATATGCGGAAACTACGACATCTTCGGTATCGTTGTTGTTTCCAGCTGAGATATGCATTTTCAGTGATAATCTTCATGATTCTGCTGTTACAAGTGTGCAGAATCACCGAAATCGCTGTTTTCGTGCTTTTGAATGCGAAAAACACGTTTTCTGGTGTTTTCAACACTCCACAGTGCGTTTGATATGCGGAAACTGCGATATCTTCGGTATCGTTGTTGTTTCCAGCTGAGATATGCACTTTCAGTGATAATCTTCATGATTCTGCTGTTTCAAGTGTGCAGAATCACCGAAATCGCTCTTTTCGTGCTTTTGAATGCGAAAAACACGTTTTCTGGTGTTTTCAGCACTCCACAGTGCGTTTGATATGCGGAAACTGCGATATCTTCGGTATCGTTGTTGTTTCCAGCTGAGATATGCATTATCAGTGATAATCTTCATGATTCTGCTGTTACAAGTGTGCAGAATCACCGAAATCGCTGTTTTCGTGCTTTTGAATGCGAAAAACACATTTTCTGGTGTTTTCAGCACTCCACAGTGCGTTTGATATGCGGAAACTACGATATCTTCGGTATCGTTGTTGTTTCCAGCTGAGACATGCACTTTCAGTGATAATCTTCACGATTCTGCTGTTACAAGTGTGCAGAATCACCGAAATCGCTGTTTTCGTGCTTTTGAATGCGAAAAACACGTTTTCTGGTGTTTTCAGCACTCCACAGTGCGTTTGATATGCGGAAACTGCGATATCTTCGGTATCGTTGTTGTTTCCAGCGGAGATATGCACTTTCAGTGATAATCTTCATAATTCTGCTGTTACAAGTGTGCAGAATCACCGAAATCGCTGATTTCGTGCTTTTGAATGCGAAAAACACGTTTTCTGGTGTTTTCAGCACTCCACAGTGCGTTTGATATGCGGAAACTGCGATATCTTCGGTATCGTTGTTGTTTCCAGCTGAGATATGCACTTTCAGTTATAATCTTCACGATTCTGCGTTTACAAGTGTGCAGAATCACCGAAAACGCTGTTTTCGTGCTTTTGAATGCGAAAAACACGTTTTCTGGTGTTTTCAGCACTCCACAGTGCGTTTGATATGCGGAAACTGCGATATCTTCGGTATCGTTGTTGTTTCCAGCTGAGATATGCACTTTCAGTGATAATCTTCACGATTCTGCTGTTACAAGTGTGCAGAATCACCGAAATCGCTGTTTTCGTGCTTTTGAATGCGAAAAACACGTTTTCTGGAGTTTTCAGCACTCCACAGTGCGTTTGATATGCGGAAACTACGATATCTTCGGTATCGTTGTTGTTTCCAGCTGAGATATGCACTTTCAGTGATAATCTTCACGATTCTGCTGTTACAAGTGTGCAGAATCACCGAAATCGCTGTTTTCGTGCTTTTGAATGCGAAAAACACGTTTTCTGGTGTTTTCAGCACTCCACAGTGCGTTTGATATGCGGAAACTGCGATATCTTCGGTATCGTTGTTGTTTCCAGCTGAGATATGCACTTTCAGTGATAATCTTCATGATTCTGCTGTTACAAGTGTGCAGAATCACCGAAATCGCTGTTTTCGTGCTTTTGAATGCGAAAAACACGTTTTCTGGTGTTTTCAGCACTCCACAGTGCGTTTGATATGCGGAAACTACGATATCTTCGGTATCGTTGTTGTTTCCAGCTGAGACATGCACTTTCAGTGATAATCTTCACGATTCTGCTGTTACAAGTGTGCAGAATCACCGAAATCGCTGTTTTCGTGCTTTTGAATGCGAAAAACACGTTTTCTGGTGTTTTCAGCACTCCACAGTGCGTTTGATATGCGGAAACTGCGATATCTTCGGTATCGTTGTTGTTTCCAGCGGAGATATGCACTTTGAGTGATAATCTTCATAATTCTGCTGTTACAAGTGTGCAGAATCACCGAAATCGCTGTTTTTGTGCTTTTGAATGCGAAAAACACGTTTTCTGGTGTTTTCAACACTCCACAGTGCGTTTGATATGCGGAAACTGCGATATCTTCGGTATCGTTGTTGTTTCCAGCTGAGATATGCACTTTCAGTTATAATCTTCACGATTCTGCGTTTACAAGTGTGCAGAATCACCGAAAACGCTGTTTTCGTGCTTTTGAATGCGAAAAACACGTTTTCTGGTGTTTTCAGCACTCCACAGTGCGTTTGATATGCGGAAACTGCGATATCTTCGGTATCGTTGTTGTTTCCAGCTGAGATATGCACTTTCAGTGATAATCTTCACGATTCTGCTGTTACAAGTGTGCAGAATCACCGAAATCGCTGTTTTCGTGCTTTTAAATGCGAAAAACACGTTTTCTGGAGTTTTCAGCACTCCACAGTGCGTTTGATATGCGGAAACTACGATATCTTCGGTATCGTTGTTGTTTCCAGCTGAGATATGCACTTTCAGTGATAATCTTCACGATTCTGCTGTTACAAGTGTGCAGAATCACCGAAATCGCTGTTTTCGTGCTTTTGAATGCGAAAAACACGTTTTCTGGTGTTTTCAGCACTCCACAGTGCGTTTGATATGCGGAAACTACGATATCTTCGGTATCGTTGTTGTTTCCAGCTGAGATATGCACTTTCAGTGATAATCTTCACGATTCTGCTGTTACAAGTGTGCAGAATCACCGAAATCGCTGTTTTCGTGCTTTTGAATGCGAAAAACACGTTTTCTGGTGTTTTCAGCACTCCACAGTGCGTTTGATATGCGGAAACTACGATATCTTCGGTATCGTTGTTGTTTCCAGCTGAGATATGCATCTTCAGTGATAATCTTCATGATTCTGCTGTTACAAGTGTGCAGAATCACCGAAATCGCTGTTTTCGTGCTTTTGAATGCGAAAAACACGTTTTCTGGTGTTTTCAGCACTCCACAGTGCGTTTGATATGCGGAAACTACGATATCTTCGGTATCGTTGTTGTTTCCAGCTGAGACATGCACTTTCAGTGATAATCTTCACGATTCTGCTTTTACAAGTGTGCAGAATCACCGAAATCGCTGTTTTCGTGCTTTTGAATGCGAAAAACACGTTTTCTGGTGTTTTCAGCACTCCACAGTGCGTTTGATATGCGGAAACTACGATATCTTCGGTATCGTTGTTGTTTCCAGCTGAGATATGCACTTTCAGTGATAATCTTCACGATTCTGCTGTTACAAGTGTGCAGAATCACCGAAATCGCTGTTTTCGTGCTTTTGAATGCGAAAAACACGTTTTCTGGTGTTTTCAGCACTCCACAGTGCGTTTGATATGCGGAAACTACGATATCTTCGGTATCGTTGTTGTTTCCAGCTGAGATATGCATCTTCAGTGATAATCTTCATGATTCTGCTGTTACAAGTGTGCAGAATCACCGAAATCGCTGTTTTCGTGCTTTTGAATGCGAAAAACACGTTTTCTGGTGTTTTCAGCACTCCACAGTGCGTTTGATATGCGGAAACTACGATATCTTCGGTATCGTTGTTGTTTCCAGCTGAGACATGCACTTTCAGTGATAATCTTCACGATTCTGCTGTTACAAGTGTGCAGAATCACCGAAATCGCTGTTTTCGTGCTTTTAAATGCGAAAAACACGTTTTCTGGAGTTTTCAGCACTCCACAGTGCGTTTGATATGCGGAAACTACGATATCTTCGGTATCGTTGTTGTTTCCAGCTGAGATATGCACTTTCAGTGATAATCTTCACGATTCTGCTGTTACAAGTGTGCAGAATCACCGAAATCGCTGTTTTCGTGCTTTTGAATGCGAAAAACACGTTTTCTGGTGTTTTCAGCACTCCACAGTGCGTTTGATATGCGGAAACTACGATATCTTCGGTATCGTTGTTGTTTCCAGCTGAGATATGCACTTTCAGTGATAATCTTCACGATTCTGCTGTTACAAGTGTGCAGAATCACCGAAATCGCTGTTTTCGTGCTTTTGAATGCGAAAAACACGTTTTCTGGTGTTTTCAGCACTCCACAGTGCGTTTGATATGCGGAAACTACGATATCTTCGGTATCGTTGTTGTTTCCAGCTGAGATATGCATCTTCAGTGATAATCTTCATGATTCTGCTGTTACAAGTGTGCAGAATCACCGAAATCGCTGTTTTCGTGCTTTTGAATGCGAAAAACACGTTTTCTGGTGTTTTCAGCACTCCACAGTGCGTTTGATATGCGGAAACTACGATATCTTCGGTATCGTTGTTGTTTCCAGCTGAGACATGCACTTTCAGTGATAATCTTCACGATTCTGCTTTTACAAGTGTGCAGAATCACCGAAATCGCTGTTTTCGTGCTTTTGAATGCGAAAAACACGTTTTCTGGTGTTTTCAGCACTCCACAGTGCGTTTGATATGCGGAAACTACGATATCTTCGGTATCGTTGTTGTTTCCAGCTGAGATATGCACTTTCAGTGATAATCTTCACGATTCTGCTGTTACAAGTGTGCAGAATCACCGAAATCGCTGTTTTCGTGCTTTTGAATGCGAAAAACACGTTTTCTGGTGTTTTCAGCACTCCACAGTGCGTTTGATATGCGGAAACTACGATATCTTCGGTATCGTTGTTGTTTCCAGCTGAGATATGCATCTTCAGTGATAATCTTCATGATTCTGCTGTTACAAGTGTGCAGAATCACCGAAATCGCTGTTTTCGTGCTTTTGAATGCGAAAAACACGTTTTCTGGTGTTTTCAGCACTCCACAGTGCGTTTGATATGCGGAAACTACGATATCTTCGGTATCGTTGTTGTTTCCAGCTGAGACATGCACTTTCAGTGATAATCTTCACGATTCTGCTGTTACAAGTGTGCAGAATCACCGAAATCGCTGTTTTCGTGCTTCTGAATGCGAAAAACACGTTTTCTGGTGTTTTCAGCACTCCACAGAGCGTTTGATATGCGGAAACTACGATATCTTCGGTATCGTTGTGGTTTCCAGCTGAGATATGCACTTTCAGTGATAATCTTCACGATTCTGCTGTTACAAGTGTGCAGAATCACCGAAATCGCTGTTTTCGTGCTTTTGAATGCGAAAAACACGTTTTCTGGTGTTTTCAGCACTCCACAGTGCCTTTGATATGCGGAAACTGCGATATCTTCGGTATCGTTGTTGTTTCCAGCTGAGATATGCACTTTCAGTGTTAATCTTCACGATTCTGCTGTTACAAGTGTGCAGAATCACCGAAATCGCTGTTTTCGTGCTTTTGAATGCGAAAAACACGTTTTCTGGTGTTTTCAGCACTCCACAGTGCGTTTGATATGCGGAAACTACGATATCTTCGGTATCGTTGTTGTTTCCAGCTGAGATATGCACTTTCAGTGATAATCTTCACGATTCTGCTGTTACAAGTGTGCAGAATCACCGAAATCGCTGTTTTCGTGCTTTTGAATGCGAAAAACACGTTTTCTGGTGTTTTCAACACTCCACAGTGCGTTTGATATGCGGAAACTGCGATATCTTCGGTATCGTTGTTGTTTCCAGCTGAGATATGCACTTTCAGTGATAATCTTCACGATTCTGCTGTTACAAGTGTGCAGAATCACCGAAATCGCTGTTTTCGTGCTTTTGAATGCGAAAAACACGTTTTCTGGTGTTTTCAGCACCCCACAGTGCGTTTGATATGCGGAAACTACGATATCTTCGGTATCGTTGTTGTTTCCAGCTGAGATATGCACTTTCAGTGATAATCTTCACGATTCTGCTGTTACAAGTGTGCAGAATCACCGAAATCGCTGTTTTCGTGCTTTTGAATGCGAAAAACACGTTTTCTGGTGTTTTCAGCACTCCACAGTGCGTTTGATATGCGGAAACTACGATATCTTCGGTATCGTTGTTGTTTCCAGCTGAGATATGCATCTTCAGTGATAATCTTCACGATTCTGCTGTTACAAGTGTGCAGAATCACCGAAATCGCTGTTTTCGTGCTTTTGAATGCGAAAAACACGTTTTCTGGTGTTTTCAGCACTCCACAGTGCGTTTGATATGCGGAAACTACGATATCTTCGGTATCGTTGTTGTTTCCAGCTGAGACATGCACTTTCAGTGATAATCTTCACGATTCTGCGGTTACAAGTGTGCAGAATCACCGAAATCGCTGTTTTCGTGCTTTTGAATGCGAAAAACACGTTTTCTGGTGTTTTCAGCACTCCACAGTGCGTTTGATATGCGGAAACTACGATATCTTCGGTATCGTTGTTGTTTCCAGCTGAGATATGCATCTTCAGTGATAATCTTCATGATTCTGCTGTTACAAGTGTGCAGAATCACCGAAATCGCTGTTTTCGTGCTTTTGAATGCGAAAAACACGTTTTCTGGTGTTTTCAGCACTCCACAGTGCGTTTGATATGCGGAAACTACGATATCTTCGGTATCGTTGTTGTTTCCAGCTGAGACATGCACTTTCAGTGATAATCTTCACGATTCTGCTGTTACAAGTGTGCAGAATCACCGAAATCGCTGTTTTCGTGCTTCTGAATGCGAAAAACACGTTTTCTGGTGTTTTCAGCACTCCACAGTGCGTTTGATATGCGGAAACTACGATATCTTCGGTATCGTTGTTGTTTCCAGCTGAGACATGCACTTTCAGTGATAATCTTCACGATTCTGCTTTTACAAGTGTGCAGAATCACCGAAATCGCTGTTTTCGTGCTTTTGAATGCGAAAAACACGTTTTCTGGTGTTTTCAGCACTCCACAGTGCGTTTGATATGCGGAAACTACGATATCTTCGGTATTGTTGTTGTTTCCAGCTGAGATATGCACTTTCAGTGATAATCTTCACGATTCTGCTGTTACAAGTGTGCAGAATCACCGAAATCGCTGTTTTCGTGCTTTTGAATGCGAAAAACACGTTTTCTGGTGTTTTCAGCACTCCACAGTGCGTTTGATATGCGGAAACTACGATATCTTCGGTATCGTTGTTGTTTCCAGCTGAGATATGCATCTTCAGTGATAATCTTCATGATTCTGCTGTTACAAGTGTGCAGAATCACCGAAATCGCTGTTTTCGTGCTTTTGAATGCGAAAAACACGTTTTCTGGTGTTTTCAGCGCTCCACAGTGCGTTTGATATGCGGAAACTACGATATCTTCGGTATCGTTGTTGTTTCCAGCTGAGACATGCACTTTCAGTGATAATCTTCACGATTCTGCTGTTACAAGTGTGCAGAATCACCGAAATCGCTGTTTTCGTGCTTCTGAATGCGAAAAACACGTTTTCTGGTGTTTTCAGCACTCCACAGTGCGTTTGATATGCGGGTACTACGATATCTTCGGTATCGTTGTGGTTTCCAGCTGAGATATGCACTTTCAGTGTTAATCTTCACGATTCTGCTGTTACAAGTGTGCAGAATCACCGAAATCGCTGTTTTCGTGCTTTTGAATGCGAAAAACACGTTTTCTGGTGTTTTCAGCACTCCACAGTGCGTTTGATATGCGGAAACTACGATATCTTCGGTATCGTTGTGGTTTCCAGCTGAGATATGCACTTTCAGTGATAATCTTCACGATTCTGCTGTTACAAGTGTGCAGAATCACCGAAATCGCTGTTTTCGTGCTTTTGAATGCGAAAAACACGTTTTCTGGTGTTTTCAGCACTCCACAGTGCGTTTGATATGCGGAAACTACGATATCTTCGGTATCGTTGTTGTTTCCAGCTGAGACATGCACTTTCAGTGATAATCTTCACGATTCTGCGGTTACAAGTGTGCAGAATCACCGAAATCGCTGTTTTCGTGCTTTTGAATGCGAAAAACACGTTTTCTGGTGTTTTCAGCACTCCACAGTGCGTTTGATATGCGGAAACTACGATATCTTCGGTATCGTTGTTGTTTCCAGCTGAGATATGCACTTTCAGTGATAATCTTCACGATTCTGCTGTTACAAGTGTGCAGAATCACCGAAAACGCTGTTTTCGTGCTTTTGAATGCGAAAAACACGTTTTCTGGTGTTTTCAGCACTCCACAGTGCGTTTGATATGCGGAAACTGCGATATCTTCGGTATCGTTGTTGTTTCCAGCTGAGATATGCACTTTCAGTGATAATCTTCATAATTCTGCTGTTACAAGTGTGCAGAATCACCGAAATCGCTGTTTTCGTGCTTTTGAATGCGAAAAACACGTTTTCTGGTGTTTTCAACACTCCACAGTGCGTTTGATATGCGGAAACTGCGATATCTTCGGTATCGTTGTTGTTTCCAGCTGAGATATGCACTTTCAGTGATAATCTTCACGATTCTGCTGTTACAAGTGTGCAGAATCACTGAAAACGCTGTTTTCGTGCTTTCGAATGCGAAAAACACGTTTTCTGGTGTTTTCAGCACTCCACAGTGCGTTTGATATGCGGAAACTGCGATATCTTCGGTATCGTTGTTGTTTCCAGCTGAGATATGCACTTTCAGTGATAATCTTCACTATTCTGCTGTTACAAGTGTGCAGAATCACCAAAATCGCTGTTTTCGTGCTTTTGAATGCGAAAAACACGTTTTCTGGTGTTTTCAGCACTCCACAGTGCGTTTGATATGCGGAAACTACGATATCTTCGGTATCGTTGTTGTTTCCAGCTGAGATATGCACTTTCAGTGATAATCTTCACGATTCTGCTGTTACAAGTGTGCAGAATCACCGAAATCGCTGTTTTCGTGCTTTTGAATGCGAAAAACACGTTTTCTGGTGTTTTCAGCACTCCACAGTGCGTTTGATATGCGGAAACTACGATATCTTCGGTATCGTTGTTGTTTCCAGCTGAGATATGCATCTTCAGTGATAATCTTCATGATTCTGCTGTTACAAGTGTGCAGAATCACCGAAATCGCTGTTTTCGTGCTTTTGAATGCGAAAAACACGTTTTCTGGTGTTTTCAGCGCTCCACAGTGCGTTTGATATGCGGAAACTACGATATCTTCGGTATCGTTGTTGTTTCCAGCTGAGACATGCACTTTCAGTGATAATCTTCACGATTCTGCTGTTACAAGTGTGCAGAATCACCGAAATCGCTGTTTTCGTGCTTCTGAATGCGAAAAACACGTTTTCTGGTGTTTTCAGCACTCCACAGTGCGTTTGATATGCGGAAACTACGATATCTTCGGTATCGTTGTTGTTTCCAGCTGAGACATGCACTTTCAGTGATAATCTTCACGATTCTGCTTTTACAAGTGTGCAGAATCACCGAAATCGCTGTTTTCGTGCTTTTGAATGCGAAAAACACGTTTTCTGGTGTTTTCAGCACTCCACAGTGCGTTTGATATGCGGAAACTACGATATCTTCGGTATCGTTGTTGTTTCCAGCTGAGACATGCACTTTCAGTGATAATCTTCACGATTCTGCTTTTACAAGTGTGCAGAATCACCGAAATCGCTGTTTTCGTGCTTTTGAATGCGAAAAACACGTTTTCTGGTGTTTTCAGCACTCCACAGTGCGTTTGATATGCGGAAACTACGATATCTTCGGTATCGTTGTTGTTTCCAGCTGAGACATGCACTTTCAGTGATAATCTTCACGATTCTGCGGTTACAAGTGTGCAGAATCACCGAAATCGCTGTTTTCGTGCTTTTGAATGCGAAAAACACGTTTTCTGGTGTTTTCAGCACTCCACAGTGCGTTTGATATGCGGAAACTACGATATCTTCGGTATCGTTGTTGTTTCCAGCTGAGATATGCACTTTCAGTGATAATCTTCACGATTCTGCTGTTACAAGTGTGCAGAATCACCGAAAACGCTGTTTTCGTGCATTTGAATGCGAAAAACACGTTTTCCGGTGTTTTCAGCACTCCACAGTGCGTTTGATATGCGGAAACTGCGATATCTTCGGTATCGTTGTTGTTTCCAGCTGAGATATGCACTTTCAGTGATAATCTTCATAATTCTGCTGTTACAAGTGTGCAGAATCACCGAAATCGCTGTTTTCGTGCTTTTGAATGCGAAAAACACGTTTTCTGGTGTTTTCAACACTCCACAGTGCGTTTGATATGCGGAAACTGCGATATCTTCGGTATCGTTGTTGTTTCCAGCTGAGATATGCACTTTCAGTGATAATCTTCACGATTCTGCTGTTACAAGTGTGCAGAATCACTGAAAACGCTGTTTTCGTGCTTTTGAATGCGAAAAACACGTTTTCTGGTGTTTTCAGCACTCCACAGTGCGTTTGATATGCGGAAACTGCGATATCTTCGGTATCGTTATTGTTTCCAGCTGAGATATGCACTTTCAGTGATAATCTTCACTATTCTGCTGTTACAAGTGTGCAGAATCACCGAAATCGCTGTTTTCGTGCTTTTGAATGCGAAAAACACGTTTTCTGGTGTTTTCAGCACTCCACAGTGCGTTTGATATGCGGAAACTACGATATCTTCGGTATCGTTGTTGTTTCCAGCTGAGATATGCACTTTCAGTGATAATCTTCACGATTCTGCTGTTACAAGTGTGCAGAATCACCGAAATCGCTGTTTTCGTGCTTTTGAATGCGAAAAACACGTTTTCTGGTGTTTTCAGCACTCCACAGTGCGTTTGATATGCGGAAACTACGATATCTTCGGTATCGTTGTTGTTTCCAGCTGAGACATGCACTTTCAGTGATAATCTTCACGATTCTGCTTTTACAAGTGTGCAGAATCACCGAAATCGCTGTTTTCGTGCTTTTGAATGCGAAAAACACGTTTTCTGGTGTTTTCAGCACTCCACAGTGCGTTTGATATGCGGAAACTACGATATCTTCGGTATCGTTGTTGTTTCCAGCTGAGATATGCACTTTCAGTGATAATCTTCACGATTCTGCGGTTACAAGTGTGCAGAATCACCGAAATCGCTGTTTTCGTGCTTTTGAATGCGAAAAACACGTTTTCTGGCGTTTTCAGCACTCCACAGTGCGTTTGATATGCGGAAACTACGATATCTTCGGTATCGTTGTTGTTTCCAGCTGAGATATGCACTTTCAGTGATAATCTTCACGATTCTGCTGTTACAAGTGTGCAGAATCACCGAAAACGCTGTTTTCGTGCTTTTGAATGCGAAAAACACGTTTTCTGGTGTTTTCAGCACTCCACAGTGCGTTTGATATGCGGAAACTGCGATATCTTCGGTATCGTTGTTGTTTTCAGCTGAGATATGCACTTTCAGTGATAATCTTCATAATTCTGCTGTTACAAGTGTGCAGAATCACCGAAATCGCTGTTTTCGTGCTTTTGAATGCGAAAAACACGTTTTCTGGTGTTTTCAACACTCCACAGTGCGTTTGATATGCGGAAACTGCGATATCTTCGGTATCGTTGTTGTTTCCAGCTGAGATATGCACTTTCAGTGATAATCTTCACGATTCTGCTGTTACAAGTGTGCAGAATCACTGAAAACGCTGTTTTCGTGCTTTTGAATGCGAAAAACACGTTTTCTGGTGTTTTCAGCACTCCACAGTGCGTTTGATATGCGGAAACTGCGATATCTTCGGTATCGTTGTTGTTTCCAGCTGAGATATGCACTTTCAGTGATAATCTTCACCATTCTGCTGTTACAAGTGTGCAGAATCACCGAAATCGCTGTTTTCGTGCTTTTGAATGCGAAAAACACGTTTTCTGGTGTTTTCAGCACTCCACAGTGCGTTTGATATGCGGAAACTACGATATCTTCGGTATCGTTGTTGTTTCCAGCTGAGATATGCACTTTCAGTGATAATCTTCACGATTCTGCTGTTACAAGTGTGCAGAATCACCGAAAACGCTGTTTTCGTGCTTTTGAATGCGAAAAACACGTTTTCTGGTGTTTTCAGCACTCCACAGTGCGTTTGATATGCGGAAACTGCGATATCTTCGGTATCGTTGTTGTTTCCAGCTGAGATATGCACTTTCAGTGATAATCTTCATAATTCTGCTGTTACAAGTGTGCAGAATCACCGAAATCGCTGTTTTCGTGCTTTTGAATGCGAAAAACACGTTTTCTGGTGTTTTCAACACTCCACAGTGCGTTTGATATGCGGAAACTGCGATATCTTCGGTATCGTTGTTGTTTCCAGCTGAGATATGCACTTTCAGTGATAATCTTCACGATTCTGCTGTTACAAGTGTGCAGAATCACTGAAATCGCTGTTTTCGTGCTTTTGAATGCGAAAAACACGTTTTCTGGTGTTTTCAGCACTCCACAGTGCGTTTGATATGCGTAAACTACGATATCTTCGGTATCGTTGTTGTTTCCAGCTGAGATATGCACTTTCAGTGATAATCTTCACGATTCTGCTGTTACAAGTGTGCAGAATCACCGAAATCGCTGTTTTCGTGCTTTTGAATGCGAAAAACACGTTTTCTGGTGTTTTCAACACTCCACAGTGCGTTTGATATGCGGAAACTGCGATATCTTCGGTATCGTTGTTGTTTCCAGCTGAGATATGCACTTTCAGTGATAATCTTCACGATTCTGCTGTTACAAGTGTGCAGAATCACCGAAATCGCTGTTTTCGTGCTTTTGAATGCGAAAAACACGTTTTCTGGTGTTTTCAGCACTCCACAGTGCGTTTGATATGCGGAAACTACGATATCTTCGGTATCGTTGTTGTTTCCAGCTGAGATATGCACTTTCAGTGATAATCTTCACGATTCTGCTGTTACAAGTGTGCAGAATCACCGAAATCGCAGTTTTCCTGCTTTTGAATGCGAAAAACACGTTTTCTGGTGTTTTCAGCACTCCACAGTGCGTTTGATATGCGGAAACTGCGATATCTTCGGTATCGTTGTTGTTTCCAGCTGAGATATGCATCTTCAGTGATAATCTTCACGGTTCTGCTGTTACAAGTGTGCAGAATCACCGAAATCGCTGTTTTCGTGCTTTTGAACGCGAAAAACACGTTTTCTGGTGTTTTCAGCACTCCACAGTGCGTTTGATATGCGGAAACTACGATATCTTCGGTATCGTTGTTGTTTCCAGCTGAGATATGCACTTTCAGTGATAATCTTCACGATTCTGCTGTTACAAGTGTGCAGAATCACCGAAAACGCTGTTTTCGTGCTTTTGAATGCGAAAAACACGTTTTCTGGTGTTTTCAGCACTCCACAGTGCGTTTGATATGCGGAAACTGCGATATCTTCGGTATCGTTGTTGTTTCCAGCTGAGATATGCACTTTCAGTGATAATCTTCATAATTCTGCTGTTACAAGTGTGCAGAATCACCGAAATCGCTGTTTTCGTGCTTTTGAATGCGAAAAACATGTTTTCTGGTGTTTTCAACACTCCACAGTGCGTTTGATATGCGGAAACTGCGATATCTTCGGTATCGTTGTTGTTTCCAGCTGAGATATGCACTTTCAGTGATAATCTTCACGATTCTGCTGTTACAAGTGTGCAGAATCACTGAAAACGCTGTTTTCGTGCTTTTGAATGCGAAAAACACGTTTTCTGGTGTTTTCAGCACTCCACAGTGCGTTTGATATGCGGAAACTGCGATATCTTCGGTATCGTTGTTGTTTCCAGCTGAGATATGCACTTTCAGTGATAATCTTCACCATTCTGCTGTTACAAGTGTGCAGAATCACCGAAATCGCTGTTTTCGTGCTTTTGAATGCGAAAAACACGTTTTCTGGTGTTTTCAGCACTCCACAGTGCGTTTGATATGCGGAAACTACGATATCTTCGGTATCGTTGTTGTTTCCAGCTGAGATATGCACTTTCAGTGATAATCTTCACGATTCTGCTGTTACAAGTGTGCAGAATCACCGAAAACGCTGTTTTCGTGCTTTTGAATGCGAAAAACACGTTTTCTGGTGTTTTCAGCACTCCACAGTGCGTTTGATATGCGGAAACTGCGATATCTTCGGTATCGTTGTTGTTTCCAGCTGAGATATGCACTTTCAGTGATAATCTTCATAATTCTGCTGTTACAAGTGTGCAGAATCACCGAAATCGCTGTTTTCGTGCTTTTGAATGCGAAAAACACGTTTTCTGGTGTTTTCAACACTCCACAGTGCGTTTGATATGCGGAAACTGCGATATCTTCGGTATCGTTGTTGTTTCCAGCTGAGACATGCACTTTCAGTGATAATCTTCACGATTCTGCTGTTACAAGTGTGCAGAATCACCGAAATCGCTGTTTTCGTGTTTTTGAATGCGAAAAACACGTTTTCTGGTGTTTTCAGCACTCCACAGTGCGTTTGATATGCGGAAACTACGATATCTTCGGTATCGTTGTTGTTTCCAGCTGAGATATGCACTTTCAGTGATAATCTTCACGATTCTGCTGTTACAAGTGTGCAGAATCACCGAAATCGCTGTTTTCGTGCTTATGAATGCGAAAAACACGTTTTCTGGTGTTTTCAGCACTCCACAGTGCGTTTGATATGCGGAAACTACGATATCTTCGGTATCGTTGTTGTTTCCAGCTGAGATATGCATCTTCAGTGATAATCTTCACGATTCTGCTGTTACAAGTGTGCAGAATCACCGAAATCGCTGTTTTCGTGCTTTTGAATGCGAAAAACACGTTTTCTGGTGTTTTCAGCACTCCACAGTGCGTTTGATATGCGGAAACTACGATATCTTCGGTATCGTTGTTGTTTCCAGCTGAGACATGCACTTTCAGTGATAATCTTCACGATTCTGCTGTTACAAGTGTGCAGAATCACCGAAATCGCTGTTTTCGTGCTTTTGAATGCGAAAAACACGTTTTCTGGTGTTTTCAGCACTCCACAGTGCGTTTGATATGCGGAAACTACGATATCTTCGGTATCGTTGTTGTTTCCAGCTGAGATATGCACTTTCAGTGATAATCTTCACGATTCTGCTGTTACAAGTGTGCAGAATCACCGAAAACACTGTTTTCGTGATTTTGAATGCGAAAAACACGTTTTCTGGTGTTTTCAGCACTCCACAGTGCGTTTGATATGCGGAAACTGCGATATCTTCGGTATCGTTGTTGTTTCCAGCTGAGATATGCACTTTCAGTGATAATCTTCATAATTCTGCTGTTACAAGTGTGCAGAATCACCGAAATCGCTGTTTTCGTGCTTTTGAATGCGAAAAACACGTTTTCTGGTGTTTTCAGCACTCCACAGTGCGTTTGATATGCGGAAACTGCGATATCTTCGGTATCGTTGTTGTTTCCAGCTGAGATATGCACTTTCAGTGATAATCTTCACTATTCTGCTGTTACAAGTGTGCAGAATCACCGAAATCGCTGTTTTCGTGCTTTTGAATGCGAAAAACACGTTTTCTGGTGTTTTCAGCACTCCACAGTGCGTTTGATATGCGGAAACTACGATATCTTCGGTATCGTTGTTGTTTCCAGCTGAGATATGCTCTTTCAGTGATAATCTTCACGATTCTGCTGTTACAAGTGTGCAGAATCACCGAAATCGCTGTTTTCGTGCTTTTGAATGCGAAAAACACGTTTTCTGGTGTTTTCAGCACTCCACAGTGCGTTTGATATGCGGAAACTACGGTATCTTCGGTATCGTTGTTGTTTCCAGCTGAGATATGCACTTTCAGTGATAATCTTCACGATTCTGCTGTTACAAGTGTGCAGAATCACCGAAATCGCTGTTTTCGTGCTTTTGAATGCGAAAAACACGTTTTCTGGTGTTTTCAGCACTCCACAGTGCGTTTGATATGCGGAAACTACGATATCTTCGGTATCGTTGTTGTTTCCAGCTGAGATATGCATCTTCAGTGATAATCTTCATGATTCTGCTGTTACAAGTGTGCAGAATCACCGAAATCGCTGTTTTCGTGCTTTTGAATGCGAAAAACACGTTTTCTGGTGTTTTCAGCACTCCACAGTGCGTTTGATATGCGCGAACTACGATATCTTCGGTATCGTTGTTGTTTCCAGCCGAGATATGCATTTTCAGTGATAATCTTCATGATTCTGCTGTTACAAGTGTGCAGAATCACCGAAATCGCTGTTTTCGTGCTTTTGAATGCGAAAAACACGTTTTCTGGTGTTTTCAGCACTCCACAGTGCGTTTGATATGCGGAAACTGCGATATCTTCGGTATCGTTGTTGTTTCCAGCTGAGATATGCACTTTCAGTGATAATCTTCACGATTCTGCTGTTACAAGTGTGCAGAATCACCGAAATCGCTGTTTTCGTGCTTTTGAATGCGAAAAACACGTTTTCTGGTGTTTTCAGCACTCCACAGTGCGTTTGATATGCGGAAACTACGATATCTTCGGTATCGTTGTTGTTTCCAGCTGAGATATGCACTTTCAGTGATAATCTTCACGATTCTGCTGTTACAAGTGTGCAGAATCACCGAAATCGCTGTTTTCGTGCTTTTGAATGCGAAAAACACGTTTTCTGGTGTTTTCAGCACTCCACAGTGCGTTTGATATGCGGAAACTGCCATATCCTCGGTATCGTTGTTGTTTCCAGCTGAGATATGCATTTTCAGTGATAATCTTCATGATTCTGCTGTTACAAGTGTGCAGAATCACCGAAATCTCTGTTTTCGTGCTATTGAATGCGAAAAACACGGTTTCTGGTGTTTTCAGCACTCCACAGTGCGTTTGATATGCGGAAACTGCCATATCTCCGGTATCTTGCTGTTTCCAGCTGAGATATGCATTATCAGTGATAATCTTCATGATTCTGCTGTTACAAGTGTGCAGAATCACCGAAATCGCTGTTCTCGCGCTGTTCATTGCGAAAAACACGTTTTCTGGTGTTTTCAGCACTCCACAGTGCGTTTGATATGCGGAAACTGCCATATCTTCGGTATCGTTGTTGTTTCCAGCTGAGATATGCAGTTTCAGTGATAATCTGCACGATTCTGCTGTTACAAGTGTGCAGAATCACCGAAATCGCTGTTTTCGTGCTTTTGAATGCGAAAAACACGTTTTCTGGTGTTTTCAGCACTCCACAGTGCGTTTGATATGCGGAAACTACGATATCTTCGGTATCGTTGTTGTTTCCAGCTGAGATATGCACTTTCAGTGATAATCTTCACGATTCTGCTGTTACAAGTGTGCAGAATCACCGAAATCGCTGTTTTCGTGCTTTTGAATGCGAAAAACACATTTTCTGGTGTTTTCAGCACTCCACAGTGCGTTTGATATGCGGAAACTACGATATCTTCGGTATCGTTGTTGTTTCCAGCAGAGATATGCATCTTCAGTGATAATCTTCATGATTCTGCTGTTACAAGTGTGCAGAATCAGCGAAATCGCTGTTTTCGTGCTTTTGAATGCGAAAAACACGTTTTCTGGTGTTTTCAGCACTCCACAGTGCGTTTGATATGCGGAAACTACGATATCTTCGGTATCGTTGGTGTTTCCAGCTGAGATATGCATCTTCAGTGATAATCTTCATGATTCTGCTGTTACAAGTGTGCAGAATCACCGAAATCGCTGTTTTCGTGCTTTTGAATGCGAAAAACACGTTTTCTGGTGTTTTCAGCACTCCATAGCGCGTTTGATATGCGGAAACTACGATATCTTCGGTATCGTTGTTGTTTCCAGCTGAGACATGCACTTTCAGTGATAATCTTCACGATTCTGCTGTTACAAGTGTGCAGAATCACCGAAATCGCTGTTTTCGTGCTTTTGAATGCGAAAACACGTTTTCTGGTGTTTTCAGCACTCCACAGTGCGTTTGATATGCGGAAACTACGATATCTTCGGTATCGTTGTTGTTTCCAGCTGAGATATGCACTTTCAGTGATAATCTTCACGATTCTGCTGTTACAAGTGTGCAGAATCACCGAAATCGCTGTTTTCGTGCTTTTGAATGCGAAAAACACGTTTTCTGGTGTTTTCAGCACTCCACAGTGCGATTGATATGCGGAAACTACGATATCTTCGGTATCGTTGTTGTTTCCAGCTGAGATATGCACTTTCAGTGATAATCTTCACGATTCTGCTGTTACAAGTGTGCAGAATCACCGAAATCGCGGTTTTCGTGCTTTTGAATGCGAAAAACACGTTTTCTGGTGTTTTCAGCACTCCACAGTGCGTTTGATATGCGGAAACTACTGTCACGTCCCGGTTTCCGTCGCGGTTGTCGGAAAGGGGGAACTTGACACTATTTCAATCCTTTTTTGAGTCACGCAGCGCTTACGTCTGCGTCTACTCGGGAATAACTGCGCGCACTTCACTTTCCGTGATACTTACCGAATATAACGTTGAAACGTTGCGGCACTGCAACAGGTCGAGTTGGAATCCTTCGGGTTGAATGCGGTTGGTATATTTCAGTAGCGCGCACTCGGTTAGAAATCGGAATGATTAGATTTGCAATTATACTATTATGTATATATATTTTAATATAATAAATGATTATGGAATACAATGGACTTATGATTTAACAATACAGGATATAGGATTATAGAATATAAGAATACAAGATATAGAAATACTAGATATAGAAATACTAGGTACAAGATATAGAATCACTTAGAGATAGAATCGCGGCGATGTGAGCTCCACGAGCTCCGGACTGAGACTGGCCGGTGAGCGCGCGTGCGTCGGAGAGCGAGCGTCGACTGGGGGAATGGCTTACTTATAGTAATAGGATATAGGAGCGGGGAATGGTGGAGTTTGTCTGGAGGAGATTAGGACACGTGTGGTTTGGACCGTGGGAGTCAGGATGTTTACGAGATAACAGAGGAATGCGATAAGGAGAGGCCTGGGAATCGGGACACGTGCATGATGACGTCATAGGATTGGTATGTGGCGGGAGATTAGGTCTGGCGGTCGGCGGATGTTTTGGGAGATAAGGAGTTGGAATATAATACGAGTGTGGGAATGGAATGTGTTTGGCTTGGTGGTTTAGTCTGGGAGGTTCGGTTTATGTTTATGTGATAACGAGCTTGGGAAAGGAATTGGATTATCAGGGAATGCTTCTAGAATGATCTAGATTGTTCTAGAAGGTTCTGGAAGCTTCTGGAAGGATGACGTAGGGGCTGGTAGTAGGATGTAGCGGGAGTAAAGGCGCGCTTATGACTATGCTTAGGATTAAGGGCGCGCTTATGACTACTATGCTTATCGTATATATGTGTGTATGTATATATATGCTTATGACTAATTCCAACGTCGCTTGCCGACGTAACACCTCCCCCCCTGGGTGAGAAAATTCATGGAAAATGAATTTTCTAGTCGGGTTTACTAGAGAGTTTTTGTTATTCGGGTGAGAGTGTTCGTTGGAATGGGGCACTGTGTGAGTGTTCTAATGAAATTCACTATGGAGTTTGAAACTCGGGTATAAGCGTTCGGGGGTGCACTGGATTTCTGCTTCGGTGGGCTGCTTTTCTGGATCTTCTGGCTTGGGGTTGGGTTGGTTTCGGGTTTGTTCGGGGTTGGTTTGGGTGGCTGTGATTTCGCCATCGGTTTTCCTCTGGCTGAGGAACAGGAAGAAGTGTGTGAGGGAGCTCCAGACGGCTCCCAATAGGTGTAGGCTCCATCCGTATACTGAGTGTAGTGCTATCCCGTTGATGATCGTGCTGACGGCGGCTTTGATGACTCGGATTGCGAGGTAGATGCCCATAATGCCAGCGGTGAATGATCCGAATGCGACGAATCCGGACCAGATTCGTCTTCCAGTGGATTCTGCTAGCTTTTTCAACGTTGTTTCGTCGAAAAGGTTGTACAGCTGAAGGGCTTGTGAGCTGTATTCCCGGCCGGTAACTCCTTGAGCTAGAGAGTTCACGATGGCGGGTCTTTCGATAGGGAACATTATGTGTTCCTTTAGCTTTGCCAGGTCCTCTGGTGAATAGATACCTCCGTCTGCCAGGTTATGTGGGTTGACGTATTTCCAGGTTGCCTTGGTAAGTGGCTTCAGCGGTGTTGGCGGTAGACTTTCCACAGGTTTTGGTGTTAGCTTGTACCATAGGCCATGGATTTTGAACATATTCGGCATGAGTTCGCTGCAGTCTTTCCTCGTGCCTGAGCGCGTTAGTATGTGGTGAATCGGCGTAATAAACAATGACGTGTTTTTGTATGTTACAGGCAACTCGTCGTAACAGGTGTCTGTGTGCCTCACTTGGCAGACAACCGGAATGCATTTGACTATGTGGATAACTTCGCCCGATGCGATTGCCATGAATCCGTGTTCCCTGGCAATTGTCCTTGCTACTTCGGCTGGGGCGACATGAATAAGTGTGAGTGCGTTATGCAGAATCTGTCGTTCTAATGCGCACTTTTGTTTTATTACGTCCCGATATAACTGTATTATCTGTGTTTTTAGGTGCTTCTCTACGTATACGAATTTGGAATTCACGTATGCGAAGATGTCGAGGTTGTTAATTGCGATGGATGTCCTGGTTTTGAAGTGTCCTTCTTTCTCCGTCTCGAGAATGAAGAGCTTGGGATGTTCGGTATGTATCAATGTGTATCCACAGACCTTCGTACTGGTTGTTCTGGCAAGGGCGAATGTAGTTCCTTGCGATGTGACCGAGTAGAGGGATAACCCTTGGTTGTCTTCGTCTTCTACTAGTGTTGCTTTACCTTCGTAGAGGACGTCGTAATTGTTGAATTTGCAGTAGTCTGTGGGTGAGTTGTCCCAGTAGGAGAATCCATCTTCGGAGTCCAGGCAGGATCCTTGTTGGACTAGGCATCGTTGGCCAGATTGCATGATGATTTCGTTGGTGGCGAGTTTGACGGCTGCCATATGGGTGCGTATTTTTATACGGATGACAGCTTGAACGACTACGCTGTTCCAGGTGCCGTATGGATCGCTGAACGTGGAGCCGTAGCATGTGCCGTCGTTATCGATTTTTCCTGACAGGGTGAGGCTTCGGGTTGTGGAAGAGTTTGTAACAACGCCTGTGATCTGTGCCGATGGGGTGACGTATAGTGTGCCGGTACGGTGTAGCATCTGGCACGCGTCTCTCGGGATGTTCATTAGGTAAATTTGCCGTCCGTTGTTGACTGCGGAGACGTGTGAATGCATGCCGCAGTGGAAGATTGTTCTGTCGATTTCCACGTGGCATTGTGTGACCTCGGCGGTTTGAAATTCGGACAGTTGCAGTAATTGGATTGCCCTTTCCTTGACGATGGGTGACTTTTCTTCCGTCTCGCAGTTGAGTGGGTCGATTGCGGAGAATGTTGAGACGTTTAGTGTCGGGCCGCTGCAGTCGTAACCGATAAGAGCGGCTGTTTGCGTAATGAAGAGGCAGAATGTGGTAGCTCGTAGATCCATGTTGTTCGGTTGGTTGCACTTTACTGAGTACTCTTGGCGGATCTCGTTGGCTGTTTTATACCCGGGTTTGTTTTGCTTCAGATATGATACGGTGGATGTGTTGGATAATTGTGACGAAGTTCTTGGTGTAGTCGGGGGTGGTATTTTCGCATGCTTAAGCTTATTTACATGTACAATCTTTGTTTTGCTATTGCTAAGGCGCAATCGCACGTTTGTGTTATTTAATACATCGACGATAACGTAGGGGCCCGAATATTGCGCGTCGAACTTGCCTTTCCTGGGTTCTTTTAGGAGTAGAACCCTGTCACCGACTAGGAATTTCTGGTTGTTTACCTTCCTGTCGTAGTACTGCTTCGAACGGTTTTTCGCAGCGTTTAGGTTTTCATGGGCTAGCCTTTGGGAAGTTGCAATTTTATCTTGCAGATTTTGTAAATAGGAATTGTACGATTCATTTTCTAGCGTGGTTTGCGTAGCGTCTGCTGTCGGTACGCGGGCTTTATTTCCAAAGACTAACTCATGAGGAGTGAAGAGCGTACCCTCGTGCACGCTGGTGTTATAGCTGAACATTGCGCAGTTCAGCCACTCGTCCCAATTATTGCGCGATACGTAATGCTTTAGGTATTCGGTCAGTACATGGTGTGATCGCTCTATAGAGCCGTTAGTCTGGGGGTGGAATGCCGTTGCTTTAAATTGTTGAATTTTGAACCGTTTCGCAACCGCGCGCATGAGTGCACTTGTGAAGTTCGTTCCCTGATCCGTTAGGATGGCTTTAGGAGTGCCGAATCGGCAGATAAGCGTATTAATGAAGGCGTCAGCAGTTTCTGTCGTGGTGATGGATTTGAGGGGAGCTGCTAAGGAATATTTCGTTAATAGATCTTGCATCGTCAATATGTACTGATTCCCGGAGGGTGTGGTGGGTAGAGGTCCGACTACGTCTAAAGATATTTTGTCGAACGCGCGTCCTGGCGTGTCTGTCAATGTCATGGGGACTCGTGTTTTCACGCGGGTAAGCTTTTGTAGTTGGCAGTCTCGGCACGTGTTTATGAAGTTCGCGATGTCGGATTTCATCGAAGGCCAAAAGTATTTCTCGCGGACGCGTCTAAATGTTTTCGTTATGCCTTTATGTCCTGCGTACGCGGAGATATGGTTCTCTGATATAATTGCTTGTCTTTGTTCCTCGGATGGGATTCGTGTTTCGTTGGAACAGGCGAGGATGTTTGTGTTAGTTCCCGTAAACAATTCCGACAGCGATTCGCGAATGGTGCTCCAGGGTGTTTCGTCTATCGCGGTACGTGAGATGCTGATTGACGGTAAGTCTAATTCTACTACTGCGTCGCGCAGTGCTCTGAGGCACTCTATTAGGTCTTCGTGTTCGGCTGTGTGTGCGGGAGTTGGCTTTACGGGTAATTGAATCAAGGTGTATCTTCCCGTTTGAGTTACTTTTGCTCTGCCGATTGTCGCGTTTGCTATCGTCGGAAGTCGGTTGTGTAAAAGGAGATCGGTGGCTCCTGCGTCGATGGGTTGGTTGTCCAACGTCATAAAACAAGCTAGGTTGTCGTTTCTCATTATCAATCTGTCTCTGGAATATTTTATTATTGAACGTGGCGTCTCGGTCATGTCGCTGTCTGACTCTAGATGTGTCTCTACGTGCTGTTCGGGGAGGATTGGAGGGGTTGGAGATGGAGGCGATTGAGGAAACTGCGCATCGCTTGATGTGGAGGGTATGTCTACAGGCCGATGTTGGGATTCGAAAATAGGAATGTCGGAGGAGTCAGAGGAAACAGGGAGGACAGTGCTTGTGTCCGGATTTCGCGAAAGTGCATCCGCGTTAACATTACGCTTACCGGCCTTGTAGACGACTTTGTATTCGTATTCTGCGAGCTTCAATCTCCATCTCAGGAGTCGCGAGGAGGGATCCTTCACCGAATGCATCCACACGAGCGGTTGGTGGTCGGTGATTAGGGTGAACGATTTACCGTAAACGTATGGCCTAAAGTGTTGTACGGCATATATGATAGCTAGGCACTCCTTTTCTATTGTGGAGTAATTCAGTTCAGCCCCGTGTAGCAGTCTAGAGGCGTACGCTATAGGCCGATCCTGACCTATTGGACCTTGACTTAAAATGCCGCCGACGGCGTATCCGGACGCGTCGGTGGTGATATGGAACGTTTCAGAGAAATCTGGGTAGCGCAACACTGGTTCGGTGCAGAGTGCGTTGCGCAATGTCTCGAAGGCACGCTCTTGTGCTGCGGACCATTCGAATTTAGTGTCCTTACGTAGTAAGGCTGTTAAGGGTTTAGTGATATGCGAAAATTTGTCGATGAACCGGCGGTAATAACCGGCTAGACCCAGAAATTCCCTTACAGTTTTGGCGTTTTTAGGACGCGGGAAATTCCTTACGGCGGAGACTTTTGTCGGACAGGGCTTTACTCCTTCGTCACTTATTATGTGACCCAGGTAGGCTACTTCCCGACGGAGGAAACTGCATTTCGACGGCTGCAGCTTCAAGTTGGCGCGGCGCAGTCTCTCGGCGAGACGATTAAATTTGGCATTATGTTCGGATATGGAGCTGGCGTAGATAACGATATCGTCAAGATAGACGAACAATTCGGTGCCTTGGAGGCCGGAGAGGATGGAATCCATTAGCCGTTGGAACGTCGCTGGGGCGTTGCGGAGGCCGAATGGCATGCGGTTAAACTCATAGTGGCCGAAGGGTGTCGAGAACGCTGTCTTCTCGGCATCCTTTTCATCCATGCCGATTTGGTGAAAACCGGAAGCAAGGTCAAATGTTGAGAAATATTTGGCGCTACCGAGTTGGTCTAATATCTCCACTATGCTCGGCAGTGGGTACGCGTCCGCGATGGTCTTTTCGTTAAGAGAACGGTAATCGATGACCATTCTCCATTTCTTCTTACCTTGCTCGTCCGATTTCTTCGGCACGATCCACAAGGGGGAATTATAAGGCGATGTGGATGGACTTACAATGTCGTTCTCCAATAATTCCTTCATTTGTCTATCGATCTCCTCCTTGTGGATCGGTGGATAACGGTATTGTTTTACGTGGATTGGCCGTTGGTCGGTCGCAGGTATTTTATGCGTTACAGCCGAGGTCTTGCCCAAGTATTCCCCGGGGAGATGGAAGATATCGCTGTGCTCCGCGATGAGGCATTTCACATGCTCGCATTCTTCCGGATTGAGATCGTCGGTGCTAATTATGCCCGCTATCTCTGCTTCGCGCTCTGCGTGAGATTTGGTATTTTTAATGGCGTGAATCGATGTTGATCCAGACGACCGATCAACATCCGTGGGTGTTTGGGAGACAGCGATAACTTCCATTATCTCCACGGTTGGGGTTCGGAATGTTATCGTCGCCTCGGATTGGTTTACGCAACGGATACACACCGTGCCGTTGATATTTTTGACCAGGGAGTCATATACAATTACACCGGGTGCTATCTCTTGCCGCGGGAGATAGCCGATATCGGGCCCAACGGCTCCGATTACCATTGCCTGGGCGGTACGTGCATTGATAGTACACGTATCGGATTCGGTGTGAGCTGGCTTAGATATCGCGCGTTTCGTATTACCCGCACGCGTATCGGATTTAGTAGGCCGAGTGTTATGAATCGCGTTGTTCGCGCGCGTATCGGATTTAGTAGGCCGTGGATTATATTTCGCGTCGTCTACGCGTGTATCGGATTTAGTAGATTGTCGATTATGTTTCGCGTCGTTCGCGCGCGTATCGGATTTAGTAAGTTGTGGATTATGTTTCGCGTCGCGCGGAGTCGCGTTCGCGAAGGGTATTTCTAGCCCTTTCCAAAGTACACGCCGTTTGGTGTACGAAATTTCCGCGCCTTCCTCGAGGAAGCTTGCACCTAGGATACCATCTGTCGCGATGGGGAAATCGTTGGGTACGACGTGGAACCTTATTATGGTCCCATAGATCTCCGCGTCGGTGGATCCCAGGGTTTGAACGGTACCGGCGGTTATACCGGAAATTTGGATCCTGTCCGTAACGTTCACCGGTGTCGCGGGTTGTAGCGCGGAAATTTTTACGAGGTTTGGTTCCGCTCCCGTGTCGATCATCAGTGTGATGTCGCGAAGGAATCCGGGGGATTGGATATTTACGTGAGGGACTTTGATACCTTTGTTTAGGCGGATTCTCGCGATTCTGTTATCACGACGTTCCGGACCGGTTTTTGTGGCGACGCCTCTCGTCTGCGGTCCGGGTTTGACGAGAGGGTCTGCTCGTTTCCCTGGTTTCTTTTATTGTTGTATTCACGTTTCCTGCATTCGTGGATATCGTGGCCAGGATTTTTGCAATATAAGCAGGTCTTCGTTGGCCTGCTGGGTTGGCGAGAATCGCGTTGGTATTGGGGCTCGCGGTAATCACGTCGCGGTAGGTCGTAATTATCGCGGTAAGAACGCGATGGCTCAGGTGGCCCGCGATAAGAGCTGCGTTCCGAAGGTCTCGTTTCTTCCGGGAAGTACCGTCTCGGTGACGGCGAACGCCAGGATTCTCGCGACGGAGGAGGCGTGTATGGATTCCGCGGTTCGCGGCGTTCTGGCGTTTTGTCGCGGGGTTGGAAGAATTGGACGTGTTTTTCTGATACCCGGCCGTATCTGTTATTGTCGCGTTCGAGCTCTTTGTACAGCTCGATGGCCTCGTTGAACACGCACGATAGCGGTTCTCTGCGTCGGTGTCGCAGTTCGGCACGTAATTGCGGGATAACTCCGCGAATGAAGCAATCGGTGGTCAGCATATCTACTTCCGCGATATTGGGGGTGTGGTAATCGCACCCTATGATTGCGTCGCGGATGTCTTTTACCCTGCTGATGAAGTCGAGCACGTGCTCGTCTTTCTTCATAAATATGTTCGCCATTTCTCCGCGGTAATGATCCACTGTCCTCTGGGGACCGAATACTTGTTTCAGGCGATTGCAAAGATCCGCGATATTTGTGAAGTGCTCGTCCTCCACTGCTATTACCGCACGGCCGCGTAGACGCGTAGATACGAGTTTCGTCAATGTTGCTTCCGCGTTCACGGGTATCAAATCGCGGGCGCGCCTGCATGCCCGTGTAAAACTGAGTACCGGCGGTTCGGTACCGTTGAATATCGGAATAGTTGCTAAGGCTTCCTTCATTGTGAAGGAAAACGAGTCTGGGGCTGCGTTGAAGGTAGGATACTCGGTGGACGCGGCTGTCGTGGTTCTTTCGAGGATCGTTTTCGTTTCCCGACGGATGGCTTCTACCTCGGCGAGGGCCGCATCGCGCTCGCGACGCATGGAATTGTACTCTGTTTCGATTTTTCGCGATTCCTCGAACGCGCGTCGTTCCTGGTCCAGGGTCGAACTCCTGGACGATGCAGTGGTTTCGGTGTGCGCGCTTTCGGCGGGTCGCTTAGAGCGTGTATCCATTTCGGGAAGAATTTGAAGCAGCGCAGTTGAATTATTATTTATTGAAAATGAAATTGGAAATTACACCAATCAGCGATCTCTTTAGGTAGATATTCCGGGTGGTCCCCTTTCGGACAGTCGCGAATAAAAGACACTAATACATTTCCCGGAATTTCACGGTGGTGCCGCACTTTAATTGCTGTGTCCGTGTCCACGATCTCTATTGGCGGCGGGGGAATTGGGATGTCGACCGTCTCGTTATCTGAGTCGCCAATGGTGATCGTTTCAATGTTTCGCTCGGCTCCTGCGCTCTCGCGAGGTTTTTGGATTTCCAGCGCAGGCTGCTGCGCTAAGATCTCCGCCAACTCTCGTCGAATCGCGTCAATCCTCCTCGCTTGCACCTTCCTACCACCACGGCGTCCTCGTTTCCGATTCTGGTCGGGTTGAGATTAGAAGTCAGGGTAGGTGCGTTTTTATGAATGGAGTTAGGAATAGCTCTAAACACTTACCTTCTTGACTCTGTGCAAGCCTTCAGGATCAGTCGCAAGGCTACTGCGAGATTCCATCTGAACGTGTACAGAAGCGCTACCTGCCAGCGCTTGCGTCAATGGCAGTTTGTGTATCGAGCCTGGAATCACGGGAGTCAGTGAGGGACGCCAAAGGTCGCACAGCAATAATTCGTGATTCTAAGAACGGTGATAAAATGTCGGTAGCACGGATACTGGTAAAGCGTCGCAGGGATTGAACAATATCCCACCGCTGTCACCAATTTGTCACGTCCCGGTTTCCGTCGCGGTTGTCGGAAAGGGGGAACTTGACACTATTTCAATCCTTTTTGAGTCACGCAGCGCTTACGTCTGCGTCTACTCGGGAATAACTGCGCGCACTTCACTTTCCGTGATACTTACCGAATATAACGTTGAAACGTTGCGGCACTGCAACAGGTCGAGTTGGAATCCTTCGGGTTGAATGCGGTTGGTATATTTCAGTAGCGCGCACTCGGTTAGAAATCGGAATGATTAGATTTGCAATTATACTATTATGTATATATATTTTAATATAATAAATGATTATGGAATACAATGGACTTATGATTTAACAATACAGGATATAGGATTATAGAATATAAGAATACAAGATATAGAAATACTAGATATAGAAATACTAGGTACAAGATATAGAATCACTAGAGATAGAATCGCGGCGATGTGAGCTCCACGAGCTCCGGACTGAGACTGGCCGGTGAGCGAGCGTGCGTCGGAGAGCGAGCGTCGACTGGGGGAATGGCTTACTTATAGTAATAGGATATAGGAGCGGGGAATGGTGGAGTTTGTCTGGAGGAGATTAGGACACGTGTGGTTTGGACCGTGGGAGTCAGGATGTTTACGAGATAACAGAGGAATGCGATAAGGAGAGGCCTGGGAATCGGGACACGTGCATGATGACGTCATAGGATTGGTATGTGGCGGGAGATTAGGTCTGGCGGTCGGCGGATGTTTTGGGAGATAAGGAGTTGGAATATAATACGAGTGTGGGAATGGAATGTGTTTGGCTTGGTGGTTTAGTCTGGGAGGTTCGGTTTATGTTTATGTGATAACGAGCTTGGGAAAGGAATTGGATTATCAGGGAATGCTTCTAGAATGATCTAGATTGTTCTAGAAGGTTCTGGAAGCTTCTGGAAGGATGACGTAGGGGCTGGTAGTAGGATGTAGCGGGAGTAAAGGCGCGCTTATGACTATGCTTAGGATTAAGGGCGCGCTTATGACTACTATGCTTATCGTATATATGTGTGTATGTATATATATGCTTATGACTAATTCCAACGTCGCTTGCCGACGTAACAGTTGTTTCCAGCTGAGACATGCATTTTCAGTGATAATCTTCATGATTCTGCTGTTACAAGTGTGCAGAATCACCGAAATCGCTGTTTTCGTGCTTTTGAATGCGAAAAACACGTTTTCTGGTGTTTTCAGCACTCCACAATGCGTTTGAAATGCGGAAACAGCCATATCTTCGGTATCGTTGTTGTTTCCAGCTGAGATATGCATTAGCAGTGATAATCTTCATGATTCTGCTGTTACAAGTGTGCAGAATCACCGAAATCGCTGTTCTCGCGCTATTCAATGCGAAAAACACGTTTTCTGGTGCTTTCAGCACTCCACAATGCGTTTGAAATGCGGAAACTGCCATATCTTCGGTATCGTTGTTGTTTCCAGCTGAGGTATGCATTAGCAGTGATAATCTTCATGATTCTGCTGTTACAAGTGTGCAGAATCACCGAAATCGCTGTTTTCGCGCTATTCAATGCGAAAAACACGTTTTCTGGTGTTTTCAACACTCCACAGTGCGTTTGATATGCGGAAACTGCGATATCTTCGGTATCGTTGTTGTTTCCAGCTGAGACATGCATTTTCAGTGATAATCTTCATGATTCTGCTGTTACAAGTGTGCAGAATCACCGAAATCGCTGTTTTCGTGCTTTTGAATGCGAAAAACACGTTTTCTGGTGTTTTCAGCACTCCACAGTGCGTTTGATATGCGGAAACTACGATATCTTCGGTATCGTTGTTGTTTCCAGCTGAGAAATGCACTTTCAGTGATAATCTTCACGATTCTGCTGTTACAAGTGTGCAGAATCACCGAAATCGCTGTTTTCGTGCTTTTGAATGCGAAAAACACGTTTTCTGGTGTTTTCAGCACTCCACAGTGCGTTTGATATGCGGAAACTACGATATCTTCGGTATCGTTGTTGTTTCCAGCTGAGAAATGCACTTTCAGTGATAATCTTCACGATTCTGCTGTTACAAGTGTGCAGAATCACCGAAATCGCTGTTTTCGTGCTTTTGAATGCGAAAAACACGTTTTCTGGTGTTTTCAGCACTCCACAGTGCGTTTGATATGCGGAAACTACGATATCTTCGGTATCGTTGTTGTTTCCAGCTGAGATATGCACTTTCAGTGATAATCTTCACGATTCTGCTGTTACAATTTTGCAGAATCACCGTAATCGCTGTTTTCGTGCTTTTGAATGCGAAAAACACGTGTTCTGGTGTTTTCAGCACTCCACAGTGCGTTTGATATGCGGAAACTACGATATCTTCGGTATCGTTGTTGTTTCCAGCTGAGAAATGCACTTTCAGTGATAATCTTCACGATTCTGCTGTTACAAGTGTGCAGAATCACCGAAATCGCTGTTTTCGTGCTTTTGAATGCGAAAAACACGTGTTCTGGTGTTTTCAGCACTCCACAGTGCGTTTGATATGCGGAAACTACGATATCTTCGGTATCGTTGTTGTTTCCAGCTGAGATATGCATCTTCAGTGATAATCTTCATGATTCTGCTCTTACAAGTGTGCAGAATCACCGAAATCGCTGTTCTCGCGCTATTCAATGCGAAAAACACGTTTTCTGGTGTTTTCAGCACTCCACAATGCGTTTGAAATGCGGAAACTGCCATATCTTCGGTATCGTTGTTGTTTCCAGCTGAGGTATGCATTAGCAGTGATAATCTTCATGATTCTGCTGTTACAAGTGTGCAGAATCACCGAAATCGCTGTTTTCGCGCTATTCAATGCGAAAAACACGTTTTCTGGTGTTTTCAACACTCCACAGTGCGTTTGATATGCGGAAACTGCGATATCTTCGGTATCGTTGTTGTTTCCAGCTGAGACATGCATTTTCAGTGATAATCTTCATGATTCTGCTGTTACAAGTGTGCAGAATCACCGAAATCGCTGTTTTCGTGCTTTTGAATGCGAAAAACACGTTTTCTGGTGTTTTCAGCACTCCACAGTGCGTTTGATATGCGGAAACTACGATATCTTCGGTATCGTTGTTGTTTCCAGCTGAGAAATGCACTTTCAGTGATAATCTTCACGATTCTGCTGTTACAAGTGTGCAGAATCACCGAAATCGCTGTTTTCGTGCTTTTGAATGCGAAAAACACGTTTTCTGGTGTTTTCAGCACTCCACAGTGCGTTTGATCTGCGGAAACTACGATATCTTCGGTATCGTTGTTGTTTCCAGCTGAGATATGCACTTTCAGTGATAATCTTCACGATTCTGCTGTTACAAGTTTGCAGAATCACCGAAATCGCTGTTTTCGTGCTTTTGAATGCGAAAAACACGTGTTCTGGTGTTTTCAGCACTCCACAGTGCGTTTGATATGCGGAAACTACGATATCTTCGGTATCGTTGTTGTTTCCAGCTGAGACATGCACTTTCAGTGATAATCTTCACGATTCTGCTGTTACAAGTGTGCAGAATCACCGAAATCGCTGTTTTCGTGCTTTTGAATGCGAAAAACACGTTTTCTGGTGTTTTCAGCACTCCACAATGCGTTTGAAATGCGGAAACTGCCATATCTTCGGTATCGTTGTTGTTTCCAGCTGAGATATGCATTAGCAGTGATAATCTTCATGATTCTGCTGTTACAAGTGTGCAGAATCACCGAAATCGCTGTTCTCGCGCTATTCAATGCGAAAAACACGTTTTCTGGTGCTTTCAGCACTCCACAATGCGTTTGAAATGCGGAAACTGCCATATCTTCGGTATCGTTGTTGTTTCCAGCTGAGGTATGCATTAGCAGTGATAATCTTCATGATTCTGCTGTTACAAGTGTGCAGAATCACCGAAATCGCTGTTTTCGCGCTATTCAATGCGAAAAACACGTTTTCTGGTGTTTTCAACACTCCACAGTGCGTTTGATATGCGGAAACTGCGATATCTTCGGTATCGTTGTTGTTTCCAGCTGAGACATGCATTTTCAGTGATAATCTTCATGATTCTGCTGTTACAAGTGTGCAGAATCACCGAAATCGCTGTTTTCGTGCTTTTGAATGCGAAAAACACGTTTTCTGGTGTTTTCAGCACTCCACAGTGCGTTTGATATGCGGAAACTACGATATCTTCGGTATCGTTGTTGTTTCCAGCTGAGAAATGCACTTTCAGTGATAATCTTCACGATTCTGCTGTTACAAGTGTGCAGAATCACCGAAATCGCTGTTTTCGTGCTTTTGAATGCGAAAAACACGTTTTCTGGTGTTTTCAGCACTCCACAGTGCGTTTGATATGCGGAAACTACGATATCTTCGGTATCGTTGTTGTTTCCAGCTGAGATATGCACTTTCAGTGATAATCTTCACGATTCTGCTGTTACAAGTTTGCAGAATCACCGAAATCGCTGTTTTCGTGCTTTTGAATGCGAAAAACACGTGTTCTGGTGTTTTCAGCACTCCACAGTGCGTTTGATATGCGGAAACTACGATATCTTCGGTATCGTTGTTGTTTCCAGCTGAGACATGCACTTTCAGTGATAATCTTCACGATTCTGCTGTTACAAGTGTGCAGAATCACCGAAATCGCTGTTTTCGTGCTTTTGAATGCGAAAAACACGTTTTCTGGTGTTTTCGGCACTCCACAGTGCGTTTGATATGCGGAAACTGCGATATCCTCGGTATCGTTATTGTTTCCAGCTGAGATATGCACTTTCAGTGATAATCTTCACGATTCTGCTGTTACAAGTGTGCAGAATCACCGAAATCGCTGTTTTCGTGCTTTTGAATGCGAAAAACACGTGTTCTGGTGTTTTCAACACTCCACAGTGCGTTTGATATGCGGAAACTGCGATATCTTCGGTATCGTTGCTGTTTCCAGCTGAGACATGCATTTTCAGTGATAATCTTCATGATTCTGCTGTTACAAGTGTGCAGAATCACCGAAATCGCTGTTTTCGTGCTATTGAATGCGAAAAACACGTTTTCTGGTGTTTTCAGCACTCCACAGTGCGTTTGATATGCGGAAACTGCGATATCTTCGGTATCGTTGTTGTTTCCAGCTGAAATATGCACTTTCAGTGATAATCTTCACGATTCTGCTGTTACAAGTGTGCAGAATCACCGAAATCGCTGTTTTCGTGCTTTTGAATGCGAAAAACACGTTTTCTGGTGTTTTCAGCACTCCACAGTGCGTTTGATATGCGGAACCTACGATATCTTCGGTATCGTTGTTGTTTCCAGCTGAGATATGCACTTTCAGTGATAATCTTCACGATTCTGCTGTTACAAGTGTGCAGAATCCCCGAAATCGCTGTTTTCGTGCTTTTGAATGCGAAAAACACGTTTTCTGGTGTTTTCAGCTCTCCACAGTGCGTTGGATATGTGGAAACTACGATATCTTCGGTATAGTTGTTGTTTCCAGCTGAGACATGCACTTTCAGTGATAATCTTCATGATTCTGCTGTTACAAGTGTGCAGAATCACCGAAATCGCTGTTCTCGCGCTATTCAATGCGAAAAACACGTTTTCTGGTGTTTTCAGCACTCCACAATGCGTTTGAAATGCGGAAACTGCCATATCTTCGGTATCGTTGTTGTTTCCAGCTGAGATATGCATTAGCAGTGATAATCTTCATGATTCTGCTGTTACAAGTGTGCAGAATCACCGAAATCGCTGTTTTCGCGCTATTCAATGCGAAAAACACGTTTTCTGGTGTTTTCAACACTCCACAGTGCGTTTGATATGCGGAAACTGCGATATCTTCGGTATCGTTGTTGTTTCCAGCTGAGACATGCATTTTCAGTGATAATCTTCATGATTCTGCTGTTACAAGTGTGCAGAATCACCGAAATCGCTGTTTTCGTGCTTTTGAATGCGAAAAACACGTTTTCTGGTGTTTTCAGCACTCCACAGTGCGTTTGATATGCGGAAACTACGATATCTTCGGTATCGTTGTTTCCAGCTGAGAAATGCACTTTCAGTGATAATCTTCACGATTCTGCTGTTACAAGTGTGCAGAATCACCGAAATCGCTGTTTTCGTGCTTTTGAATGCGAAAAACACGTTTTCTGGTGTTTTCAGCACTCCACAGTGCGTTTGATATGCGGAAACTACGATATCTTCGGTATCGTTGTTGTTTCCAGCTGAGATATGCACTTTCAGTGATAATCTTCACGATTCTGCTGTTACAAGTTTGCAGAATCACCGAAATCGCTGTTTTCGTGCTTTTGAGTGCGAAAAACACGTGTTCTGGTGTTTTCAGCACTCCACAGTGCGTTTGATATGCGGAAACTACGATATCTTCGGTATCGTTGTTGTTTCCAGCTGAGACATGCACTTTCAGTGATAATCTTCACGATTCTGCTGTTACAAGTGTGCAGAATCACCGAAATCGCTGTTTTCGTGCTTTTGAATGCGAAAAACACGTTTTCTGGTGTTTTCGGCACTCCACAGTGCGTTTGATATGCGGAAACTGCGATATCTTCGGTATCGTTATTGTTTCCAGCTGAGATATGCACTTTCAGTGATAATCTTCACGATTCTGCTGTTACAAGTGTGCAGAATCACCGAAATCGCTGTTTTCGTGCTTTTGAATGCGAAAAACACGTTTTCTGGTGTTTTCAGCACTCCACAGTGCGTTTGATATGCGGAAACTACGATATCTTCGGTATCGTTGTTGTTTCCAGCTGAGAAATGCACTTTCAGTGATAATCTTCACGATTCTGCTGTTACAAGTGTGCAGAATCACCGAAATCGCTGTTTTCGTGCTTTTGAATGCGAAAAACACGTTTTCTGGTGTTTTCGGCACTCCACAGTGCGTTTGATATGCGGAAACTGCGATATCTTCGGTATCGTTATTGTTTCCAGCTGAGATATGCACTTTCAGTGATAATCTTCACGATTCTGCTGTTACAAGTGTGCAGAATCACCGAAATCGCTGTTTTCGTGCTTTTGAATGCGAAAAACACGTTTTCTGGTGTTTTCAGCTCTCCACAGTGCGTTGGATATGCGGAAACTACGATATCTTCGGTATCGTTGTTGTTTCCAGCTGAGACATGCACTTTCAGTGATAATCTTCATGATTCTGCTGTTACAAGTGTGCAGAATCACCGAAATCGCTGTTCTCGCGCTATTCAATGCGAAAAACACGTTTTCTGGTGTTTTCAGCACTCCACAATGCGTTTGAAATGCGGAAACTGCCATATCTTCGGTATCGTTGTTGTTTCCAGCTGAGATATGCATTAGCAGTGATAATCTTCATGATTCTGCTGTTACAAGTGTGCAGAATCACCGAAATCGCTGTTTTCGCGCTATTCAATGCGAAAAACACGTTTTCTGGTGTTTTCAACACTCCACAGTGCGTTGGATATGCGGAAACTACGATATCTTCGGTATCGTTGTTGTTTCCAGCTGAGACATGCACTTTCAGTGATAATCTTCATGATTCTGCTGTTACAAGTGTGCAGAATCACCGAAATCGCTGTTCTCGCGCTATTCAATGCGAAAAACACGTTTTCTGGTGTTTTCAGCACTCCACAGTGCGTTTGATATGCGGAAACTACGATATCTTCGGTATCGTTGTTGTTTCCAGCTGAGAAATGCACTTTCAGTGATAATCTTCACGATTCTGCTGTTACAAGTGTGCAGAATCACCGAAATCGCTGTTTTCGCGCTATTCAATGCGAAAAACACGTTTTCTGGTGTTTTCAACACTCCACAGTGCGTTTGATATGCGGAAACTGCGATATCTTCGGTATCGTTGTTGTTTCCAGCTGAGACATGCATTTTCAGTGATAATCTTCACGATTCTGCTGTTACAAGTTTGCAGAATCACCGAAATCGCTGTTTTCGTGCTTTTGAGTGCGAAAAACACGTGTTCTGGTGTTTTCAGCACTCCACAGTGCGTTTGATATGCGGAAACTACGATATCTTCGGTATCGTTGTTGTTTCCAGCTGAGACATGCACTTTCAGTGATAATCTTCACGATTCTGCTGTTACAAGTGTGCAGAATCACCGAAATCGCTGTTTTCGTGCTTTTGAATGCGAAAAACACGTTTTCTGGTGTTTTCGGCACTCCACAGTGCGTTTGATATGCGGAAACTGCGATATCTTCGGTATCGTTATTGTTTCCAGCTGAGATATGCACTTTCAGTGATAATCTTCACGATTCTGCTGTTACAAGTGTGCAGAATCACCGAAATCGCTGTTTTCGTGCTTTTGAATGCGAAAAACACGTGTTCTGGTGTTTTCAACACTCCACAGTGCGTTTGATATGCGGAAACTGCGATATCTTCGGTATCGTTGCTGTTTCCAGCTGAGACATGCATTTTCAGTGATAATCTTCATGATTCTGCTGTTACAAGTGTGCAGAATCACCGAAATCGCTGTTTTCGTGCTATTGAATGCGAAAAACACGTTTTCTGGTGTTTTCAGCACTCCACAGTGCGTTTGATATGCGGAAACTGCGATATCTTCGGTATCGTTGTTGTTTCCAGCTGAAATATGCACTTTCAGTGATAATCTTCACGATTCTGCTGTTACAAGTGTGCAGAATCACCGAAATCGCTGTTTTCGTGCTTTTGATTGCGAAAAACACGTTTTCTGGTGTTTTCAGCACTCCACAGTGCGATTGATATGCGGAAACTACGATATCTTCGGTATCGTTGTTGTTTCCAGCTGAGATATGCACTTTCAGTGATAATCTTCACGATTCTGCTGTTACAAGTGTGCAGAATCACCGAAATCGCTGTTTTCGTGCTTTTGAATGCGAAAAACACGTTTTCTGGTGTTTTCAGCTCTCCACAGTGCGTTGGATATGCGGAAACTACGATATCTTCGGTATCGTTGTTGTTTCCAGCTGAGACATGCACTTTCAGTGATAATCTTCATGATTCTGCTGTTACAAGTGTGCAGAATCACCGAAATCGCTGTTCACGCGCTATTCAATGCGAAAAACACGTTTTCTGGTGTTTTCAGCACTCCACAATGCGTTTGAAATGCGGAAACTGCCATATCTTCGGTATCGTTGTTGTTTCCAGCTGAGATATGCATTAGCAGTGATAATCTTCATGATTCTGCTGTTACAAGTGTGCAGAATCACCGAAATCGCTGTTTTCGCGCTATTCAATGCGAAAAACACGTTTTCTGGTGTTTTCAACACTCCACAGTGCGTTTGATATGCGGAAACTGCGATATCTTCGGTATCGTTGTTGTTTCCAGCTGAGACATGCATTTTCAGTGATAATCTTCATGATTCTGCTGTTACAAGTGTGCAGAATCACCGAAATCGCTGTTTTCGTGCTTTTGAATGCGAAAAACACGTTTTCTGGTGTTTTCAGCACTCCACAGTGCGTTTGATATGCGGAAACTACGATATCTTCGGTATCGTTGTTGTTTCCAGCTGAGATATGCACTTTCAGTGATAATCTTCACGATTCTGCTGTTACAAGTGTGCAGAATCACCGAAATCGCTGTTTTCGTGCTTTTGATTGCGAAAAACACGTTTTCTGGTGTTTTCAGCACTCCACAGTGCGATTGATATGCGGAAACTACGATATCTTCGGTATCGTTGTTGTTTCCAGCTGAGATATGCACTTTCAGTGATAATCTTCACGATTCTGCTGTTACAAGTGTGCAGAATCACCGAAATCGCTGTTTTCGTGCTTTTGAATGCGAAAAACACGTGTTCTGGTGTTTTCAGCACTCCACAGTGCGTTTGATATGCGGAAACTACGATATCTTCGGTATCGTTGTTGTTTCCAGCTGAGATATGCATCTTCAGTGATAATCTTCATGATTCTGCTGTTACAAGTGTGCAGAATCACCGAAATCGCTGTTCTCGCGCTATTCAATGCGAAAAACACGTTTTCTGGTGTTTTCAGCACTCCACAATGCGTTTGAAATGCGGAAACTGCCATATCTTCGGTATCGTTGTTGTTTCCAGCTGAGATATGCATTAGCAGTGATAATCTTCATGATTCTGCTGTTACAAGTGTGCAGAATCACCGAAATCGCTGTTCTCGCGCTATTCAATGCGAAAAACACGTTTTCTGGTGTTTTCAGCACTCCACAATGCGTTTGAAATGCGGAAACTGCCATATCTTCGGTATCGTTGTTGTATCCAGCTGAGATATGCATTAGCAGTGATAATCTTCATGATTCTGCTGTTACAAGTGTGCAGAATCACCGAAATCGCTGTTTTCGCGCTATTCAATGCGAAAAACACGTTTTCTGGTGTTTTCAACACTCCACAGTGCGTTTGATATGCGGAAACTACGATATCTTCGGTATCGTTGTTGTTTCCAGCTGAGAAATGCACTTTCAGTGATAATCTTCACGATTCTGCTGTTACAAGTGTGCAGAATCACCGAAATCGCTGTTTTCGTGCTTTTGAATTCGAAAAACACGTGTTCTGGTGTTTTCAGCACTCCACAGTGCGTTTGATATGCGGAAACTACGATATCTTCGGTATCGTTGTTGTTTCCAGCTGAGATATGCACTTTCAGTGATAATCTTCACGATTCTGCTGTTACAAGTGTGCAGAATCACCGAAATCGCTGTTTTCGTGCTTTTGATTGCGAAAAACACGTTTTCTGGTGTTTTCAGCACTCCACAGTGCGATTGATATGCGGAAACTACGATATCTTCGGTATCGTTGTTGTTACCAGCTGAGATATGCACTTTCAGTGATAATCTTCACGATTCTGCTGTTACAAGTGTGCAGAATCACCGAAATCGCTGTTCTCGTGCTTTTGAATGCGAAAAACACGTTTTCTGGTGTTTTCAACACTCCACAGTGCGTTTGATATGCGGAAACTGCGATATCTTCGGTATCGTTGTTGTTTCCAGCTGAGACATGCATTTTCAGTGATAATCTTCATGATTCTGCTGTTACAAGTGTGCAGAATCACCGAAATCGCTGTTTTCGTGCTTTTGAATGCGAAAAACACGTTTTCTGGTGTTTTCAGCACTCCACAGTGCGTTTGATATGCGGAAACTACGATATCTTCGGTATCGTTGTTGTTTCCAGCTGAGAAATGCACTTTCAGTGATAATCTTCACGATTCTGCTGTTACAAGTGTGCAGAATCACCGAAATCGCTGTTTTCGTGCTTTTGAATGCGAAAAACACGTGTTCTGGTGTTTTCAGCACTCCACAGTGCGTTTGATATGCGGAAACTACGATATCTTCGGTATCGTTGTTGTTTCCAGCTGAGATATGCATCTTCAGTGATAATCTTCATGATTCTGCTGTTACAAGTGTGCAGAATCACCGAAATCGCTGTTCTCGCGCTATTCAATGCGAAAAACACGTTTTCTGGTGTTTTCAGCACTCCACAGTGCGTTTCATATGCGGAAACTGCCATATCTTCGGTATCGTTGTTGTATCCAGCTGAGATATGCATTAGCAGTGATAATCTTCATGATTCTGCTGTTACAAGTGTGCAGAATCACCGAAATCGCTGTTCTCGTGCTATTCAATGCGAAAAACACGTTTTCTGGTGTTTTCAACACTCCACAGTGCGTTTGTATATGCGGAAACTACGATATCTTCGGTATCGTTGTTGTTTCCAGCTGAGAAATGCACTTTCAGTGATAATCTTCACGATTCTGCTGTTACAAGTATGCAGAATCACCGAAATCGCTGTTTTCGTGCTTTTGAATTCGAAAAACACGTGTTCTGGTGTTTTCAGCACTCCACAGTGCGTTTGATATGCGGAAACTACGATATCTTCGGTATCGTTGTTGTTTCCAGCTGAGATATGCACTTTCAGTGATAATCTTCACGATTCTGCTGTTACAAGTGTGCAGAATCACCGAAGTCGCTGTTTTCGTGCTTTTGATTGCGAAAAACACGTTTTCTGGTGTTTTCAGCACTCCACAGTGCGATTGATATGCGGAAACTACGATATCTTCGGTATCGTTGTTGTTTCCAGCTGAGATATGCACTTTCAGTGATAATCTTCACGATTCTGCTGTTACAAGTGTGCAGAATCACCGAAATCGCTGTTCTCGTGCTTTTGAATGCGAAAAACACGTTTTCTGGTGTTTTCAGCACTCCACAGTGCGTTTGATATGCGGAAACTACGATATCTTCGGTATCGTTGTTGTTTCCAGCTGAGATATGCACTTTCAGTGATAATCTTCACGATTCTGCTGTTACAAGTGTGCAGAATCACCGAAATCGCTGTTTTCGTGCTTTTGAATGCGAAAAACACGTGTTCTGGTGTTTTCAGCACTCCACAGTGCGTTTGATATACGGAAACTACGATATCTTCGGTATCGTTGTTGTTTCCAGCTGAGACATGCACTTTCAGTGATAATCTTCACGATTCTGCTGTTACAAGTGTGCAGAATCACCGAAATCGCTGTTTTCGCGCTATTCAATGCGAAAAACACGTTTTCTGGTGTTTTCAACACTCCACAGTGCGTTTGATATGCGGAAACTACGATATCTTCGGTATCGTTGTTGTTTCCAGCTGAGATATGCACTTTCAGTGATAATCTTCACGATTCTGCTGTTACAAGTGTGCAGAATCACCGAAATCGCTGTTTTCGTGCTTTTGATTGCGAAAAACACGTTTTCTGGTGTTTTCAGCACTCTACAGTGCGATTGATATGCGGAAACTACGATATCTTCGGTATCGTTGTTGTTACCAGCTGAGATATGCACTTTCAGTGATAATCTTCACGATTCTGCTGTTACAAGTGTGCAGAATCACCGAAATCGCTGTTCTCGTGCTTTTGAATGCGAAAAACACGTTTTCTGGTGTTTTCAACACTCCACAGTGCGTTTGATATGCGGAAACTGCGATATCTTCGGTATCGTTGTTGTTTCCAGCTGAGACATGCATTTTCAGTGATAATCTTCATGATTCTGCTGTTACAAGTGTGCAGAATCACCGAAATCGCTGTTTTCGTGCTTTTGAATGCGAAAAACACGTTTTCTGGTGTTTTCAGCACTCCACAGTGCGTTTGATATGCGGAAACTACGATATCTTCGGTATCGTTGTTGTTTCCAGCTGAGAAATGCACTTTCAGTGATAATCTTCACGATTCTGCTGTTACAAGTGTGCAGAATCACCGAAATCGCTGTTTTCGTGCTTTTGAATGCGAAAAACACGTGTTCTGGTGTTTTCAGCACTCCACAGTGCGATTGATATGCGGAAACTACGATATCTTCGGTATCGTTGTTGTTTCCAGCTGAGATATGCATTAGCAGTGATAATCTTCATGATTCTGCTGTTACAAGTGTGCAGAATCACCGAAATCGCTGTTTTCGCGCTATTCAATGCGAAAAACACGTTTTCTGGTGTTTTCAACACTCCACAGTGCGTTTGATATGCGGAAACTGCGATATCTTCGGTATCGTTGTTGTTTCCAGCTGAGACATGCATTTTCAGTGATAATCTTCATGATTCTGCTGTTACAAGTGTGCAGAATCACCGAAATCGCTGTTTTCGTGCTTTTGAATGCGAAAAACACGTTTTCTGGTGTTTTCAGCACTCCACAGTGCGTTTGATATGCGGAAACTACGATATCTTCGGTATCGTTGTTGTTTCCAGCTGAGAAATGCACTTTCAGCGATAATCTTCACGATTCTGCTGTTACAAGTGTGCAGAATCACCGAAATCGCTGTTTTCGTGCTTTTGAATGCGAAAAACACGTGTTCTGGTGTTTTCAGCACTCCACAGTGCGTTTGATATGCGGAAACTACGATATCTTCGGTATCGTTGTTGTTTCCAGCTGAGATATGCATCTTCAGTGATAATCTTCATGATTCTGCTGTTACAAGTGTGCAGAATCACCGAAATCGCTGTTCTCGCGCTATTCAATGCGAAAAACACGTTTTCTGGTGTTTTCAGCACTCCACAATGCGTTTGAAATGCGGAAACTGCCATATCTTCGGTATCGTTGTTGTTTCCAGCTGAGATATGCATTAGCAGTGATAATCTTCATGATTCTGCTGTTACAAGTGTGCAGAATCACCGAAATCGCTGTTCTCGCGCTATTCAATGCGAAAAACACGTTTTCTGGTGTTTTCAGCACTCCACAATGCGTTGGAAATGCGGAAACTGCCATATCTTCGGTATCGTTGTTGTATCCAGCTGAGATATGCATTAGCAGTGATAATCTTCATGATTCTGCTGTTACAAGTGTGCAGAATCACCGAAATCGCTGTTTTCGCGCTATTCAATGCGAAAAACACGTTTTCTGGTGTTTTCAACACTCCACAGTGCGTTTGATATGCGGAAACTGCGATATCTTCGGTATCGTTGTTGTTTCCAGCTGAGACATGCATTTTCAGTGATAATCTTCATGATCTGCTGTTACAAGTGTGCAGAATCACCGAAATCGCTGTTTTCGTGCTATTGAATGCGAAAAACACGTTTTCTGGTGTTTTCAGCACTCCACAGTGCGTTTGATATGCGGAAACTGCGATATCTTCGGTATCGTTGTTGTTTCCAGCTGAGATATGCACTTTCAGTGATAATCTTCACGATTCTGCTGTTACAAGTGTGCAGAATCACCGAAATCGCTGTTTTCGTGCTTTTGATTGCGAAAAACACGTTTTCTGGTGTTTTCAGCACTCCACAGTGCGATTGATATGCGGAAACTACGATATCTTCGGTATCGTTGTTGTTTCCAGCTGAGATATGCACTTTCAGTGATAATCTTCACGATTCTGCTGTTACAAGTGTGCAGAATCACCGAAATCGCTGTTCTCGTGCTTTTGAATGCGAAAAACACGTTTTCTGGTGTTTTCAGCACTCCACAGTGCGTTTGATATGCGGAAACTACGATATCTTCGGTATCGTTGTTGTTTCCAGCTGAGATATGCACTTTCAGTGATAATCTTCACGATTCTGCTGTTACAAGTGTGCAGAATCACCGAAATCGCTGTTTTCGTGCTTTTGAATGCGAAAAACACGTGTTCTGGTGTTTTCAGCACTCCACAGTGCGTTTGATATACGGAAACTACGATATCTTCGGTATCGTTGTTGTTTCCAGCTGAGACATGCACTTTCAGTGATAATCTTCACGATTCTGCTGTTACAAGTGTGCAGAATCACCGAAATCGCTGTTTTCGTGCTTTTGAATGCGAAAAACACGTTTTCTGGTGTTTTCGGCACTCCACAGTGCGTTTGATATGCGGAAACTGCGATATCTTCGGTATCGTTATTGTTTCCAGCTGAGATATGCACTTTCAGTGATAATCTTCACGATTCTGCTGTTACAAGTGTGCAGAATCACCGAAATCGCAGTTTTCGTGCTTTTGAATGCGAAAAACACGTTTTCTGGTGTTTTCAGCACTCCACAGTGCGTTTGATATGCGGAAACTACGATATCTTCGGTATCGTTGTTGTTTCCAGCTGAGAAATGCACTTTCAGTGATAATCTTCACGATTCTGCTGTTACAAGTGTGCAGAATCACCGAAATCGCTGTTTTCGTGCTTTTGAATGCGAAAAACACGTGTTCTGGTGTTTTCAACACTCCACAGTGCGTTTGATATGCGGAAACTGCGATATCTTCGGTATCGTTGTTGTTTCCAGCTGAGACATGCATTTTCAGTGATAATCTTCATGATTCTGCTGTTACAAGTGTGCAGAATCACCGAAATCGCTGTTTTCGTGCTATTGAATGCGAAAAACACGTTTTCTGGTGTTTTCAGCACTCCACAGTGCGTTTGATATGCGGAAACTGCGATATCTTCGGTATCGTTGTTGTTTCCAGCTGAAATATGCACTTTCAGTGATAATCTTCACGATTCTGCTGTTACAAGTGTGCAGAATCACCGAAATCGCTGTTTTCGTGCTTTTGAATGCGAAAAACACGTTTTCTGGTGTTTTCAGCACTCCACAGTGCGTTTGATATGCGGAAACTACGATATCTTCGGTATCGTTGTTGTTTCCAGCTGAGATATGCACTTTCAGTGATAATCTTCACGATTCTGCTGTTACAAGTGTGCAGAATCACCGAAATCGCTGTTTTCGTGCTTTTGAATGCGAAAAACACGTTTTCTGGTGTTTTCAGCTCTCCACAGTGCGTTTGATATGCGGAAACTACGATATCTTCGGTATCGTTGTTGTTTCCAGCTGAGACATGCACTTTCAGTGATAATCTTCATGATTCTGCTGTTACAAGTGTGCAGAATCACCGAAATCGCTGTTCTCACGCTATTCAATGCGAAAAACACGTTTTCTGGTGTTTTCAGCACTCCACAATGCGTTTGAAATGCGGAAACTGCCATATCTTCGGTATCGTTGTTGTTTCCAGCTGAGATATGCATTAGCAGTGATAATCTTCATGATTCTGCTGTTACAAGTGTGCAGAATCACCGAAATCGCTGTTTTCGCGCGATTCAATGCGAAAAACACGTTTTCTGGTGTTTTCAACACTCCACAGTGCGTTTGATATGCGGAAACTGCGATATCTTCGGTATCGTTGTTGTTTCCAGCTGAGACATGCATTTTCAGTGATAATCTTCATGATTCTGCTGTTACAAGTGTGCAGAATCACCGAAATCGCTGTTTTCGTGCTTTTGAATGCGAAAAACACGTTTTCTGGTGTTTTCAGCACTCCACAGTGCGTTTGATATGCGGAAACTACGATATCTTCGGTATCGTTGTTGTTTCCAGCTGAGAAATGCACTTTCAGTGATAATCTTCACGATTCTGCTGTTACAAGTGTGCAGAATCACCGAAATCGCTGTTTTCGTGCTTTTGAATGCGAAAAACACGTGTTCTGGTGTTTTCAGCACTCCACAGTGCGTTTGATATGCGGAAACTGCCATATCTTCGGTATCGTTGTTGTTTCCAGCTGAGATATGCATTAGCAGTGATAATCTTCATGATTCTGCTGTTACAAGTGTGCAGAATCACCGAAATCGCTGTTCTCGCGCTATTCAATGCGAAAAACACGTTTTCTGGTGTTTTCAGCACTCCACAATGCGTTTGAAATGCGGAAACTGCCATATCTTCGGTATCGTTGTTGTTTCCAGCTGAGATATGCATTAGCAGTGATAATCTTCACGATTCTGCTGTTACAAGTGTGCAGAATCACCGAAATCGCTGTTTTCGTGCTTTTGAATGCGAAAAACACGTGTTCTGGTGTTTTCAGCACTCCACAGTGCGTTTGATATGCGGAAACTGCCATATCTTCGGTATCGTTGTTGTTTCCAGCTGAGATATGCATTAGCAGTGATAATCTTCATGATTCTGCTGTTACAAGTGTGCAGAATCACCGAAATCGCTGTTCTCGCGCTATTCAATGCGAAAAACACGTTTTCTGGTGTTTTCAGCACTCCACAATGCGTTTGAAATGCGGAAACTGCCATATCTTCGGTATCGTTGTTGTATCCAGCTGAGATATGCATAAGCAGTGATAATCTTCATGATTCTGCTGTTACAAGTGTGCAGAATCACCGAAATCGCAGTTTTCGCGCTATTCAATGCGAAAAACACGTTTTCTGGTGTTTTCAACACTCCACAGTGCGTTTGATATGCGGAAACTGCGATATCTTCGGTATCGTTGTTGTTTCCAGCTGAGACATGCATTTTCAGTGATAATCTTCATGATTCTGCTGTTACAAGTGTGCAGAATCACCGAAATCGCTGTTTTCGTGCTATTGAATGCGAAAAACACGTTTGCTGGTGTTTTCAGCACTCCACAGTGCGTTTGATATGCGGAAACTGCGATATCTTCGGTATCGTTGTTGTTTCCAGCTGAGATATGCACTTTCAGTGATAATCTTCACGATTCTGCTGTTACAAGTGTGCAGAATCACCGAAATCGCTGTTTTCGTGCTTTTGATTGCGAAAAACTCGTTTTCTGGTGTTTTCAGCACTCCACAGTGCGATTGATATGCGGAAACTACGATATCTTCGGTATCGTTGTTGTTTCCAGCTGAGATATGCACTTTCAGTGATAATCTTCACGATTCTGCTGTTACAAGTGTGCAGAATCACCGAAATCGCTGTTCTCGTGCTTTTGAATGCGAAAAACACGTTTTCTGGTGTTTTCAGCACTCCACAGTGCGTTTGATATGCGGAAACTACGATATCTTCGGTATCGTTGTTGTTTCCAGCTGAGATATGCACATTCAGTGATAATCTTCACGATTCTGCTGTTGCAAGTGTGCAGAATCACCGAAATCGCTGTTTTCGTGCTTTTGAATGCGAAAAACACGTGTTCTGGTGTTTTCAGCACTCCACAGTGCGTTTGATATACGGAAACTACGATATCTTCGGTATCGTTGTTGTTTCCAGCTGAGACATGCACTTTCAGTGATAATCTTCACGATTCTGCTGTTACAAGTGTGCAGAATCACCGAAATCGCTGTTTTCGTGCTTTTGAATGCGAAAAACACGTTTTCTGGTGTTTTCGGCACTCCACAGTGCGTTTGATATGCGGAAACTGCGATATCTTCGGTATCGTTATTGTTTCCAGCTGAGATATGCACTTTCAGTGATAATCTTCACGATTCTGCTGTTACAAGTGTGCAGAATCACCGAAATCGCTGTTTTCGTGCTTTTGAATGCGAAAAACACGTTTTCTGGTGTTTTCAGCACTCCACAGTGCGTTTGATATGCGGAAACTACGATATCTTCGGTATCGTTGTTGTTTCCAGCTGAGAAATGCACTTTCAGTGATAATCTTCACGATTCTGCTGTTACAAGTGTGCAGAATCACCGAAATCGCTGTTTTCGTGCTTTTGAATGCGAAAAACACGTGTTCTGGTGTTTTCAGCACTCCACAGTGCGTTTGATATGCGGAAACTACGATATCTTCGGTATCGTTGTTGTTTCCAGCTGAGATATGCATCTTCAGTGATAATCTTCATGATTCTGCTGTTACAAGTGTGCAGAATCACCGAAATCGCTGTTCTCGCGCTATTCAATGCGAAAAACACGTTTTCTGGTGTTTTCAGCACTCCACAATGCGTTTGAAATGCGGAAACTGCCATATCTTCGGTATCGTTGTTGTTTCCAGCTGAGATATGCATTAGCAGTGATAATCTTCACGATTCTGCTGTTACAAGTGTGCAGAATCACCGAAATCGCTGTTTTCGTGCTTTTGAATGCGAAAAACACGTTTTCTGGTGTTTTCAGCACTCCACAGTGCGTTTGATATGCGGAAACTACGATATCTTCGGTATCGTTGTTGTTTCCAGCTGAGAAATGCACTTTCAGTGATAATCTTCACGATTCTGCTGTTACAAGTGTGCAGAATCACCGAAATCGCTGTTTTCGTGCTTTTGAATGCGAAAAACACGTGTTCTGGTGTTTTCAGCACTCCACAGTGCGTTTGATATGCGGAAACTACGATATCTTCGGTATCGTTGTTGTTTCCAGCTGAGATATGCATCTTCAGTGATAATCTTCATGATTCTGCTGTTACAAGTGTGCAGAATCACCGAAATCGCTGTTCTCGCGCTATTCAATGCGAAAAACACGTTTTCTGGTGTTTTCAGCACTCCACAATGCGTTTGAAATGCGGAAACTGCCATATCTTCGGTATCGTTGTTGTTTCCAGCTGAGATATGCATTAGCAGTGATAATCTTCATGATTCTGCTGTTACAAGTGTGCAGAATCACCGAAATCGCTGTTCTCGCGCTATTCAATGCGAAAAACACGTTTTCTGGTGTTTTCAGCACTCCACAGTGCGTTTGATATGCGGAAACTACGATATCTTCGGTATCGTTGTTGTTTCCAGCTGAGAAATGCACTTTCAGTGATAATCTTCACGATTCTGCTGTTACAAGTGTGCAGAATCACCGAAATCGCTGTTTTCGTGCTTTTGAATGCGAAAAACACGTGTTCTGGTGTTTTCAGCACTCCACAGTGCGTTTGATATGCGGAAACTACGATATCTTCGGTATCGTTGTTGTTTCCAGCTGAGATATGCATCTTCAGTGATAATCTTCATGATTCTGCTGTTACAAGTGTGCAGAATCACCGAAATCGCTGTTCTCGCACTATTCAATGCGAAAAACACGTTTTCTGGTGTTTTCAGCACTCCACAATGCGTTTGAAATGCGGAAACTGCCATATCTTCGGTATCATTGTTGTTTCCAGCTGAGATATGCATTAGCAGTGATAATCTTCATGATTCTGCTGTTACAAGTGTGCAGAATCACCGAAATCGCTGTTCTCGCGCTATTCACTGCGAAAAACACGTTTTCTGGTGTTTTTAGCACTCCACAATGCGTTTGAAATGCGGAAACTGCCATATCTTCGGTATCGTTGTTGTTTCCAGCTGAGATATGCATTAGCAGTGATAATCTTCATGATTCTGCTGTTACAAGTGTGCAGAATCACCGAAATCGCTGTTTTCGTGCTTTTGAATGCGAAAAACACGTTTTCTGGTGTTTTCAGCACTCCACAGTGCGTTTGATATGCGGAAACTACGATATCTTCGGTATCGTTGTTGTTTCCAGCTGAGAAATGCACTTTCAGTGATAATCTTCACGATTCTGCTGTTACAAGTGTGCAGAATCACCGAAATCGCTGTTTTCGTGCTTTTGAATGCGAAAAACACGTGTTCTGGTGTTTTCAGCACTCCACAGTGCGTTTGATATGCGGAAACTACGATATCTTCGGTATCGTTGTTGTTTCCAGCTGAGATATGCATCTTCAGTGATAATCTTCATGATTCTGCTGTTACAAGTGTGCAGAATCACCGAAATCGCTGTTCTCGCGCTATTCAATGTGAAAAACACGTTTTCTGGTGTTTTCAGCACTCCACAATGCGTTAGAAATGCGGAAACTGCCATATCTTCGGTATCGTTGTTGTTTCCAGCTGAGATATGCATTAGCAGTGATAATCTTCATGATTCTGCTGTTACAAGTGTGCAGAATCACCGAAATCGCTGTTTTCGTGCTATTGAATGCGAAAAACACGTTTTCTGGTGTTTTCAGCACTCCACAGTGCGTTTGATATGCGGAAACTGCGATATCTTCGGTATCGTTGTTGTTTCCAGCTGAGATATGCACTTTCAGTGATAATCTTCACGATTCTGCTGTTACAAGTGTGCAGAATCACCGAAATCGCTGTTTTCGTGCTTTTGAATGCGAAAAACACGTTTTCTGGTGTTTTCAGCACTCAACAGTGCGTTTGATATGCGGAAACTACGATATCTTCGGTATCGTTGTTGTTTCCAGCTGAGATATGCACTTTCAGTGATAATCTTCACGATTCTGCTGTTACAAGTGTGCAGAATCACCGAAATCGCTGTTTTCGTGCTTTTGAATGCGAAAAACACGTTTTCTGGTGTTTTCAGCACTCCACAGTGCGTTTGATATGCGGAAACTACGATATCTTCGGTATCGTTGTTGTTTCCAGCTGAGATATGCACTTTCAGTGATAATCTTCACGATTCTGCTGTTACAAGTGTGCAGAATCACCGAAATCGCTGTTTTCGTGCTTTTGAATGCGAAAAACACGTGTTCTGGTGTTTTCAGCACTCCACAGTGCGTTTGATATGCGGAAACTACGATATCTTCGGTATCGTTGTTGTTTCCAGCTGAGACATGCACTTTCAGTGATAATCTTCACGATTCTGCTGTTACAAGTGTGCAGAATCACCGAAATCGCTGTTTTCGTGCTTTTGAATGCGAAAAACACGTTTTCTGGTGTTTTCGGCACTCCACAGTGCGTTTGATATGCGGAAACTGCGATATCTTCGGTATCGTTATTGTTTCCAGCTGAGATATGCACTTTCAGTGATAATCTTCACGATTCTGCTGTTACAAGTGTGCAGAATCACCGAAATCGCTGTTTTCGTGCTTTTGAATGCGAAAAACACGTTTTCTGGTGTTTTGAGCACTCCACAGTGCGTTTGATATGCGGAAACTACGATATCTTCGGTATCGTTGTTGTTTCCAGCTGAGAAATGCACTTTCAGTGATAATCTTCACGATTCTGCTGTTACAAGTGTGCAGAATCACCGAAATCGCTGTTTTCGTGCTTTTGAATGCGAAAAACACGTTTTCTGGTGTTTTCAGCACTCCACAGTGCGTTTGATATGCGGAAACTACGATATCTTCGGTATCGTTGTTGTTTCCAGCTGAGAAATGCACTTTCAGTGATAATCTTCACGATTCTGCTGTTACAAGTGTGCAGAATCACCGAAATCGCTGTTTTCGTGCTTTTGAATGCGAAAAACACGTGTTCTGGTGTTTTCAGCACTCCACAGTGCGTTTGATATGCGGAAACTACGATATCTTCGGTATCGTTGTTGTTTCCAGCTGAGATATGCATCTTCAGTGATAATCTTCATGATTCTGCTGTTACAAGTGTGCAGAATCACCGAAATCGCTGTTCTCGCGCTATTCAATGCGAAAAACACGTTTTCTGGTGTTTTCAGCACTCCACAATGCGTTTGAAATGCGGAAACTGCCATATCTTCGGTATCGTTGTTGTATCCAGCTGAGATATGCATTAGCAGTGATAATCTTCATGATTCTGCTGTTACAAGTGTGCAGAATCACCGAAATCGCTGTTTTCGCGCTATTCAATGCGAAAAACACGTTTTCTGGTGTTTTCAACACTCCACAGTGCGTTTGATATGCGGAAACTGCGATATCTTCGGTATCGTTGTTGTTTCCAGCTGAGACATGCATTTTCAGTGATAATCTTCATGATTCTGCTGTTACAAGTGTGCAGAATCACCGAAATCGCTGTTTTCGTGCTATTGAATGCGAAAAACACGTTTTCTGGTGTTTTCAGCACTCCACAGTGCGTTTGATATGCGGAAACTGCGATATCTTCGGTATCGTTGTTGTTTCCAGCTGAGATATGCACTTTCAGTGATAATCTTCACGATTCTGCTGTTACAAGTGTGCAGAATCACCGAAATCGCTGTTTTCGTGCTTTTGAATGCGAAAAACACGTTTTCTGGTGTTTTCAGCACTCCACAGTGCGTTTGATATGCGGAAACTACGATATCTTCGGTATCGTTGTTGTTTCCAGCTGAGAAATGCACTTTCAGTGATAATCTTCACGATTCTGCTGTTACAAGTGTGCAGAATCACCGAAATCGCTGTTTTCGTGCTTTTGAATGCGAAAAACACGTGTTCTGGTGTTTTCAGCACTCCACAGTGCGTTTGATATGCGGAAACTACGATATCTTCGGTATCGTTGTTGTTTCCAGCTGAGATATGCATCTTCAGTGATAATCTTCATGATTCTGCTGTTACAAGTGTGCAGAATCACCGAAATCGCTGTTCTCGCGCTATTCAATGCGAAAAACACGTTTTCTGGTGTTTTCAGCACTCCACAATGCGTTTGAAATGCGGAAACTGCCATATCTTCGGTATCGTTGTTGTATCCAGCTGAGATATGCATTAGCAGTGATAATCTTCATGATTCTGCTGTTACAAGTGTGCAGAATCACCGAAATCGCTGTTTTCGCGCTATTCAATGCGAAAAACACGTTTTCTGGTGTTTTCAACACTCCACAGTGCGTTTGATATGCGGAAACTGCGATATCTTCGGTATCGTTGTTGTTTCCAGCTGAGACATGCATTTTCAGTGATAATCTTCATGATTCTGCTGTTACAAGTGTGCAGAATCACCGAAATCGCTGTTTTCGTGCTATTGAATGCGAAAAACACGTTTTCTGGTGTTTTCAGCACTCCACAGTGCGTTTGATATGCGGAAACTGCGATATCTTCGGTATCGTTGTTGTTTCCAGCTGAGATATGCACTTTCAGTGATAATCTTCACGATTCTGCTGTTACAAGTGTGCAGAATCACCGAAATCGCTGTTTTCGTGCTTTTGAATGCGAAAAACACGTGTTCTGGTGTTTTCAGCACTCCACAGTGCGTTTGATATGCGGAAACTACGATATCTTCGGTATCGTTGTTGTTTCCAGCTGAGATATGCATCTTCAGTGATAATCTTCAAGATTCTGCTGTTACAAGTGTGCAGAATCACCGAAATCGCTGTTCTCGCGCTATTCAATGCGAAAAACACGTTTTCTGGTGTTTTCAGCACTCCACTATGCGTTTGAAATGCGGAAACTGCCATATCTTCGGTATCGTTGTTGTTTCCAGCTGAGATATGCATTAGCTGTGATAATCTTCATGATTCTGCTGTTACAAGTGTGCAGAATCACCGAAATCGCTGTTCTCGCGCTATTCAATGCGAAAAACACGTTTTCTGGTGTTTTCAGCACTCCACAATGCGTTTGAAATGCGGAAACTGCCATATCTTCGGTATCGTTGTTGTATCCAGCTGAGATATGCATTAGCAGTGATAATCTTCATGATTCTGCTGTTACAAGTGTGCAGAATCACCGAAATCGCTGTTTTCGCGCTATTCAATGCGAAAAACACGTTTTCTGGTGTTTTCAACACTCCACAGTGCGTTTGATATGCGGAAACTGCGATATCTTCGGTATCGTTGTTGTTTCCAGCTGAGACATGCACTTTCAGTGATAATCTTCACGATTCTGCTGTTACAAGTGTGCAGAATCACCGAAATCGCTGTTTTCGTGCTTTTGAATGCGAAAAACACGTGTTCTGGTGTTTTCAGCACTCCACAGTGCGTTTGATATGCGGAAACTACGATATCTTCGGTATCGTTGTTGTTTCCAGCTGAGATATGCATCTTCAGTGATAATCTTCAAGATTCTGCTGTTACAAGTGTGCAGAATCACCGAAATCGCTGTTTTCGTGCTTTTGAATGCGAAAAACACGTGTTCTGGTGTTTTCAGCACTCCACAGTGCGTTTGATATACGGAAACTACGATATCTTCGGTATCGTTGTTGTTTCCAGCTGAGACATGCACTTTCAGTGATAATCTTCACGATTCTGCTGTTACAAGTGTGCAGAATCACCGAAATCGCTGTTTTCGTGCTTTTGAATGCGAAAAACACGTTTTCTGGTGTTTTCGGCACTCCACAGTGCGTTTGATATGCGGAAACTGCGATATCTTCGGTATCGTTATTGTTTCCAGCTGAGATATGCACTTTCAGTGATAATCTTCACGATTCTGCTGTTACAAGTGTGCAGAATCACCGAAATCGCTGTTTTCGTGCTTTTGAATGCGAAAAACACGTTTTCTGGTGTTTTCAGCACTCCACAGTGCGTTTGATATGCGGAAACTACGATATCTTCGGTATCGTTGTTGTTTCCAGCTGAGAAATGCACTTTCAGTGATAATCTTCACGATTCTGCTGTTACAAGTGTGCAGAATCACCGAAATCGCTGTTTTCGTGCTTTTGAATGCGAAAAACACGTGTTCTGGTGTTTTCAGCACTCCACAGTGCGTTTGATATGCGGAAACTACGATATCTTCGGTATCGTTGTTGTTTCCAGCTGAGATATGCATCTTCAGTGATAATCTTCATGATTCTGCTGTTACAAGTGTGCAGAATCACCGAAATCGCTGTTCTCGCGCTATTCAATGCGAAAAACACGTTTTCTGGTGTTTTCAGCACTCCACAATGCGTTTGAAATGCGGAAACTGCCATATCTTCGGTATCGTTGTTGTTTCCAGCTGAGATATGCATTAGCAGTGATAATCTTCATGATTCTGCTGTTACAAGTGTGCAGAATCACCGAAATCGCTGTTCTCGCGCTACTCAATGCGAAAAACACGTTTTCTGGTGTTTTCAGCACTCCACAGTGCGTTTGATATGCGGAAACTACGATATCTTCGGTATCGTTGTTGTTTCCAGCTGAGAAATGCACTTTCAGTGATAATCTTCACGATTCTGCTGTTACAAGTGTGCAGAATCACCGAAATCGCTGTTTTCGTGCTTTTGAATGTGAAAAACACGTGTTCTGGTGTTTTCAGCACTCCACAGTGCGTTTGATATGCGGAAACTACGATATCTTCGGTATCGTTGTTGTTTCCAGCTGAGATATGCATCTTCAGTGATAATCTTCATGATTCTGCTGTTACAAGTGTGCAGAATCACCGAAATCGCTGTTCTCGCACTGTTCAATGCGAAAAACACGTTTTCTGGTGTTTTCAGCACTCCACAGTGCGATTGATATGCGGAAACTGCGATATCTTCGGTATCGTTGTTGTTTCCAGCTGAGATATGCACTTTCAGTGATAATCTTCACGATTCTGCTGTTACAAGTGTGCAGAATCACCGAAATCGCTGTTTTCGTGCTTTTGAATGCGAAAAACACGTTTTCTGGTGTTTTCAGCACTCCACAGTGCGTTTGATATGCGGAAACTACGATATCTTCGGTAGCGTTGTTGTTTCCAGCTGAGATATGCACTTTCAGTGATAATCCTCACGATTCTGCTGTTACAAGTGTGCAGAATCACCGAAATCGCTGTTTTCGTGCTTTTGAATGCGAAAAACACGTGTTCTGGTGTTTTCAGCACTCCACAGTGCGTTTGATATGCGGAAACTACGATATCTTCGGTATCGTTGTTGTTTCCAGCTGAGATATGCACTTTCAGTGATAATCTTCACGATTCTGCTGTTACAAGTGTGCAGAATCACCGAAATCGCTGTTTTCGTGCTTTTGAATGCGAAAAACACGTTTTCTGGTGTTTTCAGCACGCCACAGTGCGTTTGATATGCGGAAACTGCGATATCTTCGGTATCGTTGTTGTTTCCAGCTGAGACATGCATTAGCAGTGATAATCTTCATGATTCTGCTGTTACAAGTGTGCAGAATCACCGAAAACGCTGTTTTCGTGCTTTTGAATGCGAAAAACACGTTTTCTGGTGTTTTCAGCACTCCACAGTGCGTTTGATATGCGGAAACTGCGATATCTTCGGTATCGTTGTTGTTTCCAGCTGAGATATGCACTTTCAGTGATAATCTTCACGATTCTGCTGTTACAAGTGTGCAGAATCACCGAAATCGCTGTTTTCGTGCTTTTGAATGCGCAAAACACGTTTTCTGGTGTTTTCTGCACTCCACAGTGCGATTGATATGCGGAAACTGCGATATCTTCGGTATCGTTGTTGTTTCCAGCTGAGATATGCACTTTCAGTGATAATCTTCACGATTCTGCTGTTACAAGTGTGCAGAATCACCGAAATCGCTGTTTTCGTGCTTTTGAATGCGAAAAACACGTTTTCTGGTGTTTTCAGCACTCCACAGTGCGTTTGATATGCGGAAACTGCGATATCTTCGGTATCGTTGTTGTTTCCAGCTGAGATATGCACTTTCAGTGATAATCTTCACGATTCTGCTGTTACAAGTGTGCAGAATCACCGAAAACGCTGTTTTCGTGCTTTTGAATGCGAAAAACACGTTTTCTGGTGTTTTCAGCACGCCACAGTGCGTTTGATATGCGGAAACTGCGATATCTTCGGTATCGTTGTTGTTTCCAGCTGAGACATGCATTAGCAGTGATAATCTTCATGATTCTGCTGTTACAAGTGTGCAGAATCACCGAAAACGCTGTTTTCGTGCTTTTGAATGCGAAAAACACGTTTTCTGGTGTTTTCAGCACTCCACAGTGCGTTTGATATGCGGAAACTGCGATATCTTCGGTATCGTTGTTGTTTCCAGCTGAGATATGCACTTTCAGTGATAATCTTCACGATTCTGCTGTTACAAGTGTGCAGAATCACCGAAATCGCTGTTTTCGTGCTTTTGAATGCGCAAAACACGTTTTCTGGTGTTTTCAGCACTCCACAGTGCGATTGATATGCGGAAACTGCGATATCTTCGGTATCGTTGTTGTTTCCAGCTGAGATATGCACTTTCAGTGATAATCTTCACGATTCTGCTGTTACAAGTGTGCAGAATCACCGAAATCGCTGTTTTCGTGCTTTTGAATGCGAAAAACACGTTTTCTGGTGTTTTCAGCACTCCACAGTGCGTTTGATATGCGGAAACTGCGATATCTTCGGTATCGTTGTTGTTTCCAGCTGAGATATGCACTTTCAGTGATAATCTTCACGATTCTGCTGTTACAAGTGTGCAGAATCACCGAAATCGCTGTTTTCGTGCTTTTGAATGCGCAAAACACGTTTTCTGGTGTTTTCAGCACTCCACAGTGCGATTGATATGCGGAAACTGCGATATCTTCGGTATCGTTGTTGTTTCCAGCTGAGATATGCACTTTCAGTGATAATCTTCACGATTCTGCTGTTACAAGTGTGCAGAATCACCGAAATCGCTGTTTTCGTGCTTTTGAATGCGAAAAACACGTTTTCTGGTGTTTTCAGCACTCCACAGTGCGTTTGATATGCGGAAACTACGATATCTTCGGTAGCGTTGTTGTTTCCAGCTGAGATATGCACTTTCAGTGATAATCCTCACGATTCTGCTGTTACAAGTGTGCAGAATCACCGAAATCGCTGTTTTCGTGCTTTTGAATGCGAAAAACACGTGTTCTGGTGTTTTCAGCACTCCACAGTGCGTTTGATATGCGGAAACTACGATATCTTCGGTATCGTTGTTGTTTCCAGCTGAGACATGCATTTTCAGTGATAATCTTCATGATTCTGCTGTTATAAGTGTGCAGAATCACCGAAATCGCTGTTTTCGTGCTTTTGAATGCGAAAAACACGTTTTCTGGTGTTTTCAGCACTCCACAGTGCGTTTGATATGCGGAAACTACGATATCTTCGGTATCGTTGTTGTTTCCAGCTGAGATATGCACTTTCAGTGATAATCTTCACGATTCTGCTGTTACAAGTGTGCAGAATCACCGAAATCGCTGTTCTCGCGCTATTCAATGCGAAAAACACGTTTTCTGGTGTTTTCAGCACTCCACAGTGCGTTTGAAATGCGGAAACTGCCATATCTTCGGTATCGTTGTTGTTTCCAGCTGAGATATGCATTAGCAGTGATAATCTTCATGATTCTGCTGTTACAAGTGTGCAGAATCACCGAAATCGCTGTTTTCGCGCTATTCAATGCGAAAAACACGTTTTCTGGTGTTTTCAGCACTCCACAGTGCGTTTGATATGCGGAAACTGCGATATCTTCGGTATCGTTGTTGTTTCCAGCTGAGACATGCATTTTCAGTGATAATCTTCACGATTCTGCTGTTACAAGTGTGCAGAATCACCGAAAACTCTGTTTTCGTGCTTTTGAATGCGAAAAACACGTTTTCTGGTGTTTTCAGCACGCCACAGTGCGTTTGATATGCGGAAACTGCGATATCTTCGGTATCGTTGTTGTTTCCAGCTGAGACATGCATTAGCAGTGATAATCTTCATGATTCTGCTGTTACAAGTGTGCAGAATCACCGAAAACGCTGTTTTCGTGCTTTTGAATGCGAAAAACACGTTTTCTGGTGTTTTCAGCACTCCACAGTGCGTTTGATATGCGGAAACTGCGATATCTTCGGTATCGTTGTTGTTTCCAGCTGAGATATGCACTTTCAGTGATAATCTTCACGATTCTGCTGTTACAAGTGTGCAGAATCACCGAAATCGCTGTTTTCGTGCTTTTGAATGCGCAAAACACGTTTTCTGGTGTTTTCAGCACTCCACAGTGCGTTTGATATGCGGAAACTGCGATATCTTCGGTATCGTTGTTGTTTCCAGCTGAGATATGCACTTTCAGTGATAATCTTCACGATTCTGCTGTTACAAGTGTGCAGAATCACCGAAATCGCTGTTTTCGTGCTTTTGAATGCGAAAAACACGTTTTCTGGTGTTTTCAGCACTCCACAGTGCGTTTGATATGCGGAAACTACGATATCTTCGGTATCGTTGTTGTTTCCAGCTCAGATATGCACTTTCAGTGATAATCCTCACGATTCTGCTGTTACAAGTCTGCAGAATCACCGAAATCGCTGTTTTCGTGCTTTTGAATGCGAAAAACACGTGTTCTGGTGTTTTCAGCACTCCACAGTGCGTTTGATATGCGGAAACTACGATATCTTCGGTATCGTTGTTGTTTCCAGCTGAGATATGCATCTTCAGTGATAATCTTCATGATTCTGCTGTTACAAGTGTGCAGAATCACCGAAATCGTTGTTCTCGCGCTATTCAATGCGAAAAACACGTTTTCTGGTGTTTTCAGCACTCCACAGTGCGTTTCAAATGCGGAAACTGCCATATCTTCGGTATCGTTGTTGTTTCCAGCTGAGATATGCATTAGCAGTGATAATCTTCATGATTCTGCTGTTACAAGTGTGCAGAATCACCGAAATCGCTGTTTTCGTGCTTTTGAATGCGAAAAACACGTTTTCTGGTGTTTTCAGCACTCCACAGTGCGTTTGATATGCGGAAACTGCGATATCTTCGGTATCGTTGTTGTTTCCAGCTGAGATATGCACTTTCAGTGATAATCTTCACGATTCTGCTGTTACAAGTGTGCAGAATCACCGAAATCGCTGTTTTCGTGCTTTTGAATGCGAAAAACACGTTTTCTGGTGTTTTCAGCACTCCACAGTGCGTTTGATATGCGGAAACTGCGATATCTTCGGTATCGTTGTTGTTTCCAGCTGAGATATGCACTTTCAGTGATAATCTTCACGATTCTGCTGTTACAAGTGTGCAGAATCACCGAAATCGCTGTTTTCGTGCTTTTGAATGCGAAAAACACGTTTTCTGGTGTTTTCAGCACTCCACAGTGCGTTTGATATGCGGAAACTACGATATCTTCGGTATCGTTGTTGTTTCCAGCTGAGATATGCACTTTCAGTGATAATCCTCACGATTCTGCTGTTACAAGTGTGCAGAATCACCGAAATCGCTGTTTTCGTGCTTTTGAATGCGAAAAACACGTGTTCTGGTGTTTTCAGCACTCCACAGTGCGTTTGATATGCGGAAACTACGATATCTTCGGTATCGTTGTTGTTTCCAGCTGAGATATGCATCTTCAGTGATAATCTTCATGATTCTGCTGTTACAAGTGTGCAGAATCACCGAAATCGTTGTTCTCGCGCTATTCAATGCGAAAAACACGTTTTCTGGTGTTTTCAGCACTCCACAGTGCGTTTGATATGCGGAAACTGCGATATCTTCGGTATCGTTGTTGTTTCCAGCTGAGATATGCACTTTCAGTGATAATCTTCACGATTCTGCTGTTACAAGTGTGCAGAATCACCGAAATCGCTGTTTTCGTGCTTTTGAATGCGAAAAACACGTTTTCTGGTGTTTTCAGCACTCCACAGTGCGTTTGATATGCGGAAACTGCGATATCTTCGGTATCGTTGTTGTTTCCAGCTGAGATATGCACTTTCAGTGATAATCTTCACGATTCTGCTGTTACAAGTGTGCAGAATCACCGAAATCGCTGTTTTCGTGCTTTTGAATGCGAAAAACACGTTTTCTGGTGTTTTCAGCACTCCACAGTGCGTTTGATATGCGGAAACTACGATATCTTCGGTATCGTTGTTGTTTCCAGCTGAGATATGCACTTTCAGTGATAATCCTCACGATTCTGCTGTTACAAGTGTGCAGAATCACCGAAATCGCTGTTTTCGTGCTTTTGAATGCGAAAAACACGTGTTCTGGTGTTTTCAGCACTCCACAGTGCGTTTGATATGCGGAAACTACGATATCTTCGGTATCGTTGTTGTTTCCAGCTGAGATATGCATCTTCAGTGATAATCTTCATGATTCTGCTGTTACAAGTGTGCAGAATCACCGAAATCGCTGTTCTCGCGCTATTCAATGCGAAAAACACGTTTTCTGGTGTTTTCAGCACTCCACAGTGCGTTTCAAATGCGGAAACTGCCATATCTTCGGTATCGTTGTTGTTTCCAGCTGAGATATGCATTAGCTGTGATAATCTTCATGATTCTGCTGTTACAAGTGTGCAGAATCACCGAAATCGCTGTTTTCGCGCTATTCGATGCGAAAAACACGTTTTCTGGTGTTTTCAACACTCCACAGTGCGTTTGATATGCGGAAACTGCGATATCTTCGGTATCGTTGTTGTTTCCAGCTGAGGTATGCACTTTCAGTGATAATCTTCACGCTTCTGCTGTTACAAGTGTGCAGAATCACCGAAAACGCTGTTTTCGTGCTTTTGAATGCGAAAAACACGTTTTCTGGTGTTTTCAGCACTCCACAGTGCGTTTGATATGCGGAAACTGCGATATCTTCGGTATCGTTGTTGTTTCCAGCTGAGATATGCACATTCAGTGATAATCTTCACGATTCTGCTGTTACAAGTGTGCAGAATCACCGAAATCGCTGTTTTCGTGCTTTTGAATGCGAAAAACACGTTTTCTGGTGTTTTCAGCACTCCACAGTGCGTTTGATATGCGGAAACTACGATATCTTCGGTATCGTTGTTGTTTCCAGCTGAGACATGCATTTTCAGTGATAATCTTCATGATTCTGCTGTTACAAGTGTGCAGAATCACCGAAATCGCTGTTTTCGTGCTTTTGAATGCGAAAAACACGTTTTCTGGTGTTTTCAGCACTCCACAGTGCGTTTGATATGCGGAAACTGCGATATCTTCGGTATCGTTGTTGTTTCCAGCTGAGATATGCACTTTCAGTGATAATCTTCACGATTCTGCTGTTACAAGTGTGCAGAATCACCGAAATCGCTGTTTTCGTGCTTTTGAATGCGAAAAACACGTTTTCTGGTGTTTTCAGCACTCCACAGTGCGTTTGATATGCGGAAACTGCGATATCTTCGGTATCGTTGTTGTTTCCAGCTGAGATATGCACTTTCAGTGATAATCTTCACGATTCTGCTGTTACAAGTGTGCAGAATCACCGAAATCGCTGTTTTCGTGCTTTTGAATGCGAAAAACACGTTTTCTGGTGTTTTCAGCACTCCACAGTGCGTTTGATATGCGGAAACTACGATATCTTCGGTATCGTTGTTGTTTCCAGCTGAGATATGCACTTTCAGTGATAATCCTCACGATTCTGCTGTTACAAGTGTGCAGAATCACCGAAATCGCTGTTTTCGTGCTTTTGAATGCGAAAAACACGTGTTCTGGTGTTTTCAGCACTCCACAGTGCGTTTGATATGCGGAAACTACGATATCTTCGGTATCGTTGTTGTTTCCAGCTGAGATATGCATCTTCAGTGATAATCTTCATGATTCTGCTGTTACAAGTGTGCAGAATCACCGAAATCGTTGTTCTCGCGCTATTCAATGCGAAAAACACGTTTTCTGGTGTTTTCAGCACTCCACAGTGCGTTTGATATGCGGAAACTGCGATATCTTCGGTATCGTTGTTGTTTCCAGCTGAGATATGCACTTTCAGTGATAATCTTCACGATTCTGCTGTTACAAGTGTGCAGAATCACCGAAATCGCTGTTTTCGTGCTTTTGAATGCGAAAAACACGTTTTCTGGTGTTTTCAGCACTCCACAGTGCGTTTGATATGCGGAAACTGCGATATCTTCGGTATCGTTGTTGTTTCCAGCTGAGATATGCACTTTCAGTGATAATCTTCACGATTCTGCTGTTACAAGTGTGCAGAATCACCGAAATCGCTGTTTTCGTGCTTTTGAATGCGAAAAACACGTTTTCTGGTGTTTTCAGCACTCCACAGTGCGTTTGATATGCGGAAACTACGATATCTTCGGTATCGTTGTTGTTTCCAGCTGAGATATGCACTTTCAGTGATAATCCTCACGATTCTGCTGTTACAAGTGTGCAGAATCACCGAAATCGCTGTTTTCGTGCTTTTGAATGCGAAAAACACGTGTTCTGGTGTTTTCAGCACTCCACAGTGCGTTTGATATGCGGAAACTGCGATATCTTCGGTATCGTTGTTGTTTCCAGCTGAGATATGCACTTTCAGTGATAATCTTCACGATTCTGCTGTTACAAGTGTGCAGAATCACCGAAATCGCTGTTTTCGTGCTTTTGAATGCGAAAAACACGTTTTCTGGTGTTTTCAGCACTCCACAGTGCGTTTGATATGCGGAAACTGCGATATCTTCGGTATCGTTGTTGTTTCCAGCTGAGATATGCACTTTCAGTGATAATCTTCACGATTCTGCTGTTACAAGTGTGCAGAATCACCGAAATCGCTGTTTTCGTGCTTTTGAATGCGAAAAACACGTTTTCTGGTGTTTTCAGCACTCCACAGTGCGTTTGATATGCGGAAACTACGATATCTTCGGTATCGTTGTTGTTTCCAGCTGAGATATGCACTTTCAGTGATAATCCTCACGATTCTGCTGTTACAAGTGTGCAGAATCACCGAAATCGCTGTTTTCGTGCTTTTGAATGCGAAAAACACGTGTTCTGGTGTTTTCAGCACTCCACAGTGCGTTTGATATGCGGAAACTACGATATCTTCGGTATCGTTGTTGTTTCCAGCTGAGATATGCATCTTCAGTGATAATCTTCATGATTCTGCTGTTACAAGTGTGCAGAATCACCGAAATCGCTGTTTTCGTGCTTTTGAATGCGAAAAACACGTTTTCTGGTGTTTTCAGCACTCCACAGTGCGTTTGATATGCGGAAACTGCGATATCTTCGGTATCGTTGTTGTTTCCAGCTGAGATATGCACTTTCAGTGATAATCTTCACGATTCTGCTGTTACAAGTGTGCAGAATCACCGAAATCGCTGTTTTCGTGCTTTTGAATGCGAAAAACACGTTTTCTGGTGTTTTCAGCACTCCACAGTGCGTTTGATATGCGGAAACTACGATATCTTCGGTATCGTTGTTGTTTCCAGCTGAGATATGCACTTTCAGTGATAATCCTCACGATTCTGCTGTTACAAGTGTGCAGAATCACCGAAATCGCTGTTTTCGTGCTTTTGAATGCGAAAAACACGTGTTCTGGTGTTTTCAGCACTCCACAGTGCGTTTGATATGCGGAAACTACGATATCTTCGGTATCGTTGTTGTTTCCAGCTGAGATATGCATCTTCAGTGATAATCTTCATGATTCTGCTGTTACAAGTGTGCAGAATCACCGAAATCGCTGTTCTCGCGCTATTCAATGCGAAAAACACGTTTTCTGGTGTTTTCAGCACTCCACAGTGCGTTTCAAATGCGGAAACTGCCATATCTTCGGTATCGTTGTTGTTTCCAGCTGAGATATGCATTAGCTGTGATAATCTTCATGATTCTGCTGTTACAAGTGTGCAGAATCACCGAAATCGCTGTTTTCGCGCTATTCAATGCGAAAAACACGTTTTCTGGTGTTTTCAACACTCCACAGTGCGTTTGATATGCGGAAACTGCGATATCTTCGGTATCGTTGTTGTTTCCAGCTGAGGTATGCACTTTCAGTGATAATCTTCACGATTCTGCTGTTACAAGTGTGCAGAATCACCGAAAACGCTGTTTTCGTGCTTTTGAATGCGAAAAACACGTTTTCTGGTGTTTTCAGCACTCCACAGTGCGTTTGATATGCGGAAACTGCGATATCTTCGGTATCGTTGTTGTTTCCAGCTGAGATATGCACATTCAGTGATAATCTTCACGATTCTGCTGTTACAAGTGTGCAGAATCACCGAAATCGCTGTTTTCGTGCTTTTGAATGCGAAAAACACGTTTTCTGGTGTTTTCAGCACTCCACAGTGCGTTTGATATGCGGAAACTACGATATCTTCGGTATCGTTGTTGTTTCCAGCTGAGACATGCATTTTCAGTGATAATCTTCATGATTCTGCTGTTACAAGTGTGCAGAATCACCGAAATCGCTGTTTTCGTGCTTTTGAATGCGAAAAACACGTTTTCTGGTGTTTTCAGCACTCCACAGTGCGTTTGATATGCGGAAACTGCGATATCTTCGGTATCGTTGTTGTTTCCAGCTGAGATATGCACTTTCAGTGATAATCTTCACGATTCTGCTGTTACAAGTGTGCAGAATCACCGAAATCGCTGTTTTCGTGCTTTTGAATGCGAAAAACACGTTTTCTGGTGTTTTCAGCACTCCACAGTGCGTTTGATATGCGGAAACTGCGATATCTTCGGTATCGTTGTTGTTTCCAGCTGAGATATGCACTTTCAGTGATAATCTTCACGATTCTGCTGTTACAAGTGTGCAGAATCACCGAAATCGCTGTTTTCGTGCTTTTGAATGCGAAAAACACGTTTTCTGGTGTTTTCAGCACTCCACAGTGCGTTTGATATGCGGAAACTGCGATATCTTCGGTATCGTTGTTGTTTCCAGCTGAGATATGCACTTTCAGTGATAATCTTCACGATTCTGCTGTTACAAGTGTGCAGAATCACCGAAATCGCTGTTTTCGTGCTTTTGAATGCGAAAAACACGTTTTCTGGTGTTTTCAGCACTCCACAGTGCGTTTGATATGCGGAAACTGCGATATCTTCGGTATCGTTGTTGTTTCCAGCTGAGATATGCACTTTCAGTGATAATCTTCACGATTCTGCTGTTACAAGTGTGCAGAATCACCGAAAACGCTGTTTTCGTGCTTTTGAATGCGAAAAACACGTTTTCTGGTGTTTTCAGCACTCCACAGTGCGTTTGATATGCGGAAACTGCGATATCTTCGGTATCGTTGTTGTTTCCAGCTGAGATATGCACATTCAGTGATAATCTTCACGATTCTGCTGTTACAAGTGTGCAGAATCACCGAAATCGCTGTTTTCGTGCTTTTGAATGCGAAAAACACGTTTTCTGGTGTTTTCAGCACTCCACAGTGCGTTTGATATGCGGAAACTACGATATCTTCGGTATCGTTGTTGTTTCCAGCTGAGACATGCATTTTCAGTGATAATCTTCATGATTCTGCTGTTACAAGTGTGCAGAATCACCGAAATCGCTGTTTTCGTGCTTTTGAATGCGAAAAACACGTTTTCTGGTGTTTTCAGCACTCCACAGTGCGTTTGATATGCGGAAACTACGATATCTTCGGTATCGTTGTTGTTTCCAGCTGAGATATGCACTTTCAGTGATAATCTTCACGATTCTGCTGTTACAAGTGTGCAGAATCACCGAAATCGCTGTTCTCGCGCTATTCAATGCGAAAAACACGTTTTCTGGTGTTTTCAGCACTCCACAGTGCGTTTGAAATGCGGAAACTGCCATATCTTCGGTATCGTTGTTGTTTCCAGCTGAGATATGCATTAGCAGTGATAATCTTCATGATTCTGCTGTTACAAGTGTGCAGAATCACCGAAATCGCTGTTTTCGCGCTATTCAATGCGAAAAACACGTTTTCTGGTGTTTTCAACACTCCACAGTGCGTTTGATATGCGGAAACTGCGATATCTTCGGTATCGTTGTTGTTTCCAGCTGAGATATGCACTTTCAGTGATAATCTTCACGATTCTGCTGTTACAAGTGTGCAGAATCACCGAAAACGCTGTTTTCGTGCTTTTGAATGCGAAAAACACGTTTTCTGGTGTTTTCAGCACGCCACAGTGCGTTTGATATGCGGAAACTGCGATATCTTCGGTATCGTTGTTGTTTCCAGCTGAGACATGCATTTTCAGTGATAATCTTCATGATTCTGCTGTTACAAGTGTGCAGAATCACCGAAATCGCTGTTTTCGTGCTATTGAATGCGAAAAACACGTTTTCTGGTGTTTTCAGCACTCCACAGTGCGTTTGATATGCGGAAACTGCGATATCTTCGGTATCGTTGTTGTTTCCAGCTGAGACATGCATTTTCAGTGATAATCTTCACGATTCTGCTGTTACAAGTGTGCAGAATCACCGAAAACGCTGTTTTCGTGCTTTTGAATGCGAAAAACACGTTTTCTGGTGTTTTCAGCACGCCACAGTGCGTTTGATATGCGGAAACTGCGATATCTTCGGTATCGTTGTTGTTTCCAGCTGAGACATGCATTAGCAGTGATAATCTTCATGATTCTGCTGTTACAAGTGTGCAGAATCACCGAAAACGCTGTTTTCGTGCTTTTGAATGCGAAAAACACGTTTTCTGGTGTTTTCAGCACTCCACAGTGCGTTTGATATGCGGAAACTGCGATATCTTCGGTATCGTTGTTGTTTCCAGCTGAGATATGCACTTTCAGTGATAATCTTCACGATTCTGCTGTTACAAGTGTGCAGAATCACCGAAATCGCTGTTTTCGTGCTTTTGAATGCGAAAAACACGTTTTCTGGTGTTTTCAGCACTCCACAGTGCGTTTGATATGCGGAAACTGCGATATCTTCGGTATCGTTGTTGTTTCCAGCTGAGATATGCACTTTCAGTGATAATCTTCACGATTCTGCTGTTACAAGTGTGCAGAATCACCGAAATCGCTGTTTTCGTGCTTTTGAATGCGAAAAACACGTTTTCTGGTGTTTTCAGCACTCCACAGTGCGTTTGATATGCGGAAACTACGATATCTTCGGTATCGTTGTTGTTTCCAGCTGAGATATGCACTTTCAGTGATAATCCTCACGATTCTGCTGTTACAAGTGTGCAGAATCACCGAAATCGCTGTTTTCGTGCTTTTGAATGCGAAAAACACGTGTTCTGGTGTTTTCAGCACTCCACAGTGCGTTTGATATGCGGAAACTACGATATCTTCGGTATCGTTGTTGTTTCCAGCTGAGATATGCATCTTCAGTGATAATCTTCATGATTCTGCTGTTACAAGTGTGCAGAATCACCGAAATCGCTGTTCTCGCGCTATTCAATGCGAAAAACACGTTTTCTGGTGTTTTCAGCACTCCACAGTGCGTTTCAAATGCGGAAACTGCCATATCTTCGGTATCGTTGTTGTTTCCAGCTGAGATATGCATTAGCAGTGATAATCTTCATGATTCTGCTGTTACAAGTGTGCAGAATCACCGAAATCGCTGTTTTCGCGCTATTCAATGCGAAAAACACGTTTTCTGGTGTTTTCAACACTCCACAGTGCGTTTGATATGCGGAAACTGCGATATCTTCGGTATCGTTGTTGTTTCCAGCTGAGATATGCACTGTCAGTGATAATCTTCACGATTCTGCTGTTACAAGTGTGCAGAATCACCGAAATCGCTGTTTTCGTGCTTTTGAATGCGAAAAACACGTTTTCTGGTGTTTTCAGCACTCCACAGTGCGTTTGATATGCGGAAACTACGATATCTTCGGTATCGTTGTTGTTTCCAGCTGAGACATGCATTTTCAGTGATAATCTTCATGATTCTGCTGTTACAAGTGTGCAGAATCACCGAAATCGCTGTTTTCGTGCTTTTGAATGCGAAAAACACGTTTTCTGGTGTTTTCAGCACTCCACAGTGCGTTTGATATGCGGAAACTACGATATCTTCGGTATCGTTGTTGTTTCCAACTGAGATATGCACTTTCAGTGATAATCTTCACGATTCTGCTGTTACAAGTGTGCAGAATCACCGAAATCGCTGTTCTCGCGCTATTCAATGCGAAAAACACGTTTTCTGGTGTTTTCAGCACTCCACAGTGCGTTTGAAATGCGGAAACTGCCATATCTTCGGTATCGTTGTTGTTTCCAGCTGAGATATGCATTAGCAGTGATAATCTTCATGATTCTGCTGTTACAAGTGTGCAGAATCACCGAAATCGCTGTTTTCGCGCTATTCAATGCGAAAAACACGTTTTCTGGTGTTTTCAACACTCCACAGTGCGTTTGATATGCGGAAACTGCGATATCTTCGGTATCGTTGTTGTTTCCAGCTGAGATATGCACTTTCAGTGATAATCTTCACGATTCTGCTGTTACAAGTGTGCAGAATCACCGAAAACGCTGTTTTCGTGCTTTTGAATGCGAAAAACACGTTTTCTGGTGTTTTCAGCACTCCACAGTGCGTTTGATATGCGGAAACTGCGATATCTTCGGTATCGTTGTTGTTTCCAGCTGAGACATGCATTTTCAGTGATAATCTTCATGATTCTGCTGTTACAAGTGTGCAGAATCACCGAAATCGCTGTTTTCGTGCTATTGAATGCGAAAAACACGTTTTCTGGTGTTTTCAGCACTCCACAGTGCGTTTGATATGCGGAAACTGCGATATCTTCGGTATCGTTGTTGTTTCCAGCTGAGATATGCACTTTCAGTGATAATCTTCACGATTCTGCTGTTAGAAGTGTGCAGAATCACCGAAAACGCTGTTTTCGTGCTTTTGAATGCGAAAAACACGTTTTCTGGTGTTTTCAGCACTCCACAGTGCGTTTGATATGCGGAAACTGCGATATCTTCGGTATCGTTGTTGTTTCCAGCTGAGACATGCATTTTCAGTGATAATCTTCATGATTCTGCTGTTACAAGTGTGCAGAATCACCGAAATCGCTGTTTTCGTGCTTTTGAATGCGAAAAACACGTGTTCTGGTGTTTTCAGCACTCCACAGTGCGTTTGATATGCGGAAACTACGATATCTTCGGTATCGTTGTTGTTTCCAGCTGAGACATGCATTTTCAGTGATAATCTTCATGATTCTGCTGTTACAAGTGTGCAGAATCACCGAAATCGCTGTTTTCGTGCTTTTGAATGCGAAAAACACGTTTTCTGGTGTTTTCAGCACTCCACAGTGCGTTTGATATGCGGAAACTGCGATATCTTCGGTATCGTTGTTGCTTCCAGCTGAGACATGCATTTTCAGTGATAATCTTCATGATTCTGCTGTTACAAGTGTGCAGAATCACCGAAATCGCTGTTTTCGTGCTTTTGAATGCGAAAAACACGTGTTCTGGTGTTTTCAGCACTCCACAGTGCGTTTGATATGCGGAAACTACGATATCTTCGGTATCGTTGTTGTTTCCAGCTGAGACATGCATTTTCAGTGATAATCTTCATGATTCTGCTGTTACAAGTGTGCAGAATCACCGAAATCGCTGTTTTCGTGCTTTTGAATGCGAAAAACACGTTTTCTGGTGTTTTCAACACTCCACAGTGCGTTTGATATGCGGAAACTGCGATATCTTCGGTATCGTTATTGTTTCCAGCTGAGATATGCACTTTCAGTGATAATCTTCAAGATTCTGCTGTTACAAGTGTGCAGAATCACCGAAATCGCTGTTTTCGTGCTTTTGAATGCGAAAAACACGTTTTCTGGTGTTTTCAGCACTCCACAGTGCGTTTGAAATGCGGAAACAGCCATATCTTCGGTATCGTTGTTGTTTCCAGCTGAGATATGCATTAGCAGTGATAATCTTCATGATTCTGCTGTTACAAGTGTGCAGAATCACCGAAATCGCTGTTCTCGCGCTATTCAATGCGAAAAACACGTTTTCTGGTGTTTTCAGCACTCCACAGTGCGTTTGAAATGCGGAAACTGCCATATCTTCGGTATCGTTGTTGTTTCCAGCTGAGATATGCATTAGCAGTGATAATCTTCATGATTCTGCTGTTACAAGTGTGCAGAATCACCGAAATCGCTGTTTTCGCGCTATTCAATGCGAAAAACACGTTTTCTGGTGTTTTCAACACTCCACAGTGCGTTTGATATGCGGAAACTGCGATATCTTCGGTATCGTTGTTGTTTCCAGCTGAGATATGCACTTTCAGTGATAATCTTCACGATTCTGCTGTTAGAAGTGTGCGGAATCACCGAAAACGCTGTTTTCGTGCTTTTGAATGCGAAAAACACGTTTTCTGGTGTTTTCAGCACTCCACAGTGCGTTTGAAATGCGGAAACTGCCATATCTTCGGTATCGTTGTTGTTTCCAGCTGAGATATGCATTAGCAGTGATAATCTTCATGATTCTGCTGTTACAAGTGTGCAGAATCACCGAAATCGCTGTTTTCGCGCTATTCAATGCGAAAAACACGTTTTCTGGTGTTTTCAACACTCCACAGTGCGTTTGATATGCGGAAACTGCGATATCTTCGGTATCGTTGTTGTTTCCAGCTGAGATATGCACTTTCAGTGATAATCTTCACGATTCTGCTGTTAGAAGTGTGCAGAATCACCGAAAACGCTGTTTTCGTGCTTTTGAATGCGAAAAACACGTTTTCTGGTGTTTTCAGCACTCCACAGTGCGTTTGATATGCGGAAACTGCGATATCTTCGGTATCGTTGTTGTTTCCAGCTGAGACATGCATTTTCAGTGATAATCTTCATGATTCTGCTGTTACAAGTGTGCAGAATCACCGAAATCGCTGTTTTCGTGCTATTGAATGCGAAAAACACGTTTTCTGGTGTTTTCAGCACTCCACAGTGCGTTTGATATGCGGAAACTACGATATCTTCGGTATCGTTGTTGTTTCCAGCTGAGACATGCATTTTCAGTGATAATCTTCATGATTCTGCTGTTACAAGTGTGCAGAATCACCGAAATCGCTGTTTTCGTGCTATTGAATGCGAAAAACACGTTTTCTGGTGTTTTCAGCACTCCACAGTGCGTTTGATATGCGCAAACTACGATATCTTCGGTATCGTTGTTGTTTCCAGCTGAGACATGCATTTTCAGTGATAATCTTCATGATTCTGCTGTTACAAGTGTGCAGAATCACCGAAATCGCTGTTTTCGTGCTTTTGAATGCGAAAAACACGTTTTCTGGTGTTTTCAGCACTCCACAGTGCGTTTGATATGCGGAAACTACGATATCTTCGGTATCGTTGTTGTTTCCAGCTGAGACATGCATTTTCAGTGATAATCTTCATGATTCTGCTGTTACAAGTGTGCAGAATCACGAAATCGCTGTTTTCGTGCTTTTGAATGCGAAAAACACGTTTTCTGGTGTTTTCAGCACTCCACAGTGCGTTTGATATGCGGAAACTACGATATCTTCGGTATCGTTGTTGTTTCCAGCTGAGACATGCATTTTCAGTGATAATCTTCATGATTCTGCTGTTACAAGTGTGCAGAATCACCGAAATCGCTGTTTTCGTGCTTTTGAATGCGAAAAACACGTTTTCTGGTGTTTTCAGCACTCCACAGTGCGTTTGATATGCGGAAGCTACGATATCTTCGGTATCGTTGTTGTTTCCAGCTGAGATATGCACTTTCAGTGATAATCTTCACGATTCTGCTGTTACAAGTGTGCAGAATCACCGAAATCGCTGTTTTCGTGCTTTTGAATGCGAAAAACACGTTTTCTGGTGTTTTCAGCACTCCACAGTGCGTTTGAAATGCGGAAACAGCCATATCTTCGGTATCGTTGTTGTTTCCAGCTGAGATATGCATTAGCAGTGATAATCTTCATGATTCTGCTGTTACAAGTGTGTAGAATCACCGAAATCGCTGTTCTCGCGCTATTCAATGCGAAAAACACGTTTTCTGGTGTTTTCAGCACTCCACAGTGCGTTTGAAATGCGGAAACTGCCATATCTTCGGTATCGTTGTTGTTTCCAGCTGAGATATGCATTAGCAGTGATAATCTTCATGATTTTGCTGTTACAAGTGTGCAGAATCACCGAAATCGCTGTTTTCGCGCTATTCAATGCGAAAAACACGTTTTCTGGTGTTTTCAGCACTCCACAGTGCGTTTGATATGCGGAAACTGCGATATCTTCGGTATCGTTGTTGTTTCCAGCTGAGACATGCATTTTCAGTGATAATCTTCATGATTCTGCTGTTACAAGTGTGCAGAATCACCGAAATCGCTGTTTTCGTGCTATTGAATGCGAAAAACACGTTTTCTGGTGTTTTCAGCACTCCACAGTGCGTTTGATATGCGGAAACTACGATATCTTCGGTATCGTTGTTGTTTCCAGCTGAGACATGCATTTTCAGTGATAATCTTCATGATTCTGCTGTTACAAGTGTGCAGAATCACCGAAATCGCTGTTTTCGTGCTTTTGAATGCGAAAAACACGTTTTCTGGTGTTTTCAGCACTCCACAGTGCGTTTGATATGCGGAAACTACGATATCTTCGGTATCGTTGTTGTTTCCAGCTGAGACATGCATTTTCAGTGATAATCTTCATGATTCTGCTGTTACAAGTGTGCAGAATCACCGAAATCGCTGTTTTCGTGCTTTTGAATGCGAAAAACACGTTTTCTGGTGTTTTCAGCACTCCACAGTGCGTTTGATATGCGGAAACTACGATATCTTCGGTATCGTTGTTGTTTCCAGCTGAGATATGCACTTTCAGTGATAATCTTCACGATTCTGCTGTTACAAGTGTGCAGAATCACCGAAATCGCTGTTTTCGTGCTTTTGAATGCGAAAAACACGTTTTCTGGTGTTTTCAGCACTCCACAGTGCGTTTGAAATGCGGAAACAGCCATATCTTCGGTATCGTTGTTGTTTCCAGCTGAGATATGCTTTAGCAGTGATAATCTTCATGATTCTGCTGTTACAAGTGTGCAGAATCACCGAAATCGCTGTTCTCGCGCTATTCAATGCGAAAAACACGTTTTCTGGTGTTTTCAGCACTCCACAGTGCGTTTGAAATGCGGAAACTGCCATATCTTCGGTATCGTTGTTGTTTCCAGCTGAGATATGCATTAGCAGTGATAATCTTCATGATTTTGCTGTTACAAGTGTGCAGAATCACCGAAATCGCTGTTTTCGCGCTATTCAATGCGAAAAACACGTTTTCTGGTGTTTTCAACACTCCACAGTGTGTTTGATATGCGGAAACTGCGATATCTTCGGTATCGTTGTTGTTTCCAGCTGAGATATGCACTTTCAGTGATAATCTTCACGATTCTGCTGTTACAAGTGTGCAGAATCACCGAAAACGCTGTTTTCGTGCTTTTGAATGCGAAAAACACGTTTTCTGGTGTTTTCAGCTCTCCACAGTGCGTTTGATATGCGGAAACTGCGATATCTTCGGTATCGTTGTTGTTTCCAGCTGAGACATGCATTTTCAGTGATAATCTTCATGATTCTGCTGTTACAAGTGTGCAGAATCACCGAAATCGCTGTTTTCGTGCTATTGAATGCGAAGAACACGTTTTCTGGTGTTTTCAGCACTCCACAGTGCGTTTGAAATGCGGAAACAGCCATATCTTCGGTATCGTTGTTGTTTCCAGCTGAGATATGCATTAGCAGTGATAATCTTCATGATTCTGCTGTTACAAGTGTGCAGAATCACCGAAATCGCTGTTCTCGCGCTATTCAATGCGAAAAACACGTTTTCTGGTGTTTTCAGCACTCCACAGTGCGTTTGAAATGCGGAAACTGCCATATCTTCGGTATCGTTGTTGTTTCCAGCTGAGATATGCATTAGCAGTGATAATCTTCATGATTTTGCTGTTACAAGTGTGCAGAATCACCGAAATCGCTGTTTTCGTGCTTTTGAATGCGAAAAACACGTTTTCTGGTGTTTTCAGCACTCCACAGTGCGTTTGATATGCGGAAACTGCGATATCTTCGGTATCGTTGTTGTTTCCAGCTGAGACATGCATTTTCAGTGATAATCTTCATGATTCTGCTGTTACAAGTGTGCAGAATCACCGAAATCGCTGTTTTCGTGCTATTGAATGCGAAGAACACGTTTTCTGGTGTTTTCAGCACTCCACAGTGCGTTTGAAATGCGGAAACAGCCATATCTTCGGTGTCGTTGTTGTTTCCAGCTGAGATATGCATTAGCAGTGATATTCTTCATGATTCTGCTGTTACAAGTGTGCAGAATCACCGAAATCGCTGTTCTCGCGCTATTCAATGCGAAAAACACGTTTTCTGGTGTTTTCAGCACTCCACAGTGCGTTTGATATGCGGAAACTGCGATATCTTCGGTATCGTTGTTGTTTCCAGCTGAGATATGCACTTTCAGTGATAATCTTCACGATTCTGCTGTTACAAGTGTGCAGAATCACCGAAAACGCTGTTTTCGTGCTTTTGAATGCGAAAAACACGTTTTCTGGTGTTTTCAGCACTCCACAGTGCGTTTGATATGCGGAAACTGCGATATCTTCGGTATCGTTGTTGTTTCCAGCTGAGACATGCATTTTCAGTGATAATCTTCATGATTCTGCTGTTACAAGTGTGCAGAATCACCGAAATCGCTGTTTTCGTGCTATTGAATGCGAAGAACACGTTTTCTGGTGTTTTCAGCACTCCACAGTGCGTTTGAAATGCGGAAACAGCCATATCTTCGGTGTCGTTGTTGTTTCCAGCTGAGATATGCATTAGCAGTGATAATCTTCATGATTCTGCTGTTACAAGTGTGCAGAATCACCGAAATCGCTGTTCTCGCGCTATTCAATGCGAAAAACACGTTTTCTGGTGTTTTCAGCACTCCACAGTGCGTTTGATATGCGGAAACTGCGATATCTTCGGTATCGTTGTTGTTTCCAGCTGAGATATGCACTTTCAGTGATAATCTTCACGATTCTGCTGTTACAAGTGTGCAGAATCACCGAAAACGCTGTTTTCGTGCTTTTGAATGCGAAAAACACGTTTTCTGGTGTTTTCAGCACTCCACAGTGCGTTTGAAATGCGGAAACAGCCATATCTTCGGTATCGTTGTTGTTTCCAGCTGAGATATGCATTAGCAGTGATAATCTTCATGATTCTGCTGTTACAAGTGTGCAGAATCACCGAAATCGCTGTTCTCGCGCTATTCAATGCGAAAAACACGTTTTCTGGTGTTTTCAGCACTCCACAGTGCGTTTGAAATGCGGAAACTGCCATATCTTCGGTATCGTTGTTGTTTCCAGCTGAGATATGCATTAGCAGTGATAATCTTCATGATTTTGCTGTTACAAGTGTGCAGAATCACCGAAATCGCTGTTTTCGCGCTATTCAATGCGAAAAACACGTTTTCTGGTGTTTTCAACACTCCACAGTGTGTTTGATATGCGGAAACTGCGATATCTTCGGTATCGTTGTTGTTTCCAGCTGAGATATGCACTTTCAGTGATAATCTTCACGATTCTGCTGTTACAAGTGTGCAGAATCACCGAAAACGCTGTTTTCGTGCTTTTGAATGCGAAAAACACGTTTTCTGGTGTTTTCAGCTCTCCACAGTGCGTTTGATATGCGGAAACTGCGATATCTTCGGTATCGTTGTTGTTTCCAGCTGAGACATGCATTTTCAGTGATAATCTTCATGATTCTGCTGTTACAAGTGTGCAGAATCACCGAAATCGCTGTTTTCGTGCTATTGAATGCGAAGAACACGTTTTCTGGTGTTTTCAGCACTCCACAGTGCGTTTGAAATGCGGAAACAGCCATATCTTCGGTATCGTTGTTGTTTCCAGCTGAGATATGCATTAGCAGTGATAATCTTCATGATTCTGCTGTTACAAGTGTGCAGAATCACCGAAATCGCTGTTCTCGCGCTATTCAATGCGAAAAACACGTTTTCTGGTGTTTTCAGCACTCCACAGTGCGTTTGAAATGCGGAAACTGCCATATCTTCGGTATCGTTGTTGTTTCCAGCTGAGATATGCATTAGCAGTGATAATCTTCATGATTTTGCTGTTACAAGTGTGCAGAATCACCGAAATCGCTGTTTTCGTGCTTTTGAATGCGAAAAACACGTTTTCTGGTGTTTTCAGCACTCCACAGTGCGTTTGATATGCGGAAACTGCGATATCTTCGGTATCGTTGTTGTTTCCAGCTGAGACATGCATTTTCAGTGATAATCTTCATGATTCTGCTGTTACAAGTGTGCAGAATCACCGAAATCGCTGTTTTCGTGCTATTGAATGCGAAGAACACGTTTTCTGGTGTTTTCAGCACTCCACAGTGCGTTTGAAATGCGGAAACAGCCATATCTTCGGTGTCGTTGTTGTTTCCAGCTGAGATATGCATTAGCAGTGATAATCTTCATGATTCTGCTGTTACAAGTGTGCAGAATCACCGAAATCGCTGTTCTCGCGCTATTCAATGCGAAAAACACGTTTTCTGGTGTTTTCAGCACTCCACAGTGCGTTTGATATGCGGAAACTGCGATATCTTCGGTATCGTTGTTGTTTCCAGCTGAGATATGCACTTTCAGTGATAATCTTCACGATTCTGCTGTTACAAGTGTGCAGAATCACCGAAAACGCTGTTTTCGTGCTTTTGAATGCGAAAAACACGTTTTCTGGTGTTTTCAGCACTCCACAGTGCGTTTGATATGCGGAAACTGCGATATCTTCGGTATCGTTGTTGTTTCCAGCTGAGACATGCATTTTCAGTGATAATCTTCATGATTCTGCTGTTACAAGTGTGCAGAATCACCGAAATCGCTGTTTTCGTGCTATTGAATGCGAAGAACACGTTTTCTGGTGTTTTCAGCACTCCACAGTGCGTTTGATATGCGAAAACTGCGATATCTTCGGTATCGTTGTTGTTTCCAGCTGAGATATGCACTTTCAGTGATAATCTTCACGATTCTGCTGTTAGAAGTGTGCAGAATCACCGAAAACGCTGTTTTCGTGCTTTTGAATGCGAAAAACACGTTTTCTGGTGTTTTCAGCACTCCACAGTGCGTTTGATATGCGGAAACTGCGATATCTTCGGTATCGTTGTTGTTTCCAGCTGAGATATGCACTTTCAGTGATAATCTTCACGATTCTGCTGTTACAAGTGTGCAGAATCACCGAAATCGCTGTTTTCGTGCTATTGAATGCGAAAAACACGTTTGCTGGTGTTTTCAGCACTCCACTGCGCGTTTGATATGCGGAAACTACGATATCTTCGGTATCGTTGTTGTTTCCAGCTGAGACATGCATTTTCAGTGATAATCTTCATGATTCTGCTGTTACAAGTGTGCAGAATCACCGAAATCGCTGTTTTCGTGCTATTGAATGCGAAAAACACGTTTTCTGGTATTTTCAGCACTCCACAGTGCGTTTGATATGCGGAAACTGCGATATCTTCGGTATCGTTGTTGTTTCCAGCTGAGATATGCACTTTCAGTGATAATCTTCACGATTCTGCTGTTACAAGTGTGCAGAATCACCGAAATCGCTGTTCTCGCGCTATTCAATGCGAAAAACACGTTTTCTGGTGTTTTCAGCACTCCACAGTGCGTTTGAAATGCGGAAACTGCCATATCTTCGGTATCGTTGTTGTTTCCAGCTGAGATATGCATTAGCAGTGATAATCTTCATGATTCTGCTGTTACAAGTGTGCAGAATCACCGAAATCGCTGTTTTCGCGCTATTCAATGCGAAAAACACGTTTTCTGGTGTTGACAGCACTCCACAGTGCGTTTGATATGCGGAAACTACGATATCTTCGGTATCGTTGTTGTTTCCTGCTGAGATATGCATTTTCAGTGATAATCTTCATGATTCTGCTGTTACAAGTGTGCAGAATCACCGAAATCGCTGTTTTCGTGCTTTTGAATGCGAAAAACACGTTTTCTGGTGTTTTCAGCACTCCACAGTGCGTTTGATATGCGGAAACTACGATATCTTCGGTATCGTTGTTGTTTCCAGCTGAGATATGCATTTTCAGTGATAATCTTCATGATTCTGCTGTTACAAGTGTGCAGAATCACCGAAATCGCTGTTTTCGTGCTATTGAATGCGAAAACCACGTTTTCTGGTGTTTTCAGCACTCCACGGTGCGTTTGATATGCGGAAACTGCCATACCTTCGGTATCGTTGTTGTTTCCAGCTGAGATATGTATTATCAGTGATAATCTTCATGATTCTGCTGTTACAAGTGTGCAGAATCACCGAAATCGCTGTTTTCGCGCTATTCAATGCGAAAAACACGTTTTCTGGTGTTTTCAGCACTCCACAGTGCGTTTGATATGCGGAAACTACGATATCTTCGGTATCGTTGTTGTTTCCAGCTGAGATATGCATTTTCAGTGATAATCTTCATGATTCTGCTGTTACAAGTGTGCAGAATCACCGAAATCGCTGTTTTCGTGCTTTTGAATGCGAAAAACACGTATTCTGGTGTTTTCAACACTCCACAGTGCGTTTGATATGCGGAAACTGCGATATCTTCGGTATCGTTGTTGTTTCCAGCTGAGATATGCACTTTCAGTGATAATCTTCATGATTCTGCTGTTTCAAGTGTGCAGAATCACCGAAATCGCTGTTTTCGCGCTATTCAATGCGAAAAACACGTTTTCTGGTGTTTTCAGCACTCCACAGTGCGTTTGATATGCGGAAACTAAGATATCTTCGGTATCGTTGTTGTTTCCAGCTGAGATATGCATTTTCAGTGATAATCTTCATGATTCTGCTGTTACAAGTGTGCAGAATCATCGAAATCGCTGTTTTCGTGCTTTTGAATGCGAAAAACACGTTTTCTGCTGTTTTCAACACTCTACAGTGCGTTTGATATGCGGAAACTGCGATATCTTCGGTATCGTTGTTGTTTCCACCTGAGATATGCACTTTCAGTGATAGTCTTCACGATTCTGCTGTTACAAGTGTGCAGAATCACCGAAATCGCTGTTTTCGTGCTTTTGAATGCGAAAAACACGTTTTCTGGTGTTTTCAGCACTCCACAGTGCGTTTGATATGCGGAAACTGCGATATCTTCGGTATCGTTGTTGTTTCCAGCTGAGATATGCATTTTCAGTGATAATCTTCATGATTCTGCTGTTACAAGTGTGCAGAATCACCGAAATCGCTGTTTTCGTGCTATGAATGCGAAAAACACGTTTTCTGCTGTTTTCAACACTCTACAGTGCGTTTGATATGCGGAAACTGCGATATCTTCGGTATCGTTGTTGTTTCCACCTGAGATATGCACTTTCAGTGATAGTCTTCACGATTCTGCTGTTACAAGTGTGCAGAATCACCGAAATCGCTGTTTTCGTGCTATTGAATGCGAAAAACACGTTTGCTGGTGTTTTCAGCACTCCACTGCGCGTTTGATATGCGGAAACTACGATATCTTCGGTATCGTTGTTGTTTCCAGCTGAGACATGCATTTTCAGTGATAATCTTCATGATTCTGCTGTTACAAGTGTGCAGAATCACCGAAATCGCTGTTTTCGTGCTATTGAATGCGAAAAACACGTTTTCTGGTATTTTCAGCACTCCACAGTGCGTTTGATATGCGGAAACTGCGATATCTTCGGTATCGTTGTTGTTTCCAGCTGAGATATGCACTTTCAGTGATAATCTTCACGATTCTGCTGTTACAAGTGTGCAGAATCACCGAAATCGCTGTTCTCGCGCTATTCAATGCGAAAAACACGTTTTCTGGTGTTTTCAGCACTCCACAGTGCGTTTGAAATGCGGAAACTGCCATATCTTCGGTATCGTTGTTGTTTCCAGCTGAGATATGCATTAGCAGTGATAATCTTCATGATTCTGCTGTTACAAGTGTGCAGAATCACCGAAATCGCTGTTTTCGCGCTATTCAATGCGAAAAACACGTTTTCTGGTGTTGACAGCACTCCACAGTGCGTTTGATATGCGGAAACTACGATATCTTCGGTATCGTTGTTGTTTCCTGCTGAGATATGCATTTTCAGTGATAATCTTCATGATTCTGCTGTTACAAGTGTGCAGAATCACCGAAATCGCTGTTTTCGTGCTTTTGAATGCGAAAAACACGTTTTCTGGTGTTTTCAGCACTCCACAGTGCGTTTGATATGCGGAAACTACGATATCTTCGGTATCGTTGTTGTTTCCAGCTGAGATATGCATTTTCAGTGATAATCTTCATGATTCTGCTGTTACAAGTGTGCAGAATCACCGAAATCGCTGTTTTCGTGCTATTGAATGCGAAAACCACGTTTTCTGGTGTTTTCAGCACTCCACGGTGCGTTTGATATGCGGAAACTGCCATACCTTCGGTATCGTTGTTGTTTCCAGCTGAGATATGTATTATCAGTGATAATCTTCATGATTCTGCTGTTACAAGTGTGCAGAATCACCGAAATCGCTGTTTTCGTGCTATTCAATGCGAAAAACACGTTTTCTGGTGTTTTCAGCACTCCACAGTGCGTTTGATATGCGGAAACTACGATATCTTCGGTATCGTTGTTGTTTCCAGCTGAGATATGCATTTTCAGTGATAATCTTCATGATTCTGCTGTTACAAGTGTGCAGAATCACCGAAATCGCTGTTTTCGTGCTTTTGAATGCGAAAAACACGTATTCTGGTGTTTTCAACACTCCACAGTGCGTTTGATATGCGGAAACTGCGATATCTTCGGTATCGTTGTTGTTTCCAGCTGAGATATGCACTTTCAGTGATAATCTTCATGATTCTGCTGTTTCAAGTGTGCAGAATCACCGAAATCGCTGTTTTCGCGCTATTCAATGCGAAAAACACGTTTTCTGGTGTTTTCAGCACTCCACAGTGCGTTTGATATGCGGAAACTAAGATATCTTCGGTATCGTTGTTGTTTCCAGCTGAGATATGCATTTTCAGTGATAATCTTCATGATTCTGCTGTTACAAGTGTGCAGAATCATCGAAATCGCTGTTTTCGTGCTTTTGAATGCGAAAAACACGTTTTCTGCTGTTTTCAACACTCTACAGTGCGTTTGATATGCGGAAACTGCGATATCTTCGGTATCGTTGTTGTTTCCACCTGAGATATGCACTTTCAGTGATAGTCTTCACGATTCTGCTGTTACAAGTGTGCAGAATCACCGAAATCGCTGTTTTCGTGCTTTTGAATGCGAAAAACACGTTTTCTGGTGTTTTCAGCACTCCACAGTGCGTTTGATATGCGGAAACTGCGATATCTTCGGTATCGTTGTTGTTTCCAGCTGAGATATGCATTTTCAGTGATAATCTTCATGATTCTGCTGTTACAAGTGTGCAGAATCACCGAAATCGCTGTTTTCGTGCTATGAATGCGAAAAACACGTTTTCTGGGGTTTTCAGCACTCCACAGTGCGTTTGATATGCGGAAACTGCCATACTTTCGGTATCGTTGTTGTTTCCAGCTGAGATATGCATTATCAGTGATAATCTTCATGATTCTGCTGTTACAAGTGTGCAGAATCACCGAAATCGCTGTTTACGCGCTATTCAATGCGAAAAACACGTTTTCTGGTGTTTTCAGCACTCCACAGTGCGTTTGATATGCGGAAACTACGATATCTTCGGTATCGTTGTTGTTTCCAGCTGAGATATGCATTTTCAGTGATAATCTTCATGATTCTGCTGTTACAAGTGTGCAGAATCACCGAAATCGCTGTTTTCGTGCTTTTGAATGCGAAAAACACGTTTTCTGGTGTTTTCAACACTCCACAGTGCGTTTGATATGCGGAAACTGCGATATCTTCGGTATCGTTGTTGTTTCCAGCTGAGATATGCACTTTCAGTGATAATCTTCACGATTCTGCTGTTACAAGTGTGCAGAATCACCGAAATCGCTGTTTTCGTGCTTTTGAATGCGAAGAACACGTTTTCTGGTGTTTTCAGCACTCTACAGTGCGTTTGATATGCGGAAACTGCGATATCTTCGGTATCGTTGTTGTTTCCACCTGAGATATGCACTTTCAGTGATAATCTTCACGATTCTGCTGTTACAAGTGTGCAGAATCACCGAAATCGCTGTTTTCGTGCTTTTGAATGCGGAAAACACGTTTTCTGGTGTTTTCAGCACTCCACAGTGCGTTTGATATGCGGAAACTGCGATATCTTCGGTATCGTTGTTGTTTTCAGCTGAGACATGCATTTTCACTGATAATCTTCATGATTCTGCTGTTACAAGTGTGCAGAATCACCGAAATCGCTGTTTTCGTGCTTTTGAATGCGAAAAACACGTTTTCTGGTGTTTTCAGCACTCCACAGTGCGTTTGATATGCGGAAACTGCGATATCTTCGGTATCGTTGTTGTTTCCAGCTGAGATATGCACTTTCAGTGATAATCTTCACGATTCTGCTGTTACAAGTGTGCAGAATCACCGAAATCGCTGTTTTCGTGCTTTTGAATGCGAAGAACACGTTTTCTGGTGTTTTCAGCACTCCACAGTGCGTTTGATATGCGGAAACTGCCATATCTTCGGTATCGTTGTTGTTTCCAGCTGAGATATGCACTTTCAGTGATAATCTTCATGATTCTGCTGTTTCAAGTGTGCAGAATCACCGAAATCGCTGTTTTCGTGCTTTTGAATGCGAAAAACACGTTTTCTGGTGTTTTCAGCACTCCACAGTGCGTTTGATATGCGGAAACTACGATATCTTCGGTATCGTTGTTGTTTCCAGCTGAGACATGCATTTTCAGTGATAATCTTCATGATTCTGCTGTTACAAGTGTGCAGAATCACCGAAATCGCTGTTTTCGTGCTTTTGAATGCGAAAAACACGTTTTCTGGTGTTTTCAGCACTCCACAGTGCGTTTGATATGCGGAAGCTACGATATCTTCGGTATCGTTGTTGTTTCCAGCTGAGATATGCACTTTCAGTGATAATCTTCACGATTCTGCTGTTACAAGTGTGCAGAATCACCGAAATCGCTGTTTTCGTGCTTTTGAATGCGAAAAACACGTTTTCTGGTGTTTTCAGCACTCCACAGTGCGTTTGAAATGCGGAAACAGCCATATCTTCGGTATCGTTGTTGTTTCCAGCTGAGATATGCATTAGCAGTGATAATCTTCATGATTCTGCTGTTACAAGTGTGTAGAATCACCGAAATCGCTGTTCTCGCGCTATTCAATGCGAAAAACACGTTTTCTGGTGTTTTCAGCACTCCACAGTGCGTTTGAAATGCGGAAACTGCCATATCTTCGGTATCGTTGTTGTTTCCAGCTGAGATATGCATTAGCAGTGATAATCTTCATGATTTTGCTGTTACAAGTGTGCAGAATCACCGAAATCGCTGTTTTCGCGCTATTCAATGCGAAAAACACGTTTTCTGGTGTTTTCAGCACTCCACAGTGCGTTTGATATGCGGAAACTGCGATATCTTCGGTATCGTTGTTGTTTCCAGCTGAGACATGCATTTTCAGTGATAATCTTCATGATTCTGCTGTTACAAGTGTCCAGAATCACCGAAATCGCTGTTTTCGTGCTATTGAATGCGAAAAACACGTTTTCTGGTGTTTTCAGCACTCCACAGTGCGTTTGATATGCGGAAACTACGATATCTTCGGTATCGTTGTTGTTTCCAGCTGAGACATGCATTTTCAGTGATAATCTTCATGATTCTGCTGTTACAAGTGTGCAGAATCACCGAAATCGCTGTTTTCGTGCTTTTGAATGCGAAAAACACGTTTTCTGGTGTTTTCAGCACTCCACAGTGCGTTTGATATGCGGAAACTACGATATCTTCGGTATCGTTGTTGTTTCCAGCTGAGACATGCATTTTCAGTGATAATCTTCATGATTCTGCTGTTACAAGTGTGCAGAATCACCGAAATCGCTGTTTTCGTGCTTTTGAATGCGAAAAACACGTTTTCTGGTGTTTTCAGCACTCCACAGTGCGTTTGATATGCGGAAACTACGATATCTTCGGTATCGTTGTTGTTTCCAGCTGAGACATGCATTTTCAGTGATAATCTTCATGATTCTGCTGTTACAAGTGTGCAGAATCACCGAAATCGCTGTTTTCGTGCTTTTGAATGCGAAAAACACGTTTTCTGGTGTTTTCAGCACTCCACAGTGCGTTTGATTGCGGAAACTACGATATCTTCGGTATCGTTGTTGTTTCCAGCTGAGATATGCACTTTCAGTGATAATCTTCACGATTCTGCTGTTACAAGTGTGCAGAATCACCGAAATCGCTGTTTTCGTGCTTTTGAATGCGAAAAACACGTTTTCTGGTGTTTTCAGCACTCCACAGTGCGTTTGAAATGCGGAAACAGCCATATCTTCGGTATCGTTGTTGTTTCCAGCTGAGATATGCTTTAGCAGTGATAATCTTCATGATTCTGCTGTTACAAGTGTGCAGAATCACCGAAATCGCTGTTCTCGCGCTATTCAATGCGAAAAACACGTTTTCTGGTGTTTTCAGCACTCCACAGTGCGTTTGATATGCGGAAACTGCGATATCTTCGGTATCGTTGTTGTTTCCAGCTGAGATATGCACTTTCAGTGATAATCTTCACGATTCTGCTGTTACAAGTGTGCAGAATCACCGAAATCGCTGTTTTCGTGCTATTGAATGCGAAAAACACGTTTGCTGGTGTTTTCAGCACTCCACAGCGCGTTTGATATGCGGAAACTACGATATCTTCGGTATCGTTGTTGTTTCCAGCTGAGACATGCATTTTCAGTGATAATCTTCATGATTCTGCTGTTACAAGTGTGCAGAATCACCGAAATCGCTGTTTTCGTGCTATTGAATGCGAAAAACACGTTTTCTGGTATTTTCAGCACTCCACAGTGCGTTTGATATGCGGAAACTGCGATATCTTCGGTATCGTTGTTGTTTCCAGCTGAGATATGCACTTTCAGTGATAATCTTCACGATTCTGCTGTTACAAGTGTGCAGAATCACCGAAATCGCTGTTCTCGCGCTATTCAATGCGAAAAACACGTTTTCTGGTGTTTTCAGCACTCCACAGTGCGTTTGAAATGCGGAAACTGCCATATCTTCGGTATCGTTGTTGTTTCCAGCTGAGATATGCATTAGCAGTGATAATCTTCATGATTCTGCTGTTACAAGTGTGCAGAATCACCGAAATCGCTGTTTTCGCGCTATTCAATGCGAAAAACACGTTTTCTGGTGTTGACAGCACTCCACAGTGCGTTTGATATGCGGAAACTACGATATCTTCGGTATCGTTGTTGTTTCCTGCTGAGATATGCATTTTCAGTGATAATCTTCATGATTCTGCTGTTACAAGTGTGCAGAATCACCGAAATCGCTGTTTTCGTGCTTTTGAATGCGAAAAACACGTTTTCTGGTGTTTTCAGCACTCCACAGTGCGTTTGATATGCGGAAACTACGATATCTTCGGTATCGTTGTTGTTTCCAGCTGAGATATGCATTTTCAGTGATAATCTTCACGATTCTGCTGTTACAAGTGTGCAGAATCACCGAAATCGCTGTTTTCGTGCTTTTGAATGCGAAGAACACGTTTTCTGGTGTTTTCAGCACTCTACAGTGCGTTTGATATGCGGAAACTGCGATATCTTCGGTATCGTTGTTGTTTCCACCTGAGATATGCACTTTCAGTGATAATCTTCACGATTCTGCTGTTACAAGTGTGCAGAATCACCGAAATCGCTGTTTTCGTGCTTTTGAATGCGGAAAACACGTTTTCTGGTGTTTTCAGCACTCCACAGTGCGTTTGATATGCGGAAACTGCGATATCTTCGGTATCGTTGTTGTTTTCAGCTGAGACATGCATTTTCACTGATAATCTTCATGATTCTGCTGTTACAAGTGTGCAGAATCACCGAAATCGCTGTTTTCGTGCTTTTGAATGCGAAAAACACGTTTTCTGGTGTTTTCAGCACTCCACAGTGCGTTTGATATGCGGAAACTGCGATATCTTCGGTATCGTTGTTGTTTCCAGCTGAGATATGCACTTTCAGTGATAATCTTCACGATTCTGCTGTTACAAGTGTGCAGAATCACCGAAATCGCTGTTTTCGTGCTTTTGAATGCGAAGAACACGTTTTCTGGTGTTTTCAGCACTCCACAGTGCGTTTGATATGCGGAAACTGCGATATCTTCGGTATCGTTGTTGTTTCCAGCTGAGACATGCATTTTCAGTGATAATCTTCATGATTCTGCTGTTACAAGTGTGCAGAATCACCGAAATCGCTGTTTTCGTGCTATTGAATGCGAAAAACACGTTTTCTGGTGTTTTCAGCACTCCACAGTGCGTTTGATATGCGGAAACTGCGATATCTTCGGTATCGTTGTTGTTTCCAGCTGAGATATGCACTTTCAGTGATAATCTTCACGATTCTGCTGTTAGAAGTGTGCAGAATCACCGAAAACGCTGTTTTCGTGCTTTTGAATGCGAAAAACACGTTTTCTGGTGTTTTCAACACTCCACAGTGCGTTTGATATGCGGAAACTGCGATATCTTCGGTATCGTTATTGTTTCCAGCTGAGATATGCACTTTCAGTGATAATCTTCAAGATTCTGCTGTTACAAGTGTGCAGAATCACCGAAATCGCTGTTTTCGTGCTTTTGAATGCGAAAAACACGTTTTCTGGTGTTTTCAGCACTCCACAGTGCGTTTGAAATGCGGAAACAGCCATATCTTCGGTATCGTTGTTGTTTCCAGCTGAGATATGCATTAGCAGTGATAATCTTCATGATTCTGCTGTTACAAGTGTGCAGAATCACCGAAATCGCTGTTCTCGCGCTATTCAATGCGAAAAACACGTTTTCTGGTGTTTTCAGCACTCCACAGTGCGTTTGAAATGCGGAAACTGCCATATCTTCGGTATCGTTGTTGTTTCCAGCTGAGATATGCATTAGCAGTGATAATCTTCATGATTCTGCTGTTACAAGTGTGCAGAATCACCGAAATCGCTGTTTTCGCGCTATTCAATGCGAAAAACACGTTTTCTGGTGTTTTCAGCACTCCACAGTGCGTTTGATATGCGGAAACTGCGATATCTTCGGTATCGTTGTTGTTTCCAGCTGAGACATGCATTTTCAGTGATAATCTTCATGATTCTGCTGTTACAAGTGTCCAGAATCACCGAAATCGCTGTTTTCGTGCTATTGAATGCGAAAAACACGTTTTCTGGTGTTTTCAGCACTCCACAGTGCGTTTGATATGCGGAAACTACGATATCTTCGGTATCGTTGTTGTTTCCAGCTGAGACATGCATTTTCAGTGATAATCTTCATGATTCTGCTGTTACAAGTGTGCAGAATCACCGAAATCGCTGTTTTCGTGCTTTTGAATGCGAAAAACACGTTTTCTGGTGTTTTCAGCACTCCACAGTGCGTTTGATATGCGGAAACTACGATATCTTCGGTATCGTTGTTGTTTCCAGCTGAGACATGCATTTTCAGTGATAATCTTCATGATTCTGCTGTTACAAGTGTGCAGAATCACCGAAATCGCTGTTTTCGTGCTTTTGAATGCGAAAAACACGTTTTCTGGTGTTTTCAGCACTCCACAGTGCGTTTGATATGCGGAAACTACGATATCTTCGGTATCGTTGTTGTTTCCAGCTGAGACATGCATTTTCAGTGATAATCTTCATGATTCTGCTGTTACAAGTGTGCAGAATCACCGAAATCGCTGTTTTCGTGCTTTTGAATGCGAAAAACACGTTTTCTGGTGTTTTCAGCACTCCACAGTGCGTTTGATATGCGGAAACTACGATATCTTCGGTATCGTTGTTGTTTCCAGCTGAGATATGCACTTTCAGTGATAATCTTCACGATTCTGCTGTTACAAGTGTGCAGAATCACCGAAATCGCTGTTTTCGTGCTTTTGAATGCGAAAAACACGTTTTCTGGTGTTTTCAGCACTCCACAGTGCGTTTGAAATGCGGAAACAGCCATATCTTCGGTATCGTTGTTGTTTCCAGCTGAGATATGCTTTAGCAGTGATAATCTTCATGATTCTGCTGTTACAAGTGTGCAGAATCACCGAAATCGCTGTTCTCGCGCTATTCAATGCGAAAAACACGTTTTCTGGTGTTTTCAGCACTCCACAGTGCGTTTGATATGCGGAAACTGCGATATCTTCGGTATCGTTGTTGTTTCCAGCTGAGATATGCACTTTCAGTGATAATCTTCACGATTCTGCTGTTACAAGTGTGCAGAATCACCGAAATCGCTGTTTTCGTGCTATTGAATGCGAAAAACACGTTTGCTGGTGTTTTCAGCACTCCACAGCGCGTTTGATATGCGGAAACTACGATATCTTCGGTATCGTTGTTGTTTCCAGCTGAGACATGCATTTTCAGTGATAATCTTCATGATTCTGCTGTTACAAGTGTGCAGAATCACCGAAATCGCTGTTTTCGTGCTATTGAATGCGAAAAACACGTTTTCTGGTATTTTCAGCACTCCACAGTGCGTTTGATATGCGGAAACTGCGATATCTTCGGTATCGTTGTTGTTTCCAGCTGAGATATGCACTTTCAGTGATAATCTTCACGATTCTGCTGTTACAAGTGTGCAGAATCACCGAAATCGCTGTTCTCGCGCTATTCAATGCGAAAAACACGTTTTCTGGTGTTTTCAGCACTCCACAGTGCGTTTGAAATGCGGAAACTGCCATATCTTCGGTATCGTTGTTGTTTCCAGCTGAGATATGCATTAGCAGTGATAATCTTCATGATTCTGCTGTTACAAGTGTGCAGAATCACCGAAATCGCTGTTTTCGCGCTATTCAATGCGAAAAACACGTTTTCTGGTGTTGACAGCACTCCACAGTGCGTTTGATATGCGGAAACTACGATATCTTCGGTATCGTTGTTGTTTCCTGCTGAGATATGCATTTTCAGTGATAATCTTCATGATTCTGCTGTTACAAGTGTGCAGAATCACCGAAATCGCTGTTTTCGTGCTTTTGAATGCGAAAAACACGTTTTCTGGTGTTTTCAGCACTCCACAGTGCGTTTGATATGCGGAAACTACGATATCTTCGGTATCGTTGTTGTTTCCAGCTGAGATATGCATTTTCAGTGATAATCTTCACGATTCTGCTGTTACAAGTGTGCAGAATCACCGAAATCGCTGTTTTCGTGCTTTTGAATGCGAAGAACACGTTTTCTGGTGTTTTCAGCACTCTACAGTGCGTTTGATATGCGGAAACTGCGATATCTTCGGTATCGTTGTTGTTTCCACCTGAGATATGCACTTTCAGTGATAATCTTCACGATTCTGCTGTTACAAGTGTGCAGAATCACCGAAATCGCTGTTTTCGTGCTTTTGAATGCGGAAAACACGTTTTCTGGTGTTTTCAGCACTCCACAGTGCGTTTGATATGCGGAAACTGCGATATCTTCGGTATCGTTGTTGTTTTCAGCTGAGACATGCATTTTCACTGATAATCTTCATGATTCTGCTGTTACAAGTGTGCAGAATCACCGAAATCGCTGTTTTCGTGCTTTTGAATGCGAAAAACACGTTTTCTGGTGTTTTCAGCACTCCACAGTGCGTTTGATATGCGGAAACTGCGATATCTTCGGTATCGTTGTTGTTTCCAGCTGAGATATGCACTTTCAGTGATAATCTTCACGATTCTGCTGTTACAAGTGTGCAGAATCACCGAAATCGCTGTTTTCGTGCTTTTGAATGCGAAGAACACGTTTTCTGGTGTTTTCAGCACTCCACAGTGCGTTTGATATGCGGAAACTGCGATATCTTCGGTATCGTTGTTGTTTCCAGCTGAGACATGCATTTTCAGTGATAATCTTCATGATTCTGCTGTTACAAGTGTGCAGAATCACCGAAATCGCTGTTTTCGTGCTATTGAATGCGAAAAACACGTTTTCTGGTGTTTTCAGCACTCCACAGTGCGTTTGATATGCGGAAACTGCGATATCTTCGGTATCGTTGTTGTTTCCAGCTGAGATATGCACTTTCAGTGATAATCTTCACGATTCTGCTGTTAGAAGTGTGCAGAATCACCGAAAACGCTGTTTTCGTGCTTTTGAATGCGAAAAACACGTTTTCTGGTGTTTTCAACACTCCACAGTGCGTTTGATATGCGGAAACTGCGATATCTTCGGTATCGTTATTGTTTCCAGCTGAGATATGCACTTTCAGTGATAATCTTCAAGATTCTGCTGTTACAAGTGTGCAGAATCACCGAAATCGCTGTTTTCGTGCTTTTGAATGCGAAAAACACCTTTTCTGGTGTTTTCAGCACTCCACAGTGCGTTTGAAATGCGGAAACAGCCATATCTTCGGTATCGTTGTTGTTTCCAGCTGAGATATGCATTAGCAGTGATAATCTTCATGATTCTGCTGTTACAAGTGTGCAGAATCACCGAAATCGCTGTTCTCGCGCTATTCAATGCGAAAAACACGTTTTCTGGTGTTTTCAGCACTCCACAGTGCGTTTGAAATGCGGAAACTGCCATATCTTCGGTATCGTTGTTGTTTCCAGCTGAGATATGCATTAGCAGTGATAATCTTCATGATTCTGCTGTTACAAGTGTGCAGAATCACCGAAATCGCTGTTTTCGCGCTATTCAATGCGAAAAACACGTTTTCTGGTGTTTTCAACACTCCACAGTGCGTTTGATATGCGGAAACTGCGATATCTTCGGTATCGTTGTTGTTTCCAGCTGAGATATGCACTTTCAGTGATAATCTTCACGATTCTGCTGTTAGAAGTGTGCGGAATCACCGAAAACGCTGTTTTCGTGCTTTTGAATGCGAAAAACACGTTTTCTGGTGTTTTCAGCACTCCACAGTGCGTTTGAAATGCGGAAACTGCCATATCTTCGGTATCGTTGTTGTTTCCAGCTGAGATATGCATTAGCAGTGATAATCTTCATGATTCTGCTGTTACAAGTGTGCAGAATCACCGAAATCGCTGTTTTCGCGCTATTCAATGCGAAAAACACGTTTTCTGGTGTTTTCAACACTCCACAGTGCGTTTGATATGCGGAAACTGCGATATCTTCGGTATCGTTGTTGTTTCCAGCTGAGATATGCACTTTCAGTGATAATCTTCACGATTCTGCTGTTAGAAGTGTGCAGAATCACCGAAAACGCTGTTTTCGTGCTTTTGAATGCGAAAAACACGTTTTCTGGTGTTTTCAGCACTCCACAGTGCGTTTGATATGCGGAAACTGCGATATCTTCGGTATCGTTGTTGTTTCCAGCTGAGACATGCATTTTCAGTGATAATCTTCATGATTCTGCTGTTACAAGTGTGCAGAATCACCGAAATCGCTGTTTTCGTGCTATTGAATGCGAAAAACACGTTTTCTGGTGTTTTCAGCACTCCACAGTGCGTTTGATATGCGGAAACTACGATATCTTCGGTATCGTTGTTGTTTCCAGCTGAGACATGCATTTTCAGTGATAATCTTCATGATTCTGCTGTTACAAGTGTGCAGAATCACCGAAATCGCTGTTTTCGTGCTATTGAATGCGAAAAACACGTTTTCTGGTGTTTTCAGCACTCCACAGTGCGTTTGATATGCGCAAACTACGATATCTTCGGTATCGTTGTTGTTTCCAGCTGAGACATGCATTTTCAGTGATAATCTTCATGATTCTGCTGTTACAAGTGTGCAGAATCACCGAAATCGCTGTTTTCGTGCTTTTGAATGCGAAAAACACGTTTTCTGGTGTTTTCAGCACTCCACAGTGCGTTTGATATGCGGAAACTACGATATCTTCGGTATCGTTGTTGTTTCCAGCTGAGACATGCATTTTCAGTGATAATCTTCATGATTCTGCTGTTACAAGTGTGCAGAATCACCGAAATCGCTGTTTTCGTGCTTTTGAATGCGAAAAACACGTTTTCTGGTGTTTTCAGCACTCCACAGTGCGTTTGATATGCGGAAACTACGATATCTTCGGTATCGTTGTTGTTTCCAGCTGAGACATGCATTTTCAGTGATAATCTTCATGATTCTGCTGTTACAAGTGTGCAGAATCACCGAAATCGCTGTTTTCGTGCTTTTGAATGCGAAAAACACGTTTTCTGGTGTTTTCAGCACTCCACAGTGCGTTTGATATGCGGAAGCTACGATATCTTCGGTATCGTTGTTGTTTCCAGCTGAGATATGCACTTTCAGTGATAATCTTCACGATTCTGCTGTTACAAGTGTGCAGAATCACCGAAATCGCTGTTTTCGTGCTTTTGAATGCGAAAAACACGTTTTCTGGTGTTTTCAGCACTCCACAGTGCGTTTGAAATGCGGAAACAGCCATATCTTCGGTATCGTTGTTGTTTCCAGCTGAGATATGCTTTAGCAGTGATAATCTTCATGATTCTGCTGTTACAAGTGTGCAGAATCACCGAAATCGCTGTTCTCGCGCTATTCAATGCGAAAAACACGTTTTCTGGTGTTTTCAGCACTCCACAGTGCGTTTGAAATGCGGAAACTGCCATATCTTCGGTATCGTTGTTGTTTCCAGCTGAGATATGCATTAGCAGTGATAATCTTCATGATTTTGCTGTTACAAGTGTGCAGAATCACCGAAATCGCTGTTTTCGCGCTATTCAATGCGAAAAACACGTTTTCTGGTGTTTTCAACACTCCACAGTGTGTTTGATATGCGGAAACTGCGATATCTTCGGTATCGTTGTTGTTTCCAGCTGAGATATGCACTTTCAGTGATAATCTTCACGATTCTGCTGTTACAAGTGTGCAGAATCACCGAAAACGCTGTTTTCGTGCTTTTGAATGCGAAAAACACGTTTTCTGGTGTTTTCAGCACTCCACAGTGCGTTTGATATGCGGAAACTGCGATATCTTCGGTATCGTTGTTGTTTCCAGCTGAGACATGCATTTTCAGTGATAATCTTCATGATTCTGCTGTTACAAGTGTGCAGAATCACCGAAATCGCTGTTTTCGTGCTATTGAATGCGAAGAACACGTTTTCTGGTGTTTTCAGCACTCCACAGTGCGTTTGAAATGCGGAAACAGCCATATCTTCGGTATCGTTGTTGTTTCCAGCTGAGATATGCATTAGCAGTGATAATCTTCATGATTCTGCTGTTACAAGTGTGCAGAATCACCGAAATCGCTGTTCTCGCGCTATTCAATGCGAAAAACACGTTTTCTGGTGTTTTCAGCACTCCACAGTGCGTTTGAAATGCGGAAACTGCCATATCTTCGGTATCGTTGTTGTTTCCAGCTGAGATATGCATTAGCAGTGATAATCTTCATGATTTTGCTGTTACAAGTGTGCAGAATCACCGAAATCGCTGTTTTCGCGCTATTCAATGCGAAAAACACGTTTTCTGGTGTTTTCAACACTCCACAGTGCGTTTGATATGCGGAAACTGCGATATCTTCGGTATCGTTGTTGTTTCCAGCTGAGATATGCACTTTCAGTGATAATCTTCACGATTCTGCTGTTACAAGTGTGCAGAATCACCGAAAACGCTGTTTTCGTGCTTTTGAATGCGAAAAACACGTTTTCTGGTGTTTTCAGCACTCCACAGTGCGTTTGATATGCGGAAACTGCGATATCTTCGGTATCGTTGTTGTTTCCAGCTGAGACATGCATTTTCAGTGATAATCTTCATGATTCTGCTGTTACAAGTGTGCAGAATCACCGAAATCGCTGTTTTCGTGCTATTGAATGCGAAGAACACGTTTTCTGGTGTTTTCAGCACTCCACAGTGCGTTTGATATGCGAAAACTGCGATATCTTCGGTATCGTTGTTGTTTCCAGCTGAGATATGCACTTTCAGTGATAATCTTCACGATTCTGCTGTTAGAAGTGTGCAGAATCACCGAAAACGCTGTTTTCGTGCTTTTGAATGCGAAAAACACGTTTTCTGGTGTTTTCAGCACTCCACAGTGCGTTTGATATGCGGAAACTGCGATATCTTCGGTATCGTTGTTGTTTCCAGCTGAGATATGCACTTTCAGTGATAATCTTCACGATTCTGCTGTTACAAGTGTGCAGAATCACCGAAATCGCAGTTTTCGTGCTATTGAATGCGAAAAACACGTTTGCTGGTGTTTTCAGCACTCCACAGCGCGTTTGATATGCGGAAACTACGATATCTTCGGTATCGTTGTTGTTTCCAGCTGAGACATGCATTTTCAGTGATAATCTTCATGATTCTGCTGTTACAAGTGTGCAGAATCACCGAAATCGCTGTTTTCGTGCTATTGAATGCGAAAAACACGTTATCTGGTATTTTCAGCACTCCACAGTGCGTTTGATATGCGGAAACTGCGATATCTTCGGTATCGTTGTTGTTTCCAGCTGAGATATGCACTTTCAGTGATAATCTTCACGATTCTGCTGTTACAAGTGTGCAGAATCACCGAAATCGCTGTTCTCGCGCTATTCAATGCGAAAAACACGTTTTCTGGTGTTTTCAGCACTCCACAGTGCGTTTGAAATGCGGAAACTGCCATATCTTCGGTATCGTTGTTGTTTCCAGCTGAGATATGCATTAGCAGTGATAATCTTCATGATTCTGCTGTTACAAGTGTGCAGAATCACCGAAATCGCTGTTTTCGCGCTATTCAATGCGAAAAACACGTTTTCTGGTGTTGACAGCACTCCACAGTGCGTTTGATATGCGGAAACTACGATATCTTCGGTATCGTTGTTGTTTCCTGCTGAGATATGCATTTTCAGTGATAATCTTCATGATTCTGCTGTTACAAGTGTGCAGAATCACCGAAATCGCTGTTTTCGTGCTTTTGAATGCGAAAAACACGTTTTCTGGTGTTTTCAGCACTCCACAGTGCGTTTGATATGCGGAAACTACGATATCTTCGGTATCGTTGTTGTTTCCAGCTGAGATATGCATTTTCAGTGATAATCTTCATGATTCTGCTGTTACAAGTGTGCAGAATCACCGAAATCGCTGTTTTCGTGCTATTGAATGCGAAAACCACGTTTTCTGGTGTTTTCAGCACTCCACGGTGCGTTTGATATGCGGAAACTGCCATACCTTCGGTATCGTTGTTGTTTCCAGCTGAGATATGTATTATCAGTGATAATCTTCATGATTCTGCTGTTACAAGTGTGCAGAATCACCGAAATCGCTGTTTTCGCGCTATTCAATGCGAAAAACACGTTTTCTGGTGTTTTCAGCACTCCACAGTGCGTTTGATATGCGGAAACTACGATATCTTCGGTATCGTTGTTGTTTCCAGCTGAGATATGCATTTTCAGTGATAATCTTCATGATTCTGCTGTTACAAGTGTGCAGAATCACCGAAATCGCTGTTTTCGTGCTTTTGAATGCGAAAAACACGTATTCTGGTGTTTTCAACACTCCACAGTGCGTTTGATATGCGGAAACTGCGATATCTTCGGTATCGTTGTTGTTTCCAGCTGAGATATGCACTTTCAGTGATAATCTTCATGATTCTGCTGTTTCAAGTGTGCAGAATCACCGAAATCGCTGTTTTCGCGCTATTCAATGCGAAAAACACGTTTTCTGGTGTTTTCAGCACTCCACAGTGCGTTTGATATGCGGAAACTAAGATATCTTCGGTATCGTTGTTGTTTCCAGCTGAGATATGCATTTTCAGTGATAATCTTCATGATTCTGCTGTTACAAGTGTGCAGAATCATCGAAATCGCTGTTTTCGTGCTTTTGAATGCGAAAAACACGTTTTCTGCTGTTTTCAACACTCTACAGTGCGTTTGATATGCGGAAACTGCGATATCTTCGGTATCGTTGTTGTTTCCACCTGAGATATGCACTTTCAGTGATAGTCTTCACGATTCTGCTGTTACAAGTGTGCAGAATCACCGAAATCGCTGTTTTCGTGCTTTTGAATGCGAAAAACACGTTTTCTGGTGTTTTCAGCACTCCACAGTGCGTTTGATATGCGGAAACTGCGATATCTTCGGTATCGTTGTTGTTTCCAGCTGAGATATGCATTTTCAGTGATAATCTTCATGATTCTGCTGTTACAAGTGTGCAGAATCACCGAAATCGCTGTTTTCGTGCTATGAATGCGAAAAACACGTTTTCTGGGGTTTTCAGCACTCCACAGTGCGTTTGATATGCGGAAACTGCCATACTTTCGGTATCGTTGTTGTTTCCAGCTGAGATATGCATTATCAGTGATAATCTTCATGATTCTGCTGTTACAAGTGTGCAGAATCACCGAAATCGCTGTTTACGCGCTATTCAATGCGAAAAACACGTTTTCTGGTGTTTTCAGCACTCCACAGTGCGTTTGATATGCGGAAACTACGATATCTTCGGTATCGTTGTTGTTTCCAGCTGAGATATGCATTTTCAGTGATAATCTTCATGATTCTGCTGTTACAAGTGTGCAGAATCACCGAAATCGCTGTTTTCGTGCTTTTGAATGCGAAAAACACGTTTTCTGGTGTTTTCAACACTCCACAGTGCGTTTGATATGCGGAAACTGCGATATCTTCGGTATCGTTGTTGTTTCCAGCTGAGATATGCACTTTCAGTGATAATCTTCACGATTCTGCTGTTACAAGTGTGCAGAATCACCGAAATCGCTGTTTTCGTGCTTTTGAATGCGAAGAACACGTTTTCTGGTGTTTTCAGCACTCTACAGTGCGTTTGATATGCGGAAACTGCGATATCTTCGGTATCGTTGTTGTTTCCACCTGAGATATGCACTTTCAGTGATAATCTTCACGATTCTGCTGTTACAAGTGTGCAGAATCACCGAAATCGCTGTTTTCGTGCTTTTGAATGCGGAAAACACGTTTTCTGGTGTTTTCAGCACTCCACAGTGCGTTTGATATGCGGAAACTGCGATATCTTCGGTATCGTTGTTGTTTTCAGCTGAGACATGCATTTTCACTGATAATCTTCATGATTCTGCTGTTACAAGTGTGCAGAATCACCGAAATCGCTGTTTTCGTGCTTTTGAATGCGAAAAACACGTTTTCTGGTGTTTTCAGCACTCCACAGTGCGTTTGATATGCGGAAACTGCGATATCTTCGGTATCGTTGTTGTTTCCAGCTGAGATATGCACTTTCAGTGATAATCTTCACGATTCTGCTGTTACAAGTGTGCAGAATCACCGAAATCGCTGTTTTCGTGCTTTTGAATGCGAAGAACACGTTTTCTGGTGTTTTCAGCACTCCACAGTGCGTTTGATATGCGGAAACTGCCATATCTTCGGTATCGTTGTTGTTTCCAGCTGAGATATGCACTTTCAGTGATAATCTTCATGATTCTGCTGTTTCAAGTGTGCAGAATCACCGAAATCGCTGTTTTCGTGCTTTTGAATGCGAAAAACACGTTTTCTGGTGTTTTCAGCACTCCACAGTGCGTTTGATATGCGGAAACTACGATATCTTCGGTATCGTTGTTGTTTCCAGCTGAGACATGCATTTTCAGTGATAATCTTCATGATTCTGCTGTTACAAGTGTGCAGAATCACCGAAATCGCTGTTTTCGTGCTTTTGAATGCGAAAAACACGTTTTCTGGTGTTTTCAGCACTCCACAGTGCGTTTGATATGCGGAAGCTACGATATCTTCGGTATCGTTGTTGTTTCCAGCTGAGATATGCACTTTCAGTGATAATCTTCACGATTCTGCTGTTACAAGTGTGCAGAATCACCGAAATCGCTGTTTTCGTGCTTTTGAATGCGAAAAACACGTTTTCTGGTGTTTTCAGCACTCCACAGTGCGTTTGAAATGCGGAAACAGCCATATCTTCGGTATCGTTGTTGTTTCCAGCTGAGATATGCATTAGCAGTGATAATCTTCATGATTCTGCTGTTACAAGTGTGTAGAATCACCGAAATCGCTGTTCTCGCGCTATTCAATGCGAAAAACACGTTTTCTGGTGTTTTCAGCACTCCACAGTGCGTTTGAAATGCGGAAACTTCCATATCTTCGGTATCGTTGTTGTTTCCAGCTGAGATATGCATTAGCAGTGATAATCTTCATGATTTTGCTGTTACAAGTGTGCAGAATCACCGAAATCGCTGTTTTCGCGCTATTCAATGCGAAAAACACGTTTTCTGGTGTTTTCAGCACTCCACAGTGCGTTTGATATGCGGAAACTGCGATATCTTCGGTATCGTTGTTGTTTCCAGCTGAGACATGCATTTTCAGTGATAATCTTCATGATTCTGCTGTTACAAGTGTGCAGAATCACCGAAATCGCTGTTTTCGTGCTATTGAATGCGAAAAACACGTTTTCTGGTGTTTTCAGCACTCCACAGTGCGTTTGATATGCGGAAACTACGATATCTTCGGTATCGTTGTTGTTTCCAGCTGAGACATGCATTTTCAGTGATAATCTTCATGATTCTGCTGTTACAAGTGTGCAGAATCACCGAAATCGCTGTTTTCGTGCTTTTGAATGCGAAAAACACGTTTTCTGGTGTTTTCAGCACTCCACAGTGCGTTTGATATGCGGAAACTACGATATCTTCGGTATCGTTGTTGTTTCCAGCTGAGACATGCATTTTCAGTGATAATCTTCATGATTCTGCTGTTACAAGTGTGCAGAATCACCGAAATCGCTGTTTTCGTGCTTTTGAATGCGAAAAACACGTTTTCTGGTGTTTTCAGCACTCCACAGTGCGTTTGATATGCGGAAACTACGATATCTTCGGTATCGTTGTTGTTTCCAGCTGAGACATGCATTTTCAGTGATAATCTTCATGATTCTGCTGTTACAAGTGTGCAGAATCACCGAAATCGCTGTTTTCGTGCTTTTGAATGCGAAAAACACGTTTTCTGGTGTTTTCAGCACTCCACAGTGCGTTTGATATGCGGAAACTACGATATCTTCGGTATCGTTGTTGTTTCCAGCTGAGACATGCATTTTCAGTGATAATCTTCATGATTCTGCTGTTACAAGTGTGCAGAATCACCGAAATCGCTGTTTTCGTGCTTTTGAATGCGAAAAACACGTTTTCTGGTGTTTTCAGCACTCCACAGTGCGTTTGATATGCGGAAGCTACGATATCTTCGGTATCGTTGTTGTTTCCAGCTGAGATATGCACTTTCAGTGATAATCTTCACGATTCTGCTGTTACAAGTGTGCAGAATCACCGAAATCGCTGTTTTCGTGCTTTTGAATGCGAAAAACACGTTTTCTGGTGTTTTCAGCACTCCACAGTGCGTTTGAAATGCGGAAACAGCCATATCTTCGGTATCGTTGTTGTTTCCAGCTGAGATATGCATTAGCAGTGATAATCTTCATGATTCTGCTGTTACAAGTGTGTAGAATCACCGAAATCGCTGTTCTCGCGCTATTCAATGCGAAAAACACGTTTTCTGGTGTTTTCAGCACTCCACAGTGCGTTTGAAATGCGGAAACTGCCATATCTTCGGTATCGTTGTTGTTTCCAGCTGAGATATGCATTAGCAGTGATAATCTTCATGATTTTGCTGTTACAAGTGTGCAGAGTCACCGAAATCGCTGTTTTCGCGCTATTCAATGCGAAAAACACGTTTTCTGGTGTTTTCAGCACTCCACAGTGCGTTTGATATGCGGAAACTGCGATATCTTCGGTATCGTTGTTGTTTCCAGCTGAGACATGCATTTTCAGTGATAATCTTCATGATTCTGCTGTTACAAGTGTGCAGAATCACCGAAATCGCTGTTTTCGTGCTATTGAATGCGAAAAACACGTTTTCTGGTGTTTTCAGCACTCCACAGTGCGTTTGATATGCGGAAACTACGATATCTTCGGTATCGTTGTTGTTTCCAGCTGAGACATGCATTTTCAGTGATAATCTTCATGATTCTGCTGTTACAAGTGTGCAGAATCACCGAAATCGCTGTTTTCGTGCTTTTGAATGCGAAAAACACGTTTTCTGGTGTTTTCAGCACTCCACAGTGCGTTTGATATGCGGAAACTACGATATCTTCGGTATCGTTGTTGTTTCCAGCTGAGACATGCATTTTCAGTGATAATCTTCATGATTCTGCTGTTACAAGTGTGCAGAATCACCGAAATCGCTGTTTTCGTGCTTTTGAATGCGAAAAACACGTTTTCTGGTGTTTTCAGCACTCCACAGTGCGTTTGATATGCGGAAACTACGATATCTTCGGTATCGTTGTTGTTTCCAGCTGAGACATGCATTTTCAGTGATAATCTTCATGATTCTGCTGTTACAAGTGTGCAGAATCACCGAAATCGCTGTTTTCGTGCTTTTGAATGCGAAAAACACGTTTTCTGGTGTTTTCAGCACTCCACAGTGCGTTTGATATGCGGAAACTACGATATCTTCGGTATCGTTGTTGTTTCCAGCTGAGATATGCACTTTCAGTGATAATCTTCACGATTCTGCTGTTACAAGTGTGCAGAATCACCGAAATCGCTGTTTTCGTGCTTTTGAATGCGAAAAACACGTTTTCTGGTGTTTTCAGCACTCCACAGTGCGTTTGAAATGCGGAAACAGCCATATCTTCGGTATCGTTGTTGTTTCCAGCTGAGATATGCTTTAGCAGTGATAATCTTCATGATTCTGCTGTTACAAGTGTGCAGAATCACCGAAATCGCTGTTCTCGCGCTATTCAATGCGAAAAACACGTTTTCTGGTGTTTTCAGCACTCCACAGTGCGTTTGATATGCGGAAACTGCGATATCTTCGGTATCGTTGTTGTTTCCAGCTGAGATATGCACTTTCAGTGATAATCTTCACGATTCTGCTGTTACAAGTGTGCAGAATCACCGAAATCGCTGTTTTCGTGCTATTGAATGCGAAAAACACGTTTGCTGGTGTTTTCAGCACTCCACAGCGCGTTTGATATGCGGAAACTACGATATCTTCGGTATCGTTGTTGTTTCCAGCTGAGACATGCATTTTCAGTGATAATCTTCATGATTCTGCTGTTACAAGTGTGCAGAATCACCGAAATCGCTGTTTTCGTGCTATTGAATGCGAAAAACACGTTTTCTGGTATTTTCAGCACTCCACAGTGCGTTTGATATGCGGAAACTGCGATATCTTCGGTATCGTTGTTGTTTCCAGCTGAGATATGCACTTTCAGTGATAATCTTCACGATTCTGCTGTTACAAGTGTGCAGAATCACCGAAATCGCTGTTCTCGCGCTATTCAATGCGAAAAACACGTTTTCTGGTGTTTTCAGCACTCCACAGTGCGTTTGAAATGCGGAAACTGCCATATCTTCGGTATCGTTGTTGTTTCCAGCTGAGATATGCATTAGCAGTGATAATCTTCATGATTCTGCTGTTACAAGTGTGCAGAATCACCGAAATCGCTGTTTTCGCGCTATTCAATGCGAAAAACACGTTTTCTGGTGTTGACAGCACTCCACAGTGCGTTTGATATGCGGAAACTACGATATCTTCGGTATCGTTGTTGTTTCCTGCTGAGATATGCATTTTCAGTGATAATCTTCATGATTCTGCTGTTACAAGTGTGCAGAATCACCGAAATCGCTGTTTTCGTGCTTTTGAATGCGAAAAACACGTTTTCTGGTGTTTTCAGCACTCCACAGTGCGTTTGATATGCGGAAACTACGATATCTTCGGTATCGTTGTTGTTTCCAGCTGAGATATGCACTTTCAGTGATAATCTTCACGATTCTGCTGTTACAAGTGTGCAGAATCACCGAAATCGCTGTTTTCGTGCTTTTGAATGCGGAAAACACGTTTTCTGGTGTTTTCAGCACTCCACAGTGCGTTTGATATGCGGAAACTGCGATATCTTCGGTATCGTTGTTGTTTTCAGCTGAGACATGCATTTTCACTGATAATCTTCATGATTCTGCTGTTACAAGTGTGCAGAATCACCGAAATCGCTGTTTTCGTGCTTTTGAATGCGAAAAACACGTTTTCTGGTGTTTTCAGCACTCCACAGTGCGTTTGATATGCGGAAACTGCGATATCTTCGGTATCGTTGTTGTTTCCAGCTGAGATATGCACTTTCAGTGATAATCTTCACGATTCTGCTGTTACAAGTGTGCAGAATCACCGAAATCGCTGTTTTCGTGCTTTTGAATGCGAAGAACACGTTTTCTGGTGTTTTCAGCACTCCACAGTGCGTTTGATATGCGGAAACTGCCATATCTTCGGTATCGTTGTTGTTTCCAGCTGAGATATGCACTTTCAGTGATAATCTTCATGATTCTGCTGTTTCAAGTGTGCAGAATCACCGAAATCGCTGTTTTCGTGCTTTTGAATGCGAAAAACACGTTTTCTGGTGTTTTCAGCACTCCACAGTGCGTTTGATATGCGGAAACTGCGATATCTTCGGTATCGTTGTTGTTTCCAGCTGAGATATGCACTTTCAGTGATAATCTTCATGATTCTGCTGTTTCAAGTGTGCAGAATCACCGAAATCGCTGTTTTCGTGCTTTTGAATGCGAAAAACACGTTTTCTGGTGTTTTCAGCACTCCACAGTGCGTTTGATATGCGGAAACTGCGATATCTTCGGTATCGTTGTTGTTTCCAGCTGAGATATGCATTATCAGTGATAATCTTCATGATTCTGCTGTTACAAGTGTGCAGAATCACCGAAATCGCTGTTTTCGCGGTATTCAATGCGAAAAACACGTTTTGTGGTGTTTTCAGCACTCCACAGTGCGTTTGATATGCGGAAACTACGATATCTTCGGTATCGTTGTTGTTTCCAGCTGAGATATGCATTTTCAGTGATAATCTTCATGATTCTGCTGTTACAAGTGTGCAGAATCACCGAAATCGCTGTTTTCGTGCTTTTGAATGCGAAAAACAAGTTTTCTGGTGTTTTCAGCACTCCACAGTGCGTTTGATATGCGGAAACTGCGATATCTTCGGTATCGTTGTTGTTTCCAGCTGAGATATGCACTTTCAGTGATAATCTTCACGATTCTGCTGTTACAAGTGTGCAGAATCACCGAAATCGCTGTTTTTGTGCTTTTGAATGCGAAAAACACGTTTTCTGGTGTTTTCAGCACTCCACAGTGCGTTTGATATGCGGAAACTGCGATATCTTCGGTATCGTTGTTGTTTCCAGCTGAGATATGCATTATCAGTGATAATCTTCATGATTCTGCTGTTACAAGTGTGCAGAATCACCGAAATCGCTGTTTTCTCGCTATTCAATGCGAAAAACACGTTTTCTGGTGTTTTCAGCACTCCACAGTGCGTTTGATATGCGGAAACTACGACATCTTCGGTATCGTTGTTGTTTCCAGCTGAGATATGCATTTTCAGTGATAATCTTCATGATTCTGCTGTTACAAGTGTGCAGAATCACCGAAATCGCTGTTTTCGTGCTTTTGAATGCGAAAAACACGTTTTCTGGTGTTTTCAACACTCCACAGTGCGTTTGATATGCGGAAACTGCGATATCTTCGGTATCGTTGTTGTTTCCAGCTGAGATATGCACTTTCAGTGATAATCTTCATGATTCTGCTGTTTCAAGTGTGCAGAATCACCGAAATCGCTCTTTTCGTGCTTTTGAATGCGAAAAACACGTTTTCTGGTGTTTTCAGCACTCCACAGTGCGTTTGATATGCGGAAACTGCGATATCTTCGGTATCGTTGTTGTTTCCAGCTGAGATATGCATTATCAGTGATAATCTTCATGATTCTGCTGTTACAAGTGTGCAGAATCACCGAAATCGCTGTTTTCGTGCTTTTGAATGCGAAAAACACATTTTCTGGTGTTTTCAGCACTCCACAGTGCGTTTGATATGCGGAAACTACGATATCTTCGGTATCGTTGTTGTTTCCAGCTGAGACATGCACTTTCAGTGATAATCTTCACGATTCTGCTGTTACAAGTGTGCAGAATCACCGAAATCGCTGTTTTCGTGCTTTTGAATGCGAAAAACACGTTTTCTGGTGTTTTCAGCACTCCACAGTGCGTTTGATATGCGGAAACTGCGATATCTTCGGTATCGTTGTTGTTTCCAGCGGAGATATGCACTTTCAGTGATAATCTTCATAATTCTGCTGTTACAAGTGTGCAGAATCACCGAAATCGCTGATTTCGTGCTTTTGAATGCGAAAAACACGTTTTCTGGTGTTTTCAGCACTCCACAGTGCGTTTGATATGCGGAAACTGCGATATCTTCGGTATCGTTGTTGTTTCCAGCTGAGATATGCACTTTCAGTTATAATCTTCACGATTCTGCGTTTACAAGTGTGCAGAATCACCGAAAACGCTGTTTTCGTGCTTTTGAATGCGAAAAACACGTTTTCTGGTGTTTTCAGCACTCCACAGTGCGTTTGATATGCGGAAACTGCGATATCTTCGGTATCGTTGTTGTTTCCAGCTGAGATATGCACTTTCAGTGATAATCTTCACGATTCTGCTGTTACAAGTGTGCAGAATCACCGAAATCGCTGTTTTCGTGCTTTTGAATGCGAAAAACACGTTTTCTGGAGTTTTCAGCACTCCACAGTGCGTTTGATATGCGGAAACTACGATATCTTCGGTATCGTTGTTGTTTCCAGCTGAGATATGCACTTTCAGTGATAATCTTCACGATTCTGCTGTTACAAGTGTGCAGAATCACCGAAATCGCTGTTTTCGTGCTTTTGAATGCGAAAAACACGTTTTCTGGTGTTTTCAGCACTCCACAGTGCGTTTGATATGCGGAAACTGCGATATCTTCGGTATCGTTGTTGTTTCCAGCTGAGATATGCACTTTCAGTGATAATCTTCATGATTCTGCTGTTACAAGTGTGCAGAATCACCGAAATCGCTGTTTTCGTGCTTTTGAATGCGAAAAACACGTTTTCTGGTGTTTTCAGCACTCCACAGTGCGTTTGATATGCGGAAACTACGATATCTTCGGTATCGTTGTTGTTTCCAGCTGAGACATGCACTTTCAGTGATAATCTTCACGATTCTGCTGTTACAAGTGTGCAGAATCACCGAAATCGCTGTTTTCGTGCTTTTGAATGCGAAAAACACGTTTTCTGGTGTTTTCAGCACTCCACAGTGCGTTTGATATGCGGAAACTACGATATCTTCGGTATCGTTGTTGTTTCCAGCTGAGACATGCATTTTCAGTGATAATCTTCATGATTCTGCTGTTACAAGTGTGCAGAATCACCGAAATCGCTGTTTTCGTGCTTTTGAATGCGAAAAACACGTTTTCTGGTGTTTTCAGCACTCCACAGTGCGTTTGATATGCGGAAACTACGATATCTTCGGTATCGTTGTTGTTTCCAGCTGAGATATGCACTTTCAGTGATAATCTTCACGATTCTGCTGTTACAAGTGTGCAGAATCACCGAAATCGCTGTTTTCGTGCTTTTGAATGCGAAAAACACGTTTTCTGGTGTTTTCAGCACTCCACAGTGCGTTTGAAATGCGGAAACAGCCATATCTTCGGTATCGTTGTTGTTTCCAGCTGAGATATGCTTTAGCAGTGATAATCTTCATGATTCTGCTGTTACAAGTGTGCAGAATCACCGAAATCGCTGTTCTCGCGCTATTCAATGCGAAAAACACGTTTTCTGGTGTTTTCAGCACTCCACAGTGCGTTTGATATGCGGAAACTGCGATATCTTCGGTATCGTTGTTGTTTCCAGCTGAGATATGCACTTTCAGTGATAATCTTCACGATTCTGCTGTTACAAGTGTGCAGAATCACCGAAATCGCTGTTTTCGTGCTATTGAATGCGAAAAACACGTTTGCTGGTGTTTTCAGCACTCCACAGCGCGTTTGATATGCGGAAACTACGATATCTTCGGTATCGTTGTTGTTTCCAGCTGAGACATGCATTTTCAGTGATAATCTTCATGATTCTGCTGTTACAAGTGTGCAGAATCACCGAAATCGCTGTTTTCGTGCTATTGAATGCGAAAAACACGTTTTCTGGTATTTTCAGCACTCCACAGTGCGTTTGATATGCGGAAACTGCGATATCTTCGGTATCGTTGTTGTTTCCAGCTGAGATATGCACTTTCAGTGATAATCTTCACGATTCTGCTGTTACAAGTGTGCAGAATCACCGAAATCGCTGTTCTCGCGCTATTCAATGCGAAAAACACGTTTTCTGGTGTTTTCAGCACTCCACAGTGCGTTTGAAATGCGGAAACTGCCATATCTTCGGTATCGTTGTTGTTTCCAGCTGAGATATGCATTAGCAGTGATAATCTTCATGATTCTGCTGTTACAAGTGTGCAGAATCACCGAAATCGCTGTTTTCGCGCTATTCAATGCGAAAAACACGTTTTCTGGTGTTGACAGCACTCCACAGTGCGTTTGATATGCGGAAACTACGATATCTTCGGTATCGTTGTTGTTTCCTGCTGAGATATGCATTTTCAGTGATAATCTTCATGATTCTGCTGTTACAAGTGTGCAGAATCACCGAAATCGCTGTTTTCGTGCTTTTGAATGCGAAAAACACGTTTTCTGGTGTTTTCAGCACTCCACAGTGCGTTTGATATGCGGAAACTACGATATCTTCGGTATCGTTGTTGTTTCCAGCTGAGATATGCATTTTCAGTGATAATCTTCACGATTCTGCTGTTACAAGTGTGCAGAATCACCGAAATCGCTGTTTTCGTGCTTTTGAATGCGAAGAACACGTTTTCTGGTGTTTTCAGCACTCTACAGTGCGTTTGATATGCGGAAACTGCGATATCTTCGGTATCGTTGTTGTTTCCACCTGAGATATGCACTTTCAGTGATAATCTTCACGATTCTGCTGTTACAAGTGTGCAGAATCACCGAAATCGCTGTTTTCGTGCTTTTGAATGCGGAAAACACGTTTTCTGGTGTTTTCAGCACTCCACAGTGCGTTTGATATGCGGAAACTGCGATATCTTCGGTATCGTTGTTGTTTTCAGCTGAGACATGCATTTTCACTGATAATCTTCATGATTCTGCTGTTACAAGTGTGCAGAATCACCGAAATCGCTGTTTTCGTGCTTTTGAATGCGAAAAACACGTTTTCTGGTGTTTTCAGCACTCCACAGTGCGTTTGATATGCGGAAACTGCGATATCTTCGGTATCGTTGTTGTTTCCAGCTGAGATATGCACTTTCAGTGATAATCTTCACGATTCTGCTGTTACAAGTGTGCAGAATCACCGAAATCGCTGTTTTCGTGCTTTTGAATGCGAAGAACACGTTTTCTGGTGTTTTCAGCACTCCACAGTGCGTTTGATATGCGGAAACTGCCATATCTTCGGTATCGTTGTTGTTTCCAGCTGAGATATGCACTTTCAGTGATAATCTTCATGATTCTGCTGTTTCAAGTGTGCAGAATCACCGAAATCGCTGTTTTCGTGCTTTTGAATGCGAAAAACACGTTTTCTGGTGTTTTCAGCACTCCACAGTGCGTTTGATATGCGGAAACTGCGATATCTTCGGTATCGTTGTTGTTTCCAGCTGAGATATGCACTTTCAGTGATAATCTTCATGATTCTGCTGTTTCAAGTGTGCAGAATCACCGAAATCGCTGTTTTCGTGCTTTTGAATGCGAAAAACACGTTTTCTGGTGTTTTCAGCACTCCACAGTGCGTTTGATATGCGGAAACTGCGATATCTTCGGTATCGTTGTTGTTTCCAGCTGAGATATGCATTATCAGTGATAATCTTCATGATTCTGCTGTTACAAGTGTGCAGAATCACCGAAATCGCTGTTTTCGCGGTATTCAATGCGAAAAACACGTTTTGTGGTGTTTTCAGCACTCCACAGTGCGTTTGATATGCGGAAACTACGATATCTTCGGTATCGTTGTTGTTTCCAGCTGAGATATGCATTTTCAGTGATAATCTTCATGATTCTGCTGTTACAAGTGGGCAGAATCACCGAAATCGCTGTTTTCGTGCTTTTGAATGCGAAAAACAAGTTTTCTGGTGTTTTCAGCACTCCACAGTGCGTTTGATATGCGGAAACTGCGATATCTTCGGTATCGTTGTTGTTTCCAGCTGAGATATGCACTTTCAGTGATAATCTTCACGATTCTGCTGTTACAAGTGTGCAGAATCACCGAAATCGCTGTTTTTGTGCTTTTGAATGCGAAAAACACGTTTTCTGGTGTTTTCAGCACTCCACAGTGCGTTTGATATGCGGAAACTGCGATATCTTCGGTATCGTTGTTGTTTCCAGCTGAGATATGCATTATCAGTGATAATCTTCATGATTCTGCTGTTGCAAGTGTGCAGAATCACCGAAATCGCTGTTTTCTCGCTATTCAATGCGAAAAACACGTTTTCTGGTGTTTTCAGCACTCCACAGTGCGTTTGATATGCGGAAACTACGACATCTTCGGTATCGTTGTTGTTTCCAGCTGAGATATGCATTTTCAGTGATAATCTTCATGATTCTGCTGTTACAAGTGTGCAGAATCACCGAAATCGCTGTTTTCGTGCTTTTGAATGCGAAAAACACGTTTTCTGGTGTTTTCAACACTCCACAGTGCGTTTGATATGCGGAAACTGCGATATCTTCGGTATCGTTGTTGTTTCCAGCTGAGATATGCACTTTCAGTGATAATCTTCATGATTCTGCTGTTTCAAGTGTGCAGAATCACCGAAATCGCTCTTTTCGTGCTTTTGAATGCGAAAAACACGTTTTCTGGTGTTTTCAGCACTCCACAGTGCGTTTGATATGCGGAAACTGCGATATCTTCGGTATCGTTGTTGTTTCCAGCTGAGATATGCATTATCAGTGATAATCTTCATGATTCTGCTGTTACAAGTGTGCAGAATCACCGAAATCGCTGTTTTCGTGCTTTTGAATGCGAAAAACACATTTTCTGGTGTTTTCAGCACTCCACAGTGCGTTTGATATGCGGAAACTACGATATCTTCGGTATCGTTGTTGTTTCCAGCTGAGACATGCACTTTCAGTGATAATCTTCACGATTCTGCTGTTACAAGTGTGCAGAATCACCGAAATCGCTGTTTTCGTGCTTTTGAATGCGAAAAACACGTTTTCTGGTGTTTTCAGCACTCCACAGTGCGTTTGATATGCGGAAACTGCGATATCTTCGGTATCGTTGTTGTTTCCAGCGGAGATATGCACTTTCAGTGATAATCTTCATAATTCTGCTGTTACAAGTGTGCAGAATCACCGAAATCGCTGATTTCGTGCTTTTGAATGCGAAAAACACGTCTTCTGGTGTTTTCAGCACTCCACAGTGCGTTTGATATGCGGAAACTGCGATATCTTCGGTATCGTTGTTGTTTCCAGCTGAGATATGCACTTTCAGTTATAATCTTCACGATTCTGCGTTTACAAGTGTGCAGAATCACCGAAAACGCTGTTTTCGTGCTTTTGAATGCGAAAAACACGTTTTCTGGTGTTTTCAGCACTCCACAGTGCGTTTGATATGCGGAAACTGCGATATCTTCGGTATCGTTGTTGTTTCCAGCTGAGATATGCACTTTCAGTGATAATCTTCACGATTCTGCTGTTACAAGTGTGCAGAATCACCGAAATCGCTGTTTTCGTGCTTTTGAATGCGAAAAACACGTTTTCTGGAGTTTTCAGCACTCCACAGTGCGTTTGATATGCGGAAACTACGATATCTTCGGTATCGTTGTTGTTTCCAGCTGAGATATGCACTTTCAGTGATAATCTTCACGATTCTGCTGTTACAAGTGTGCAGAATCACCGAAATCGCTGTTTTCGTGCTTTTGAATGCGAAAAACACGTTTTCTGGTGTTTTCAGCACTCCACAGTGCGTTTGATATGCGGAAACTGCGATATCTTCGGTATCGTTGTTGTTTCCAGCTGAGATATGCACTTTCAGTGATAATCTTCATGATTCTGCTGTTACAAGTGTGCAGAATCACCGAAATCGCTGTTTTCGTGCTTTTGAATGCGAAAAACACGTTTTCTGGTGTTTTCAGCACTCCACAGTGCGTTTGATATGCGGAAACTACGATATCTTCGGTATCGTTGTTGTTTCCAGCTGAGACATGCACTTTCAGTGATAATCTTCACGATTCTGCTGTTACAAGTGTGCAGAATCACCGAAATCGCTGTTTTCGTGCTTTTGAATGCGAAAAACACGTTTTCTGGTGTTTTCAGCACTCCACAGTGCGTTTGATATGCGGAAACTGCGATATCTTCGGTATCGTTGTTGTTTCCAGCGGAGATATGCACTTTGAGTGATAATCTTCATAATTCTGCTGTTACAAGTGTGCAGAATCACCGAAATCGCTGTTTTTGTGCTTTTGAATGCGAAAAACACGTTTTCTGGTGTTTTCAACACTCCACAGTGCGTTTGATATGCGGAAACTGCGATATCTTCGGTATCGTTGTTGTTTCCAGCTGAGATATGCACTTTCAGTTATAATCTTCACGATTCTGCGTTTACAAGTGTGCAGAATCACCGAAAACGCTGTTTTCGTGCTTTTGAATGCGAAAAACACGTTTTCTGGTGTTTTCAGCACTCCACAGTGCGTTTGATATGCGGAAACTGCGATATCTTCGGTATCGTTGTTGTTTCCAGCTGAGATATGCACTTTCAGTGATAATCTTCACGATTCTGCTGTTACAAGTGTGCAGAATCACCGAAATCGCTGTTTTCGTGCTTTTAAATGCGAAAAACACGTTTTCTGGAGTTTTCAGCACTCCACAGTGCGTTTGATATGCGGAAACTACGATATCTTCGGTATCGTTGTTGTTTCCAGCTGAGATATGCACTTTCAGTGATAATCTTCACGATTCTGCTGTTACAAGTGTGCAGAATCACCGAAATCGCTGTTTTCGTGCTTTTGAATGCGAAAAACACGTTTTCTGGTGTTTTCAGCACTCCACAGTGCGTTTGATATGCGGAAACTACGATATCTTCGGTATCGTTGTTGTTTCCAGCTGAGATATGCACTTTCAGTGATAATCTTCACGATTCTGCTGTTACAAGTGTGCAGAATCACCGAAATCGCTGTTTTCGTGCTTTTGAATGCGAAAAACACGTTTTCTGGTGTTTTCAGCACTCCACAGTGCGTTTGATATGCGGAAACTACGACATCTTCGGTATCGTTGTTGTTTCCAGCTGAGATATGCATTTTCAGTGATAATCTTCATGATTCTGCTGTTACAAGTGTGCAGAATCACCGAAATCGCTGTTTTCGTGCTTTTGAATGCGAAAAACACGTTTTCTGGTGTTTTCAACACTCCACAGTGCGTTTGATATGCGGAAACTGCGATATCTTCGGTATCGTTGTTGTTTCCAGCTGAGATATGCACTTTCAGTGATAATCTTCATGATTCTGCTGTTTCAAGTGTGCAGAATCACCGAAATCGCTCTTTTCGTGCTTTTGAATGCGAAAAACACGTTTTCTGGTGTTTTCAGCACTCCACAGTGCGTTTGATATGCGGAAACTGCGATATCTTCGGTATCGTTGTTGTTTCCAGCTGAGATATGCATTATCAGTGATAATCTTCATGATTCTGCTGTTACAAGTGTGCAGAATCACCGAAATCGCTGTTTTCGTGCTTTTGAATGCGAAAAACACATTTTCTGGTGTTTTCAGCACTCCACAGTGCGTTTGATATGCGGAAACTACGATATCTTCGGTATCGTTGTTGTTTCCAGCTGAGACATGCACTTTCAGTGATAATCTTCACGATTCTGCTGTTACAAGTGTGCAGAATCACCGAAATCGCTGTTTTCGTGCTTTTGAATGCGAAAAACACGTTTTCTGGTGTTTTCAGCACTCCACAGTGCGTTTGATATGCGGAAACTGCGATATCTTCGGTATCGTTGTTGTTTCCAGCGGAGATATGCACTTTCAGTGATAATCTTCATAATTCTGCTGTTACAAGTGTGCAGAATCACCGAAATCGCTGATTTCGTGCTTTTGAATGCGAAAAACACGTTTTCTGGTGTTTTCAGCACTCCACAGTGCGTTTGATATGCGGAAACTGCGATATCTTCGGTATCGTTGTTGTTTCCAGCTGAGATATGCACTTTCAGTTATAATCTTCACGATTCTGCGTTTACAAGTGTGCAGAATCACCGAAAACGCTGTTTTCGTGCTTTTGAATGCGAAAAACACGTTTTCTGGTGTTTTCAGCACTCCACAGTGCGTTTGATATGCGGAAACTGCGATATCTTCGGTATCGTTGTTGTTTCCAGCTGAGATATGCACTTTCAGTGATAATCTTCACGATTCTGCTGTTACAAGTGTGCAGAATCACCGAAATCGCTGTTTTCGTGCTTTTGAATGCGAAAAACACGTTTTCTGGAGTTTTCAGCACTCCACAGTGCGTTTGATATGCGGAAACTACGATATCTTCGGTATCGTTGTTGTTTCCAGCTGAGATATGCACTTTCAGTGATAATCTTCACGATTCTGCTGTTACAAGTGTGCAGAATCACCGAAATCGCTGTTTTCGTGCTTTTGAATGCGAAAAACACGTTTTCTGGTGTTTTCAGCACTCCACAGTGCGTTTGATATGCGGAAACTGCGATATCTTCGGTATCGTTGTTGTTTCCAGCTGAGATATGCACTTTCAGTGATAATCTTCATGATTCTGCTGTTACAAGTGTGCAGAATCACCGAAATCGCTGTTTTCGTGCTTTTGAATGCGAAAAACACGTTTTCTGGTGTTTTCAGCACTCCACAGTGCGTTTGATATGCGGAAACTACGATATCTTCGGTATCGTTGTTGTTTCCAGCTGAGACATGCACTTTCAGTGATAATCTTCACGATTCTGCTGTTACAAGTGTGCAGAATCACCGAAATCGCTGTTTTCGTGCTTTTGAATGCGAAAAACACGTTTTCTGGTGTTTTCAGCACTCCACAGTGCGTTTGATATGCGGAAACTGCGATATCTTCGGTATCGTTGTTGTTTCCAGCGGAGATATGCACTTTGAGTGATAATCTTCATAATTCTGCTGTTACAAGTGTGCAGAATCACCGAAATCGCTGTTTTTGTGCTTTTGAATGCGAAAAACACGTTTTCTGGTGTTTTCAACACTCCACAGTGCGTTTGATATGCGGAAACTGCGATATCTTCGGTATCGTTGTTGTTTCCAGCTGAGATATGCACTTTCAGTTATAATCTTCACGATTCTGCGTTTACAAGTGTGCAGAATCACCGAAAACGCTGTTTTCGTGCTTTTGAATGCGAAAAACACGTTTTCTGGTGTTTTCAGCACTCCACAGTGCGTTTGATATGCGGAAACTGCGATATCTTCGGTATCGTTGTTGTTTCCAGCTGAGATATGCACTTTCAGTGATAATCTTCACGATTCTGCTGTTACAAGTGTGCAGAATCACCGAAATCGCTGTTTTCGTGCTTTTAAATGCGAAAAACACGTTTTCTGGAGTTTTCAGCACTCCACAGTGCGTTTGATATGCGGAAACTACGATATCTTCGGTATCGTTGTTGTTTCCAGCTGAGATATGCACTTTCAGTGATAATCTTCACGATTCTGCTGTTACAAGTGTGCAGAATCACCGAAATCGCTGTTTTCGTGCTTTTGAATGCGAAAAACACGTTTTCTGGTGTTTTCAGCACTCCACAGTGCGTTTGATATGCGGAAACTACGATATCTTCGGTATCGTTGTTGTTTCCAGCTGAGATATGCACTTTCAGTGATAATCTTCACGATTCTGCTGTTACAAGTGTGCAGAATCACCGAAATCGCTGTTTTCGTGCTTTTGAATGCGAAAAACACGTTTTCTGGTGTTTTCAGCACTCCACAGTGCGTTTGATATGCGGAAACTACGATATCTTCGGTATCGTTGTTGTTTCCAGCTGAGATATGCATCTTCAGTGATAATCTTCATGATTCTGCTGTTACAAGTGTGCAGAATCACCGAAATCGCTGTTTTCGTGCTTTTGAATGCGAAAAACACGTTTTCTGGTGTTTTCAGCACTCCACAGTGCGTTTGATATGCGGAAACTACGATATCTTCGGTATCGTTGTTGTTTCCAGCTGAGACATGCACTTTCAGTGATAATCTTCACGATTCTGCTTTTACAAGTGTGCAGAATCACCGAAATCGCTGTTTTCGTGCTTTTGAATGCGAAAAACACGTTTTCTGGTGTTTTCAGCACTCCACAGTGCGTTTGATATGCGGAAACTACGATATCTTCGGTATCGTTGTTGTTTCCAGCTGAGATATGCACTTTCAGTGATAATCTTCACGATTCTGCTGTTACAAGTGTGCAGAATCACCGAAATCGCTGTTTTCGTGCTTTTGAATGCGAAAAACACGTTTTCTGGTGTTTTCAGCACTCCACAGTGCGTTTGATATGCGGAAACTACGATATCTTCGGTATCGTTGTTGTTTCCAGCTGAGATATGCATCTTCAGTGATAATCTTCATGATTCTGCTGTTACAAGTGTGCAGAATCACCGAAATCGCTGTTTTCGTGCTTTTGAATGCGAAAAACACGTTTTCTGGTGTTTTCAGCACTCCACAGTGCGTTTGATATGCGGAAACTACGATATCTTCGGTATCGTTGTTGTTTCCAGCTGAGACATGCACTTTCAGTGATAATCTTCACGATTCTGCTGTTACAAGTGTGCAGAATCACCGAAATCGCTGTTTTCGTGCTTTTAAATGCGAAAAACACGTTTTCTGGAGTTTTCAGCACTCCACAGTGCGTTTGATATGCGGAAACTACGATATCTTCGGTATCGTTGTTGTTTCCAGCTGAGATATGCACTTTCAGTGATAATCTTCACGATTCTGCTGTTACAAGTGTGCAGAATCACCGAAATCGCTGTTTTCGTGCTTTTGAATGCGAAAAACACGTTTTCTGGTGTTTTCAGCACTCCACAGTGCGTTTGATATGCGGAAACTACGATATCTTCGGTATCGTTGTTGTTTCCAGCTGAGATATGCACTTTCAGTGATAATCTTCACGATTCTGCTGTTACAAGTGTGCAGAATCACCGAAATCGCTGTTTTCGTGCTTTTGAATGCGAAAAACACGTTTTCTGGTGTTTTCAGCACTCCACAGTGCGTTTGATATGCGGAAACTACGATATCTTCGGTATCGTTGTTGTTTCCAGCTGAGATATGCATCTTCAGTGATAATCTTCATGATTCTGCTGTTACAAGTGTGCAGAATCACCGAAATCGCTGTTTTCGTGCTTTTGAATGCGAAAAACACGTTTTCTGGTGTTTTCAGCACTCCACAGTGCGTTTGATATGCGGAAACTACGATATCTTCGGTATCGTTGTTGTTTCCAGCTGAGACATGCACTTTCAGTGATAATCTTCACGATTCTGCTTTTACAAGTGTGCAGAATCACCGAAATCGCTGTTTTCGTGCTTTTGAATGCGAAAAACACGTTTTCTGGTGTTTTCAGCACTCCACAGTGCGTTTGATATGCGGAAACTACGATATCTTCGGTATCGTTGTTGTTTCCAGCTGAGATATGCACTTTCAGTGATAATCTTCACGATTCTGCTGTTACAAGTGTGCAGAATCACCGAAATCGCTGTTTTCGTGCTTTTGAATGCGAAAAACACGTTTTCTGGTGTTTTCAGCACTCCACAGTGCGTTTGATATGCGGAAACTACGATATCTTCGGTATCGTTGTTGTTTCCAGCTGAGATATGCATCTTCAGTGATAATCTTCATGATTCTGCTGTTACAAGTGTGCAGAATCACCGAAATCGCTGTTTTCGTGCTTTTGAATGCGAAAAACACGTTTTCTGGTGTTTTCAGCACTCCACAGTGCGTTTGATATGCGGAAACTACGATATCTTCGGTATCGTTGTTGTTTCCAGCTGAGACATGCACTTTCAGTGATAATCTTCACGATTCTGCTGTTACAAGTGTGCAGAATCACCGAAATCGCTGTTTTCGTGCTTCTGAATGCGAAAAACACGTTTTCTGGTGTTTTCAGCACTCCACAGAGCGTTTGATATGCGGAAACTACGATATCTTCGGTATCGTTGTGGTTTCCAGCTGAGATATGCACTTTCAGTGATAATCTTCACGATTCTGCTGTTACAAGTGTGCAGAATCACCGAAATCGCTGTTTTCGTGCTTTTGAATGCGAAAAACACGTTTTCTGGTGTTTTCAGCACTCCACAGTGCCTTTGATATGCGGAAACTGCGATATCTTCGGTATCGTTGTTGTTTCCAGCTGAGATATGCACTTTCAGTGTTAATCTTCACGATTCTGCTGTTACAAGTGTGCAGAATCACCGAAATCGCTGTTTTCGTGCTTTTGAATGCGAAAAACACGTTTTCTGGTGTTTTCAGCACTCCACAGTGCGTTTGATATGCGGAAACTACGATATCTTCGGTATCGTTGTTGTTTCCAGCTGAGATATGCACTTTCAGTGATAATCTTCACGATTCTGCTGTTACAAGTGTGCAGAATCACCGAAATCGCTGTTTTCGTGCTTTTGAATGCGAAAAACACGTTTTCTGGTGTTTTCAACACTCCACAGTGCGTTTGATATGCGGAAACTGCGATATCTTCGGTATCGTTGTTGTTTCCAGCTGAGATATGCACTTTCAGTGATAATCTTCACGATTCTGCTGTTACAAGTGTGCAGAATCACCGAAATCGCTGTTTTCGTGCTTTTGAATGCGAAAAACACGTTTTCTGGTGTTTTCAGCACCCCACAGTGCGTTTGATATGCGGAAACTACGATATCTTCGGTATCGTTGTTGTTTCCAGCTGAGATATGCACTTTCAGTGATAATCTTCACGATTCTGCTGTTACAAGTGTGCAGAATCACCGAAATCGCTGTTTTCGTGCTTTTGAATGCGAAAAACACGTTTTCTGGTGTTTTCAGCACTCCACAGTGCGTTTGATATGCGGAAACTACGATATCTTCGGTATCGTTGTTGTTTCCAGCTGAGATATGCATCTTCAGTGATAATCTTCACGATTCTGCTGTTACAAGTGTGCAGAATCACCGAAATCGCTGTTTTCGTGCTTTTGAATGCGAAAAACACGTTTTCTGGTGTTTTCAGCACTCCACAGTGCGTTTGATATGCGGAAACTACGATATCTTCGGTATCGTTGTTGTTTCCAGCTGAGACATGCACTTTCAGTGATAATCTTCACGATTCTGCGGTTACAAGTGTGCAGAATCACCGAAATCGCTGTTTTCGTGCTTTTGAATGCGAAAAACACGTTTTCTGGTGTTTTCAGCACTCCACAGTGCGTTTGATATGCGGAAACTACGATATCTTCGGTATCGTTGTTGTTTCCAGCTGAGATATGCATCTTCAGTGATAATCTTCATGATTCTGCTGTTACAAGTGTGCAGAATCACCGAAATCGCTGTTTTCGTGCTTTTGAATGCGAAAAACACGTTTTCTGGTGTTTTCAGCACTCCACAGTGCGTTTGATATGCGGAAACTACGATATCTTCGGTATCGTTGTTGTTTCCAGCTGAGACATGCACTTTCAGTGATAATCTTCACGATTCTGCTGTTACAAGTGTGCAGAATCACCGAAATCGCTGTTTTCGTGCTTCTGAATGCGAAAAACACGTTTTCTGGTGTTTTCAGCACTCCACAGTGCGTTTGATATGCGGAAACTACGATATCTTCGGTATCGTTGTTGTTTCCAGCTGAGACATGCACTTTCAGTGATAATCTTCACGATTCTGCTTTTACAAGTGTGCAGAATCACCGAAATCGCTGTTTTCGTGCTTTTGAATGCGAAAAACACGTTTTCTGGTGTTTTCAGCACTCCACAGTGCGTTTGATATGCGGAAACTACGATATCTTCGGTATTGTTGTTGTTTCCAGCTGAGATATGCACTTTCAGTGATAATCTTCACGATTCTGCTGTTACAAGTGTGCAGAATCACCGAAATCGCTGTTTTCGTGCTTTTGAATGCGAAAAACACGTTTTCTGGTGTTTTCAGCACTCCACAGTGCGTTTGATATGCGGAAACTACGATATCTTCGGTATCGTTGTTGTTTCCAGCTGAGATATGCATCTTCAGTGATAATCTTCATGATTCTGCTGTTACAAGTGTGCAGAATCACCGAAATCGCTGTTTTCGTGCTTTTGAATGCGAAAAACACGTTTTCTGGTGTTTTCAGCGCTCCACAGTGCGTTTGATATGCGGAAACTACGATATCTTCGGTATCGTTGTTGTTTCCAGCTGAGACATGCACTTTCAGTGATAATCTTCACGATTCTGCTGTTACAAGTGTGCAGAATCACCGAAATCGCTGTTTTCGTGCTTCTGAATGCGAAAAACACGTTTTCTGGTGTTTTCAGCACTCCACAGTGCGTTTGATATGCGGGTACTACGATATCTTCGGTATCGTTGTGGTTTCCAGCTGAGATATGCACTTTCAGTGTTAATCTTCACGATTCTGCTGTTACAAGTGTGCAGAATCACCGAAATCGCTGTTTTCGTGCTTTTGAATGCGAAAAACACGTTTTCTGGTGTTTTCAGCACTCCACAGTGCGTTTGATATGCGGAAACTACGATATCTTCGGTATCGTTGTGGTTTCCAGCTGAGATATGCACTTTCAGTGATAATCTTCACGATTCTGCTGTTACAAGTGTGCAGAATCACCGAAATCGCTGTTTTCGTGCTTTTGAATGCGAAAAACACGTTTTCTGGTGTTTTCAGCACTCCACAGTGCGTTTGATATGCGGAAACTACGATATCTTCGGTATCGTTGTTGTTTCCAGCTGAGACATGCACTTTCAGTGATAATCTTCACGATTCTGCGGTTACAAGTGTGCAGAATCACCGAAATCGCTGTTTTCGTGCTTTTGAATGCGAAAAACACGTTTTCTGGTGTTTTCAGCACTCCACAGTGCGTTTGATATGCGGAAACTACGATATCTTCGGTATCGTTGTTGTTTCCAGCTGAGATATGCACTTTCAGTGATAATCTTCACGATTCTGCTGTTACAAGTGTGCAGAATCACCGAAAACGCTGTTTTCGTGCTTTTGAATGCGAAAAACACGTTTTCTGGTGTTTTCAGCACTCCACAGTGCGTTTGATATGCGGAAACTGCGATATCTTCGGTATCGTTGTTGTTTCCAGCTGAGATATGCACTTTCAGTGATAATCTTCATAATTCTGCTGTTACAAGTGTGCAGAATCACCGAAATCGCTGTTTTCGTGCTTTTGAATGCGAAAAACACGTTTTCTGGTGTTTTCAACACTCCACAGTGCGTTTGATATGCGGAAACTGCGATATCTTCGGTATCGTTGTTGTTTCCAGCTGAGATATGCACTTTCAGTGATAATCTTCACGATTCTGCTGTTACAAGTGTGCAGAATCACTGAAAACGCTGTTTTCGTGCTTTCGAATGCGAAAAACACGTTTTCTGGTGTTTTCAGCACTCCACAGTGCGTTTGATATGCGGAAACTGCGATATCTTCGGTATCGTTGTTGTTTCCAGCTGAGATATGCACTTTCAGTGATAATCTTCACTATTCTGCTGTTACAAGTGTGCAGAATCACCAAAATCGCTGTTTTCGTGCTTTTGAATGCGAAAAACACGTTTTCTGGTGTTTTCAGCACTCCACAGTGCGTTTGATATGCGGAAACTACGATATCTTCGGTATCGTTGTTGTTTCCAGCTGAGATATGCACTTTCAGTGATAATCTTCACGATTCTGCTGTTACAAGTGTGCAGAATCACCGAAATCGCTGTTTTCGTGCTTTTGAATGCGAAAAACACGTTTTCTGGTGTTTTCAGCACTCCACAGTGCGTTTGATATGCGGAAACTACGATATCTTCGGTATCGTTGTTGTTTCCAGCTGAGATATGCATCTTCAGTGATAATCTTCATGATTCTGCTGTTACAAGTGTGCAGAATCACCGAAATCGCTGTTTTCGTGCTTTTGAATGCGAAAAACACGTTTTCTGGTGTTTTCAGCGCTCCACAGTGCGTTTGATATGCGGAAACTACGATATCTTCGGTATCGTTGTTGTTTCCAGCTGAGACATGCACTTTCAGTGATAATCTTCACGATTCTGCTGTTACAAGTGTGCAGAATCACCGAAATCGCTGTTTTCGTGCTTCTGAATGCGAAAAACACGTTTTCTGGTGTTTTCAGCACTCCACAGTGCGTTTGATATGCGGAAACTACGATATCTTCGGTATCGTTGTTGTTTCCAGCTGAGACATGCACTTTCAGTGATAATCTTCACGATTCTGCTTTTACAAGTGTGCAGAATCACCGAAATCGCTGTTTTCGTGCTTTTGAATGCGAAAAACACGTTTTCTGGTGTTTTCAGCACTCCACAGTGCGTTTGATATGCGGAAACTACGATATCTTCGGTATCGTTGTTGTTTCCAGCTGAGACATGCACTTTCAGTGATAATCTTCACGATTCTGCTTTTACAAGTGTGCAGAATCACCGAAATCGCTGTTTTCGTGCTTTTGAATGCGAAAAACACGTTTTCTGGTGTTTTCAGCACTCCACAGTGCGTTTGATATGCGGAAACTACGATATCTTCGGTATCGTTGTTGTTTCCAGCTGAGACATGCACTTTCAGTGATAATCTTCACGATTCTGCGGTTACAAGTGTGCAGAATCACCGAAATCGCTGTTTTCGTGCTTTTGAATGCGAAAAACACGTTTTCTGGTGTTTTCAGCACTCCACAGTGCGTTTGATATGCGGAAACTACGATATCTTCGGTATCGTTGTTGTTTCCAGCTGAGATATGCACTTTCAGTGATAATCTTCACGATTCTGCTGTTACAAGTGTGCAGAATCACCGAAAACGCTGTTTTCGTGCTTTTGAATGCGAAAAACACGTTTTCCGGTGTTTTCAGCACTCCACAGTGCGTTTGATATGCGGAAACTGCGATATCTTCGGTATCGTTGTTGTTTCCAGCTGAGATATGCACTTTCAGTGATAATCTTCATAATTCTGCTGTTACAAGTGTGCAGAATCACCGAAATCGCTGTTTTCGTGCTTTTGAATGCGAAAAACACGTTTTCTGGTGTTTTCAACACTCCACAGTGCGTTTGATATGCGGAAACTGCGATATCTTCGGTATCGTTGTTGTTTCCAGCTGAGATATGCACTTTCAGTGATAATCTTCACGATTCTGCTGTTACAAGTGTGCAGAATCACTGAAAACGCTGTTTTCGTGCTTTTGAATGCGAAAAACACGTTTTCTGGTGTTTTCAGCACTCCACAGTGCGTTTGATATGCGGAAACTGCGATATCTTCGGTATCGTTATTGTTTCCAGCTGAGATATGCACTTTCAGTGATAATCTTCACTATTCTGCTGTTACAAGTGTGCAGAATCACCGAAATCGCTGTTTTCGTGCTTTTGAATGCGAAAAACACGTTTTCTGGTGTTTTCAGCACTCCACAGTGCGTTTGATATGCGGAAACTACGATATCTTCGGTATCGTTGTTGTTTCCAGCTGAGATATGCACTTTCAGTGATAATCTTCACGATTCTGCTGTTACAAGTGTGCAGAATCACCGAAATCGCTGTTTTCGTGCTTTTGAATGCGAAAAACACGTTTTCTGGTGTTTTCAGCACTCCACAGTGCGTTTGATATGCGGAAACTACGATATCTTCGGTATCGTTGTTGTTTCCAGCTGAGACATGCACTTTCAGTGATAATCTTCACGATTCTGCTTTTACAAGTGTGCAGAATCACCGAAATCGCTGTTTTCGTGCTTTTGAATGCGAAAAACACGTTTTCTGGTGTTTTCAGCACTCCACAGTGCGTTTGATATGCGGAAACTACGATATCTTCGGTATCGTTGTTGTTTCCAGCTGAGATATGCACTTTCAGTGATAATCTTCACGATTCTGCGGTTACAAGTGTGCAGAATCACCGAAATCGCTGTTTTCGTGCTTTTGAATGCGAAAAACACGTTTTCTGGCGTTTTCAGCACTCCACAGTGCGTTTGATATGCGGAAACTACGATATCTTCGGTATCGTTGTTGTTTCCAGCTGAGATATGCACTTTCAGTGATAATCTTCACGATTCTGCTGTTACAAGTGTGCAGAATCACCGAAAACGCTGTTTTCGTGCTTTTGAATGCGAAAAACACGTTTTCTGGTGTTTTCAGCACTCCACAGTGCGTTTGATATGCGGAAACTGCGATATCTTCGGTATCGTTGTTGTTTTCAGCTGAGATATGCACTTTCAGTGATAATCTTCATAATTCTGCTGTTACAAGTGTGCAGAATCACCGAAATCGCTGTTTTCGTGCTTTTGAATGCGAAAAACACGTTTTCTGGTGTTTTCAACACTCCACAGTGCGTTTGATATGCGGAAACTGCGATATCTTCGGTATCGTTGTTGTTTCCAGCTGAGATATGCACTTTCAGTGATAATCTTCACGATTCTGCTGTTACAAGTGTGCAGAATCACTGAAAACGCTGTTTTCGTGCTTTTGAATGCGAAAAACACGTTTTCTGGTGTTTTCAGCACTCCACAGTGCGTTTGATATGCGGAAACTGCGATATCTTCGGTATCGTTGTTGTTTCCAGCTGAGATATGCACTTTCAGTGATAATCTTCACCATTCTGCTGTTACAAGTGTGCAGAATCACCGAAATCGCTGTTTTCGTGCTTTTGAATGCGAAAAACACGTTTTCTGGTGTTTTCAGCACTCCACAGTGCGTTTGATATGCGGAAACTACGATATCTTCGGTATCGTTGTTGTTTCCAGCTGAGATATGCACTTTCAGTGATAATCTTCACGATTCTGCTGTTACAAGTGTGCAGAATCACCGAAAACGCTGTTTTCGTGCTTTTGAATGCGAAAAACACGTTTTCTGGTGTTTTCAGCACTCCACAGTGCGTTTGATATGCGGAAACTGCGATATCTTCGGTATCGTTGTTGTTTCCAGCTGAGATATGCACTTTCAGTGATAATCTTCATAATTCTGCTGTTACAAGTGTGCAGAATCACCGAAATCGCTGTTTTCGTGCTTTTGAATGCGAAAAACACGTTTTCTGGTGTTTTCAACACTCCACAGTGCGTTTGATATGCGGAAACTGCGATATCTTCGGTATCGTTGTTGTTTCCAGCTGAGATATGCACTTTCAGTGATAATCTTCACGATTCTGCTGTTACAAGTGTGCAGAATCACTGAAATCGCTGTTTTCGTGCTTTTGAATGCGAAAAACACGTTTTCTGGTGTTTTCAGCACTCCACAGTGCGTTTGATATGCGTAAACTACGATATCTTCGGTATCGTTGTTGTTTCCAGCTGAGATATGCACTTTCAGTGATAATCTTCACGATTCTGCTGTTACAAGTGTGCAGAATCACCGAAATCGCTGTTTTCGTGCTTTTGAATGCGAAAAACACGTTTTCTGGTGTTTTCAACACTCCACAGTGCGTTTGATATGCGGAAACTGCGATATCTTCGGTATCGTTGTTGTTTCCAGCTGAGATATGCACTTTCAGTGATAATCTTCACGATTCTGCTGTTACAAGTGTGCAGAATCACCGAAATCGCTGTTTTCGTGCTTTTGAATGCGAAAAACACGTTTTCTGGTGTTTTCAGCACTCCACAGTGCGTTTGATATGCGGAAACTACGATATCTTCGGTATCGTTGTTGTTTCCAGCTGAGATATGCACTTTCAGTGATAATCTTCACGATTCTGCTGTTACAAGTGTGCAGAATCACCGAAATCGCAGTTTTCCTGCTTTTGAATGCGAAAAACACGTTTTCTGGTGTTTTCAGCACTCCACAGTGCGTTTGATATGCGGAAACTGCGATATCTTCGGTATCGTTGTTGTTTCCAGCTGAGATATGCATCTTCAGTGATAATCTTCACGGTTCTGCTGTTACAAGTGTGCAGAATCACCGAAATCGCTGTTTTCGTGCTTTTGAACGCGAAAAACACGTTTTCTGGTGTTTTCAGCACTCCACAGTGCGTTTGATATGCGGAAACTACGATATCTTCGGTATCGTTGTTGTTTCCAGCTGAGATATGCATCTTCAGTGATAATCTTCACGATTCTGCTGTTACAAGTGTGCAGAATCACCGAAATCGCTGTTTTCGTGCTTTTGAATGCGAAAAACACGTTTTCTGGTGTTTTCAGCACTCCACAGTGCGTTTGATATGCGGAAACTACGATATCTTCGGTATCGTTGTTGTTTCCAGCTGAGACATGCACTTTCAGTGATAATCTTCACGATTCTGCTGTTACAAGTGTGCAGAATCACCGAAATCGCTGTTTTCGTGCTTTTGAATGCGAAAAACACGTTTTCTGGTGTTTTCAGCACTCCACAGTGCGTTTGATATGCGGAAACTACGATATCTTCGGTATCGTTGTTGTTTCCAGCTGAGATATGCACTTTCAGTGATAATCTTCACGATTCTGCTGTTACAAGTGTGCAGAATCACCGAAAACACTGTTTTCGTGATTTTGAATGCGAAAAACACGTTTTCTGGTGTTTTCAGCACTCCACAGTGCGTTTGATATGCGGAAACTGCGATATCTTCGGTATCGTTGTTGTTTCCAGCTGAGATATGCACTTTCAGTGATAATCTTCATAATTCTGCTGTTACAAGTGTGCAGAATCACCGAAATCGCTGTTTTCGTGCTTTTGAATGCGAAAAACACGTTTTCTGGTGTTTTCAGCACTCCACAGTGCGTTTGATATGCGGAAACTGCGATATCTTCGGTATCGTTGTTGTTTCCAGCTGAGATATGCACTTTCAGTGATAATCTTCACTATTCTGCTGTTACAAGTGTGCAGAATCACCGAAATCGCTGTTTTCGTGCTTTTGAATGCGAAAAACACGTTTTCTGGTGTTTTCAGCACTCCACAGTGCGTTTGATATGCGGAAACTACGATATCTTCGGTATCGTTGTTGTTTCCAGCTGAGATATGCTCTTTCAGTGATAATCTTCACGATTCTGCTGTTACAAGTGTGCAGAATCACCGAAATCGCTGTTTTCGTGCTTTTGAATGCGAAAAACACGTTTTCTGGTGTTTTCAGCACTCCACAGTGCGTTTGATATGCGGAAACTACGGTATCTTCGGTATCGTTGTTGTTTCCAGCTGAGATATGCACTTTCAGTGATAATCTTCACGATTCTGCTGTTACAAGTGTGCAGAATCACCGAAATCGCTGTTTTCGTGCTTTTGAATGCGAAAAACACGTTTTCTGGTGTTTTCAGCACTCCACAGTGCGTTTGATATGCGGAAACTACGATATCTTCGGTATCGTTGTTGTTTCCAGCTGAGATATGCATCTTCAGTGATAATCTTCATGATTCTGCTGTTACAAGTGTGCAGAATCACCGAAATCGCTGTTTTCGTGCTTTTGAATGCGAAAAACACGTTTTCTGGTGTTTTCAGCACTCCACAGTGCGTTTGATATGCGCGAACTACGATATCTTCGGTATCGTTGTTGTTTCCAGCCGAGATATGCATTTTCAGTGATAATCTTCATGATTCTGCTGTTACAAGTGTGCAGAATCACCGAAATCGCTGTTTTCGTGCTTTTGAATGCGAAAAACACGTTTTCTGGTGTTTTCAGCACTCCACAGTGCGTTTGATATGCGGAAACTGCGATATCTTCGGTATCGTTGTTGTTTCCAGCTGAGATATGCACTTTCAGTGATAATCTTCACGATTCTGCTGTTACAAGTGTGCAGAATCACCGAAATCGCTGTTTTCGTGCTTTTGAATGCGAAAAACACGTTTTCTGGTGTTTTCAGCACTCCACAGTGCGTTTGATATGCGGAAACTACGATATCTTCGGTATCGTTGTTGTTTCCAGCTGAGATATGCACTTTCAGTGATAATCTTCACGATTCTGCTGTTACAAGTGTGCAGAATCACCGAAATCGCTGTTTTCGTGCTTTTGAATGCGAAAAACACGTTTTCTGGTGTTTTCAGCACTCCACAGTGCGTTTGATATGCGGAAACTGCCATATCCTCGGTATCGTTGTTGTTTCCAGCTGAGATATGCATTTTCAGTGATAATCTTCATGATTCTGCTGTTACAAGTGTGCAGAATCACCGAAATCTCTGTTTTCGTGCTATTGAATGCGAAAAACACGGTTTCTGGTGTTTTCAGCACTCCACAGTGCGTTTGATATGCGGAAACTGCCATATCTCCGGTATCTTGCTGTTTCCAGCTGAGATATGCATTATCAGTGATAATCTTCATGATTCTGCTGTTACAAGTGTGCAGAATCACCGAAATCGCTGTTCTCGCGCTGTTCATTGCGAAAAACACGTTTTCTGGTGTTTTCAGCACTCCACAGTGCGTTTGATATGCGGAAACTGCCATATCTTCGGTATCGTTGTTGTTTCCAGCTGAGATATGCAGTTTCAGTGATAATCTGCACGATTCTGCTGTTACAAGTGTGCAGAATCACCGAAATCGCTGTTTTCGTGCTTTTGAATGCGAAAAACACGTTTTCTGGTGTTTTCAGCACTCCACAGTGCGTTTGATATGCGGAAACTACGATATCTTCGGTATCGTTGTTGTTTCCAGCTGAGATATGCACTTTCAGTGATAATCTTCACGATTCTGCTGTTACAAGTGTGCAGAATCACCGAAATCGCTGTTTTCGTGCTTTTGAATGCGAAAAACACATTTTCTGGTGTTTTCAGCACTCCACAGTGCGTTTGATATGCGGAAACTACGATATCTTCGGTATCGTTGTTGTTTCCAGCAGAGATATGCATCTTCAGTGATAATCTTCATGATTCTGCTGTTACAAGTGTGCAGAATCAGCGAAATCGCTGTTTTCGTGCTTTTGAATGCGAAAAACACGTTTTCTGGTGTTTTCAGCACTCCACAGTGCGTTTGATATGCGGAAACTACGATATCTTCGGTATCGTTGGTGTTTCCAGCTGAGATATGCATCTTCAGTGATAATCTTCATGATTCTGCTGTTACAAGTGTGCAGAATCACCGAAATCGCTGTTTTCGTGCTTTTGAATGCGAAAAACACGTTTTCTGGTGTTTTCAGCACTCCATAGCGCGTTTGATATGCGGAAACTACGATATCTTCGGTATCGTTGTTGTTTCCAGCTGAGACATGCACTTTCAGTGATAATCTTCACGATTCTGCTGTTACAAGTGTGCAGAATCACCGAAATCGCTGTTTTCGTGCTTTTGAATGCGAAAACACGTTTTCTGGTGTTTTCAGCACTCCACAGTGCGTTTGATATGCGGAAACTACGATATCTTCGGTATCGTTGTTGTTTCCAGCTGAGATATGCACTTTCAGTGATAATCTTCACGATTCTGCTGTTACAAGTGTGCAGAATCACCGAAATCGCTGTTTTCGTGCTTTTGAATGCGAAAAACACGTTTTCTGGTGTTTTCAGCACTCCACAGTGCGATTGATATGCGGAAACTACGATATCTTCGGTATCGTTGTTGTTTCCAGCTGAGATATGCACTTTCAGTGATAATCTTCACGATTCTGCTGTTACAAGTGTGCAGAATCACCGAAATCGCGGTTTTCGTGCTTTTGAATGCGAAAAACACGTTTTCTGGTGTTTTCAGCACTCCACAGTGCGTTTGATATGCGGAAACTACTGTCACGTCCCGGTTTCCGTCGCGGTTGTCGGAAAGGGGGAACTTGACACTATTTCAATCCTTTTTTGAGTCACGCAGCGCTTACGTCTGCGTCTACTCGGGAATAACTGCGCGCACTTCACTTTCCGTGATACTTACCGAATATAACGTTGAAACGTTGCGGCACTGCAACAGGTCGAGTTGGAATCCTTCGGGTTGAATGCGGTTGGTATATTTCAGTAGCGCGCACTCGGTTAGAAATCGGAATGATTAGATTTGCAATTATACTATTATGTATATATATTTTAATATAATAAATGATTATGGAATACAATGGACTTATGATTTAACAATACAGGATATAGGATTATAGAATATAAGAATACAAGATATAGAAATACTAGATATAGAAATACTAGGTACAAGATATAGAATCACTTAGAGATAGAATCGCGGCGATGTGAGCTCCACGAGCTCCGGACTGAGACTGGCCGGTGAGCGCGCGTGCGTCGGAGAGCGAGCGTCGACTGGGGGAATGGCTTACTTATAGTAATAGGATATAGGAGCGGGGAATGGTGGAGTTTGTCTGGAGGAGATTAGGACACGTGTGGTTTGGACCGTGGGAGTCAGGATGTTTACGAGATAACAGAGGAATGCGATAAGGAGAGGCCTGGGAATCGGGACACGTGCATGATGACGTCATAGGATTGGTATGTGGCGGGAGATTAGGTCTGGCGGTCGGCGGATGTTTTGGGAGATAAGGAGTTGGAATATAATACGAGTGTGGGAATGGAATGTGTTTGGCTTGGTGGTTTAGTCTGGGAGGTTCGGTTTATGTTTATGTGATAACGAGCTTGGGAAAGGAATTGGATTATCAGGGAATGCTTCTAGAATGATCTAGATTGTTCTAGAAGGTTCTGGAAGCTTCTGGAAGGATGACGTAGGGGCTGGTAGTAGGATGTAGCGGGAGTAAAGGCGCGCTTATGACTATGCTTAGGATTAAGGGCGCGCTTATGACTACTATGCTTATCGTATATATGTGTGTATGTATATATATGCTTATGACTAATTCCAACGTCGCTTGCCGACGTAACACCTCCCCCCCTGGGTGAGAAAATTCATGGAAAATGAATTTTCTAGTCGGGTTTACTAGAGAGTTTTTGTTATTCGGGTGAGAGTGTTCGTTGGAATGGGGCACTGTGTGAGTGTTCTAATGAAATTCACTATGGAGTTTGAAACTCGGGTATAAGCGTTCGGGGGTGCACTGGATTTCTGCTTCGGTGGGCTGCTTTTCTGGATCTTCTGGCTTGGGGTTGGGTTGGTTTCGGGTTTGTTCGGGGTTGGTTTGGGTGGCTGTGATTTCGCCATCGGTTTTCCTCTGGCTGAGGAACAGGAAGAAGTGTGTGAGGGAGCTCCAGACGGCTCCCAATAGGTGTAGGCTCCATCCGTATACTGAGTGTAGTGCTATCCCGTTGATGATCGTGCTGACGGCGGCTTTGATGACTCGGATTGCGAGGTAGATGCCCATAATGCCAGCGGTGAATGATCCGAATGCGACGAATCCGGACCAGATTCGTCTTCCAGTGGATTCTGCTAGCTTTTTCAACGTTGTTTCGTCGAAAAGGTTGTACAGCTGAAGGGCTTGTGAGCTGTATTCCCGGCCGGTAACTCCTTGAGCTAGAGAGTTCACGATGGCGGGTCTTTCGATAGGGAACATTATGTGTTCCTTTAGCTTTGCCAGGTCCTCTGGTGAATAGATACCTCCGTCTGCCAGGTTATGTGGGTTGACGTATTTCCAGGTTGCCTTGGTAAGTGGCTTCAGCGGTGTTGGCGGTAGACTTTCCACAGGTTTTGGTGTTAGCTTGTACCATAGGCCATGGATTTTGAACATATTCGGCATGAGTTCGCTGCAGTCTTTCCTCGTGCCTGAGCGCGTTAGTATGTGGTGAATCGGCGTAATAAACAATGACGTGTTTTTGTATGTTACAGGCAACTCGTCGTAACAGGTGTCTGTGTGCCTCACTTGGCAGACAACCGGAATGCATTTGACTATGTGGATAACTTCGCCCGATGCGATTGCCATGAATCCGTGTTCCCTGGCAATTGTCCTTGCTACTTCGGCTGGGGCGACATGAATAAGTGTGAGTGCGTTATGCAGAATCTGTCGTTCTAATGCGCACTTTTGTTTTATTACGTCCCGATATAACTGTATTATCTGTGTTTTTAGGTGCTTCTCTACGTATACGAATTTGGAATTCACGTATGCGAAGATGTCGAGGTTGTTAATTGCGATGGATGTCCTGGTTTTGAAGTGTCCTTCTTTCTCCGTCTCGAGAATGAAGAGCTTGGGATGTTCGGTATGTATCAATGTGTATCCACAGACCTTCGTACTGGTTGTTCTGGCAAGGGCGAATGTAGTTCCTTGCGATGTGACCGAGTAGAGGGATAACCCTTGGTTGTCTTCGTCTTCTACTAGTGTTGCTTTACCTTCGTAGAGGACGTCGTAATTGTTGAATTTGCAGTAGTCTGTGGGTGAGTTGTCCCAGTAGGAGAATCCATCTTCGGAGTCCAGGCAGGATCCTTGTTGGACTAGGCATCGTTGGCCAGATTGCATGATGATTTCGTTGGTGGCGAGTTTGACGGCTGCCATATGGGTGCGTATTTTTATACGGATGACAGCTTGAACGACTACGCTGTTCCAGGTGCCGTATGGATCGCTGAACGTGGAGCCGTAGCATGTGCCGTCGTTATCGATTTTTCCTGACAGGGTGAGGCTTCGGGTTGTGGAAGAGTTTGTAACAACGCCTGTGATCTGTGCCGATGGGGTGACGTATAGTGTGCCGGTACGGTGTAGCATCTGGCACGCGTCTCTCGGGATGTTCATTAGGTAAATTTGCCGTCCGTTGTTGACTGCGGAGACGTGTGAATGCATGCCGCAGTGGAAGATTGTTCTGTCGATTTCCACGTGGCATTGTGTGACCTCGGCGGTTTGAAATTCGGACAGTTGCAGTAATTGGATTGCCCTTTCCTTGACGATGGGTGACTTTTCTTCCGTCTCGCAGTTGAGTGGGTCGATTGCGGAGAATGTTGAGACGTTTAGTGTCGGGCCGCTGCAGTCGTAACCGATAAGAGCGGCTGTTTGCGTAATGAAGAGGCAGAATGTGGTAGCTCGTAGATCCATGTTGTTCGGTTGGTTGCACTTTACTGAGTACTCTTGGCGGATCTCGTTGGCTGTTTTATACCCGGGTTTGTTTTGCTTCAGATATGATACGGTGGATGTGTTGGATAATTGTGACGAAGTTCTTGGTGTAGTCGGGGGTGGTATTTTCGCATGCTTAAGCTTATTTACATGTACAATCTTTGTTTTGCTATTGCTAAGGCGCAATCGCACGTTTGTGTTATTTAATACATCGACGATAACGTAGGGGCCCGAATATTGCGCGTCGAACTTGCCTTTCCTGGGTTCTTTTAGGAGTAGAACCCTGTCACCGACTAGGAATTTCTGGTTGTTTACCTTCCTGTCGTAGTACTGCTTCGAACGGTTTTTCGCAGCGTTTAGGTTTTCATGGGCTAGCCTTTGGGAAGTTGCAATTTTATCTTGCAGATTTTGTAAATAGGAATTGTACGATTCATTTTCTAGCGTGGTTTGCGTAGCGTCTGCTGTCGGTACGCGGGCTTTATTTCCAAAGACTAACTCATGAGGAGTGAAGAGCGTACCCTCGTGCACGCTGGTGTTATAGCTGAACATTGCGCAGTTCAGCCACTCGTCCCAATTATTGCGCGATACGTAATGCTTTAGGTATTCGGTCAGTACATGGTGTGATCGCTCTATAGAGCCGTTAGTCTGGGGGTGGAATGCCGTTGCTTTAAATTGTTGAATTTTGAACCGTTTCGCAACCGCGCGCATGAGTGCACTTGTGAAGTTCGTTCCCTGATCCGTTAGGATGGCTTTAGGAGTGCCGAATCGGCAGATAAGCGTATTAATGAAGGCGTCAGCAGTTTCTGTCGTGGTGATGGATTTGAGGGGAGCTGCTAAGGAATATTTCGTTAATAGATCTTGCATCGTCAATATGTACTGATTCCCGGAGGGTGTGGTGGGTAGAGGTCCGACTACGTCTAAAGATATTTTGTCGAACGCGCGTCCTGGCGTGTCTGTCAATGTCATGGGGACTCGTGTTTTCACGCGGGTAAGCTTTTGTAGTTGGCAGTCTCGGCACGTGTTTATGAAGTTCGCGATGTCGGATTTCATCGAAGGCCAAAAGTATTTCTCGCGGACGCGTCTAAATGTTTTCGTTATGCCTTTATGTCCTGCGTACGCGGAGATATGGTTCTCTGATATAATTGCTTGTCTTTGTTCCTCGGATGGGATTCGTGTTTCGTTGGAACAGGCGAGGATGTTTGTGTTAGTTCCCGTAAACAATTCCGACAGCGATTCGCGAATGGTGCTCCAGGGTGTTTCGTCTATCGCGGTACGTGAGATGCTGATTGACGGTAAGTCTAATTCTACTACTGCGTCGCGCAGTGCTCTGAGGCACTCTATTAGGTCTTCGTGTTCGGCTGTGTGTGCGGGAGTTGGCTTTACGGGTAATTGAATCAAGGTGTATCTTCCCGTTTGAGTTACTTTTGCTCTGCCGATTGTCGCGTTTGCTATCGTCGGAAGTCGGTTGTGTAAAAGGAGATCGGTGGCTCCTGCGTCGATGGGTTGGTTGTCCAACGTCATAAAACAAGCTAGGTTGTCGTTTCTCATTATCAATCTGTCTCTGGAATATTTTATTATTGAACGTGGCGTCTCGGTCATGTCGCTGTCTGACTCTAGATGTGTCTCTACGTGCTGTTCGGGGAGGATTGGAGGGGTTGGAGATGGAGGCGATTGAGGAAACTGCGCATCGCTTGATGTGGAGGGTATGTCTACAGGCCGATGTTGGGATTCGAAAATAGGAATGTCGGAGGAGTCAGAGGAAACAGGGAGGACAGTGCTTGTGTCCGGATTTCGCGAAAGTGCATCCGCGTTAACATTACGCTTACCGGCCTTGTAGACGACTTTGTATTCGTATTCTGCGAGCTTCAATCTCCATCTCAGGAGTCGCGAGGAGGGATCCTTCACCGAATGCATCCACACGAGCGGTTGGTGGTCGGTGATTAGGGTGAACGATTTACCGTAAACGTATGGCCTAAAGTGTTGTACGGCATATATGATAGCTAGGCACTCCTTTTCTATTGTGGAGTAATTCAGTTCAGCCCCGTGTAGCAGTCTAGAGGCGTACGCTATAGGCCGATCCTGACCTATTGGACCTTGACTTAAAATGCCGCCGACGGCGTATCCGGACGCGTCGGTGGTGATATGGAACGTTTCAGAGAAATCTGGGTAGCGCAACACTGGTTCGGTGCAGAGTGCGTTGCGCAATGTCTCGAAGGCACGCTCTTGTGCTGCGGACCATTCGAATTTAGTGTCCTTACGTAGTAAGGCTGTTAAGGGTTTAGTGATATGCGAAAATTTGTCGATGAACCGGCGGTAATAACCGGCTAGACCCAGAAATTCCCTTACAGTTTTGGCGTTTTTAGGACGCGGGAAATTCCTTACGGCGGAGACTTTTGTCGGACAGGGCTTTACTCCTTCGTCACTTATTATGTGACCCAGGTAGGCTACTTCCCGACGGAGGAAACTGCATTTCGACGGCTGCAGCTTCAAGTTGGCGCGGCGCAGTCTCTCGGCGAGACGATTAAATTTGGCATTATGTTCGGATATGGAGCTGGCGTAGATAACGATATCGTCAAGATAGACGAACAATTCGGTGCCTTGGAGGCCGGAGAGGATGGAATCCATTAGCCGTTGGAACGTCGCTGGGGCGTTGCGGAGGCCGAATGGCATGCGGTTAAACTCATAGTGGCCGAAGGGTGTCGAGAACGCTGTCTTCTCGGCATCCTTTTCATCCATGCCGATTTGGTGAAAACCGGAAGCAAGGTCAAATGTTGAGAAATATTTGGCGCTACCGAGTTGGTCTAATATCTCCACTATGCTCGGCAGTGGGTACGCGTCCGCGATGGTCTTTTCGTTAAGAGAACGGTAATCGATGACCATTCTCCATTTCTTCTTACCTTGCTCGTCCGATTTCTTCGGCACGATCCACAAGGGGGAATTATAAGGCGATGTGGATGGACTTACAATGTCGTTCTCCAATAATTCCTTCATTTGTCTATCGATCTCCTCCTTGTGGATCGGTGGATAACGGTATTGTTTTACGTGGATTGGCCGTTGGTCGGTCGCAGGTATTTTATGCGTTACAGCCGAGGTCTTGCCCAAGTATTCCCCGGGGAGATGGAAGATATCGCTGTGCTCCGCGATGAGGCATTTCACATGCTCGCATTCTTCCGGATTGAGATCGTCGGTGCTAATTATGCCCGCTATCTCTGCTTCGCGCTCTGCGTGAGATTTGGTATTTTTAATGGCGTGAATCGATGTTGATCCAGACGACCGATCAACATCCGTGGGTGTTTGGGAGACAGCGATAACTTCCATTATCTCCACGGTTGGGGTTCGGAATGTTATCGTCGCCTCGGATTGGTTTACGCAACGGATACACACCGTGCCGTTGATATTTTTGACCAGGGAGTCATATACAATTACACCGGGTGCTATCTCTTGCCGCGGGAGATAGCCGATATCGGGCCCAACGGCTCCGATTACCATTGCCTGGGCGGTACGTGCATTGATAGTACACGTATCGGATTCGGTGTGAGCTGGCTTAGATATCGCGCGTTTCGTATTACCCGCACGCGTATCGGATTTAGTAGGCCGAGTGTTATGAATCGCGTTGTTCGCGCGCGTATCGGATTTAGTAGGCCGTGGATTATATTTCGCGTCGTCTACGCGTGTATCGGATTTAGTAGATTGTCGATTATGTTTCGCGTCGTTCGCGCGCGTATCGGATTTAGTAAGTTGTGGATTATGTTTCGCGTCGCGCGGAGTCGCGTTCGCGAAGGGTATTTCTAGCCCTTTCCAAAGTACACGCCGTTTGGTGTACGAAATTTCCGCGCCTTCCTCGAGGAAGCTTGCACCTAGGATACCATCTGTCGCGATGGGGAAATCGTTGGGTACGACGTGGAACCTTATTATGGTCCCATAGATCTCCGCGTCGGTGGATCCCAGGGTTTGAACGGTACCGGCGGTTATACCGGAAATTTGGATCCTGTCCGTAACGTTCACCGGTGTCGCGGGTTGTAGCGCGGAAATTTTTACGAGGTTTGGTTCCGCTCCCGTGTCGATCATCAGTGTGATGTCGCGAAGGAATCCGGGGGATTGGATATTTACGTGAGGGACTTTGATACCTTTGTTTAGGCGGATTCTCGCGATTCTGTTATCACGACGTTCCGGACCGGTTTTTGTGGCGACGCCTCTCGTCTGCGGTCCGGGTTTGACGAGAGGGTCTGCTCGTTTCCCTGGTTTCTTTTATTGTTGTATTCACGTTTCCTGCATTCGTGGATATCGTGGCCAGGATTTTTGCAATATAAGCAGGTCTTCGTTGGCCTGCTGGGTTGGCGAGAATCGCGTTGGTATTGGGGCTCGCGGTAATCACGTCGCGGTAGGTCGTAATTATCGCGGTAAGAACGCGATGGCTCAGGTGGCCCGCGATAAGAGCTGCGTTCCGAAGGTCTCGTTTCTTCCGGGAAGTACCGTCTCGGTGACGGCGAACGCCAGGATTCTCGCGACGGAGGAGGCGTGTATGGATTCCGCGGTTCGCGGCGTTCTGGCGTTTTGTCGCGGGGTTGGAAGAATTGGACGTGTTTTTCTGATACCCGGCCGTATCTGTTATTGTCGCGTTCGAGCTCTTTGTACAGCTCGATGGCCTCGTTGAACACGCACGATAGCGGTTCTCTGCGTCGGTGTCGCAGTTCGGCACGTAATTGCGGGATAACTCCGCGAATGAAGCAATCGGTGGTCAGCATATCTACTTCCGCGATATTGGGGGTGTGGTAATCGCACCCTATGATTGCGTCGCGGATGTCTTTTACCCTGCTGATGAAGTCGAGCACGTGCTCGTCTTTCTTCATAAATATGTTCGCCATTTCTCCGCGGTAATGATCCACTGTCCTCTGGGGACCGAATACTTGTTTCAGGCGATTGCAAAGATCCGCGATATTTGTGAAGTGCTCGTCCTCCACTGCTATTACCGCACGGCCGCGTAGACGCGTAGATACGAGTTTCGTCAATGTTGCTTCCGCGTTCACGGGTATCAAATCGCGGGCGCGCCTGCATGCCCGTGTAAAACTGAGTACCGGCGGTTCGGTACCGTTGAATATCGGAATAGTTGCTAAGGCTTCCTTCATTGTGAAGGAAAACGAGTCTGGGGCTGCGTTGAAGGTAGGATACTCGGTGGACGCGGCTGTCGTGGTTCTTTCGAGGATCGTTTTCGTTTCCCGACGGATGGCTTCTACCTCGGCGAGGGCCGCATCGCGCTCGCGACGCATGGAATTGTACTCTGTTTCGATTTTTCGCGATTCCTCGAACGCGCGTCGTTCCTGGTCCAGGGTCGAACTCCTGGACGATGCAGTGGTTTCGGTGTGCGCGCTTTCGGCGGGTCGCTTAGAGCGTGTATCCATTTCGGGAAGAATTTGAAGCAGCGCAGTTGAATTATTATTTATTGAAAATGAAATTGGAAATTACACCAATCAGCGATCTCTTTAGGTAGATATTCCGGGTGGTCCCCTTTCGGACAGTCGCGAATAAAAGACACTAATACATTTCCCGGAATTTCACGGTGGTGCCGCACTTTAATTGCTGTGTCCGTGTCCACGATCTCTATTGGCGGCGGGGGAATTGGGATGTCGACCGTCTCGTTATCTGAGTCGCCAATGGTGATCGTTTCAATGTTTCGCTCGGCTCCTGCGCTCTCGCGAGGTTTTTGGATTTCCAGCGCAGGCTGCTGCGCTAAGATCTCCGCCAACTCTCGTCGAATCGCGTCAATCCTCCTCGCTTGCACCTTCCTACCACCACGGCGTCCTCGTTTCCGATTCTGGTCGGGTTGAGATTAGAAGTCAGGGTAGGTGCGTTTTTATGAATGGAGTTAGGAATAGCTCTAAACACTTACCTTCTTGACTCTGTGCAAGCCTTCAGGATCAGTCGCAAGGCTACTGCGAGATTCCATCTGAACGTGTACAGAAGCGCTACCTGCCAGCGCTTGCGTCAATGGCAGTTTGTGTATCGAGCCTGGAATCACGGGAGTCAGTGAGGGACGCCAAAGGTCGCACAGCAATAATTCGTGATTCTAAGAACGGTGATAAAATGTCGGTAGCACGGATACTGGTAAAGCGTCGCAGGGATTGAACAATATCCCACCGCTGTCACCAATTTGTCACGTCCCGGTTTCCGTCGCGGTTGTCGGAAAGGGGGAACTTGACACTATTTCAATCCTTTTTTGAGTCACGCAGCGCTTACGTCTGCGTCTACTCGGGAATAACTGCGCGCACTTCACTTTCCGTGATACTTACCGAATATAACGTTGAAACGTTGCGGCACTGCAACAGGTCGAGTTGGAATCCTTCGGGTTGAATGCGGTTGGTATATTTCAGTAGCGCGCACTCGGTTAGAAATCGGAATGATTAGATTTGCAATTATACTATTATGTATATATATTTTAATATAATAAATGATTATGGAATACAATGGACTTATGATTTAACAATACAGGATATAGGATTATAGAATATAAGAATACAAGATATAGAAATACTAGATATAGAAATACTAGGTACAAGATATAGAATCACTTAGAGATAGAATCGCGGCGATGTGAGCTCCACGAGCTCCGGACTGAGACTGGCCGGTGAGCGCGCGTGCGTCGGAGAGCGAGCGTCGACTGGGGGAATGGCTTACTTATAGTAATAGGATATAGGAGCGGGGAATGGTGGAGTTTGTCTGGAGGAGATTAGGACACGTGTGGTTTGGACCGTGGGAGTCAGGATGTTTACGAGATAACAGAGGAATGCGATAAGGAGAGGCCTGGGAATCGGGACACGTGCATGATGACGTCATAGGATTGGTATGTGGCGGGAGATTAGGTCTGGCGGTCGGCGGATGTTTTGGGAGATAAGGAGTTGGAATATAATACGAGTGTGGGAATGGAATGTGTTTGGCTTGGTGGTTTAGTCTGGGAGGTTCGGTTTATGTTTATGTGATAACGAGCTTGGGAAAGGAATTGGATTATCAGGGAATGCTTCTAGAATGATCTAGATTGTTCTAGAAGGTTCTGGAAGCTTCTGGAAGGATGACGTAGGGGCTGGTAGTAGGATGTAGCGGGAGTAAAGGCGCGCTTATGACTATGCTTAGGATTAAGGGCGCGCTTATGACTACTATGCTTATCGTATATATGTGTGTATGTATATATATGCTTATGACTAATTCCAACGTCGCTTGCCGACGTAACACTACGATATCTTCGGTATCGTTGTTGTTTCCAGCTGAGATATGCACTTTCAGTGATAATCTTCACGATTCTGCTGTTACAAGTGTGCAGAATCACCGAAATCGCTGTTTTCGTGCTTTTGAATCCGAGAAACACGTTTTCTGGTGTTTTCAGCACTCCACAGTGCGTTTGATATGCGGAAACTACGATATCTTCGGTATCGTTGTTGTTTCCAGCTGAGATATGCATCTTCAGTGATAATCTTCATGATTCTGCTGTTACAAGTGTGCAGAATCACCGAAATCGCTGTTTTCGTGCTTTTGAATGCGAAAAACACGTTTTCTGGTGTTTTCAGCACTCCACAGTGCGTTTGATATGCGGAAACTATGATATCTCCGGTATCTTGCTGTTTCCAGCTGAGATATGCATTATCAGTGATAATCTTCATGATTCTGCTGTTACAAGTGTGCAGAATCACCGAAATCGCTGTTCTCGCGCTATTCATTGCGAAAAACACTTTTTCTGGTGTTTTCAGCACTCCACAGTGCGTTTGATATGCGGAAACTGCCATATCTTCGGTATCGTTGTTGTTTCCAGCTGAGATATGCACTTTCAGTGATAATCTGCACGATTCTGCTGTTACAAGTGTGCAGAATCACCGAAATCGCTGTTTTCGTGCTTTTGAATGCGAAAAACACGTTTTCTGGTGTTTTCAACACTCCACAGTGCGTTTCATATGCGGAAACTGCCATATCTTCGGTATCGTTGTTGTTTCCAGCTGAGATATGCATTATCAGTGATAATCTTCATGATTCTGCTGTTACAAGTGTGCAGAATCACCGAAATCGCTGTTCTCGCGCTATTCAATGCGAAAAACACGTTTTCTGGTGTTTTCAGCACTCCACAGTGCGTTTGATATGCGGAAACTGCCATATCTTCGGTGTCGTTGTTGTTTCCAGCTGAGATATGCATTATCAGTGATAATCTTCATGATTCTGCTGTTACAAGTGTGCAGAATCACCGAAATCGCTGTTTTTGCTCTATTCAATGCGAAAAACACGTTTTCTGGTGTTTTCAGCACTCCACAGTGCGTTTGATATGCGGAAACTGCCATATCTTCGGTATCGTTGTTGTTTCCAGCTGAGATATGCATTATCAGTGATAATCTTCATAATTCTGCTGTTACAAGTGTGCAGAATCACCGAAATCGCTGTTTTCGTGCTTTTGAATGCGAAAAACACGTTTTCTGGTGTTTTCAATACTCCACAGTGCGTTTGATATGCGGAAACTGCGATATCTTCGGTATCGTTGTTGTTTCCAGCTGAGATATGCATCTTCGGTGATAATCTTCATGATTCTGCTGTTACAAGTGTGCAGAATCACCGAAATCGCTGTTTTCGTGCTTTTGAATGCGAAAAACACGTTTTCTGGTGTTTTCAGCACTCCACAGTGCGTTTGATATGCGGAAACTACGATATCTTCGGTATCGTTGTTGTTTCCAGCTGAGATATGCACTTTCAGTGATAATCTTCACGATTCTTCTGTTACAAGTGTGCAGAATCACCGAAATCGCTGTTTTCGTGCTATTGAATGCGAAAAACACGTTTTCTGGTGTTTTCAGCACTCCACAGTGCGTTTGATATGCGGAAACTACGATATCTTCGGTATCGTTGTTGTTTCCAGCTGAGACATGCATTTTCAGTGATAATCTTCATGATTCTGCTGTTACAAGTGTGCAGAATCACCGAAATCGCTGTTTTCGTGCTATTGAATGCGAAAAACACGTTTTCTGGTGTTTTCAGCACTCCACAGTGCGTTTGATATGCGGAAACTGCGATATCTTCGGTATCGTTGTTGTTTCCAGCTGAGATATGCACTTTCAGTGATAATCTTCACGATTCTGCTGTTACAAGTCTGCAGAATCACCGAAATCGCTGGTTTCGTGCTTTTGAATGCGAAAAACACGTTTTCTGGTGTTTTCAACACTCCACAGTGCGTTTCATATGCGGAAACTGCCATATCTTCGGTATGGTTGTTGTTTCCAGCTGAGATATGCACTTTCAGTGATAATCTTCACGATTCTGCTGTTACAAGTGTGCAGAATCACCGAAATCGCTGTTCTCGCGCTATTCAATGCGAGAAACACGTTTTCTGGTGTTTTCAGCACTCCACAGTGCGTTTGATATGCGGAAACTGCCATATCTTCGGTATCGTTGTTGTTTCCAGCTGAGATATGCATTATCAGTGATAATCTTCATAATTCTGCTGTTACAAGTGTGCAGAATCACCGAAATCGCTGTTTTCGTGCTTTCGAATGCGAAAAACACGTTTTCTGGTGTTTTCAACACTCCACAGTGCGTTTCATATGCGGAAACTGCCATATCTTCGGTATCGTTGTTGTTTCCAGCTGAGATATGCACTTTCAGTGATAATCTTCACGATTCTGCTGTTACAAGTGTGCAGAATCACCGAAAACGCTGTTTTCGTGCTTTTGAATGCGAAAAACACGTTTTCTGGTGTTTTCAGCACTCCACAGTGCGTTTGATATGCGGAAACTGCGATATCTTCGGTATCGTTGTTGTTTCCAGCTGACATATGCACTTTCAGTGATAATCTTCACGATTCTGCTGTTACAAGTGTGCAGAATCACCGAAATCGCTGTTTTCGTGCTTTTGAATGCGAAAAACACGTTTTCTAGTGTTTTCAGCACTCCACAGTGCGTTTGATATGCGGAAACTACGATATCTTCGGTATCGTTGTTGTTTCCAGCTGAGATATGCATCTTCAGTGATAATCTTCATGATTCTGCTGTTACAAGTGTGCAGAATCACCGAAATCGCTGTTTTCGTGCTTTTGAATGCGAAAAACACGTTTTCTGGTGTTTTCAGCACTCCACAGTGCGTTTGATATGCGGAAACTACGATATCTTCGGTATCGTTGTTGTTTCCAGCTGAGACATGCACTTTCAGTGATAATCTTCACGATTCTGCTGTTACAAGTGTGCAGAATCACCGAAATCGCTGTTTTCGTGCTTTTGAATGCGAAAAACACGTTTTCTGGTGTTTTCAGCACTCCACAGTGCGTTTGATATGCGGAAACTACGATATCTTCGGTATCGTTGTTGTTTCCAGCTGAGACATGCACTTTCAGTGATAATCTTCACGATTCTGCTGTTACAAGTGTGCAGAATCACCGAAATCGCTGTTTTCGTGCTTTTGAATGCGAAAAACACGTTTTCTGGTGTTTTCAGCACTCCACAGTGCGTTTGATATGCGGAAACTACGATATCTTCGGTATCGTTGTTGTTTCCAGCTGAGATATGCACTTTCAGTGATAATCTTCACGATTCTGCTGTTACAAGTGTGCAGAATCACCGAAATCGCGGTTTTCGTGCTTTTGAATGCGAAAAACACGTTTTCTGGTGTTTTCAGCACTCCACAGTGCGTTTGATATGCGGAAACTACGATATCTTCGGTATCGTTGTTGTTTCCAGCTGAGATATGCATTATCAGTGATAATCTTCATGATTCTGCTGTTACAAGTGTGCAGAATCACCGAAATCGCTGTTCTCGCGCTATTCAATGCGAAAAACACGTTTTCTGGTGTTTTCAGCACTCCACAGTGCGTTTGGTATGCGGAAACTGCCATATCTTCGGTATCGTTGTTGTTTCCAGCTGAGATATGCACTTTCAGTGATAATCTTCACGATTCTGCTGTTACAAGTGTGCAGAATCACCGAAATCGCTGTTTTCGTGCTATTGAATGCGAAAAACACGTTTTCTGGTGTTTTCAGCACTCCACAGTGCGTTTGATATGCGGAAACTGCGATATCTTCGGTATCGTTGTTGTTTCCAGCTGAGATATGCACTTTCAGTGATAATCTTCACGATTCTGCTGTTACAAGTCTGCAGAATCACCGAAATCGCTGGTTTCGTGCTTTTGAATGCGAAAAACACGTTTTCTGGTGTTTTCAACACTCCACAGTGCGTTTCATATGCGGAAACTGCCATATCTTCGGTATGGTTGTTGTTTCCAGCTGAGATATGCACTTTCAGTGATAATCTTCACGATTCTGCTGTTACAAGTGTGCAGAATCACCGAAATCGCTGTTCTCGCGCTATTCAATGCGAGAAACACGTTTTCTGGTGTTTTCAGCACTCCACAGTGCGTTTGATATGCGGAAACTGCCATATCTTCGGTATCGTTGTTGTTTCCAGCTGAGATATGCATTATCAGTGATAATCTTCATAATTCTGCTGTTACAAGTGTGCAGAATCACCGAAATCGCTGTTTTCGTGCTTTCGAATGCGAAAAACACGTTTTCTGGTGTTTTCAACACTCCACAGTGCGTTTCATATGCGGAAACTGCCATATCTTCGGTATCGTTGTTGTTTCCAGCTGAGATATGCACTTTCAGTGATAATCTTCACGATTCTGCTGTTACAAGTGTGCAGAATCACCGAAAACGCTGTTTTCGTGCTTTTGAATGCGAAAAACACGTTTTCTGGTGTTTTCAGCACTCCACAGTGCGTTTGATATGCGGAAACTGCGATATCTTCGGTATCGTTGTTGTTTCCAGCTGACATATGCACTTTCAGTGATAATCTTCACGATTCTGCTGTTACAAGTGTGCAGAATCACCGAAATCGCTGTTTTCGTGCTTTTGAATGCGAAAAACACGTTTTCTAGTGTTTTCAGCACTCCACAGTGCGTTTGATATGCGGAAACTACGATATCTTCGGTATCGTTGTTGTTTCCAGCTGAGATATGCATCTTCAGTGATAATCTTCATGATTCTGCTGTTACAAGTGTGCAGAATCACCGAAATCGCTGTTTTCGTGCTTTTGAATGCGAAAAACACGTTTTCTGGTGTTTTCAGCACTCCACAGTGCGTTTGATATGCGGAAACTACGATATCTTCGGTATCGTTGTTGTTTCCAGCTGAGACATGCACTTTCAGTGATAATCTTCACGATTCTGCTGTTACAAGTGTGCAGAATCACCGAAATCGCTGTTTTCGTGCTTTTGAATGCGAAAAACACGTTTTCTGGTGTTTTCAGCACTCCACAGTGCGTTTGATATGCGGAAACTACGATATCTTCGGTATCGTTGTTGTTTCCAGCTGAGACATGCACTTTCAGTGATAATCTTCACGATTCTGCTGTTACAAGTGTGCAGAATCACCGAAATCGCTGTTTTCGTGCTTTTGAATGCGAAAAACACGTTTTCTGGTGTTTTCAGCACTCCACAGTGCGTTTGATATGCGGAAACTACGATATCTTCGGTATCGTTGTTGTTTCCAGCTGAGATATGCACTTTCAGTGATAATCTTCACGATTCTGCTGTTACAAGTGTGCAGAATCACCGAAATCGCGGTTTTCGTGCTTTTGAATGCGAAAAACACGTTTTCTGGTGTTTTCAGCACTCCACAGTGCGTTTGATATGCGGAAACTACGATATCTTCGGTATCGTTGTTGTTTCCAGCTGAGATATGCATTATCAGTGATAATCTTCATGATTCTGCTGTTACAAGTGTGCAGAATCACCGAAATCGCTGTTCTCGCGCTGTTCAATGCGAAAAACACGTTTTCTGGTGTTTTCAGCACTCCACAGTGCGTTTGGTATGCGGAAACTGCCATATCTTCGGTATCGTTGTTGTTTCCAGCTGAGATATGCACTTTCAGTGATAATCTTCACGATTCTGCTGTTACAAGTGTGCAGAATCACCGAAATCGCTGTTTTCGTGCTTTTGAATGCGAAAAACACGTTTTCTGGTGTTTTCAACACTCCACAGTGCGTTTCATATGCGGAAACTGCCATATCTTCGGTATCGTTGTTGTTTCCAGCTGAGATATGCATTATCAGTGATAATCTTCATGGTTCTGCTGTTACAAGTGTGCAGAATCACCGAAATCGCTGTTTTCGTGCTTTTGAATGCGAAAAACACGTTTTCTGGTGTTTTCAGCACTCCACAGTGCGTTTGATATGCGGAAACAACGATATCTTCGGTATCGTTGTTGTTTCCAGCTGAGACATGCACTTTCAGTGATAATCTTCACGATTCTGCTGTTACAAGTGTGCAGAATCACCGAAATCGCTGTTTTCGTGCTTTTGAATGCGAAAAACACGTTTTCTGGTGTTTTCAGCACTCCACAGTGCGTTTGATATGCGGAAACTACGATATCTTCGGTATCGTTGTTGTTTCCAGCTGAGATATGCACTTTCAGTGATAATCTTCACGATTCTGCTGTTACAAGTGTGCAGAATCACCGAAATCGCTGTTTTCGTGCTTTTGAATGCGAAAAACACGTTTTCTGGTGTTTTCAGCACTCCACAGTGCGTTTGATATGCGGAAACTACGATATCTTCGGTATCGTTGTTGTTTCCAGCTGAGATATGCACTTTCAGTGATAATCTTCACGATTCTGCTGTTACAAGTGTGCAGAATCACCGAAATCGCGGTTTTCGTGCTTTTGAATGCGAAAAACACGTTTTCTGGTGTTTTCAGCACTCCACAGTGCGTTTGATATGCGGAAACTACGATATCTTCGGTATCGTTGTTGTTTCCAGCTGAGATATGCATTATCAGTGATAATCTTCATGATTCTGCTGTTACAAGTGTGCAGAATCACCGAAATCGCTGTTCTCGCGCTATTCAATGCGAAAAACACGTTTTCTGGTGTTTTCAGCACTCCACAGTGCGTTTGATATGCGGAAACTGCCATATCTTCGGTATCGTTGTTGTTTCCAGCTGAGATATGCACTTTCAGTGATAAACTTCACGATTCTGCTGTTACAAGTGTGCAGAATCACCGAAATCGCTGTTTTCGTGCTTTTGAATGCGAAAAACACGTTTTCTGGTGTTTTCAACACTCCACAGTGCGTTTCATATGCGGAAACTGCCATATCTTCGGTATCGTTGTTGTTTCCAGCTGAGATATGCATTATCAGTGATAATCTTCATGATTCTGCTGTTACAAGTGTGCAGAATCACCGAAATCGCTGTTCTCGCGCTATTCAATGCGAAAAACACGTTTTCTGGTGTTTTCAGCACTCCACAGTGCGTTTGATATGCGGAAACTGCCATATCTTCGGTGTCGTTGTTGTTTCCAGCTGAGATATGCATTATCAGTGATAATCTTCACGATTCTGCTGTTACAAGTGTGCAGAATCACCGAAATCGCTGTTTTCGTGCTTTTGAATGCGAAAAACACGTTTTCTGGTGTTTTCAGCACTCCACAGTGCGTTTGATATGCGGAAACTACGATATCTTCGGTATCGTTGTTGTTTCCAGCTGAGATATGCACTTTCAGTGATAATCTTCACCATTCTGCTGTTACAAGTGTGCAGAATCACCGAAATCGCTGTATTCGTGCTTTTAAATGCGAAAAACACGTTTTCTGGTGTTTTCAGCACCCCACAGTGCGTTTGATATGCGGAAACTACGATATCTTCGGTATCGTTGTTGTTTCCAGCTGAGATATGCACTTTCAGTGATAATCTTCACGATTCTGCTGTTACAAGTGTGCAGAATCACCGAAATCGCAGTTTTCCTGCTTTTGAATGCGAAAAACACGTTTTCTGGTGTTTTCAGCACTGCGCAGTGCGTTTGATATGCGGAAACTACGATATCTTCGGTATCGTTGTTGTTTCCAGCTGAGATATGCATCTTCAGTGATAATCTTCACGATTCTGCTGTTACGGGTGTGCAGAATCACCGAAATCGCTGTTTTCGTGCTTTTGAATGCGAAAAACACGTTTTCTGGTGTTTTCAGCACTCCACAGTGCGTTTGATATGCGGAAACTACGATATCTTCGGTATCGTTGTTGTTTCCAGCTGAGACATGCACTTTCAGTGATAATCTTCACGATTCTGCTGTTACAAGTGTGCAGAATCACCGAAATCGCTGTTTTCGTGCTTTTGAATGCGAAAAACACGTTTTCTGGTGTTTTCAGCACTCCACAGTGCGTTTGATATGCGGAAACTACGATATCTTCGGTATCGTTGTTGTTTCCAGCTGAGATATGCACTTTCAGTGATAATCTTCACGATTCTGCTGTTACAAGTGTGCAGAATCACCGAAATCGCTGTTTTCGTGCTTTTGAATGCGAAAAACACGTTTTCTGGTGTTTTCAGCACTCCACAGTGCGTTTGATATGCGGAAACTACGATATCTTCGTTATCGTTGTTGTTTCCAGCTGAGATATGCACTTTCAGTGATAATCTTCACGATTCTGCTGTTACAAGTGTGCAGAATCACCGAAATCGCTGTTTTCGTGCTTTTGAATGCGAAAAACACGTTTTCTGGTGTTTTCAGCACTCCACAGTGCGTTTGATATGCGGAAACTACGATATCTTCGGTATCGTTGTTGTTTCCAGCTGAGATATGCACTTTCAGTGATAATCTTCACGATTCTGCTGTTACAAGTGTGCAGAATCACCGAAATCGCTGTTTTCGTGCTTTTGAATGCGAAAAACACATTTTCTGGTGTTTTCAGCACTCCACAGTGCGCTTGATATGCGGAAACTACGATATCTTCGGTATCGTTGTTGTTTCCAGCAGAGATATGCATCTTCAGTGATAATCTTCATGATTCTGCTGTTACAAGTGTGCAGAATCACCGAAATCGCTGTTTTCGTGCTTTTGAATGCGAAAAACACGTTTTCTGGTGTTTTCAGCACTCCACAGTGCGTTTGATATGCGGAAACTACGATATCTTCGGTATCGTTGTTGTTTCCAGCTGAGATATGCATCTTCAGTGATAATCTTCATGATTCTGCTGTTACAAGTGTGCAGAATCACCGAAATCGCTGTTTTCGTGCTTTTGAATGCGAAAAACACGTTTTCTGGTGTTTTCAGCACTCCACAGTGCGTTTGATATGCGGAAACTACGATATCTTCGGTATCGTTGTTGTTTCCAGCTGAGACATGCACCTTCAGTGATAATCTTCACGATTCTGCTGTTACAAGTGTGCAGAATCACCGAAATCGCTGTTTTCGTGCTTTTGAATGCGAAAAACACGTTTTCTGGTGTTTTCAGCACTCCACAGTGCGTTTGATATGCGGAAACTACGATATCTTCGGTATCGTTGTTGTTTCCAGCTGAGATATGCACTTTCAGTGATAATCTTCACGATTCTGCTGTTACAAGTGTGCAGAATCACCGAAATCGCTGTTCTCGCGCTATTCAATGCGAAAAACACGTTTTCTGGTGTTTTCAGCACTCCACAGTGCGTTTGATATGCGGAAACTGCCATATCTTCGGTGTCGTTGTTGTTTCCAGCTGAGATATGCATCTTCAGTGATAATCTGCATGATTCTGCTGTTACAAGTGTGCAGAATCACCGAAATCGCTGTTTTCGTGCTTTTGAATGCGAAAAACACGTTTTCTGGTGTTTTCAGCACTCCACAGTGCGTTTGATATGCGGAAACTACGATATCTTCGGTATCGTTGTTGTTTCCAGCTGAGACATGCACTTTCAGTGATAATCTTCACGATTCTGCTGTTACAAGTGTGCAGAATCACCGAAATCGCTGTTTTCGTGCTTTTGAATGCGAAAAACACGTTTTCTGGTGTTTTCAGCACTCCACAGTGCGTTTGATATGCGGAAACTACGATATCTTCGGTATCGTTGTTGTTTCCAGCTGAGATATGCACTTTCAGTGATAATCTTCACGATTCTGCTGTTACAAGTGTGCAGAATCACCGAAATCGCTGTTTTCGTGCTTTTGAATGCGAAAAACACGTTTTCTGGTGTTTTCAGCACTCCACAGTGCGTTTGATATGCGGAATCTGCGATATCTTCGGTATCGTTGTTGTTTCCAGCTGAGATATGCACTTTCAGTGATAATCTTCACGATTCTGCTGTTACAAGTGTGCAGAATCACCGAAATCGCTGTTTTCGTGCTTTTGAATGCGAAAAACACGTTTTCTGGTGTTTTCAACACTCCACAGTGCGTTTCATATGCGGAAACTGCCATATCTTCGGTATGGTTGTTGTTTCCAGCTGAGATATGCACTTTCAGTGATAATCTTCACGATTCTGCTGTTACAAGTGTGCAGAATCACCGAAATTGCTGTTCTCGCGCTATTCAATGCGAGAAACACGTTTTCTGGTGTTTTCAGCACTCCACAGTGCGTTTGATATGCGGAAACTGCCATATCTTCGGTATCGTTGTTGTTTCCAGCTGAGATATGCATTATCAGTGATAATCTTCATAATTCTGCTGTTACAAGTGTGCAGAATCACCGAAATCGCTGTTTTCGTGCTTTTGAATGCGAAAAACACGTTTTCTGGTGTTTTCAATACTCCACAGTGCGTTTGATATGCGGAAACTGCGATATCTTCGGTATCGTTGTTGTTTCCAGCTGAGATATGCACTTTCAGTGATAATCTTCACGATTCTGCTGTTACAAGTGTGCAGAATCACCGAAAACGCTGTTTTCGTGCTTTTGAATGCGAAAAACACGTTTTCTGGTGTTTTCAGCACTCCACAGTGCGTTTGATATGCGGAAACTGCGATATCTTCGGTATCGTTGTTGTTTCCAGCTGAGATATGCACTTTCAGTGATAATCTTCACGATTCTGCTGTTACAAGTGTGCAGAATCACCAAAATCGCTGTTTTCGTGCTTTTGAATGCGAAAAACACGTTTTCTGGTGTTTTCAGCACTCCACAGTGCGTTTGATATGCGGAAACTACGATATCTACGGTATCGTTGTTGTTTCCAGCTGAGATATGCATCTTCAGTGATAATCTTCATGATTCTGCTGTTACAAAATGTGCAGAATCACCGAAATCGCTGTTTTCGTGCTTTTGAATGCGAAAAACACGTTTTCTGGTGTTTTCAGCACTCCACAGTGCGTTTGATATGCGGAAACTACGATATCTTCGGTATCGTTGTTGTTTCCAGCTGAGACATGCACTTTCAGTGATAATCTTCACGATTCTGCTGTTACAAGTGTGCAGAATCACCGAAATCGCTGTTTTCGTGCTTTTGAATGCGAAAAACACGTTTTCTGGTGTTTTCAGCACTCCACAGTGCGTTTGATATGCGGAAACTACGATATCTTCGGTATCGTTGTTGTTTCCAGCTGAGATATGCACTTTCAGTGATAATCTTCATAATTCTGCTGTTACAAGTGTGCAGAATCACCGAAATCGCTGTTTTCGTGCTTTTGAATGCGAAAAACACGTTTTCTGGTGTTTTCAGCACTCCACAGTGCGTTTGATATGCGGAAACTGCGATATCTTCGGTATCGTTGTTGTTTCCAGCTGAGATATGCACTTTCAGTGATAATCTTCACTATTCTGCTGTTACAAGTGTGCAGAATCACCGAAATCGCTGTTTTCGTGCTTTTGAATGCGAAAAACACGTTTTCTGGTGTTTTCAGCACTCCACAGTGCGTTTGATATGCGGAAACTACGATATCTTCGGTATCGTTGTTGTTTCCAGCTGAGTTATGCACTTTCAGTGATAATCTTCACGATTCTGCTGTTACAAGTGTGCAGAATCACCGAAATCGCTGTTTTCGTGCTTTTGAATGCGAAAAACACGTTTTCTGGTGTTTTCAGCACTCCACAGTGCGTTTGATATGCGGAAACTACGATATCTTCGGTATCGTTGTTGTTTCCAGCTGAGATATGCACATTCAGTGATAATCTTCACGATTCTGCTGTTACAAGTGTGCAGAATCACCGAAATCGCTGTTTCCGTGCTTTTGAATGCGAAAAACACATTTTCTGGTGTTTTCAGCACTCCACAGTGCGTTTGATATGCGGAAACTACGATACCTTCGGTATCGTTGTTGTTTCCAGCAGAGATATGCATCTTCAGTGATAATCTTCATGATTCTGCTGTTACAAGTGTGCAGAATCACCGAAATCGCTGTTTTCGTGCTTTTGAATGCGAAAAACACGTTTTCTGGTGTTTTCAGCACTCCACAGTGCGTTTGATATGCGGAAACTACGATATCTTCGGTATCGTTGTTGTTTCCAGCTGAGATATGCATCTTCAGTGATAATCTTCATGATTCTGCTGTTACAAGTGTGCAGAATCACCGAAATCGCTGTTTTCGTGCTTTTGAATGCGAAAAACACGTTTTCTGGTGTTTTCAGCACTCCACAGTGCGTTTGATATGCGGAAACTACGATATCTTCGGTATCGTTGTTGTTTCCAGCTGAGACATGCACTTTCAGTGATAATCTTCACGATTCTGCTGTTACAAGTGTGCAGAATCACCGAAATCGCTGTTTTCGTGCTTTTGAATGCGAAAAACACGTTTTCTGGTGTTTTCAGCACTCCACAGTGCGTTTGATATGCGGAAACTACGATATCTTCGGTATCGTTGTTGTTTCCAGCTGAGATATGCACTTTCAGTGATAATCTTCACGATTCTGCTGTTACAAGTGTGCAGAATCACCGAAATCGCTGTTTTCGTGCTTTTGAATGCGAAAAACACGTTTTCTGGTGTTTTCAGCACTCCACAGTGCGTTTGATATGCGGAAACTACGATATCTTCGGTATCGTTGTTGTTTCCAGCTGAGATATGCACTTTCAGTGATAATCTTCACGATTCTGCTGTTACAAGTGTGCAGAATCACCGAAATCGCTGTTTTCGTGCTTTTGAATGCGAAAAACACGTTTTCTGGTGTTTTCAGCACTCCACAGTGCGTTGGATATGCGGAAACTATGATATCTCCGGTATCTTGCTGTTTCCAGCTGAGATATGCATTATCAGTGATAATCTTCATGATTCTGCTGTTACAAGTGTGCAGAATCACCGAAATCGCTGTTCTCGCGCTATTCATTGCGAAAAACACGTTTTCTGGTGTTTTCAGCACTCCACAGTGCGTTTGATATGCGGAAACTGCCATATCTTCGGTATCGTTGTTGTTTCCAGCTGAGATATGCACTTTCAGTGATAATCTGCACGATTCTGCTGTTACAAGTGTGCAGAATCACCGAAATCGCTGTTTTCGTGCTTTTGAATGCGAAAAACACGTTTTCTGGTGTTTTCAACACTCCACAGTGCGTTTCATATGCGGAAACTGCCATATCTTCGGTATCGTTGTTGTTTCCAGCTGAGATATGCATTATCAGTGATAATCTTCATGATTCTGCTGTTACAAGTGTGCAGAATCACCGAAATCGCTGTTCACGCGCTATTCAATGCGAAAAACACGTTTTCTGGTGTTTTCAGCACTCCACAGTGCGTTTGATATGCGGAAACTGCCATATCTTCGGTGTCGTTGTTGTTTCCAGCTGAGATATGCATTATCAGTGATAATCTTCATGATTCTGCTGTTACAAGTGTGCAGAATCACCGAAATCGCTGTTTTTGCTCTATTCAATGCGAAAAACACGTTTTCTGGTGTTTTCAGCACTCCACAGTGCGTTTGATATGCGGAAACTGCCATATCTTCGGTATCGTTGTTGTTTCCAGCTGAGATATGCATTATCAGTGATAATCTTCATAATTCTGCTGTTACAAGTGTGCAGAATCACCGAAATCGCTGTTTTCGTGCTTTTGAATGCGAAAAACACGTTTTCTGGTGTTTTCAGCACTCCACAGTGCGTTTGATATGCGGAAACTACGATATCTTCGGTATCGTTGTTGTTTCCAGCTGAGATATGCACTTTCAGTGATAATCTTCACGATTCTGCTGTTACAAGTGTGCAGAATCACCGAAATCGCTGTTTTCGTGCTATTGAATGCGAAAAACACGTTTTGTGGTGTTTTCAGCACTCCACAGTGCGTTTGATATGCGGAAACTACGATATCTTCGGTATCGTTGTTGTTTCCAGCTGAGACATGCATTTTCAGTGATAATCTTCATGATTCTGCTGTTACAAGTGTGCAGAATCACCGAAATCGCTGTTTTCGTGCTATTGAATGCGAAAAACACGTTTTCTGGTGTTTTCAGCACTCCACAGTGCGTTTGATATGCGGAAACTGCGATATCTTCGGTATCGTTGTTGTTTCCAGCTGAGATATGCACTTTCAGTGATAATCTTCACGATTCTGCTGTTACAAGTGTGCAGAATCACCGAAATCGCTGGTTTCGTGCTTTTGAATGCGAAAAACACGTTTTCTGGTGTTTTCAACACTCCACAGTGCGTTTCATATGCGGAAACTGCCATATCTTCGGTATGGTTGTTGTTTCCAGCTGAGATATGCACTTTCAGTGATAATCTTCACGATTCTGCTGTTACAAGTGTGCAGAATCACCGAAATCGCTGTTCTCGCGCTATTCAATGCGAGAAACACGTTTTCTGGTGTTTTCAGCACTCCACAGTGCGTTTGATATGCGGAAACTGCCATATCTTCGGTATCGTTGTTGTTTCCAGCTGAGATATGCATTATCAGTGATAATCTTCATGATTCTGCTGTTACAAGTGTGCAGAATCACCGAAATCGCTGTTCTCGCGCTATTCAATGCGAAAAACACGTTTTCTGGTGTTTTCAGCACTCCACAGTGCGTTTGATATGCGGAAACTGCCATATCTTCGGTGTCGTTGTTGTTTCCAGCTGAGATATGCATTATCAGTGATAATCTTCATGATTCTGCTGTTACAAGTGTGCAGAATCACCGAAATCGCTGTTTTTGCTCTATTCAATGCGAAAAACACGTTTTCTGGTGTTTTCAGCATTCCAAAGTGCGTTTGATATGCGGAAACTGCCATATCTTCGGTATCGTTGTTGTTTCCAGCTGAGATATGCATTATCAGTGATAATCTTCATAATTCTGCTGTTACAAGTGTGCAGAATCACCGAAATCGCGGTTTTCGTGCTTTTGAATGCGAAAAACACGTTTTCTGGTGTTTTCAGCACTCCACAGTGCGTTTGATATGCGGAAACTGCGATATCTTTGGTATCGTTGTTGTTTCCAGCTGAGATATGCACTTTCAGTGATAATCTTCACGATTCTGCTGTTACAAGTGTGCAGAATCACCGAAATCGCTGGTTTCGTGCTTTTGAATGCGAAAAACACGTTTTCTGGTGTTTTCAACACTCCACAGTGCGTTTCATATGCGGAAACTGCCATATCTTCGGTATGGTTGTTGTTTCCAGCTGAGATATGCACTTTCAGTGATAATCTTCACGATTCTGCTGTTACAAGTGCGCAGAATCACCGAAATCGCTGTTCTCGCGCTATTCAATGCGAAAAACACGTTTTCTGGTGTTTTCAACACTCCACAGTGCGTTTCATATGCGGAAACTACCATATCTTCGGTATCGTTGTTGTTTCCAGCTGAGATATGCATTATCAGTGATAATCTTCATGGTTCTGCTGTTACAAGTGTGCAGAATCACCGAAATCGCTGTTTTCGTGCTTTTGAATGCGAAAAACACGTTTTCTGGTGTTTTCAGCACTCCACAGTGCGTTTGATATGCGGAAACTACGATATCTTCGGTATCGTTGTTGTTTCCAGCTGAGACATGCACTTTCAGTGATAATCTTCACGATTCTGCTGTTACAAGTGTGCAGAATCACCGAAATCGCTGTTTTCGTGCTTTTGAATGCGAAAAACACGTTTTCTGGTGTTTTCAGCACTCCACAGTGCGTTTGATATGCGGAAACTACGATATCTTCGGTATCGTTGTTGTTTCCAGCTGAGATATGCACTTTCAGTGATAATCTTCACGATTCTGCTGTTACAAGTGTGCAGAATCACCGAAATGGCTGTTTTCGTGCTTTTGAATGCGAAAAACACGTTTTCTGGTGTTTTCAGCACTCCACAGTGCGTTTGATATGCGGAAACTACGATATCTTCGGTATCGTTGTTGTTTCCAGCTGAGATATGCACTTTCAGTGATAATCTTCACGATTCTGCTGTTACAAGTGTGCAGAATCACCGAAATCGCGGTTTTCGTGCTTTTGAATGCGAAAAACACGTTTTCTGGTGTTTTCAGCACTCCACAGTGCGTTTGATATGCGGAAACTACGATATCTTCGGTATCGTTGTTGTTTCCAGCTGAGATATGCATTATCAGTGATAATCTTCATGATTCTGCTGTTACAAGTGTGCAGAATCACCGAAATCGCTGTTCTCGCGCTATTCAATGCGAAAAACACGTTTTCTGGTGTTTTCAGCACTCCACAGTGCGTTTGATATGCGGAAACTGCCATATCTTCGGTATCGTTGTTGTTTCCAGCTGAGATATGCACTTTCAGTGATAATCTTCACGATTCTGCAGTTACAAGTGTGCAGAATCACCGAAATCGCTGTTTTCGTGCTTTTGAATGCGAAAAACACGTTTTCTGGTGTTTTCAACACTCCACAGTGCGTTTCATATGCGGAAACTGCCATATCTTCGGTATCGTTGTTGTTTCCAGCTGAGATATGCATTATCAGAGATAATCTTCATGATTCTGCTGTTACAAGTGTGCAGAATCACCGAAATCGCTGTTCTCGCGCTATTCAATGCGAAAAACACGTTTTCTGGTGTTTTCAGCACTCCACAGTGCGTTTGATATGCGGAAACTGCCATATCTTCGGTGTCGTTGTTGTTTCCAGCTGAGATATGCATTATCAGTGATAATCTTCATGATTCTGCTGTTACAAGTGTGCAGAATCACCGAAATCGCTGTTTTTGCTCTATTCAATGCGAAAAACACGTTTTCTGGTGTTTTCAGCACTCCACAGTGCGTTTGATATGCGGAAACTGCCATATCTTCGGTATCGTTGTTGTTTCCAGCTGAGATATGCATTATCAGTGATAATCTTCATAATTCTGCTGTTACAAGTGTGCAGAATCACCGAAATCGCTGTTTTCGTGCTTTTGAATGCGAAAAACACGTTTTCTGGTGTTTTCAATACTCCACAGTGCGGTTGATATGCGGAAACTGCGATATCTTCGGTATCGTTGTTGTTTCCAGCTGAGATATGCATCTTCAGTGATAATCTTCATGATTCTGCTGTTACAAGTGTGCAGAATCACCGAAATCGCTGTTTTTGTGCTTTTGAATGCGAAAAACACGTTTTCTGGTGTTTTCAGCACTCCACAGTGCGTTTGATATGCGGAAACTACGATATCTTCGGTATCTTTGTTGTTTCCAGCTGAGATATGCACTTTCAGTGATAATCTTCACGATTCTGCTGTTACAAGTGTGCAGAATCACCGAAATCGCTGTTTTCGTGCTATTGAATGCGAAAAACACGTTTTCTGGTGTTTTCAGCACTCCACAGTGCGTTTGATATGCGGAAACTACGATATCTTCGGTATCGTTGTTGTTTCCAGCTGAGACATGCATTTTCAGTGATAATCTTCATGATTCTGCTGTTACAAGTGTGCAGAATCACCGAAATCGCTGTTTTCGTGCTATTGAATGCGAAAAACACGTTTTCTGGTGTTTTCAGCACTCCACAGTGCGTTTGATATGCGGAAACTATGATATCTTCGGTATCGTTGTTGTTTCCAGCTGAGATATGCAGTTTCAGTGATAATCTTCACGATTCTGCTGTTACAAGTGTGCAGAATCACCGAAATCGCTGTTTTCGTGCTTTTGAATGCGAAAAACACGTTTTCTGGTGTTTTCAACACTCCACAGTGCGTTTCATATGCGGAAACTGCCATATCTTCGGTATGGTTGTTGTTTCCAGCTGAGATATGCACTTTCAGTGATAATCTTCACGATTCTGCTGTTACAAGTGTGCAGAATCACCGAAATCGCTGTTCTCGCGCTATTCAATGCGAGAAACACGTTTTCTGGTGTTTTCAGCACTCCACAGTGCGTTTGATATGCGGAAACTGCCATATCTTCGGTTTCGTTGTTGTTTCCAGCTGAGATATGCATTATCAGTGATAATCTTCATAATTCTGCTGTTACAAGTGTGCAGAATCACCGAAATCGCTGTTTTCGTGCTTTTGAATGCGAAAAACACGTTTTCTGGTGTTTTCAATACTCCACAGTGCGTTTGATATCCGGAAACTGCGATATCTTCGGTATCGTTGTTGTTTCCAGCTGAGATATGCACTTTCAGTGATAATCTTCACGATTCTGCTGTTACAAGTGTGCAGAATCACCGAAATCGCTGTTTTCGTGCTTTTGAATGCGAAAAACACGTTTTCTGGTGTTTTCAGCACTCCACAGTGCGTTTGATATGCGGAAACTACGATATCTTCGGTATCGTTGTTGTTTCCAGCTGAGATATGCACTTTCAGTGATAATCTTCACGATTCTGCTGTTACAAGTGTGCAGAATCACCGAAATCGCGGTTTTCGTGCTTTTGAATGCGAAAAACACGTTTTCTGGTGTTTTCAGCACTCCACAGTGCGTTGGATATGCGGAAACTGCCATATCTTCGGTTTCGTTGTTGTTTCCAGCTGAGATATGCATTATCAGTGATAATCTTCATAATTCTGCTGTTACAAGTGTGCAGAATCACCGAAATCGCTGTTTTCGTGCTTTTGAATGCGAAAAACACGTTTTCTGGTGTTTTCAGCACTCCACAGTGCGTTTGATATGCGGAAACTACGATATCTTCGGTATCGTTGTTGTTTCCAGCTGAGATATGCACTTTCAGTGATAATCTTCACGATTCTGCTGTTACAAGTGTGCAGAATCACCGAAATCGCGGTTTTCGTGCTTTTGAATGCGAAAAACACGTTTTCTGGTGTTTTCAGCACTCCACAGTGCGTTGGATATGCGGAAACTACGATATCTTCGGTATCGTTGTTGTTTCCAGCTGAGATATGCACTTTCAGTGATAATCTTCACGATTCTGCTGTTACAAATGTGCAGAATCACCGAAATCGCTGTTTTCGTGCTTTTGAATGCGAGAAACACGTTTTCTGGTGTTTTCAGCACTCCACAGTGCGTTTGATATGCGGAAACTACGATATCTTCGGTATCGTTGTTGTTTCCAGCTGAGATATGCATCTTCAGTGATAATCTTCATGATTCTGCTGTTACAAGAGTGCAGAATCACCGAAATCGCTGTTTTCGTGCTTTTGAATGCGAAAAACACGTTTTCTGGTGTTTTCAGCACTCCAGAGTGCGTTTGATATGCGGAAACTATGATATCTTCGGTATCGTTGTTGTTTCCAGCTGAGATATGCATTATCAGTGATAATCTTCATGATTCTGCTGTTACAAGTGTGCAGAATCACCGAAATCGCTGTTCTCGCGCTATTCAATGCGAAAAACACGTTTTCTGGTGTTTTCAGCACTCCACAGTGCGTTTGATATGCGGAAACTGCCATATCTTCGGTATCGTTGTTGTTTCCAGCTGAGATATGCACTTTCAGTGATAATCTTCACGATTCTGCTGTTACAAGTGTGCAGAATCACCGAAATCGCTGTTTTCGTGCTTTTGAATGCGAAAAACACGTTTTCTGGTGTTTTCAACACTCCACAGTGCGTTTCATATGCGGAAACTGCCATATCTTCGGTATCGTTGTTGTTTCCAGCTGAGATATGCATTATCAGTGATAATCTTCATGATTCTGCTGTTACAAGTGTGCAGAATCACCGAAATCGCTGTTCTCGCGCTATTCAATGCAAAAACTCGTTTTCTGGTGTTTTCAGCACTCCACAGTGCGTTTGATATGCTGAAACTGCCATATCTTCGGTGTCGTTGTTGTTTCCAGTTGAGATATGCATTATCAGTGATAATCTTCATGATTCTGCTGTTACAAGTGTGCAGAATCACCGAAATCGCTGTTTTTGCTCTATTCAATGCGAAAAACACGTTTTCTGGTGTTTTCAGCACTCCACAGTGCGTTTGATATGCGGAAACTGCCATATCTTCGGTATCGTTGTTGTTTCCAGCTGAGATATGCATTATCAGTGATAATCTTCATAATTCTGCTGTTACAAGTGTGCAGAATCACCGAAATCGCTGTTTTCGTGCTTTTGAATGCGAAAAACACGTTTTCTGGTGTTTTCAGCACTCCACAGTGCGTTTGATATGCGGAAACTACGATATCTTCGGTATCGTTGTTGTTTCCAGCTGAGATATGCACTTTCAGTGATAATCTTCACGATTCTGCTGTTACAAGTGTGCAGAATCACCGAAATCGCGGTTTTCGTGCTTTTGAATGCGAAAAACACGTTTTCTGGTGTTTTCAGCACTCCACAGTGCGTTTGATATGCGGAAACTACGATATCTTCGGTATCGTTGTTGTTTCCAGCTGAGATATGCATCTTCAGTGATAATCTTCATGATTCTGCTGTTACAAGAGTGCAGAATCACCGAAATCGCTGTTTTCGTGCTTTTGAATGCGAAAAACACGTTTTCTGGTGTTTTCAGCACTCCACAGTGCGTTTGATATGCGGAAACTATGATATCTTCGGTATCGTTGTTGTTTCCAGCTGAGATATGCATTATCAGTGATAATCTTCATGATTCTGCTGTTACAAGTGTGCAGAATCACCGAAATCGCTGTTCTCGCGTTATTCAATGCGAAAAACACGTTTTCTGGTGTTTTCAGCACTCCACAGTGCGTTTGATATGCGGAAACTGCCATATCTTCGGTATCGTTGTTGTTTCCAGCTGAGATATGCACTTTCAGTGATAATCTTCACGATTCTGCTGTTACAAGTGTGCAGAATCACCGAAATCGCTGTTTTCGTGCTTTTGAATGCGAAAAACACGTTTTCTGGTGTTTTCAACACTCCACAGTGCGTTTCATATGCGGAAACTGCCATATCTTCGGTATCGTTGTTGTTTCCAGCTGAGATATGCATTATCAGTGATAATCTTCATGATTCTGCTGTTACAAGTGTGCAGAATCACCGAAATCGCTGTTCTCGCGCTATTCAATGCAAAAACACGTTTTCTGGTGTTTTCAGCACTCCACAGTGCGTTTGATATGCTGAAACTGCCATATCTTCGGTGTCGTTGTTGTTTCCAGTTGAGATATGCATTATCAGTGATAATCTTCATGATTCTGCTGTTACAAGTGTGCAGAATCACCGAAATCGCTGTTTTTGCTCTATTCAATGCGAAAAACACGTTTTCTGGTGTTTTCAGCACTCCACAGTGCGTTTGATATGCGGAAACTGCCATATCTTCGGTATCGTTGTTGTTTCCAGCTGAGATATGCATTATCAGTGATAATCTTCATAATTCTGCTGTTACAAGTGTGCAGAATCACCGAAATCGCTGTTTTCGTGCTTTTGAATGCGAAAAACACGTTTTCTGGTGTTTTCAATACTCCACAGTGCGTTTGATATGCGGAAACTGCGATATCTTCGGTATCGTTGTTGTTTCCAGCTGAGATATGCATCTTCAGTGATAATCTTCATGATTCTGCTGTTACAAGTGTGCAGAATCACCGAAATCGCTGTTTTTGCTCTATTCAATGCGAAAAACACGTTTTCTGGTGTTTTCAGCACTCCACAGTGCGTTTGATATGCGGAAACTGCCATATCTTCGGTATCGTTGTTGTTTCCAGCTGAGATATGCATCTTCAGTGATAATCTTCATGATTCTGCTGTTACAAGTGTGCAGAATCACCGAAATCGCTGTTTTCGTGCTTTTGAATGCGAAAAACACGTTTTCTGGTGTTTTCAGCACTCCACAGTGCGTTTGATATGCGGAAACTGCCATATCTTCGGTATCGTTGTTGTTTCCAGCTGAGATATGCATTATCAGTGATAATCTTCATAATTCTGCTGTTACAAGTGTGCAGAATCACCGAAATCGCTGTTTTCGTGCTTTTGAATGCGAAAAACACGTTTTCTGGTGTTTTCAATACTCCACAGTGCGTTTGATATGCGGAAACTGCGATATCTTCGGTATCGTTGTTGTTTCCAGCTGAGATATGCATCTTCAGTGATAATCTTCATGATTCTGCTGTTACAAGTGTGCAGAATCACCGAAATCGCTGTTTTCGTGCTTTTGAATGCGAAAAACACGTTTTCTGGTGTTTTCAGCACTCCACAGTGCGTTTGATATGCGGAAACTACGATATCTTCGGTATCGTTGTTGTTTCCAGCTGAGATATGCACTTTCAGTGATAATCTTCACGATTCTGCTGTTACAAGTGTGCAGAATCATCGAAATCGCTGTTTTCGTGCTATTGAATGCGAAAAACACGTTTTCTGGTGTTTTCAGCACTCCACAGTGCGTTTGATATGCGGAAACTACGATATCTTCGGTATCGTTGTTGTTTCCAGCTGAGACATGCATTTTCAGTGATAATCTTCATGATTCTGCTGTTACAAGTGTGCAGAATCACCGAAATCGCTGTTTTCGTGCTATTGAATGCGAAAAACACGTTTTCTGGTGTTTTCAGCACTCCACAGTGCGTTTGATATGCGGAAACTGCGATATCTTCGGTATCGTTGTTGTTTCCAGCTGAGATATGCACTTTCAGTGATAATCTTCACGATTCTGCTGTTACAAGTGTGCAGAATCACCGAAATCGCTGTTTTCGTGCTTTTGAATGCGAAAAACACGTTTTCTGGTGTTTTCAACACTCCACAGTGCGTTTCATATGCGGAAACTGCCATATCTTCGGTATCGTTGTTGTTTCCAGCTGAGATATGCATTATCAGTGATAATCTTCATAATTCTGCTGTTACAAGTGTGCAGAATCACCGAAATCGCTGTTTTCGTGCTTTTGAATGCGAAAAACACGTTTTCTGGTGTTTTCAATACTCCACAGTGCGTTTGATATGCGGAAACTGCGATATCTTCGGTATCGTTGTTGTTTCCAGCTGAGATATGCATCTTCAGTGATAATCTTCATGATTCTGCTGTTACAAGTGTGCAGAATCACCGAAATCGCTGTTTTCGTGCTTTTGAATGCGAAAAACACGTTTTCTGGTGTTTTCAGCACTCCACAGTGCGTTTGATATGCGGAAACTACGATATCTTCGGTATCGTTGTTGTTTCCAGCTGAGATATGCACTTTCAGTGATAATCTTCACGATTCTGCTGTTACAAGTGTGCAGAATCATCGAAATCGCTGTTTTCGTGCTATTGAATGCGAAAAACACGTTTTCTGGTGTTTTCAGCACTCCACAGTGCGTTTGATATGCGGAAACTACGATATCTTCGGTATCGTTGTTGTTTCCAGCTGAGACATGCATTTTCAGTGATAATCTTCATGATTCTGCTGTTACAAGTGTGCAGAATCACCGAAATCGCTGTTTTCGTGCTATTGAATGCGAAAAACACGTTTTCTGGTGTTTTCAGCACTCCACAGTGCGTTTGATATGCGGAAACTGCGATATCTTCGGTATCGTTGTTGTTTCCAGCTGAGATATGCACTTTCAGTGATAATCTTCACGATTCTGCTGTTACAAGTGTGCAGAATCACCGAAATCGCTGTTTTCGTGCTTTTGAATGCGAAAAACACGTTTTCTGGTGTTTTCAACACTCCACAGTGCATTTCATATGCGGAAACTGCCATATCTTCGGTATCGTTGTTGTTTCCAGCTGAGATATGCATTATCAGTGATAATCTTCATAATTCTGCTGTTACAAGTGTGCAGAATCACCGAAATCGCTGTTTTCGTGCTTTTGAATGCGAAAAACACGTTTTCTGGTGTTTTCAATACTCCACAGTGCGTTTGATATGCGGAAACTGCGATATCTTCGGTATCGTTGTTGTTTCCAGCTGAGATATGCACTTTCAGTGATAATCTTCACGATTCTGCTGTTACAAGTGTGCAGAATCACCGAAAACGCTGTTTTCGTGCTTTTGAATGCGAAAAACACGTTTTCTGGTGTTTTCAGCACTCCACAGTGCGTTTGATATGCGGAAACTGCCATATCTTCGGTATCGTTGTTGTTTCCAGCTGAGATATGCATTATCAGTGATAATCTTCATAATTCTGCTGTTACAAGTGTGCAGAATCACCGAAATCGCTGTTTTCGTGCTTTTGAATGCGAAAAACACGTTTTCTGGTGTTTTCAGCACTCCACAGTGCGTTTGATATGCGGAAACTGCCATATCTTCGGTATCGTTGTTGTTTCCAGCTGAGATATGCATTATCAGTGATAATCTTCATGATTCTGCTGTTACAAGTGTGCAGAATCACCGAAATCGCTGTTTTTGCTCTATTCAATGCGAAAAACACGTTTTCTGGTGTTTTCAGCACTCCACAGTGCGTTTGATATGCGGAAACTGCCATATCTTCGGTATCGTTGTTGTTTCCAGCTGAGATATGCATCTTCAGTGATAATCTTCATGATTCTGCTGTTACAAGTGTGCAGAATCACCGAAATCGCTGTTTTCGTGCTTTTGAATGCGAAAAACACGTTTTCTGGTGTTTTCAGCACTCCACAGTGCGTTTGATATGCGGAAACTGCCATATCTTCGGTATCGTTGTTGTTTCCAGCTGAGATATGCATTATCAGTGATAATCTTCATAATTCTGCTGTTACAAGTGTGCAGAATCACCGAAATCGCTGTTTTCGTGCTTTTGAATGCGAAAAACACGTTTTCTGGTGTTTTCAATACTCCACAGTGCGTTTGATATGCGGAAACTGCGATATCTTCGGTATCGTTGTTGTTTCCAGCTGAGATATGCATCTTCAGTGATAGTCTTCATGATTCTGCTGTTACAAGTGTGCAGAATCACCGAAATCGCTGTTTTCGTGCTTTTGAATGCGAAAAACACGTTTTCTGGTGTTTTCAGCACTCCACAGTGCGTTTGATATGCGGAAACTACGATATCTTCGGTATCGTTGTTGTTTCCAGCTGAGATATGCACTTTCAGTGATAATCTTCACGATTCTGCTGTTACAAGTGTGCAGAATCATCGAAATCGCTGTTTTCGTGCTATTGAATGCGAAAAACACGTTTTCTGGTGTTTTCAGCACTCCACAGTGCGTTTGATATGCGGAAACTACGATATCTTCGGTATCGTTGTTGTTTCCAGCTGAGACATGCATTTTCAGTGATAATCTTCATGATTCTGCTGTTACAAGTGTGCAGAATCACCGAAATCGCTGTTTTCGTGCTATTGAATGCGAAAAACACGTTTTCTGGTGTTTTCAGCACTCCACAGTGCGTTTGATATGCGGAAACTGCGATATCTTCGGTATCGTTGTTGTTTCCAGCTGAGATATGCACTTTCAGTGATAATCTTCACGATTCTGCTGTTACAAGTGTGCAGAATCACCGAAATCGCTGTTTTCGTGCTTTTGAATGCGAAAAACACGTTTTCTGGTGTTTTCAACACTCCACAGTGCGTTTCATATGCGGAAACTGCCATATCTTCGGTATCGTTGTTGTTTCCAGCTGAGATATGCATTATCAGTGATAATCTTCATAATTCTGCTGTTACAAGTGTGCAGAATCACCGAAATCGCTGTTTTCGTGCTTTTGAATGCGAAAAACACGTTTTCTGGTGTTTTCAATACTCCACAGTGCGTTTGATATGCGGAAACTGCGATATCTTCGGTATCGTTGTTGTTTCCAGCTGAGATATGCACTTTCAGTGATAATCTTCACGATTCTGCTGTTACAAGTGTGCAGAATCACCGAAAACGCTGTTTTCGTGCTTTTGAATGCGAAAAACACGTTTTCTGGTGTTTTCAGCACTGCACAGTGCGTTTGATATGCGGAAACTGCGATATCTTCGGTATCGTTGTTGTTTCCAGCTGAGATATGCACTTTCAGTGATAATCTTCACGATTCTGCTGTTACAAGTGTGCAGAATCACCGAAATCGCTGTTTTCGTGCTTTTGAATGCGAAAAACACGTTTTCTGGTGTTTTCAGCACTCCACAGTGCGTTTGATATGCGGAAACTACGATATCTTCGGTATCGTTGTTGTTTCCAGCTGAGATATGCACTTTCAGTGATAATCTTCACGATTCTGCTGTTACAAGTGTGCAGAATCATCGAAATCGCTGTTTTGTGCTTTTGAATGCGAAAAACACGTTTTCTGGTGTTTTCAGCACTCCACAGTGCGTTTGATATGCGGAAACTATGATATCTTCGGTATCGTTGTTGTTTCCAGCTGAGATATGCAGTTTCAGTGATAATCTTCACGATTCTGCTGTTACAAGTGTGCAGAATCACCGAAATCGCTGTTTTCGTGCTATTGAATGCGAAAAACACGTTTTCTGGTGTTTTCAGCACTCCACAGTGCGTTTGATATGCGGAAACTATGATATCTTCGGTATCGTTGTTGTTTCCAGCTGAGATATGCAGTTTCAGTGATAATCTTCACGATTCTGCTGTTACAAGTGTGCAGAATCACCGAAATCGCTGTTTTCGTGCTTTTCAATGCGAAAAACACGTTTTCTGGTGTTTTCAACACTCCACAGTGCGTTTCATATGCGGAAACTGCCATATCTTCGGTATGGTTGTTGTTTCCAGCTGAGATATGCACTTTCAGTGATAATCTTCACGATTCTGCTGTTACAAGTGTGCAGAATCACCGAAATCGCTGTTCTCGCGCTATTCAATGCGAGAAACACGTTTTCTGGTGTTTTCAGCACTCCACAGTGCGTTTGATATGCGGAAACTGCCATATCTTCGGTTTCGTTGTTGTTTCCAGCTGAGATATGCATTATCAGTGATAATCTTCATAATTCTGCTGTTACAAGTGTGCAGAATCACCGAAATCGCTGTTTTCGTGCTTTTGAATGCGAAAAACACGTTTTCTGGTGTTTTCAATACTCCACAGTGCGTTTGATATGCGGAAACTGCGATATCTTCGGTATCGTTGTTGTTTCCAGCTGAGATATGCACTTTCAGTGATAATCTTCACGATTCTGCTGTTACAAGTGTGCAGAATCACCGAAATCGCTGTTTTCGTGCTTTTGAATGCGAAAAACACGTTTTCTGGTGTTTTCAGCACTCCACAGTGCGTTTGATATGCGGAAACTACGATATCTTCGGTATCGTTGTTGTTTCCAGCTGAGATATGCACTTTCAGTGATAATCTTCACGATTCTGCTGTTACAAGTGTGCAGAATCACCGAAAACGCTGTTTTCGTGCTTTTGAATGCGAAAAACACGTTTTCTGGTGTTTTCAGCACTCCACAGTGCGTTTGATATGCGGAAACTGCGATATCTTCGGTATCGTTGTTGTTTCCAGCTGAGATATGCACTTTCAGTGATAATCTTCACGATTCTGCTGTTACAAGTGTGCAGAATCACCGAAATCGCTGTTTTCGTGCTTTTGAATGCGAAAAACACGTTTTCTGGTGTTTTCAACACTCCACAGTGCGTTTCATATGCGGAAACTGCCATATCTTCGGTATCGTTGTTGTTTCCAGCTGAGATATGCATTATCAGTGATAATCTTCATAATTCTGCTGTTACAAGTGTGCAGAATCACCGAAAACGCTGTTTTCGTGCTTTTGAATGCGAAAAACACGTTTTCTGGTGTTTTCAATACTCCACTGTGCGTTTGATATGCGGAAACTGCGATATCTTCGGTATCGTTGTTGTTTCCAGCTGAGATATGCACTTTCAGTGATAATCTTCACGATTCTGCTGTTACAAGTGTGCAGAATCACCGAAAACGCTGTTTTCGTGCTTTTGAATGCGAAAAACACGTTTTCTGGTGTTTTCAGCACTCCACAGTGCGTTTGATATGCGGAAACTGCGATATCTTCGGTATCGTTGTTGTTTCCAGCTGAGATATGCACTTTCAGTGATAATCTTCACGATTCTGCTGTTACAAGTGTGCAGAATCACCGAAAACGCTGTTTTCGTGCTTTTGAATGCGAAAAACACGTTTTCTGGTGTTTTCAGCACTCCACAGTGCGTTTGATATGCGGAAACTGCGATATCTTCGGTATCGTTGTTGTTTCCAGCTGAGATATGCACTTTCAGTGATAATCTTCACGATTCTGCTGTTACAAGTGTGCAGAATCACCGAAATCGCTGTTTTCGTGCTTTTGAATGCGAAAAACACGTTTTCTGGTGTTTTCAGCACTCCACAGTGCGTTTGATATGCGGAAACTACGATATCTTCGGTATCGTTGTTGTTTCCAGCTGAGATATGCACTTTCAGTGATAATCTTCACAATTCTGCTGTTACAAGTGTGCAGAATCACCGAAATCGCTGTTTTCGTGCTTTTGAATGCGAAAAACACGTTTTCTGGTGTTTTCAGCACTCCACAGTGCGTTTGATATGCGGAAACTACGATATCTTCGGTATCGTTGTTGTTTCCAGCTGAGATATGCACTTTCAGTGATAATCTTCACGATTCTGCTGTTACAAGTGTGCAGAATCACCGACATCGCTGTTTTCGTGCTTTTGAATGCGAAAAACTCGGTTTCTGGTGTTTTCAGCACTCCACAGTGCGTTTGATATGCGGAAACTACGATATCTTCGGTATCGTTGTTGTTTCCAGCTGAGATATGCACTTTCAGTGATAATCTTCACGATTCTGCTATTACAAGTGTGCAGAATCACCGAAATCGCTGTTTTCGTGCTTTTGAATGCGAAAAACACGTTTTCTGGTGTTTTCAGCACTCCACAGTGCGTTTGATATGCGGAAACTACGATATCTTCGGTATCGTTGTTGTTTCCAGGTGAGATATGCATTTTCAGTGATAATCTTCACGATTCTGCTGTTACAAGTGTGCAGAATCACCGAAATCGCTGTTTTGTGCTTTTGAATGCGAAAAACACGTTTTCTGGTGTTTTCAGCACGCCACAGAGCGTTTGACATGCGGAAACTACGATATCTTCGGTATCGTTGTTGTTTCCAGCTGAGATATGCATTTTCAGTGATAATCTTCATGATTCTGTTGTTACAAGTGTGCAGAATCACCGAAATCGCTGTTTTCGTGCTATTGAATGCGAAAAACACGTTTTCTGGTGTTTTCAGCACTCCACAGTGCGTTTGATATGCGGAAACTACGATATCTTCGGTATCGTTGTTGTTTCCAGCTGAGATATGCACTTTCAGTGATAATCTTCACGATTCTGCTGTTACAAGTGTGCAGAATCACCGAAATCGCTGTTCTCGCGTTATTCAATGCGAGAAACACGTTTTCTGGTGTTTTCAGCACTCCACAGTGCGTTTGATATGCGGAAACTGCCATATCTTCGGTATCGTTGTTGTTTCCAGCTGAGATATGCATTATCAGTGATAATCTTCATAATTCTGCTGTTACAAGTGTGCAGAATCACCGAAATCGCTGTTTTCGTGCTTTTGAATGCGAAAAACACGTTTTCTGGTGTTTTCAATACTCCACAGTGCGTTTGATATGCGGAAACTGCGATATCTTCGGTATCGTTGTTGTTTCCAGCTGAGATATGCACTTTCAGTGATAATCTTCACGATTCTGCTGTTACAAGTGTGCAGAATCACCGAAAACTCTGTTTTCGTGCTTTTGAATGCGAAAAACACGTTTTCTGGTGTTTTCAGCACTCCACAGTGCGTTTGATATGCGGAAACTGCGATATCTTCGGTATCGTTGTTGTTTCCAGCTGAGATATGCACTTTCAGTGATAATCTTCACGATTCTGCTGTTACAAGTGTGCAGAATCACCGAAATCGCTGTTTTCGTGCTTTTGAATGCGAAAAACACGTTTTCTGGTGTTTTCAGCACTCCACAGTGCGTTTGATATGCGGAAACTACGATATCTTCGGTATCGTTGTTGTTTCCAGCTGAGATATGCACTTTCAGTGATAATCTTCACGATTCTGCTGTTACAAGTGTGCAGAATCACCGACATCGCTGTTCTCGCGCTATTCAATGCGAGAAACACGTTTTCTGGTGTTTTCAGCACTCCACAGTGCGTTTGATATGCGGAAACTGCCATATCTTCGGTATCGTTGTTGTTTCCAGCTGAGATATGCATTATCAGTGATAATCTTCATAATTCTGCTGTTACAAGTGTGCAGAATCACCGAAATCGCTGTTTTCGTGCTTTTGAATGCGAAAAACACGTTTTCTGGTGTTTTCAATACTCCACAGTGCGTTTGATATGCGGAAACTGCGATATCTTCGGTATCGTTGTTGTTTCCAGCTGAGATATGCACTTTCAGTGATAATCTTCACGATTCTGCTGTTACAAGTGTGCAGAATCACCGAAAACGCTGTTTTCGTGCTTTTGAATGCGAAAAACACGTTTTCTGGTGTTTTCAGCACTCCACAGTGCGTTTGATATGCGGAAACTGCCATATCTTCGGTATTGTTGTTGTTTCCAGCTGAGATATGCATTTTCAGTGGTAATCTTCACGATTCTGCTGTTACAAGTGTGCAGAATCACCGAAATCGCTGTTCTCGCGCTATTCAATGCGAAAAACACGTTTTCTGGTGTTTTCAGCACTCCACAGTGCGTTTGATATGCGGAAACTACGATATCTTCGGTATCGTTGTTGTTTCCAGCTGAGATATGCACTTTCAGTGATAATCTTCATGATTCTGCTGTTACAAGTGTGCAGAATCACCGAAATCGCTGTTCTCGCGCTATTCAATGCGAAAAACACGTTTTCTGGTGTTTTCAGCACTCCACAGTCCGTTTGATATGCGGGAACTGCCATATCTTCGGTATCGTTGTTGTTTCCAGCTGAGATATGCATTTTCAGTGATAATCATCACGATTCTGCTGTTACAAGTGTGCAGAATCACCGAAATCACTGTTTTGTGCTTTTGAATGCGAAAAACACGTTTTCTGGTGTTTTCAGCACGCCACAGAGTGTTTGACATGCGGAAACTACGATATCTTCGGTATCGTTGTTGTTTCCACCTGAGATATGCATTTTCAGTGATAATCTTCATGATTCTGCTGTTACAAGTGTGCAGAATCACCGAAATCGCTGTTTTCGTGCTATTGAATGCGAAAAACACGTTTTCTGGTGTTTTCAGCACTCCACAGTGCGTTTGATATGCGGAAACTACGATATCTTCGGTATCGTTGTTGTTTCCAGCTGAGATATGCACTTTCAGTGATAATCTTCATGATTCTGCTGTTACAAGTGTGCAGAATCACCGAAATCGCTGTTCTCGCGCTATTCAATGCGAAAAACACGTTTTCTGGTGTTTTCAGCACTCCACAGTCCGTTTGATATGCGGAAACTGCCATATCTTCGGTATCGTTGTTGTTTCCAGCTGAGATATGCATTTTCAGTGATAATCTTCACGATTCTGCTGTTACAAGTGTGCAGAATCACCGAAATCGCTGTTTTGTGCTTTTGAATGCGAAAAACACGTTTTCTGGTGTTTTCAGCACGCCACAGAGCGTTTGACATGCGGAAACTACGATATCTTCGGTATCGTTGTTGTTTCCACCTGAGATATGCATTTTCAGTGATAATCTTCATGATTCTGCTGTTACAAGTGTGCAGAATCACCGAAATCGCTGTTTTCGCGCTATTCAATGCGAAAAACACGTTTTCTGCTGTTTTCAGCACTCCACAGTGCGTTTGATATGCGGAAACTACGATATCTTCGGTATCGTTGTTGTTTCCAGCTGAGATATGCACTTTCAGTGATAATCTTCACGATTCTGCTGTTACAAGTGTGCAGAATCACCGAAATCGCTGTTTTCGTGCTTTTGAATGCGAAAAACACGTTTTCTGGTGTTTTCAGCACTCCACAGTGCGTTTGATATGCGGAAACTACGATATCTTCGGTATCGTTGTTGTTTCCAGCTGAGATATGCATTTTCAGTGATAATCTTCACGATTCTGCTGTTACAAGTGTGCAGAATCACCGAAATCGCTGTTTTGTGCTTTTGAATGCGAAAAACACGTTTTCTGGTGTTTTCAGCACGCCACAGAGCGTTTGACATGCGGAAACTACGATATCTTCGGTATCGTTGTTGTTTCCACCTGAGATATGCATTTTCAGTGATAATCTTCATGATTCTGCTGTTACAAGTGTGCAGAATCACCGAAATCGCTGTTTTCGCGCTATTCAATGCGAAAAACACGTTTTCTGGTGTTTTCAGCACTCCACAGTGCGTTTGATATGCGGAAACTACGATATCTTCGGTATCGTTGGTGTTTCCAGCTGAGATATGCATTTTCAGTGATAATCTTCATGATTCTGCTGTTACAAGTGTGCAGAATCACCGAAATCGCTGTTTTCGTGCTTTTGAATGCGAAAAACACGTTTTCTGGTGTTTTCAGCACTCCACAGTGCGTTTGATATGCGGAAACTGCGATATCTTCGGTATCGTTGTTGTTTCCAGCTGAGATATGCATTTTCAGTGATAATCTTCACGATTCTGCTGTTACAAGTGAGCAGAATCACCGAAATCGCTGTTTTCGTGCTTTTGAATGCGAAAAACACGTTTTCTGGTGTTTTCAGCACGCCACAGAGCGTTTGACATGCGGAAACTATGATATCTTCGGTATCGTTGTTGTTTCCACCTGAGATATGCATTATCAGTGATAATCTTCATGATTCTGCAGTTACAAGTGTGCAGAATCACCGAAATCGCTGTTCTCGCGCTATTCAATGCGAAAAACACGTTTTCTGGTGTTTTCAGCACTCCACAGTGCGTTTGATATGCGGAAACTGCTATATCTTCGGTATTGTTGTTGTTTCCAGCTGAGATATGCATTTTCAGTGATAATCTTCACGATTCTGCTTTTACAAGTGTGCAGAATCACCGAAATCGCTGTTTTCGTGCTTTTGAATGCGAAAAACACGTTTTCTGGTGTTTTCAGCACGCCACAGAGCGTTTGACATGCGGAAACTACGATATCTTCGGTATCGTTGTTGTTTCCACCTGAGATATGCATTTTCAGTGATAATCTTCATGATTCTGTTGTTACAAGTGTGCAGAATCACCGAAATCGCTGTTTTCGTGCTATTGAATGCGAAAAACACGTTTTCTGGTGTTTTCAGCACTCCACAGTGCGTTTGATATGCGGAAACTACGATATCTTCGGTATCGTTGTTGTTTCCAGCTGAGATATGCACTTTCAGTGATAATCTTCATGATTCTGCTGTTACAAGTGTGCAGAATCACCGAAATCGCTGTTCTCGCGCTATTCAATGCGAAAAACACGTTTTCTGGTGTTTTCAGCACTCCACAGTCCGTTTGATATGCGGGAACTGCCATATCTTCGGTATCGTTGTTGTTTCCAGCTGAGATATGCATTTTCAGTGATAATCTTCACGATTCTGCTGTTACAAGTGTGCAGAATCACCGAAATCACTGTTTTGTGCTTTTGAATGCGAAAAACACGTTTTCTGGTGTTTTCAGCACGCCACAGAGTGTTTGACATGCGGAAACTACGATATCTTCGGTATCGTTGTTGTTTCCACCTGAGATATGCATTTTCAGTGATAATCTTCATGATTCTGCTGTTACAAGTGTGCAGAATCACCGAAATCGCTGTTCTCGCGCTATTCAATGCGAAAAACACGTTTTCTGGTGTTTTCAGCACTCCACAGTGCGTTTGATATGCGGAAACTGCCATATCTTCGGTATTGTTGTTGTTTCCAGCTGAGATATGCATTTTCAGTGATAATCTTCACGATTCCGCTGTTACAAGTGTGCAGAATCACCGAAATCGCTGTTTTCGTGCTTTTGAATGCGAAAAACACGTTTTCTGGTGTTTTCAGCACGCCACAGAGCGTTTGACATGCGGAAACTACGATATCTTCGGTATCGTTGTTGTTTCCACCTGAGATATGCATTTTCAGTGATAATCTTCATGATTCTGTTGTTACAAGTGTGCAGAATCACCGAAATCGCTGTTTTCGTGCTATTGAATGCGAAAAACACGTTTTCTGGTGTTTTCAGCACTCCACAGTGCGTTTGATATGCGGAAACTACGATATCTTCGGTATCGTTGTTGTTTCCAGCTGAGATATGCACTTTCAGTGATAATCTTCACGATTCTGCTGTTACAAGTGTGCAGAATCACCGAAATCGCTGTTTTCGTGCTATTGAATGCGAAAAACACGTTTTCTGGTGTTTTCAGCACTCCACAGTGCGTTTGATATGCGGAAACTACGATATCTTCGGTATCGTTGTTGTTTCCAGCTGAGACATGCATTTTCAGTGATAATCTTCATGATTCTGCTGTTACAAGTGTGCAGAATCACCGAAATCGCTGTTTTCGTGCTATTGAATGCGAAAAACACGTTTTCTGGTGTTTTCAGCACTCCACAGTGCGTTTGATATGCGGAAACTGCGATATCTTCGGTATCGTTTTTGTTTCCAGCTGAGATATGCACTTTCAGTGATAATCTTCACGATTCTGCTGTTACAAGTGTGCAGAATCACCGAAATCGCTGTTTTCGTGCTTTTGAATGCGAAAAACACGTTTTCTGGTGTTTTCAACACTCCACAGTGCGTTTCATATGCGGAAACTGCCATATCTTCGGTATGGTTGTTGTTTCCAGCTGAGATATGCACTTTCAGTGATAATCTTCACGATTCTGCTGTTACAACTGTGCAGAATCACCGAAATCGCTGTTCTCGCGCTATTCAATGCGAGAAACACGTTTTCTGGTGTTTTCAGCACTCCACAGTGCGTTTGATATGCGGAAACTGCCATATCTTCGGTATCGTTGTTGTTTCCAGCTGAGATATGCATTATCAGTGATAATCTTCATAATTCTGCTGTTACAAGTGTGCAGAATCACCGAAATCGCTGTTTTCGTGCTTTTGAATGCGAAAAACACGTTTTCTGGTGTTTTCAATACTCCACAGTGCGTTTGATATGCGGAAACTGCGATATCTTCGGTATCGTTGTTGTTTCCAGCTGAGATATGCACTTTCAGTGATAATCTTCACGATTCTGCTGTTACAAGTGTGCAGAATCACCGAAATCGCTGTTTTCGTGCTTTTGAATGCGAAAAACACGTTTTCTGGTGTTTTCAGCACTCCACAGTGCGTTTGATATGCGGAAACTACGATATCTTCGGTATCGTTGTTGTTTCCAGCTGAGATATGCATTTTCAGTGATAATCTTCACGATTCTGCTGTTACAAGTGTGCAGAATCACCGAAATCGCTGTTTTGTGCTTTTGAATGCGAAAAACACGTTTTCTGGTGTTTTCAGCACGCCACAGAGCGTTTGACATGCGGAAACTACGATATCTTCGGTATCGTTGTTGTTTCCACCTGAGATATGCATTTTCAGTGATAATCTTCATGATTCTGCTGTTACAAGTGTGCAGAATCACCGAAATCGCAGTTTTCGCGCTATTCAATGCGAAAAACACGTTTTCTGGTGTTTTCAGCACTCCACAGTGCGTTTGATATGCGGAAACTACGATATCTTCGGTATCGTTGTTGTTTCCAGCTGAGATATGCATTTTCAGTGATAATCTTCATGATTCTGCTGTTACGAGTGTGCAGAATCACCGAAATCGCTGTTTTCGTGCTTTTGAATGCGAAAAACACGTTTTCTGGTGTTTTCAGCACTCCACAGTGCGTTTGATATGCGGAAACTGCGATATCTTCGGTATCGTTGTTGTTTCCAGCTGAGATATGCATTTTCAGTGATAATCTTCACGATTCTGCTGTTACAAGTGTGCAGAATCACCGAAATCGCTGTTTTCGTGCTTTTGAATGCGAAAAACACGTTTTCTGGTGTTTTCAGCACGCCACAGAGCGTTTGACATGCGGAAACTACGATATCTTCGGTATCGTTGTTGTTTCCACCTGAGATATGCATTATCAGTGATAATCTTCATGATTCTGCTGTTACAAGTGTGCAGAATCACCGAAATCGCTGTTCTCGCGCTATTCAATGCGAAAAACACGTTTTCTGGTGTTTTCAGCACTCCACAGTGCGTTTGATATGCGGAAACTGCCATATCTTCGGTATTGTTGTTGTTTCCAGCTGAGATATGCATTTTCAGTGATAATCTTCACGATTCTGCTGTTACAAGTGTGCAGAATCACCGAAATCGCTGTTTTCGTGCTTTTGAATGCGAAAAACACGTTTTCTGGTGTTTTCAGCACGCCACAGAGCGTTTGACATGCGGAAACTACGATATCTTCGGTATCGTTGTTGTTTCCACCTGAGATATGCATTTTCAGTGATAATCTTCATGATTCTGTTGTTACAAGTGTGCAGAATCACCGAAATCGCTGTTTTCGTGCTATTGAATGCGAAAAACACGTTTTCTGGTGTTTTCAGCACTCCACAGTGCGTTTGATATGCGGAAACTACGATATCTTCGGTATCGTTGTTGTTTCCACCTGAGATATGCATTTTCAGTGATAATCTTCATGATTCTGCTGTTACAAGTGTGCAGAATCACCGAAATCGCTGTTTTCGCGCTATTCAATGCGAAAAACACGTTTTCTGCTGTTTTCAGCACTCCACAGTGCGTTTGATATGCGGAAACTACGATATCTTCGGTATCGTTGTTGTTTCCAGCTGAGATATGCATTTTCAGTGATAATCTTCATGATTCTGCTGTTACAAGTGTGCAGAATCACCGAAATCGCTGTTTTCGTGCTTTTGAATGCGAAAAACACGTTTTCTTGTGTTTTCAACACTCCACAGTGCGTTTGATATGCGGAAACTGCGATATCTTCGGTATCGTTGTTGTTTCCAGCTGAGATATGCACTTTCAGTGATAATCTTCATGATTCTGCTGTTTCAAGTGTGCAGAATCACCGAAATCGCTGTTTTCGTGCTTTTGAATGCGAAAAACAGGTTTTCTGGTGTTTTCAGCACTCCACAGTGCGTTTGATATGCGAAAACTGCGTTATCTTCGGTATCGTTGTTGTTTCCAGCTGAGATATGCATTATCAGTGATAATCTTCATGATTCTGCTGTTATAAGTGTGCAGAATCACCGAAATCGCTGTTTTCGCGCTATTCAATGCGAAAAACACGTTTTCTGGTGTTTTCAGCACTCCACAGTGCGTTTGATATGCGGAAACTACGATATCTTCGGTATCGTTGTTGTTTCCAGCTGAGATATGCACTTTCAGTGATAATCTTCACGATTCTGCTGTTACAAGTGTGCAGAATCACCGAAATCGCTGTTTTCGTGCTTTTGAATGCGAAAAACACGTTTTCTGGTGTTTTCAGCACTCCTCAGTGCGTTTGATATGCGGAAACTACGATATCTTCGGTATCGTTGTTGTTTCCAGCTGAGATATGCATTTTCAGTGATAATCTTCACGATTCTGCTGTTACAAGTGTGCAGAATCACCGAAATCGCTGTTTTGTGCTTTTGAATGCGAAAAACACGTTTTCTGGTGTTTTCAGAACGCCACAGAGCGTTTGACATGCGGAAACTACGATATCTTCGGTATCGTTGTTGTTTCCACCTGAGATATGCATTTTCAGTGATAATCTTCATGATTCTGCTGTTACAAGTGTGCAGAATCACCGAAATCGCTGTTTTCGCGCTATTCAATGCGAAAAACACGTTTTCTGGTGTTTTCAGCACTCCACAGTGCGTTTGATATGCGGAAACTACGATATCTTCGGTATCGTTGGTGTTTCCAGCTGAGATATGCATTTTCAGTGATAATCTTCATGATTCTGCTGTTACAAGTGTGCAGAATCACCGAAATCGCTGTTTTCGTGCTTTTGAATGCGAAAAACACGTTTTCTGGTGTTTTCAGCACTCCACAGTGCGTTTGATATGCGGAAACTGCGATATCTTCGGTATCGTTGTTGTTTCCAGCTGAGATATGCACTTTCAGTGATAATCTTCACGATTCTGCTGTTACAAGTGTGCAGAATCACCGAAATCGCTGTTTTCGTGCTTTTGAATGCGAAAAACACGTTTTCTGGTGTTTTCAGCACGCCACAGAGCGTTTGACATGCGGAAACTATGATATCTTCGGTATCGTTGTTGTTTCCACCTGAGATATGCATTATCAGTGATAATCTTCATGATTCTGCTGTTACAAGTGTGCAGAATCACCGAAATCGCTGTTCTCGCGCTATTCAATGCGAAAAACACGTTTTCTGGTGTTTTCAGCACTCCACAGTGCGTTTGATATGCGGAAACTGCCATATCTTCGGTATTGTTGTTGTTTCCAGCTGAGATATGCATTTTCAGTGATAATCTTCACGATTCCGCTGTTACAAGTGTGCAGAATCACCGAAATCGCTGTTTTCGTGCTTTTGAATGCGAAAAACAGGTTTTCTGGTGTTTTCAGCACGCCACAGAGCGTTTGACATGCGGAAACTACGATATCTTCGGTATCGTTGTTGTTTCCACCTGAGATATGCATTTTCAGTGATAATCTTCATGATTCTGTTGTTACAAGTGTGCAGAATCACCGAAATCGCTGTTTTCGTGCTATTGAATGCGAAAAACACGTTTTCTGGTGTTTTCAGCACTCCACAGTGCGTTTGATATGCGCAAACTACGATATCTTCGGTATCGTTGTTGTTTCCAGCTGAGATATGCACTTTCAGTGATAATCTTCATGATTCTGCTGTTACAAGTGTGCAGAATCACCGAAATCGCTGTTCTCGCGCTATTCAATGCGAAAAACACGTTTTCTGGTGTTTTCAGCACTCCACAGTCCGTTTGATATGCGGGAACTGCCATATCTTCGGTATCGTTGTTGTTTCCAGCTGAGATATGCATTTTCAGTGATAATCTTCACGATTCTGCTGTTACAAGTGTGCAGAATCACCGAAATCACTGTTTTGTGCTTTTGAATGCGAAAAACACGTTTTCTGGTGTTTTCAGCACGCCACAGAGTGTTTGACATGCGGAAACTACGATATCTTCGGTATCGTTGTTGTTTCCACCTGAGATATGCATTTTCAGTGATAATCTTCATGATTCTGCTGTTACAAGTGTGCAGAATCACCGAAATCGCTGTTCTCGCGCTATTCAATGCGAAAAACACGTTTTCTGGTGTTTTCAGCACTCCACAGTGCGTTTGATATGCGGAAACTGCCATATCTTCGGTATTGTTGTTGTTTCCAGCTGAGATATGCATTTTCAGTGATAATCTTCACGATTCCGCTGTTACAAGTGTGCAGAATCACCGAAATCGCTGTTTTCGTGCTTTTGAATGCGAAAAACAGGTTTTCTGGTGTTTTCAGCACGCCACAGAGCGTTTGACATGCGGAAACTACGATATCTTCGGTATCGTTGTTGTTTCCACCTGAGATATGCATTTTCAGTGATAATCTTCATGATTCTGTTGTTACAAGTGTGCAGAATCACCGAAATCGCTGTTTTCGTGCTATTGAATGCGAAAAACACGTTTTCTGGTGTTTTCAGCACTCCACAGTGCGTTTGATATGCGGAAACTACGATATCTTCGGTATCGTTGTTGTTTCCAGCTGAGATATGCACTTTCAGTGATAATCTTCATGATTCTGCTGTTACAAGTGTGCAGAATCACCGAAATCGCTGTTCTCGCGCTATTCAATGCGAAAAACACGTTTTCTGGTGTTTTCAGCACTCCACAGTCCGTTTGATATGCGGGAACTGCCATATCTTCGGTATCGTTGTTGTTTCCAGCTGAGATATGCATTTTCAGTGATAATCTTCACGATTCTGCTGTTACAAGTGTGCAGAATCACCGAAATCACTGTTTTGTGCTTTTGAATGCGAAAAACACGTTTTCTGGTGTTTTCAGCACTCCACAGTGCGTTTGATATGCGGAAACTACGATATCTTCGGTATCGTTGTTGTTTCCAGCTGAGATATGCACTTTCAGTGATAATCTTCATGATTCTGCTGTTACAAGTGTGCAGAATCACCGAAATCGCTGTTCTCGCGCTATTCAATGCGAAAAACACGTTTTCTGGTGTTTTCAGCACTCCACAGTCCGTTTGATATGCGGGAACTGCCATATCTTCGGTATCGTTGTTGTTTCCAGCTGAGATATGCATTTTCAGTGATAATCTTCACGATTCTGCTGTTACAAGTGTGCAGAATCACCGAAATCACTGTTTTGTGCTTTTGAATGCGAAAAACACGTTTTCTGGTGTTTTCAGCACGCCACAGAGTGTTTGACATGCGGAAACTACGATATCTTCGGTATCGTTGTTGTTTCCACCTGAGATATGCATTTTCAGTGATAATCTTCATGATTCTGCTGTTACAAGTGTGCAGAATCACCGAAATCGCTGTTCTCGCGCTATTCAATGCGAAAAACACGTTTTCTGGTGTTTTCAGCACTCCACAGTGCGTTTGATATGCGGAAACTGCCATATCTTCGGTATTGTTGTTGTTTCCAGCTGAGATATGCATTTTCAGTGATAATGTTCACGATTCCGCTGTTACAAGTGTGCAGAATCACCGAAATCGCTGTTTTCGTGCTTTTGAATGCGAAAAACACGTTTTCTGGTGTTTTCAGCACTCCACAGTCCGTTTGATATGCGGGAACTGCCATATCTTCGGTATCGTTGTTGTTTCCACCTGAGATATGCATTTTCAGTGATAATCTTCATGATTCTGCTGTTACAAGTGTGCAGAATCACCGAAATCGCTGTTTTCGCGCTATTCAATGCGAAAAACACGTTTTCTGGTGTTTTCAGCACTCCACAGTGCGTTTGATATGCGGAAACTACGATATCTTCGGTATCGTTGGTGTTTCCAGCTGAGATATGCATTTTCAGTGATAATCTTCATGATTCTGCTGTTACAAGTGTGCAGAATCACCGAAATCGCTGTTTTCGTGCTTTTGAATGCGAAAAACACGTTTTCTGGTGTTTTCAGCACTCCACAGTGCGTTTGATATGCGGAAACTGCGATATCTTCGGTATCGTTGTTGTTTCCAGCTGAGATATGCACTTTCAGTGATAATCTTCACGATTCTGCTGTTACAAGTGTGCAGAATCACCGAAATCGCTGTTTTCGTGCTTTTGAATGCGAAAAACACGTTTTCTGGTGTTTTCAGCACGCCACAGAGCGTTTGACATGCGGAAACTATGATATCTTCGGTATCGTTGTTGTTTCCACCTGAGATATGCATTATCAGTGATAATCTTCATGATTCTGCTGTTACAAGTGTGCAGAATCACCGAAATCGCTGTTCTCGCGCTATTCAATGCGAAAAACACGTTTTCTGGTGTTTTCAGCACTCCACAGTGCGTTTGATATGCGGAAACTGCCATATCTTCGGTATTGTTGTTGTTTCCAGCTGAGATATGCATTTTCAGTGATAATCTTCACGATTCCGCTGTTACAAGTGTGCAGAATCACCGAAATCGCTGTTTTCGTGCTTTTGAATGCGAAAAACAGGTTTTCTGGTGTTTTCAGCACGCCACAGAGCGTTTGACATGCGGAAACTACGATATCTTCGGTATCGTTGTTGTTTCCACCTGAGATATGCATTTTCAGTGATAATCTTCATGATTCTGTTGTTACAAGTGTGCAGAATCACCGAAATCGCTGTTTTCGTGCTATTGAATGCGAAAAACACGTTTTCTGGTGTTTTCAGCACTCCACAGTGCGTTTGATATGCGCAAACTACGATATCTTCGGTATCGTTGTTGTTTCCAGCTGAGATATGCACTTTCAGTGATAATCTTCATGATTCTGCTGTTACAAGTGTGCAGAATCACCGAAATCGCTGTTCTCGCGCTATTCAATGCGAAAAACACGTTTTCTGGTGTTTTCAGCACTCCACAGTCCGTTTGATATGCGGGAACTGCCATATCTTCGGTATCGTTGTTGTTTCCAGCTGAGATATGCATTTTCAGTGATAATCTTCACGATTCTGCTGTTACAAGTGTGCAGAATCACCGAAATCACTGTTTTGTGCTTTTGAATGCGAAAAACACGTTTTCTGGTGTTTTCAGCACGCCACAGAGTGTTTGACATGCGGAAACTACGATATCTTCGGTATCGTTGTTGTTTCCACCTGAGATATGCATTTTCAGTGATAATCTTCATGATTCTGCTGTTACAAGTGTGCAGAATCACCGAAATCGCTGTTCTCGCGCTATTCAATGCGAAAAACACGTTTTCTGGTGTTTTCAGCACTCCACAGTGCGTTTGATATGCGGAAACTGCCATATCTTCGGTATTGTTGTTGTTTCCAGCTGAGATATGCATTTTCAGTGATAATCTTCACGATTCCGCTGTTACAAGTGTGCAGAATCACCGAAATCGCTGTTTTCGTGCTTTTGAATGCGAAAAACAGGTTTTCTGGTGTTTTCAGCACGCCACAGAGCGTTTGACATGCGGAAACTACGATATCTTCGGTATCGTTGTTGTTTCCACCTGAGATATGCATTTTCAGTGATAATCTTCATGATTCTGTTGTTACAAGTGTGCAGAATCACCGAAATCGCTGTTTTCGTGCTATTGAATGCGAAAAACACGTTTTCTGGTGTTTTCAGCACTCCACAGTGCGTTTGATATGCGGAAACTACGATATCTTCGGTATCGTTGTTGTTTCCAGCTGAGATATGCACTTTCAGTGATAATCTTCATGATTCTGCTGTTACAAGTGTGCAGAATCACCGAAATCGCTGTTCTCGCGCTATTCAATGCGAAAAACACGTTTTCTGGTGTTTTCAGCACTCCACAGTCCGTTTGATATGCGGGAACTGCCATATCTTCGGTATCGTTGTTGTTTCCAGCTGAGATATGCATTTTCAGTGATAATCTTCACGATTCTGCTGTTACAAGTGTGCAGAATCACCGAAATCACTGTTTTGTGCTTTTGAATGCGAAAAACACGTTTTCTGGTGTTTTCAGCACTCCACAGTGCGTTTGATATGCGGAAACTACGATATCTTCGGTATCGTTGTTGTTTCCAGCTGAGATATGCACTTTCAGTGATAATCTTCATGATTCTGCTGTTACAAGTGTGCAGAATCACCGAAATCGCTGTTCTCGCGCTATTCAATGCGAAAAACACGTTTTCTGGTGTTTTCAGCACTCCACAGTCCGTTTGATATGCGGGAACTGCCATATCTTCGGTATCGTTGTTGTTTCCAGCTGAGATATGCATTTTCAGTGATAATCTTCACGATTCTGCTGTTACAAGTGTGCAGAATCACCGAAATCACTGTTTTGTGCTTTTGAATGCGAAAAACACGTTTTCTGGTGTTTTCAGCACGCCACAGAGTGTTTGACATGCGGAAACTACGATATCTTCGGTATCGTTGTTGTTTCCACCTGAGATATGCATTTTCAGTGATAATCTTCATGATTCTGCTGTTACAAGTGTGCAGAATCACCGAAATCGCTGTTCTCGCGCTATTCAATGCGAAAAACACGTTTTCTGGTGTTTTCAGCACTCCACAGTGCGTTTGATATGCGGAAACTGCCATATCTTCGGTATTGTTGTTGTTTCCAGCTGAGATATGCATTTTCAGTGATAATGTTCACGATTCCGCTGTTACAAGTGTGCAGAATCACCGAAATCGCTGTTTTCGTGCTTTTGAATGCGAAAAACACGTTTTCTGGTGTTTTCAGCACGCCACAGAGCGTTTGACATGCGGAAACTACGATATCTTCGGTATCGTTGTTGTTTCCACCTGAGATATGCATTTTCAGTGATAATCTTCATGATTCTGTTGTTACAAGTGTGCAGAATCACCGAAATCGCTGTTTTCGTGCTATTGAATGCGAAAAACACGTTTTCTGGTGTTTTCAGCACTCCACAGTGCGTTTGATATGCGGAAACTACGATATCTTCGGTATCGTTGTTGTTTCCAGCTGAGATATGCACTTTCAGTGATAATCTTCACGATTCTGCTGTTACAAGTGTGCAGAATCACCGAAATCGCTGTTTTCGTGCTATTGAATGCGAAAAACACGTTTTCTGGTGTTTTCAGCACTCCACAGTGCGTTTGATATGCGGAAACTGCGATATCTTCGGTATCGTTGTTGTTTCCAGCTGAGATATGCATTTTCAGTGATAATCTTCACGATTCCGCTGTTACAAGTGTGCAGAATCACCGAAATCGCTGTTTTCGTGCTTTTGAATGCGAAAAACAGGTTTTCTGGTGTTTTCAGCACGCCACAGAGCGTTTGACATGCGGAAACTACGATATCTTCGGTATCGTTGTTGTTTCCACCTGAGATATGCATTTTCAGTGATAATCTTCATGATTCTGTTGTTACAAGTGTGCAGAATCACCGAAATCGCTGTTTTCGTGCTATTGAATGCGAAAAACACGTTTTCTGGTGTTTTCAGCACTCCACAGTGCGTTTGATATGCGGAAACTACGATATCTTCGGTATCGTTGTTGTTTCCAGCTGAGATATGCACTTTCAGTGATAATCTTCATGATTCTGCTGTTACAAGTGTGCAGAATCACCGAAATCGCTGTTCTCGCGCTATTCAATGCGAAAAACACGTTTTCTGGTGTTTTCAGCACTCCACAGTCCGTTTGATATGCGGGAACTGCCATATCTTCGGTATCGTTGTTGTTTCCAGCTGAGATATGCATTTTCAGTGATAATCTTCACGATTCTGCTGTTACAAGTGTGCAGAATCACCGAAATCGCTGTTTTCGTGCTTTTGAATGCGAAAAACAGGTTTTCTGGTGTTTTCAGCACGCCACAGAGCGTTTGACATGCGGAAACTACGATATCTTCGGTATCGTTGTTGTTTCCACCTGAGATATGCATTTTCAGTGATAATCTTCATGATTCTGTTGTTACAAGTGTGCAGAATCACCGAAATCGCTGTTTTCGTGCTATTGAATGCGAAAAACACGTTTTCTGGTGTTTTCAGCACTCCACAGTGCGTTTGATATGCGGAAACTACGATATCTTCGGTATCGTTGTTGTTTCCAGCTGAGATATGCACTTTCAGTGATAATCTTCATGATTCTGCTGTTACAAGTGTGCAGAATCACCGAAATCGCTGTTCTCGCGCTATTCAATGCGAAAAACACGTTTTCTGGTGTTTTCAGCACTCCACAGTCCGTTTGATATGCGGGAACTGCCATATCTTCGGTATCGTTGTTGTTTCCAGCTGAGATATGCATTTTCAGTGATAATCTTCACGATTCTGCTGTTACAAGTGTGCAGAATCACCGAAATCACTGTTTTGTGCTTTTGAATGCGAAAAACACGTTTTCTGGTGTTTTCAGCACGCCACAGAGTGTTTGACATGCGGAAACTACGATATCTTCGGTATCGTTGTTGTTTCCACCTGAGATATGCATTTTCAGTGATAATCTTCATGATTCTGCTGTTACAAGTGTGCAGAATCACCGAAATCGCTGTTCTCGCGCTATTCAATGCGAAAAACACGTTTTCTGGTGTTTTCAGCACTCCACAGTGCGTTTGATATGCGGAAACTGCCATATCTTCGGTATTGTTGTTGTTTCCAGCTGAGATATGCATTTTCAGTGATAATCTTCACGATTCCGCTGTTACAAGTGTGCAGAATCACCGAAATCGCTGTTTTCGTGCTTTTGAATGCGAAAAACAGGTTTTCTGGTGTTTTCAGCACGCCACAGAGCGTTTGACATGCGGAAACTACGATATCTTCGGTATCGTTGTTGTTTCCACCTGAGATATGCATTTTCAGTGATAATCTTCATGATTCTGTTGTTACAAGTGTGCAGAATCACCGAAATCGCTGTTTTCGTGCTATTGAATGCGAAAAACACGTTTTCTGGTGTTTTCAGCACTCCACAGTGCGTTTGATATGCGGAAACTACGATATCTTCGGTATCGTTGTTGTTTCCAGCTGAGATATGCACTTTCAGTGATAATCTTCATGATTCTGCTGTTACAAGTGTGCAGAATCACCGAAATCGCTGTTCTCGCGCTATTCAATGCGAAAAACACGTTTTCTGGTGTTTTCAGCACTCCACAGTCCGTTTGATATGCGGGAACTGCCATATCTTCGGTATCGTTGTTGTTTCCAGCTGAGATATGCATTTTCAGTGATAATCTTCACGATTCTGCTGTTACAAGTGTGCAGAATCACCGAAATCACTGTTTTGTGCTTTTGAATGCGAAAAACACGTTTTCTGGTGTTTTCAGCACTCCACAGTGCGTTTGATATGCGGAAACTACGATATCTTCGGTATCGTTGTTGTTTCCAGCTGAGATATGCACTTTCAGTGATAATCTTCATGATTCTGCTGTTACAAGTGTGCAGAATCACCGAAATCGCTGTTCTCGCGCTATTCAATGCGAAAAACACGTTTTCTGGTGTTTACAGCACTCCACAGTCCGTTTGATATGCGGGAACTGCCATATCTTCGGTATCGTTGTTGTTTCCAGCTGAGATATGCATTTTCAGTGATAATCTTCACGATTCTGCTGTTACAAGTGTGCAGAATCACCGAAATCACTGTTTTGTGCTTTTGAATGCGAAAAACACGTTTTCTGGTGTTTTCAGCACGCCACAGAGTGTTTGACATGCGGAAACTACGATATCTTCGGTATCGTTGTTGTTTCCACCTGAGATATGCATTTTCAGTGATAATCTTCATGATTCTGCTGTTACAAGTGTGCAGAATCACCGAAATCGCTGTTCTCGCGCTATTCAATGCGAAAAACACGTTTTCTGGTGTTTTCAGCACTCCACAGTGCGTTTGATATGCGAAAACTGCCATATCTTCGGTATTGTTGTTGTTTCCAGCTGAGATATGCATTTTCAGTGATAATGTTCACGATTCCGCTGTTACAAGTGTGCAGAATCACCGAAATCGCTGTTTTCGTGCTTTTGAATGCGAAAAACACGTTTTCTGGTGTTTTCAGCACGCCACAGAGCGTTTGACATGCGGAAACTACGATATCTTCGGTATCGTTGTTGTTTCCACCTGAGATATGCATTTTCAGTGATAATCTTCATGATTCTGTTGTTACAAGTGTGCAGAATCACCGAAATCGCTGTTTTCGTGCTATTGAATGCGAAAAACACGTTTTCTGGTGTTTTCAGCACTCCACAGTGCGTTTGATATGCGGAAACTACGATATCTTCGGTATCGTTGTTGTTTCCAGCTGAGATATGCACTTTCAGTGATAATCTTCACGATTCTGCTGTTACAAGTGTGCAGAATCACCGAAATCGCTGTTTTCGTGCTATTGAATGCGAAAAACACGTTTTCTGGTGTTTTCAGCACTCCACAGTGCGTTTGATATGCGGAAACTACGATATCTTCGGTATCGTTGTTGTTTCCAGCTGAGACATGCATTTTCAGTGATAATCTTCATGATTCTGCTGTTACAAGTGTGCAGAATCACCGAAATCGCTGTTTTCGTGCTATTGAATGCGAAAAACACGTTTTCTGGTGTTTTCAGCACTCCACAGTGCGTTTGATATGCGGAAACTGCGATATCTTCGGTATCGTTGTTGTTTCCAGCTGAGATATGCACTTTCAGTGATAATCTTCACGATTCTGCTGTTACAAGTGTGCAGAATCACCGAAATCGCTGTTATCGTGCTTTTGAATGCGAAAAACACGTTTTCTGGTGTTTTCAACACTCCACAGTGCGTTTCATATGCGGAAACTGCCATATCTTCGGTATGGTTGTTGTTTCCAGCTGAGATATGCACTTTCAGTGATAATCTTCACGATTCTGCTGTTACAAGTGTGCAGAATCACCGAAATCGCTGTTCTCGCGCTATTCAATGCGAGAAACACGTTTTCTGGTGTTTTCAGCACTCCACAGTGCGTTTGATATGCGGAAACTGCGATATCTTCGGTATCGTTGTTGTTTCCAGCTGAGATATGCACTTTCAGTGATAATCTTCACGATTCTGCTGTTACAAGTGTGCAGAATCACCGAAATCGCTGTTTTCGTGCTTTTGAATGCGAAAAACACGTTTTCTGGTGTTTTCAACACTCCACAGTGCGTTTCATATGCGGAAACTGCCATATCTTCGGTATGGTTGTTGTTTCCAGCTGAGATATGCACTTTCAGTGATAATCTTCACGATTCTGCTGTTACAAGTGTGCAGAATCACCGAAAACGCTGTTTTCGTGCTTTTGAATGCGAAAAACACGTTTTCTGGTGTTTTCAGCACTCCACAGTGCGTTTGATATGCGGAAACTGCGATATCTTCGGTATCGTTGTTGTTTCCAGCTGAGATATGCACTTTCAGTGATAATCTTCACGATTCTGCTGTTACAAGTGTGCAGAATCACCGAAATCGCTGTTTTCGTGCTTTTGAATGCGAAAAACACGTTTTCTGGTGTTTTCAGCACTCCACAGTGCGTTTGATATGCGGAAACTACGATATCTTCGGTATCGTTGTTGTTTCCAGCTGAGATATGCACTTTCAGTGATAATCTTCATGATTCTGCTGTTACAAGTGTGCAGAATCACCGAAATCGCTGTTCTCGCGCTATTCAATGCGAAAAACACGTTTTCTGGTGTTTTCAGCACTCCACAGTGCGTTTGATATGCGGAAACTGCCATATCTTCGGTATTGTTGTTGTTTCCAGCTGAGATATGCATTTTCAGTGATAATCTTCACGATTCCGCTGTTACAAGTGTGCAGAATCACCGAAATCGCTGTTTTCGTGCTTTTGAATGCGAAAAACAGGTTTTCTGGTGTTTTCAGCACGCCACAGAGCGTTTGACATGCGGAAACTACGATATCTTCGGTATCGTTGTTGTTTCCACCTGAGATATGCATTTTCAGTGATAATCTTCATGATTCTGTTGTTACAAGTGTGCAGAATCACCGAAATCGCTGTTTTCGTGCTATTGAATGCGAAAAACACGTTTTCTGGTGTTTTCAGCACTCCACAGTGCGTTTGATATGCGGAAACTACGATATCTTCGGTATCGTTGTTGTTTCCAGCTGAGATATGCACTTTCAGTGATAATCTTCATGATTCTGCTGTTACAAGTGTGCAGAATCACCGAAATCGCTGTTCTCGCGCTATTCAATGCGAAAAACACGTTTTCTGGTGTTTTCAGCACTCCACAGTCCGTTTGATATGCGGGAACTGCCATATCTTCGGTATCGTTGTTGTTTCCAGCTGAGATATGCATTTTCAGTGATAATCTTCACGATTCTGCTGTTACAAGTGTGCAGAATCACCGAAATCACTGTTTTGTGCTTTTGAATGCGAAAAACACGTTTTCTGGTGTTTTCAGCACTCCACAGTGCGTTTGATATGCGGAAACTACGATATCTTCGGTATCGTTGTTGTTTCCAGCTGAGATATGCACTTTCAGTGATAATCTTCATGATTCTGCTGTTACAAGTGTGCAGAATCACCGAAATCGCTGTTCTCGCGCTATTCAATGCGAAAAACACGTTTTCTGGTGTTTACAGCACTCCACAGTCCGTTTGATATGCGGGAACTGCCATATCTTCGGTATCGTTGTTGTTTCCAGCTGAGATATGCATTTTCAGTGATAATCTTCACGATTCTGCTGTTACAAGTGTGCAGAATCACCGAAATCACTGTTTTGTGCTTTTGAATGCGAAAAACACGTTTTCTGGTGTTTTCAGCACGCCACAGAGTGTTTGACATGCGGAAACTACGATATCTTCGGTATCGTTGTTGTTTCCACCTGAGATATGCATTTTCAGTGATAATCTTCATGATTCTGCTGTTACAAGTGTGCAGAATCACCGAAATCGCTGTTCTCGCGCTATTCAATGCGAAAAACACGTTTTCTGGTGTTTTCAGCACTCCACAGTGCGTTTGATATGCGGAAACTGCCATATCTTCGGTATTGTTGTTGTTTCCAGCTGAGATATGCATTTTCAGTGATAATGTTCACGATTCCGCTGTTACAAGTGTGCAGAATCACCGAAATCGCTGTTTTCGTGCTTTTGAATGCGAAAAACACGTTTTCTGGTGTTTTCAGCACGCCACAGAGCGTTTGACATGCGGAAACTACGATATCTTCGGTATCGTTGTTGTTTCCACCTGAGATATGCATTTTCAGTGATAATCTTCATGATTCTGTTGTTACAAGTGTGCAGAATCACCGAAATCGCTGTTTTCGTGCTATTGAATGCGAAAAACACGTTTTCTGGTGTTTTCAGCACTCCACAGTGCGTTTGATATGCGGAAACTACGATATCTTCGGTATCGTTGTTGTTTCCAGCTGAGATATGCACTTTCAGTGATAATCTTCACGATTCTGCTGTTACAAGTGTGCAGAATCACCGAAATCGCTGTTTTCGTGCTATTGAATGCGAAAAACACGTTTTCTGGTGTTTTCAGCACTCCACAGTGCGTTTGATATGCGGAAACTACGATATCTTCGGTATCGTTGTTGTTTCCAGCTGAGACATGCATTTTCAGTGATAATCTTCATGATTCTGCTGTTACAAGTGTGCAGAATCACCGAAATCGCTGTTTTCGTGCTATTGAATGCGAAAAACACGTTTTCTGGTGTTTTCAGCACTCCACAGTGCGTTTGATATGCGGAAACTGCGATATCTTCGGTATCGTTGTTGTTTCCAGCTGAGATATGCACTTTCAGTGATAATCTTCACGATTCTGCTGTTACAAGTGTGCAGAATCACCGAAATCGCTGTTATCGTGCTTTTGAATGCGAAAAACACGTTTTCTGGTGTTTTCAACACTCCACAGTGCGTTTCATATGCGGAAACTGCCATATCTTCGGTATGGTTGTTGTTTCCAGCTGAGATATGCACTTTCAGTGATAATCTTCACGATTCTGCTGTTACAAGTGTGCAGAATCACCGAAATCGCTGTTCTCGCGCTATTCAATGCGAGAAACACGTTTTCTGGTGTTTTCAGCACTCCACAGTGCGTTTGATATGCGGAAACTGCGATATCTTCGGTATCGTTGTTGTTTCCAGCTGAGATATGCACTTTCAGTGATAATCTTCACGATTCTGCTGTTACAAGTGTGCAGAATCACCGAAATCGCTGTTTTCGTGCTTTTGAATGCGAAAAACACGTTTTCTGGTGTTTTCAACACTCCACAGTGCGTTTCATATGCGGAAACTGCCATATCTTCGGTATGGTTGTTGTTTCCAGCTGAGATATGCACTTTCAGTGATAATCTTCACGATTCTGCTGTTACAAGTGTGCAGAATCACCGAAAACGCTGTTTTCGTGCTTTTGAATGCGAAAAACACGTTTTCTGGTGTTTTCAGCACTCCACAGTGCGTTTGATATGCGGAAACTGCGATATCTTCGGTATCGTTGTTGTTTCCAGCTGAGATATGCACTTTCAGTGATAATCTTCACGATTCTGCTGTTACAAGTGTGCAGAATCACCGAAATCGCTGTTTTCGTGCTTTTGAATGCGAAAAACACGTTTTCTGGTGTTTTCAGCACTCCACAGTGCGTTTGATATGCGGAAACTACGATATCTTCGGTATCGTTGTTGTTTCCAGCTGAGATATGCACTTTCAGTGATAATCTTCATGATTCTGCTGTTACAAGTGTGCAGAATCACCGAAATCGCTGTTCTCGCGCTATTCAATGCGAAAAACACGTTTTCTGGTGTTTTCAGCACTCCACAGTCCGTTTGATATGCGGGAACTGCCATATCTTCGGTATCGTTGTTGTTTCCAGCTGAGATATGCATTTTCAGTGATAATCTTCACGATTCTGCTGTTACAAGTGTGCAGAATCACCGAAATCACTGTTTTGTGCTTTTGAATGCGAAAAACACGTTTTCTGGTGTTTTCAGCACGCCACAGAGTGTTTGACATGCGGAAACTACGATATCTTCGGTATCGTTGTTGTTTCCACCTGAGATATGCATTTTCAGTGATAATCTTCATGATTCTGCTGTTACAAGTGTGCAGAATCACCGAAATCGCTGTTCTCGCGCTATTCAATGCGAAAAACACGTTTTCTGGTGTTTTCAGCACTCCACAGTGCGTTTGATATGCGGAAACTGCCATATCTTCGGTATTGTTGTTGTTTCCAGCTGAGATATGCATTTTCAGTGATAATGTTCACGATTCCGCTGTTACAAGTGTGCAGAATCACCGAAATCGCTGTTTTCGTGCTTTTGAATGCGAAAAACACGTTTTCTGGTGTTTTCAGCACGCCACAGAGCGTTTGACATGCGGAAACTACGATATCTTCGGTATCGTTGTTGTTTCCACCTGAGATATGCATTTTCAGTGATAATCTTCATGATTCTGTTGTTACAAGTGTGCAGAATCACCGAAATCGCTGTTTTCGTGCTATTGAATGCGAAAAACACGTTTTCTGGTGTTTTCAGCACTCCACAGTGCGTTTGATATGCGGAAACTACGATATCTTCGGTATCGTTGTTGTTTCCAGCTGAGATATGCACTTTCAGTGATAATCTTCACGATTCTGCTGTTACAAGTGTGCAGAATCACCGAAATCGCTGTTTTCGTGCTATTGAATGCGAAAAACACGTTTTCTGGTGTTTTCAGCACTCCACAGTGCGTTTGATATGCGGAAACTACGATATCTTCGGTATCGTTGTTGTTTCCAGCTGAGACATGCATTTTCAGTGATAATCTTCATGATTCTGCTGTTACAAGTGTGCAGAATCACCGAAATCGCTGTTTTCGTGCTATTGAATGCGAAAAACACGTTTTCTGGTGTTTTCAGCACTCCACAGTGCGTTTGATATGCGGAAACTGCGATATCTTCGGTATCGTTGTTGTTTCCAGCTGAGATATGCACTTTCAGTGATAATCTTCACGATTCTGCTGTTACAAGTGTGCAGAATCACCGAAATCGCTGTTATCGTGCTTTTGAATGCGAAAAACACGTTTTCTGGTGTTTTCAACACTCCACAGTGCGTTTCATATGCGGAAACTGCCATATCTTCGGTATGGTTGTTGTTTCCAGCTGAGATATGCATTTTCAGTGATAATCTTCACGATTCTGCTGTTACAAGTGTGCAGAATCACCGAAATCGCTGTTCTCGCGCTATTCAATGCGAGAAACACGTTTTCTGGTGTTTTCAGCACTCCACAGTGCGTTTGATATGCGGAAACTGCGATATCTTCGGTATCGTTGTTGTTTCCAGCTGAGATATGCACTTTCAGTGATAATCTTCACGATTCTGCTGTTACAAGTGTGCAGAATCACCGAAATCGCTGTTTTCGTGCTTTTGAATGCGAAAAACACGTTTTCTGGTGTTTTCAACACTCCACATTGCGTTTCATATGCGGAAACTGCCATATCTTCGGTATGGTTGTTGTTTCCAGCTGAGATATGCACTTTCAGTGATAATCTTCACGATTCTGCTGTTACAAGTGTGCAGAATCACCGAAAACGCTGTTTTCGTGCTTTTGAATGCGAAAAACACGTTTTCTGGTGTTTTCAGCACTCCACAGTGCGTTTGATATGCGGAAACTGCGATATCTTCGGTATCGTTGTTGTTTCCAGCTGAGATATGCACTTTCAGTGATAATCTTCACGATTCTGCTGTTACAAGTGTGCAGAATCACCGAAATCGCTGTTTTCGTGCTTTTGAATGCGAAAAACACGTTTTCTGGTGTTTTCAGCACTCCACAGTGCGTTGGATATGCGGAAACTACGATATCTTCGGTATCGTTGTTGTTTCCAGCTGAGATATGCACTTTCAGTGATAATCTTCACGATTCTGCTGTTACAAGTGTGCAGAATCACCGAAATCGCTGTTTTCGTGCTTTTGAATGCGAAAAACACGTTTTCTGGTGTTTTCAGCACTCCACAGTGCGTTTGATATGCGGAAACTACGATATCTTCGGTATCGTTGTTGTTTCCAGCTGAGATATGCACTTTCAGTGATAATCTTCACGATTCTGCTGTTACAAGTGTGCAGAATCACCGACATCGCTGTTTTCGTGCTTTTGAATGCGAAAAACACGGTTTCTGGTGTTTTCAGCACTCCACAGTGCGTTTGATATTGCGGAAACTACGATATCTTCGGTATCGTTGTTGTTTCCAGCTGAGATATGCACTTTCAGTGATAATCTTCACGATTCTGCTGTTACAAGTGTGCAGAATCACCGAAATCGCTGTTTTCGTGCTTTTGAATGCGAAAAACACGTTTTCTGGTGTTTTCAGCACTCCACAGTGCGTTTGATATGCGGAAACTACGATATCTTCGGTATCGTTGTTGTTTCCAGCTGAGATATGCATTTTCAGTGATAATCTTCACGATTCTGCTGTTACAAGTGTGCAGAATCACCGAAATCGCTGTTTTGTGCTTTTGAATGCGAAAAACACGTTTTCTGGTGTTTTCAGCACGCCACAGAGCGTTTGACATGCGGAAACTACGATATCTTCGGTATCGTTGTTGTTTCCACCTGAGATATGCATTTTCAGTGATAATCTTCATGATTCTGCTGTTACAAGTGTGCAGAATCACCGAAATCGCTGTTTTCGCGCTATTCAATGCGAAAAACACGTTTTCTGGTGTTTTCAGCACTCCACAGTGCGTTTGATATGCGGAAACTACGATATCTTCGGTATCGTTGTTGTTTCCAGCTGAGATATGCATTTTCAGTGATAATCTTCATGATTCTGCTGTTACAAGTGTGCAGAATCACCGAAATCGCTGTTTTCGTGCTTTTGAATGCGAAAAACACGTTTTCTGGTGTTTTCAGCACTCCACAGTGCTGTTACGTCTAGCGACGTTGGACTTAGACACTTACCTGTGACAGTGAGAGTGAGAAGCAACGAACGCTATTAGCATGTAAGATAGCGTAGAACATTCTAGAATATTAAGATAGCAAGTAAGCACGTAACCAATAACCTTAAGACCGCATTAACCACAACATAGATATTAAGCACTACCATATCCTATTACCGACATACGCTCTCACGACATATTCTTATCTATAAACACATTCCTTCATTATCTCCAGACTAAACCTCGACTATCGACATCCGCTCTCACGACCAACTCTTATCTATAAACACATTCCTCCAATATCTCCAGACGAAACGTCAACTACCGACATCCGCTCTCACGACCAACTCCTTATCTTATCTCATAAACACCAGATCCTGTAACATACGAATTCCTCTCCTATCTTATAAACATCCTCCTCGACTCCAACTCCTTATCTTATCTCATAAACACCGGATCCAGTAACATACGAATTCTTCTCCTATCTTATAAACATCCACCTACCTAATCAACCCCGGTCTCACGCTCCTCATATCTTATCTCCATACTCCACTAGTATAAAACAAGCAAGCGCCCAGGCCTCAAAGACAGTTCCACTCCGGAACTCCCGGAGTGTACATCGCGTTTCTACATCAAGTGTTTCTATTTCCAAGCGTTACTATTTCTAAGTGTTTCTATTTCTAAGCGTTACTATTTCTAAGTGTTTCTATATCCAAGTGTTACTATTTCATTGTATTCCTATATCTTATATTATATTACTATTACCATATTCAATTGTATTCCATATCTTATATAACCTACATCGTGAAGTATATTAAATAGATTATTCATATTATAATTCCATATTCAATTATTATAACCAATTATCAAAGTGCGCGATACACATATCAACTGCTACGCTATTATCATCCAGCCTGCAGTTAACAAGGAGTCTAGGTAAGTACCATTTACAATCGACTGAATTAGCGAAAGTCCCCGTTAGACGCAGACGTACGCGCTGCGTGAACGCAAAGAACAGTATATTATTGTGCTCCGTCTCGATTTTGCCAAAATAGCGCGATCCGGGACGTAACAATTGGTGACAGCGGTGGGATAGCTGTTCACTTTCGCGAATTATTTGGTTAGATCAAACATTGGTGATCCTTACCATCTCCTTTCCACATTTCCAGTTCTTGCATTTGCTTATTGACGCAAGCGCTGACGCTAGTGCTACTGTTCTTGATCTGATGGAATCTCGCAGTTACCTTGCGACTGATCCGGATGTCTTGCACAGAGTCAAGAAGGTGAGTGTCTAGAACTACTTTCCAAAAAAATTTTTTTTTATTCAAACATACCATAACCTATCTCAACCCGACCAGACTCGAAAACGAGGACGCCGTGGTGGTAGAAAGGTGCAAGTGAGGAGGCTTGCAGCTATTCAGCGGGAGTTGAAGGAAATCCAAGCGCAGCAGCCTGCGCCGGAAATCCTGAAACCTTGCGAAAGCGCAGGAGCCGAGCGAATCATCGAGACGATCACCATCGGCGACTCTGACGACGAAACGGTCGATATTCCAATTCCCCCGCCGCCAATAGAGATCATCGACACAAATACGGCGCTTAAGGTGCGGCACCACCGCGAAATTCCAAGGAAGGTGTTACTGTCCTTCATTCGTGACTTTTCAAAAGAGGATCTACCGAACTTACCGAAAGAAATCGCCGATTGGTGTACCTTCCAATTCATATACCAATAAATTAAAATTTACCTACATACATACATTCAATTTCCCTCCTAAAATGGATACGCGCTCAAAGAAACTCGCGGAAAACGGCGAGGCAAGCCGCGCGGAGCACGATTGTACTACCTTGCGACAGGAGCGCGACGCTGCGCTGGCGGAGATAGACGCAATCAGGAGAGAATACAAAGTACATCGCCCCGTGAGCGACATAATTCAAACAGATTCATTCACGCTCAAAGAAGCGCTAGCGTTAGTACCCACCTTTAATGGGTTGCAACCACCGGTACTTACGTTTACTCGCGCATGCAACCGTGCACGCGATCTTCTACCTCCTAGTGCCGAAAGCACTCTTACTCGGTTAATATTAACGCGGTTAAGCGGACGCGCGGCAACCGCAGTCGAAGACGAACGATACCTGAGCATTTCGGACCTCTGTAACAGATTGAAAAGGGTATTCGGCCCTCAGAAAACGGTGGATCACTACCGCGGCGATCTGGCCAACATATACATGCGCGGAGACGAACATATACTAGATTTCATTACGCGCGTCAAGGATATCCGCAACGCCATTATAGATTGCGATACAAACCCAATTAGTGAGATTGACAATCTCACCGCCGACTGTTTCATCCGCGGCGTCAACCCACAAATACGGACAGAACTCCGTCACCTTCGTAGAAGTCCGCTCTCCAGTATATTCAACGAGGCTATAGAAATCCACAAGGAGCTGGAACGCGATAGCCTCCGCTACGGGCGCACAGCGGAGCAAAAACATGTGCAATTCCGCGACCCAACGCCGGAAAGGAAACCGTTCCAAACCAACTTTCAATCGCGGTCGTCATGGAGAGACGTGTCACCCAGACCGACGTATAACAACCAATACAGGGAAACACGCGCCCCGCCGCGTGAGAATTACCGCGACAACCGCTCTTACCGCGACGTGGTAGAACCGCCGCGTAGACCCTCAAGTCCCGGCAGACTAACCAAACACTGTTCATATTGCAAATTCACTGGACACGATATCCACGAGTGCCGCAAACGCGAATTCAATAACAAACGCAGCCAGGGAAACGAGCACGGCCTCCCGTCCAACCAGGACCGAAGGCGGGAGGCTTCGCCAAAGGCGGTCCGCGCAATCATAACGAACGAGGACGAATCGCAAAATGCGAATTAAACCAAAAGGGTAGAGCTCCTCACGTGGAGGTCCTATCGCCAGGACTTCCACGACAAACGACCCTGATGATCGACACGGGGTCAGAACCGAACCTGATCAAAAGATCAGCACTTCATCCCCGATATCGGATAGGGGATGAAGAGATACTACAGCTATATGGCATCACGGAGGAAGCGGTGGCTACAATGGGTTCCGTCGGCATCCCTCTATATGGAACGATAATCAAGTTCCATGTAGTTCCCTCCAACTTCCCTATCCTCACAGACGGAATCCTGGGTGCCCACTTCCTCGAGGAAGGGGCCGAGATATCCTTCCTAAAGAGGAAAATATTGTGGAAAGGGATAGAAATTCCCTTCGCGAACCCCCCGCATAATGAGCGGAATCGCGAAAGAAACTCCAACTCCCAAAAACCCAAATATAACATGCCCACTAACACCCCACCTCCTACTAATGCCACCCCTACTAATTCGGGCGAACCGAGCCCAAAGCGTACCAAATCAAATGCGACGACGCATAATTATTCTAGTTCTTCCAAATCAAATGCGACGACGCATAATAATTCCAGTCCTTCCAAATCAAATGCGACGACGCATAATCATTCTAGTTCTTCCAAATCAAATGCGACGACGCATAATAATTCCAGTCCTTCCAAATCAAATGCGACGACGCATAATAATTCCAGTCCTTCCAAATCAAATGCGACGACGCATAATCATTCTAGTTCTTCCAAATCGAATGCGACGACGCATAATAATTCTAGTTCTTCCAAATCAAATGCGACGACGCATAACCATTCTAGTTCTTCCAAATCAAATGCGACGACGCATAACAATTCTAGTTCTACCAAATCAAAAGCGACATCGCAAAACTATTCCAGTTCTACTAAATCGAAGACGGCAACGACAAAATCGCCAACATCTGTATCTTGCGGATCTGCTGTCGCGCCCAAGACAGGAGGGCACGAGCACCGAACACGCACGGTCGAGGGCCGAACGGCCAAAGTCATTAAAATTATGACGACTGGGCCAGAAGTAGGTTATCTCCCTCGACAAGAATTGGCACCGGGAGTGCTCGTGTTCGACTCCCTCGTCAAGTCGGCCCACGGCAGAACTCACGTACGCGTCGTCAACACGACTAACGGCACAGTTTCATTCGTCCTACCCACTGTAAAGGTGGAAGAAATCGCCGAACTCAGCGACGAGCCAAAAACAACGAAACCTTACCACATCTTCCCAATTCAAAACCCCCGATCGCATCGGGAACGCGAAAAAGAAATTACCGATACAATAAATCTCGACCATCTAAACGACGAAGAACGCGAGCATGTCGAAAGTCTCATACAGGAGAACAGCGACATCTTTCACCTACAGGGCGAGAAACTGTGTAAAACGAGAATAGTCGAACATACGATCCCCACAAAGGACGACAAGCCGATCCACGTGAAGCAATACAGGTATCCACCGATCCACAAGGAAGAAATCAACAATCAAATGAAGGAGTTGTTGGGTAGCGACATTGTGAGTCCCTCAACATCTCCTTATAACTCCCCCTTGTGGATTGTTCCCAAAAACCCGGATGCAGACGGGAACAAGAGGTGGAGAATGGTGATCGATTTCAGGCAATTAAATGAAAAAACCGAGCCAGACGCGTATCCGTTGCCCAGTATCGTAGAAATACTAGACCAACTGGGCTCAGCAAAGTACTTCTCCACTTTCGACCTCGCGTCCGGTTTCCATCAAATAGGGATGGGCGCTGAAGACGCGCGGAAAACAGCATTCTCAACCCCATATGGGCATTACGAATTCAACCGCATGCCGTTCGGGCTGCGGAACGCACCGGCAACCTTTCAGCGCCTAATGGATTCTGTACTGAGCGGTCTGCAAGGTACAGAAATGTTCGTCTACTTGGACGACATAGTCATTTATGCTTCGTCTCTTTCGGAACACAAATCCAAATTCACCAAGCTAGCGAAACGCCTCCGCAAGGCAAACTTAAAATTACAACCATCCAAGTGCACGTTCCTCCGCCGGGAAGTCGCCTATTTAGGGCATATAATAAGCGACGAAGGTGTCAAACCATGCCCGAATAAAATAAGTGCCGTTAAAGAGTTCCCTAAGCCTAAAAATTCCAAACAGGTCCGGGAATTCCTCGGTCTGGCAGGCTACTATAGACGGTTCATATGCAAATTCTCACACATTTCTAAACCACTAACGTCACTATTGCGCAAAGACGCCAAGTTCGAGTGGAATCTTCCACAGGAGAAAGCATTCGAAACGTTGCGAACAGCATTGTGCACTGAACCGGTGCTCCGTTATCCTGATTTTACCAAACCGTTCCATATCACAACCGACGCGTCCAATTACGCAATAGGTGCCATACTAAGTCAGGGCGAGATCAACCGAGATCAGCCGATCGCTTACGCGTCGCGCCTACTCCACGGTGCAGAATTAAACTACGCCACGATAGAGAAAGAATGCTTAGCCATCATTTACGCCGTCCAGCACTTCAGATCCTATATCTACGGGAAGCAATTTAATCTCATCACAGACCACCAGCCGCTGGTCTGGATGAATTCCGTAAAGGATCCGTCATCGCGATTACTCCGCTGGCGATTAAAACTAGCCGAGTACGAATACCAAATCATATACAAAGCAGGAAAGATCAACACTAACGCAGACGCTCTTTCCCGAAACCCAATCCAAACTCCTATATATCCACTAACATCAGACTCCACTACATCTCCATTACTATTCCAATCCCAACCTTCCACCTCTTCTTCTACATCACCAACCGCCGACGACGAAATCGATATATCAAGTCCAACAATAACACCGACAAACGTACGATACACACGAGACAGACTGATAATGAAGAACGATAATCTGGCATGTTTTATGTCCCTCGCAAACGACCCATTAGACGAAGGCGCGGTAGACCTATTCAAACACGGAAAACTACCCAATATGACAGACGCGACTATTGGCAGAGCAAAAGTTCACTCGGGAAAATTCACTCTGATACAGCTACCGATAAAACAATCATTGACACACACCGCAAAGCACGAAGACGTAATCGAATCACTCAGAGCCCTACGCGACGCAATCATAGAATTAAACCTGCAAACAATAACGATATCTCGAGCCTCGTTAGACGACATCCACTGGACAATTATACGCGACGCATTGATAGAACTTTTAGAAGACACGAACGTCACAGTTACAATTTGCACAAACGAAATCATTATACCCACGGAAGACGTTAGACAAGACATAATTTTCGAAAATCATACATCCGCTTACGCCGGACACAAAGGTGTCACAAAAACTTATAGACGAATTCGCGAGAAATACTTCTGGCCACAAATGAAACTAGAGATTACAAAATTCGTAACAACATGCAAAGATTGCCAAACACGGAAATTAACTAGAGTCAAAACCAGAAATCCTATGATATTAACAGATACGCCGGGACAGGCGTTCGATAAAATCGCACTCGATGTCGTCGGTCCTCTCCCCACCACCCCCACAGGCTTCCAATACATCCTCACTATGCAGGATCTCCTTACCAAATACTCCATCGCCGTCCCCCTCAAAACCACGTCCGCAGTAGAAACAGCCGACGCCTTAGTTGACCACCTAATCTGTAGATTTGGCACCCCGAAAGCAATACTCACAGACCAGGGCACGAACTTCGTTAACGCCCTCATGCGCGCAGTAACTCGTAGATTCAGAATCCAACACATTAAGACCACAGCGTTCCATCCGCAGACAAACGGCTCGCTCGAGCGATCCCATCTCGTTCTGACGGAGTACTTAAAACAATTCATCAACAATAAAAATGACTGGAATAATTGGCTTCAGTGCGCAATGTTCAGTTACAACACAAGTATGCACGAAGGCACACTCCATACCCCCCATGAGCTAATATTTGGCAGCAAGGCCAGAGTGCCATCCGCATTCTCATACGAAACGCCTGTGGAAGATGAAACTTACACTGCGTATCTTAAGAGACTCGAAACCAGACTCGCGCAATCTAGAGCGATAGCAGCCGCCAATCTAAACATCGCAAAGCAAAAATCTAAACGGTATTATGACCGTAAGCTAAACCCACAGGAATTCTCGGAAGGAGATTTGGTGTACCTCTTAAAGGAACCAACCAAGGGCAAATTCGACACCCAGTACACCGGACCACACAGGGTATCACGCGTAATGGAGAACAACAACGTTCGTTTGACACTCGACACCGGTCGAGAGAGGATCGTGCACAAAAATAAACTAAAGCGCGCGAAAACTACGACTCCCTCAATGTCACCCTCACCCAATCTCGCATGACTAGTATATAAGGGGCGGAGAAGAGCCGAAGAAACCAGTATTCGACGAATCGCCACCACCATGCACATCAGGGCAGCCATTCTGATCATCACAGCATCTTCAGCTACGGGCCTCATCGGCTACGACTGTAGCGGACCTACACTGAACCTTACAACTTACTCCATTGCCGACCCGATACGATGCGGAGCAGACACCGCAAAACCAACAGTCACCTCTAAACCTATTCAATTACTCCAACTGTCGGACTTCCACGCGACACCAGTGATCCAGTGCCAGGTCGAAGTCGACAGAACCATATACCACTGCGGCATGCACTCCCATGTTTCGGCGGTGGAAAACGGGAGACAGATCTACCTCCTCAACACCCCGAGGGACATATGTCGTATGCTACACAACACAGGCACGCTCTTCATAACGCCTGCATCGCAAGTCTCAGGTATACAACCAAACTCAACTGCATCGCGTAGCCTGACACTTTCGGGTAAACTCGAAAACGACGGGACATGCCACGGGTCCACCTTCAGCGACCCATTCGGCACCTGGACAGACGTCGTGGTCCAAGCCGTGATTAGGATAAAGATCACGGACTACACGGCATCGATCAAGCTATCCACCGACGAAATCATTCTGCACTCCGGACAGCGGTGCCCCGTACAACGAGGATCCTGCCTCGACGCGGAAAACGGTTACTCCTTCTGGCAGACCTCGCCAATGGATAGCTGTAACTTCGAGAAATACGACGTGCTATACCAAGGACAAGCGACGATCCTCCAACAAGAAAAGGGACTAACCTTATATTCGGTGACCTCCCAGGATACCACATTCGCATTGGCACGGACCACAGAATCGAAAATTTGCGGCTACATCTTGATCCACACCGAGCACCCAAAATTGTTCATACTCGAGACAGCAGCCGGAGAGCAACCTAGAACACGGAAGCCAATATCAGTAAACAATCTCGACATTTTCACATACGTCAACTCTAAATTTATATACGTAGAAAAGCATTTCAAAACGCAAATCACACAACTATACGACGACGTCGTAAAACAGCGATGCGCGCTTGAGAAGCAGATACTCCACAACGCGCTCACACTCATACATCTCGCACCCGCAGAAGTCGCCACCATGGTAACAAGAGAACCGGGCTACATGGCCATCCCAACGGGAGAAACGATCCACATCATCAAGTGCATCCCCGTCATATGCCAGCTAAGGCAGACAAACCACTGCTACGACGAACTCCCGGTTACCTACAAAAATAATTCCTTATTTCTAACGCCAATCCACAGAATTTTAACCACCACCGGAACCAGGAGGGAATGTAGCGACCTCCTGCCCACCATGTACAAAATTCACGGACAATGGTATAAACTATCTCCAAAACCGATAGAAACATTACCACCAACCCAGCTCAAACCCTTGGCACAGTCAACATGGAAATACATAGACCCTCACAACCTCGCAGACGGAGGCATCTACTCGCACGATGATGTCCAGAAACTCAAGGACCGCATCATGTTTCCTATAGAACGCCCAACTATCATCAACACACTAGCCCAAGGAGCCACCGGACGACAATACGAAACCAGCGACGTGAACCTGTACAACCTCCTGGACGACAGGACCCTGGACCACATTGCCGCTTCGACCGCCAAACGGATCTGGTCAGGCTTCGTAACCTTCGGATCCTTCACAGCCGGGTTCATCGGCATCTACCTAGCAATCCGTGCCGTGAAAGCAGCCATCAGCGTGGTGATAAACGGCATCGCGCTGCATTCCATCTACGGGTGGAGCTTGAAACTCCTCGGAGCTGCATGGAGCTCCGTCACAAACTTCCTGCTGTACCTAAACCAGAGGAAGACCCCCAACATCGTGGAACTTCAGGGAACCGGAACAGCCCCTACTGAGGACACCGCACCCCTGAACCCGAACCCCAAACCAGACTCCAACACAGACGGAGAAACGTCCGTCACACCTCATAGAGCTAACAAGCTCTACCCCCAGTGCCATCTCTCAGACCCCTATGAACATTGAGGAAAATTCTCTACAAGAATTTTCTCCCCAGGGAGGGAGGTGTTACGTCTAGCGACGTTGGACTTAGACACTTACCTGTGACAGTGAGAGTGAGAAGCAACGAACGCTATTAGCATGTAAGATAGCGTAGAACATTCTAGAATATTAAGATAGCAAGTAAGCACGTAACCAATAACCTTAAGACCGCATTAACCACAACATAGATATTAAGCACTACCATATCCTATTACCGACATACGCTCTCACGACATATTCTTATCTATAAACACATTCCTTCATTATCTCCAGACTAAACCTCGACTATCGACATCCGCTCTCACGACCAACTCTTATCTATAAACACATTCCTCCAATATCTCCAGACGAAACGTCAACTACCGACATCCGCTCTCACGACCAACTCCTTATCTTATCTCATAAACACCAGATCCTGTAACATACGAATTCCTCTCCTATCTTATAAACATCCTCCTCGACTCCAACTCCTTATCTTATCTCATAAACACCGGATCCAGTAACATACGAATTCTTCTCCTATCTTATAAACATCCACCTACCTAATCAACCCCGGTCTCACGCTCCTCATATCTTATCTCCATACTCCACTAGTATAAAACAAGCAAGCGCCCAGGCCTCAAAGACAGTTCCACTCCGGAACTCCCGGAGTGTACATCGCGTTTCTACATCAAGTGTTTCTATTTCCAAGCGTTACTATTTCTAAGTGTTTCTATTTCTAAGCGTTACTATTTCTAAGTGTTTCTATATCCAAGTGTTACTATTTCATTGTATTCCTATATCTTATATTATATTACTATTACCATATTCAATTGTATTCCATATCTTATATAACCTACATCGTGAAGTATATTAAATAGATTATTCATATTATAATTCCATATTCAATTATTATAACCAATTATCAAAGTGCGCGATACACATATCAACTGCTACGCTATTATCATCCAGCCTGCAGTTAACAAGGAGTCTAGGTAAGTACCATTTACAATCGACTGAATTAGCGAAAGTCCCCGTTAGACGCAGACGTACGCGCTGCGTGAACGCAAAGAACAGTATATTATTGTGCTCCGTCTCGATTTTGCCAAAATAGCGCGATCCGGGACGTAACAGTGCGTTTGATATGCGGAAACTGCGATATCTTCGGTATCGTTGTTGTTTCCAGCTGAGATATGCATTTTCAGTGATAATCTTCACGATTCTGCTGTTACAAGTGTGCAGAATCACCGAAATCGCTGTTTTCGTGCTTTTGAATGCGAAAAACACGTTTTCTGGTGTTTTCAGCACGCCACAGAGCGTTTGACATGCGGAAACTACGATATCTTCGGTATCGTTTTTGTTTCCACCTGAGATATGCATTTTCAGTGATAATCTTCATGATTCTGTTGTTACAAGTGTGCAGAATCACCGAAATCGCTGTTTTCGTGCTATTGAATGCGAAAAACACGTTTTCTGGTGTTTTCAGCACTCCACAGTGCGTTTGATATGCGGAAACTGCGATATCTTCGGTATCGTTGTTGTTTCCAGCTGAGATATGCACTTTCAGTGTTAATCTTCCCGATTCTGCTGTACAAGTGTGCAGAATCACCGAAATCGCTGTTTTCGTGCTATTGAATGCGAAAAACACGTTTTCTGGTGTTTTCAGCACTCCACAGTGCGTTTGATATGCGGAAACTGCGATATCTTCGGTATCGTTGTTGTTTCCAGCTGAGATATGCACTTTCAGTGTTAATCTTCCCGATTCTGCTGTACAAGTGTGCAGAATCACCGAAATCGCTGTTCCCGCGCTATTCAATGCGAAAAACACGTTTTCTGGTGTTTTCAGCACTCCACAGTGCGTTTGATATGCGGAAACTGCGATATCTTCGGTATCGTTGTTGTTTCCAGCTGAGATATGCATTTTCAGTGATAATCTTCATGATTCTGCTGTTACAAGTGTGCAGAATCACCGAAATCGCTGTTTTCGTGCTTTTGAATGCGAAAAACACGTTTTCTGGTGTTTTCAACACTCCACAGTGCGTTTGATATGCGGAAACTGCGATATCTTCGGTATCGTTGTTGTTTCCAGCTGAGATATGCACTTTCAGTGATAATCTTCATGATTCTGCTGTTTCAAGTGTGCAGAATCACCGAAATCGCTGTTTTCGTGCTTTTGAATGCGAAAAACACGTTTTCTGGTGTTTTCAGCACTCCACAGTGCGTTTGATATGCGGAAACTACGATATCTTCGGTATCGTTGTTGTTTCCAGCTGAGATATGCACTTTCAGTGATAATCTTCATGATTCTGCTGTATCAAGTGTGCAGAATCACCGAAATCGCTGTTTTCGTGCTTTTGAATGCGAAAAACACGTTTTCTGGTGTTTTCAGCACTCCACAGTGCGTTTGATATGCGGAAACTGCGATATCTTCGGTATCGTTGTTGTTTCCAGCTGAGATATGCACTTTCAGTGATAATCTTCATGATTCTGCTGTATCAAGTGTGCAGAATCACCGAAATCGCTGTTTTCGTGCTTTTGAATGCGAAAAACACGTTTTCTGGTGTTTTCAGCACTCCACAGTGCGTTTGATATGCGGAAACTGCGATATCTTCGGTATCGTTGTTGTTTCCAGCTGAGATATGCATTATCAGTGATAATCTTCATGATTCTGCTGTTATAAGTGTGCAGAATCACCGAAATCGCTGTTTTCGCGCTATTCAATGCGAAAAACACGTTTTCTGGTGTTTTCAGCAATCCACAGTGCGTTTGATATGCGGAAACTACGATATCTTCGGTATCGTTGTTGTTTCCAGCTGAGATATGCATTTTCAGTGATAATCTTCATGATTCTGCTGTTACAAGTGTGCAGAATCACCGAAATCGCTGTTTTCGTGCTTTTGAATGCGAAAAACACGTTTTCTGGTGTTTTCAGCACTCCACAGTGCGTTTGATTTGCGGAAACTACGATATCTTCGGTATCGTTGTTGTTTCCAGCTGAGACATGCATTTTCAGTGATAATCTTCATGATTCTGCTGTTACAAGTGTACAGAATCACCGAAATCGCTGTTTTCGTGCTATTGAATGCGAAAAACACGTTTTCTGGTGTTTTCAGCACTCCACAGTGCGTTTGATATGCGGAAACTGTCATATCTTCGGTATCGTTGTTGTTTCCAGCTGAGATATGCACTTTCAGTGATAATCTTCATGATTCTGCTGTTTCAAGTGTGCAGAATCACCGAAATCGCTGTTTTCGTGCTTTTGAATGCGAAAAACACGTTTTCTGGTGTTTTCAGCACTCCACAGTGCGTTTGATATGCGGAAACTGCGATATCTTCGGTATCGTTGTTGTTTCCAGCTGAGATATGCATTATCAGTGATAATCTTCATGATTCTGCTGTTATAAGTGTGCAGAATCACCGAAATCGCTGTTTTCGCGCTATTCAATGCGAAAAACACGTTTTCTGGTGTTTTCAGCAATCCACAGTGCGTTTGATATGCGGAAACTACGATATCTTCGGTATCGTTGTTGTTTCCAGCTGAGATATGCATTTTCAGTGATAATCTTCATGATTCTGCTGTTACAAGTGTGCAGAATCACCGAAATCGCTGTTTTCGTGCTTTTGAATGCGAAAAACACGTTTTCTGGTGTTTTCAGCACTCCACAGTGCGTTTGATTTGCGGAAACTACGATATCTTCGGTATCGTTGTTGTTTCCAGCTGAGACATGCACTTTCAGTGATAATCTTCACGATTCTGCTGTTACAAGTGTGCAGAATCACCGAAATCGCTGTTTTCGTGCTTTTGAATGCGAAAAACACGTTTTCTGGTGTTTTCAGCACTCCACAGTGCGTTTGATATGCGGAAACTACGATATCTTCGGTATCGTTGTTGTTTCCAGCTGAGATATGCACTTTCAGTGATAATCTTCACGATTCTGCTGTTACAAGTGTGCAGAATTACCGAAATCGCTGTTTTCGTGCTTTTGAATGCGAAAAACACGTTTTCTGGTGTTTTCAGCACTCCACAGTGCGTTTGATATGCGGAAACTACGATATCTTCGGTATCGTTGTTGTTTCCAGCTGAGATATGCACTTTCAGTGATAATCTTCACGATTCTGCTGTTACAAGTGTGCAGAATCACCGAAATCGCGGTTTTCGTGCTTTTGAATGCGAAAAACACGTTTTCTGGTGTTTTCAGCACTCCACAGTGCGTTTGATATGCGGAAACTACGATATCTTCGGTATCGTTGTTGTTTCCAGCTGAGATATGCATTATCAGTGATAATCTTCATGATTCTGCTGTTACAAGTGTGCAGAATCACCGAAAACGCTGTTTTTGTGCTTTTGAATGCGAAAAACACGTTTTCTGGTGTTTTCAGCACTCCACAGTGCGTTTGATATGCGGAAACTGCGATATCTTCGGTATCGTTGTTGTTTCCAGCTGAGATATGCACTTTCAGTGATAATCTTCACGATTCTGCTGTTACAAGTGTGCAGAATCACCGAAATCGCTGTTTTCGTGCTTTTGAATGCGAAAAACACGTTTTCTGGTGTTTTCAGCACTCCACAGTGCGTTTGATATGCGGAAACTACGATATCTTCGGTATCGTTGTTGTTTCCAGCTGAGACATGCACTTTCAGTGATAATCTTCACGATTCTGCTGTTACAAGTGTGCAGAATCACCGAAATCGCTGTTTTCGTGCTTTTGAATGCGAAAAACACGTTTTCTGGTGTTTTCAGCACTCCACAGTGCGTTTGATATGCGGAAACTACGATATCTTCGGTATCGTTGTTGTTTCCAGCTGAGATATGCACTTTCAGTGATAATCTTCACGATTCTGCTGTTACAAGTGTGCAGAATCACCGAAATCGCTGTTTTCGTGCTTTTGAATGCGAAAAACACGTTTTCTGGTGTTTTCAGCACTCCACAGTGCGTTTGATATGCGGAAACTACGATATCTTCGGTATCGTTGTTGTTTCCAGCTGAGATATGCACTTTCAGTGATAATCTTCACGATTCTGCTGTTACAAGTGTGCAGAATCACCGAAATCGCGGTTTTCGTGCTTTTGAATGCGAAAAACACGTTTTCTGGTGTTTTCAGCACTCCACAGTGCGTTTCATATGCGGAAACTGCCATATCTTCGGTATCGTTGTTGTTTCCAGCTGAGATATGCACTTTCAGTGATAATCTTCACGATTCTGCTGTTACAAGTGTGCAGAATCACCGAAATCGCTGTTTTCGTGCTTTTGAATGCGAAAAACACGTTTTCTGGTGTTTTCAACACTCCACAGTGCGTTTCATATGCGGAAACTGCCATACCTTCGGTATCGTTGTTGTTTCCAGCTGAGATATGCATTATCAGTGATAATCTTCATGGTTCTGCTGTTACAAGTGTGCAGAATCACCGAAATCGCTGTTTTCGTGCTTTTGAATGCGAAAAACACGTTTTCTGGTGTTTTCAGCACTCCACAGTGCGTTTGATATGCGGAAACTACGATATCTTCGGTATCGTTGTTGTTTCCAGCTGAGACATGCACTTTCAGTGATAATCTTCACGATTCTGCTGTTACAAGTGTGCAGAATCACCGAAATCGCTGTTTTCGTGCTTTTGAATGCGAAAAACACGTTTTCTGGTGTTTTCAGCACTCCACAGTGCGTTTGATATGCGGAAACTACGATATCTTCGGTATCGTTGTTGTTTCCAGCTGAGATATGCACTTTCAGTGATAATCTTCACGATTCTGCTGTTACAAGTGTGCAGAATCACCGAAATCGCTGTTTTCGTGCTTTTGAATGCGAAAAACACGTTTTCTGGTGTTTTCAGCACTCCACAGTGCGTTTGATATGCGGAAACTACGATATCTTCGGTATCGTTGTTGTTTCCAGCTGAGATATGCACTTTCAGTGATAATCTTCACGATTCTGCTGTTACAAGTGTGCAGAATCACCGAAATCGCTGTTTTCGTGCTTTTGAATGCGAAAAACACGTTTTCTGGTGTTTTCAACACTCCACAGTGCGTTTCATATGCGGAAACTGCCATATCTTCGGTATGGTTGTTGTTTCCAGCTGAGATATGCACTTTCAGTGATAATCTTCACGATTCTGCTGTTACAAGTGTGCAGAATCACCGAAATCGCTGTTCTCGCGCTATTCAATGCGAGAAACACGTTTTCTGGTGTTTTCAGCACTCCACAGTGCGTTTGATATGCGGAAACTGCCATATCTTCGGTATCGTTGTTGTTTCCAGCTGAGATATGCATTATCAGTGATAATCTTCATAATTCTGCTGTTACAAGTGTGCAGAATCACCGAAATCGCTGTTTTCGTGCTTTTGAATGCGAAAAACACGTTTTCTGGTGTTTTCAATACTCCACAGTGCGTTTGATATGCGGAAACTGCGATATCTTCGGTATCGTTGTTGTTTCCAGCTGAGATATGCACTTTCAGTGATAATCTTCACGATTCTGCTGTTACAAGTGTGCAGAATCACCGAAATCGCTGTTTTCGTGCTTTTGAATGCGAAAAACACGTTTTCTGGTGTTTTCAGCACTCCACAGTGCGTTTGATATGCGGAAACTACGATATCTTCGGTATCGTTGTTGTTTCCAGCTGAGATATGCACTTTCAGTGATAATCTTCACGATTCTGCTGTTACAAGTGTGCAGAATCACCGAAATCGCTGTTTTCGTGCTTTTGAATGCGAAAAACACGTTTTCTGGTGTTTTCAGCACTCCACAGTGCGTTTGATATGCGGAAACTACGATATCTTCGGTATCGTTGTTGTTTCCAGCTGAGATATGCACTTTCAGTGATAATCTTCACGATTCTGCTGTTACAAGTGTGCAGAATCACCGAAATCGCTGTTTTCGTGCTTTTGAATGCGAAAAACTCGTTTTCTGGTGTTTTCAGCACTCCACAGTGCGTTTGATATGCGGAAACTACGATATCTTCGGTATCGTTGTTGTTTCCAGCTGAGATATGCACTTTCAGTGATAATCTTCACGATTCTGCTGTTACAAGTGTGCAGAATCACCGACATCGCTGTTTTCGTGCTTTTGAATGCGAAAAACACGGTTTCTGGTGTTTTCAGCACTCCACAGTGCGTTTGATATGCGGAAACTACGATATCTTCGGTATCGTTGTTGTTTCCAGCTGAGATATGCACTTTCAGTGATAATCTTCACGATTCTGCTGTTACAAGTGTGCAGAATCACCGAAATCGCTGTTTTCGTGCTTTTGAATGCGAAAAACACGTTTTCTGGTGTTTTCAGCACTCCACAGTGCGTTTGATATGCGGAAACTACGATATCTTCGGTATCGTTGTTGTTTCCAGCTGAGATATGCATTTTCAGTGATAATCTTCACGATTCTGCTGTTACAAGTGTGCAGAATCACCGAAATCGCTGTTTTGTGCTTTTGAATGCGAAAAACACGTTTTCTGGTGTTTTCAGCACGCCACAGATCGTTTGAAATGCGGAAACTACGATATCTTCGGTATCGTTGTTGTTTCCACCTGAGATATGCATTTTCAGTGATAATCTTCATGATTCTGCTGTTACAAGTGTGCAGAATCACCGAAATCGCTGTTTTCGCGCTATTCAATGCGAAAAACACGTTTTCTGGTGTTTTCAGCACTCCACAGTGCGTTTGATATGCGGAAACTACGATATCTTCGGTATCGTTGTTGTTTCCAGCTGAGATATGCATTTTCAGTGATAATCTTCATGATTCTGCTGTTACAAGTGTGCAGAATCACCGAAATCGCTGTTTTCGTGCTTTTGAATGCGAAAAACACGTTTTCTGGTGTTTTCAGCACTCCACAGTGCGTTTGATATGCGGAAACTGCGATATCTTCGGTATCGTTGTTGTTTCCAGCTGAGATATGCATTTTCAGTGATAATCTTCACGATTCTGCTGTTACAAGTGTGCAGAATCACCGAAATCGCTGTTTTCGTGCTTTTGAATGCGAAAAACACGTTTTCTGGTGTTTTCAGCACTCCACAGTGCGTTTGATATGCGGAAACTACGATATCTTCGGTATCGTTGTTGTTTCCAGCTGAGATATGCACTTTCAGTGATAATCTTCACGATTCTGCTGTTACAAGTGTGCAGAATCACCGAAATCGCGGTTTTCGTGCTTTTGAATGCGAAAAACACGTTTTCTGGTGTTTTCAGCACGCCACAGATCGTTTGACATGCGGAAACTACGATATCTTCGGTATCGTTGTTGTTTCCACCTGAGATATGCATTTTCAGTGATAATCTTCATGATTCTGCTGTTACAAGTGTGCAGAATCACCGAAATCGCTGTTTTCGCGCTATTCAATGCGAAAAACACGTTTTCTGGTGTTTTCAGCACTCCACAGTGCGTTTGATATGCGGAAACTACGATATCTTCGGTATCGTTGTTGTTTCCAGCTGAGATATGCACTTTCAGTGATAATCTTCACGATTCTGCTGTTACAAGTGTGCAGAATCACCGAAATCGCTGTTTTCGTGCTTTTGAATGCGAAAAACACGTTTTCTGGTGTTTTCAACACTCCACAGTGCGTTTCATATGCGGAAACTGCCATATCTTCGGTATCGTTGTTGTTTCCAGCTGAGATATGCATTATCAGTGACAATCTTCATGGTTCTGCTGTTACAAGTGTGCAGAATCACCGAAATCGCTGTTTTCGTGCTTTTGAATGCGAAAAACACGTTTTCTGGTGTTTTCAGCACTCCACAGTGCGTTTGATATGCGGAAACTACGATATCTTCTGTATCGTTGTTGTTTCCAGCTGAGATATGCACTTTCAGTGATAATCTTCACGATTCTGCTGTTACAAGTGTGCAGAATCACCGAAATCGCTGTTTTCGTGCTTTTGAATGCGAAAAACACGTTTTCTGGTGTTTTCAGCACTCCACAGTGCGTTTGATATGCGGAAACTACGATATCTTCGGTATCGTTGTTGTTTCTAGCTGAGATATGCACTTTCAGTGATAATCTTCACGATTCTGCTGTTACAAGTGTGCAGAATCACCGAAATCGCTGTTTTCGTGCTTTTGAATGCGAAAAACACGTTTTCTGGTGTTTTCAACACTCCACAGTGCGTTTCATATGCGGAAACTGCCATATCTTCGGTATGCTTGTTGTTTCCAGCTGAGATATGCACTTTCAGTGATAATCTTCACGATTCTGCTGTTACAAGTGTGCAGAATCACCGAAATCGCTGTTCTCGCGCTATTCAATGCGAGAAACACGTTTTCTGGTGTTTTCAGCACTCCACAGTGCGTTTGATATGCGGAAACTGCCATATCTTCGGTATCGTTGTTGTTTCCAGCTGAGATATGCATTATCAGTGATAATCTTCATAATTCTGCTGTTACAAGTGTGCAGAATCACCGAAATCGCTGTTTTCGTGCTTTTGAATGCGAAAAACACGTTTTCTGGTGTTTTCAATACTCCACAGTGCGTTTGATATGCGGAAACTGCGATATCTTCGGTATCGTTGTTGTTTCCAGCTGAGATATGCACTTTCAGTGATAATCTTCACGATTCTGCTGTTACAAGTGTGCAGAATCACCGAAAACGCTGTTTTCGTGCTTTTGAATGCGAAAAACACGTTTTCTGGTGTTTTCAGCACTCCACAGTGCGTTTGATATGCGGAAACTGCGATATCTTCGTTATCGTTGTTGTTTCCAGCTGAGATATGCACTTTCAGTGATAATCTTCACGATTCTGCTGTTACAAGTGTGCAGAATCACCGAAATCGCTGTTTTCGTGCTTTTGAATGCGAAAAACACGTTTTCTGGTGTTTTCAGCACTCCACAGTGCGTTTGATATGCGGAAACTACGATATCTTCGGTATCGTTGTTGTTTCCAGCTGAGATATGCACTTTCAGTGATAATCTTCACGATTCTGCTGTTACAAGTGTGCAGAATCACCGACATCGCTGTTTTCGTGCTTTTGAATGCGAAAAACACGGTTTCTGGTGTTTTCAGCACTCCACAGTGCGTTTGATATGCGGAAACTACGATATCTTCGGTATCGTTGTTGTTTCCAGCTGAGATATGCACTTTCAGTGATAATCTTCACGATTCTGCTGTTACAAGTGTGCAGAATCACCGAAATCGCTGTTTTCGTGCTTTTGAATGCGAAAAACACGTTTTCTGGTGTTTTCAGCACTCCACAGTGCGTTTGATATGCGGAAACTACGATATCTTCGGTATCGTTGTTGTTTCCAGCTGAGATATGCATTTTCAGTGATAATCTTCACGATTCTGCTGTTACAAGTGTGCAGAATCACCGAAATCGCTGTTTTGTGCTTTTGAATGCGAAAAACACGTTTTCTGGTGTTTTCAGCACGCCACAGAGCGTTTGAGATGCGGAAACTACGATATCTTCGGTATCGTTGTTGTTTCCAGCTGAGATATGCATTTTCAGTGATAATCTTCATGATTCTGCTGTTACAAGTGTGCAGAATCACCGAAATCGCTGTTTTCGTGCTATTGAATGCGAAAAACAGGTTTTCTGGTGTTTTCAGCACTCCACAGTGCGTTTGATATGCGGAAACTACGATATCTTCGGTATCGTTGTTGTTTCCAGCTGAGATATGCACTTTCAGTGATAATCTTCATGATTCTGCTGTTACAAGTGTGCAGAATCACCGAAATCGCTGTTCTCGCGCTATTCAATGCGAAAAACACGTTTTCTGGTGTTTTCAGCACTCCACAGTCCGTTTGATATGCGGGAACTGCCATATCTTCGGTATCGTTGTTGTTTCCAGCTGAGATATGCATTTTCAGTGATAATCTTCACGATTCTGCTGTTACAAGTGTGCAGAATCACCGAAATCGCTGTTCTCGCGCTATTCAATGCGAGAAACACGTTTTCTGGTGTTTTCAGCACTCCACAGTGCGTTTGATATGCGGAAACTGCCATATCTTCGGTATCGTTGTTGTTTCCAGCTGAGATATGCATTATCAGTGATAATCTTCATAATTCTGCTGTTACAAGTGTGCAGAATCACCGAAATCGCTGTTTTCGTGCTTTTGAATGCGAAAAACACGTTTTCTGGTGTTTTCAATACTCCACAGTGCGTTTGATATGCGGAAACTGCGATATCTTCGGTATCGTTGTTGTTTCCAGCTGAGATATGCACTTTCAGTGATAATCTTCACGATTCTGCTGTTACAAGTGTGCAGAATCACCGAAAACGCTGTTTTCGTGCTTTTGAATGCGAAAAACACGTTTTCTGGTGTTTTCAGCACTCCACAGTGCGTTTGATATGCGGAAACTGCGATATCTTCGGTATCGTTGTTGTTTCCAGCTGAGATATGCACTTTCAGTGATAATCTTCACGATTCTGCTGTTACAAGTGTGCAGAATCACCGAAATCGCTGTTTTCGTGCTTTTGAATGCGAAAAACACGTTTTCTGGTGTTTTCAGCACTCCACAGTGCGTTTGATATGCGGAAACTACGATATCTTCGGTATCGTTGTTGTTTCCAGCTGAGATATGCACTTTCAGTGATAATCTTCACGATTCTGCTGTTACAAGTGTGCAGAATCACCGAAATCGCTGTTTTCGTGCTTTTGAATGCGAAAAACTCGTTTTCTGGTGTTTTCAGCACTCCACAGTGCGTTTGATATGCGGAAACTACGATATCTTCGGTATCGTTGTTGTTTCCAGCTGAGATATGCACTTTCAGTGATAATCTTCACGATTCTGCTGTTACAAGTGTGCAGAATCACCGACATCGCTGTTTTCGTGCTTTTGAATGCGAAAAACACGGTTTCTGGTGTTTTCAGCACTCCACAGTGCGTTTGATATGCGGAAACTACGATATCTTCGGTATCGTTGTTGTTTCCAGCTGAGATATGCACTTTCAGTGATAATCTTCACGATTCTGCTGTTACAAGTGTGCAGAATCACCGAAATCGCTGTTTTCGTGCTTTTGAATGCGAAAAACACGTTTTCTGGTGTTTTCAGCACTCCACAGTGCGTTTGATATGCGGAAACTACGATATCTTCGGTATCGTTGTTGTTTCCAGCTGAGATATGCATTTTCAGTGATAATCTTCACGATTCTGCTGTTACAAGTGTGCAGAATCACCGAAATCGCTGTTTTGTGCTTTTGAATGCGAAAAACACGTTTTCTGGTGTTTTCAGCACGCCACAGATCGTTTGACATGCGGAAACTACGATATCTTCGGTATCGTTGTTGTTTCCACCTGAGATATGCATTTTCAGTGATAATCTTCATGATTCTGCTGTTACAAGTGTGCAGAATCACCGAAATCGCTGTTTTCGCGCTATTCAATGCGAAAAACACGTTTTCTGGTGTTTTCAACACTCCACAGTGCGTTTCATATGCGGAAACTGCCATATCTTCGGTATCGTTGTTGTTTCCAGCTGAGATATGCATTATCAGTGACAATCTTCATGGTTCTGCTGTTACAAGTGTGCAGAATCACCGAAATCGCTGTTTTCGTGCTTTTGAATGCGAAAAACACGTTTTCTGGTGTTTTCAGCACTCCACAGTGCGTTTGATATGCGGAAACTACGATATCTTCGGTATCGTTGTTGTTTCCAGCTGAGACATGCACTTTCAGTGATAATCTTCACGATTCTGCTGTTACAAGTGTGCAGAATCACCGAAATCGCTGTTTTCGTGCTTTTGAATGCGAAAAACACGTTTTCTGGTGTTTTCAGCACTCCACAGTGCGTTTGATATGCGGAAACTACGATATCTTCGGTATCGTTGTTGTTTCCAGCTGAGATATGCACTTTCAGTGATAATCTTCACGATTCTGCTGTTACAAGTGTGCAGAATCACCGAAATCGCTGTTTTCGTGCTTTTGAATGCGAAAAACACGTTTTCTGGTGTTTTCAGCACTCCACAGTGCGTTTGATATGCGGAAACTACGATATCTTCGGTATCGTTGTTGTTTCTAGCTGAGATATGCACTTTCAGTGATAATCTTCACGATTCTGCTGTTACAAGTGTGCAGAATCACCGAAATCGCTGTTTTCGTGCTTTTGAATGCGAAAAACACGTTTTCTGGTGTTTTCAACACTCCACAGTGCGTTTCATATGCGGAAACTGCCATATCTTCGGTATGCTTGTTGTTTCCAGCTGAGATATGCACTTTCAGTGATAATCTTCACGATTCTGCTGTTACAAGTGTGCAGAATCACCGAAATCGCTGTTCTCGCGCTATTCAATGCGAGAAACACGTTTTCTGGTGTTTTCAGCACTCCACAGTGCGTTTGATATGCGGAAACTGCCATATCTTCGGTATCGTTGTTGTTTCCAGCTGAGATATGCATTATCAGTGATAATCTTCATAATTCTGCTGTTACAAGTGTGCAGAATCACCGAAATCGCTGTTTTCGTGCTTTTGAATGCGAAAAACACGTTTTCTGGTGTTTTCAATACTCCACAGTGCGTTTGATATGCGGAAACTGCGATATCTTCGGTATCGTTGTTGTTTCCAGCTGAGATATGCACTTTCAGTGATAATCTTCACGATTCTGCTGTTACAAGTGTGCAGAATCACCGAAAACGCTGTTTTCGTGCTTTTGAATGCGAAAAACACGTTTTCTGGTGTTTTCAGCACTCCACAGTGCGTTTGATATGCGGAAACTACGATATCTTCGGTATCGTTGTTGTTTCCAGCTGAGATATGCACTTTCAGTGATAATCTTCACGATTCTGCTGTTACAAGTGTGCAGAATCACCGAAATCGCTGTTTTCGTGCTTTTGAATGCGAAAAACACGTTTTCTGGTGTTTTCAGCACTCCACAGTGCGTTTGATATGCGGAAACTACGATATCTTCGGTATCGTTGTTGTTTCTAGCTGAGATATGCACTTTCAGTGATAATCTTCACGATTCTGCTGTTACAAGTGTGCAGAATCACCGAAATCGCTGTTTTCGTGCTTTTGAATGCGAAAAACACGTTTTCTGGTGTTTTCAACACTCCACAGTGCGTTTCATATGCGGAAACTGCCATATCTTCGGTATGCTTGTTGTTTCCAGCTGAGATATGCACTTTCAGTGATAATCTTCACGATTCTGCTGTTACAAGTGTGCAGAATCACCGAAATCGCTGTTCTCGCGCTATTCAATGCGAGAAACACGTTTTCTGGTGTTTTCAGCACTCCACAGTGCGTTTGATATGCGGAAACTGCCATATCTTCGGTATCGTTGTTGTTTCCAGCTGAGATATGCATTATCAGTGATAATCTTCATAATTCTGCTGTTACAAGTGTGCAGAATCACCGAAATCGCTGTTTTCGTGCTTTTGAATGCGAAAAACACGTTTTCTGGTGTTTTCAATACTCCACAGTGCGTTTGATATGCGGAAACTGCGATATCTTCGGTATCGTTGTTGTTTCCAGCTGAGATATGCACTTTCAGTGATAATCTTCACGATTCTGCTGTTACAAGTGTGCAGAATCACCGAAAACGCTGTTTTCGTGCTTTTGAATGCGAAAAACACGTTTTCTGGTGTTTTCAGCACTCCACAGTGCGTTTGATATGCGGAAACTGCGATATCTTCGGTATCGTTGTTGTTTCCAGCTGAGATATGCACTTTCAGTGATAATCTTCACGATTCTGCTGTTACAAGTGTGCAGAATCACCGAAATCGCTGTTTTCGTGCTTTTGAATGCGAAAAACACGTTTTCTGGTGTTTTCAGCACTCCACAGTGCGTTTGATATGCGGAAACTACGATATCTTCGGTATCGTTGTTGTTTCCAGCTGAGATATGCACTTTCAGTGATAATCTTCACGATTCTGCTGTTACAAGTGTGCAGAATCACCGACATCGCTGTTTTCGTGCTTTTGAATGCGAAAAACACGGTTTCTGGTGTTTTCAGCACTCCACAGTGCGTTTGATATGCGGAAACTACGATATCTTCGGTATCGTTGTTGTTTCCAGCTGAGATATGCACTTTCAGTGATAATCTTCACGATTCTGCTGTTACAAGTGTGCAGAATCACCGAAATCGCTGTTTTCGTGCTTTTGAATGCGAAAAACACGTTTTCTGGTGTTTTCAGCACTCCACAGTGCGTTTGATATGCGGAAACTACGATATCTTCGGTATCGTTGTTGTTTCCAGCTGAGATATGCATTTTCAGTGATAATCTTCACGATTCTGCTGTTACAAGTGTGCAGAATCACCGAAATCGCTGTTTTGTGCTTTTGAATGCGAAAAACACGTTTTCTGGTGTTTTCAGCACGCCACAGAGCGTTTGACATGCGGAAACTACGATATCTTCGGTATCGTTGTTGTTTCCAGCTGAGATATGCATTTTCAGTGATAATCTTCACGATTCTGCTGTTACAAGTGTGCAGAATCACCGAAATCGGTGTTTTCGTGCTATTGAATGCGAAAAACAGGTTTTCTGGTGTTTTCAGCACTCCACAGTGCGTTTGATATGCGGAAACTACGATATCTTCGGTATCGTTGTTGTTTCCAGCTGAGATATGCACTTTCAGTGATAATCTTCATGATTCTGCTGTTACAAGTGTGCAGAATCACCGAAATCGCTGTTCTCGCGCTATTCAATGCGAAAAACACGTTTTCTGGTGTTTTCAGCACTCCACAGTCCGTTTGATATGCGGGAACTGCCATATCTTCGGTATCGTTGTTGTTTCCAGCTGAGATATGCATTTTCAGTGATAATCTTCACGATTCTGCTGTTACAAGTGTGCAGAATCACCGAAATCGCTGTTCTCGCGCTATTCAATGCGAGAAACACGTTTTCTGGTGTTTTCAGCACTCCACAGTGCGTTTGATATGCGGAAACTGCCATATCTTCGGTATCGTTGTTGTTTCCAGCTGAGATATGCATTATCAGTGATAATCTTCATAATTCTGCTGTTACAAGTGTGCAGAATCACCGAAATCGCTGTTTTCGTGCTTTTGAATGCGAAAAACACGTTTTCTGGTGTTTTCAATACTCCACAGTGCGTTTGATGTGCGGAAACTGCGATATCTTCGATATCGTTGTTGTTTCCAGCTGAGATATGCACTTTCAGTGATAATCTTCACGATTCTGCTGTTACAAGTGTGCAGAATCACCGAAAACGCTGTTTTCGTGCTTTTGAATGCGAAAAACACGTTTTCTGGTGTTTTCAGCACTCCACAGTGCGTTTGATATGCGGAAACTGCGATATCTTCGGTATCGTTGTTGTTTCCAGCTGAGATATGCACTTTCAGTGATAATCTTCACGATTCTGCTGTTACAAGTGTGCAGAATCACCGAAATCGCTGTTTTCGTGCTTTTGAATGCGAAAAACACGTTTTCTGGTGTTTTCAGCACTCCACAGTGCGTTTGATATGCGGAAACTACGATATCTTCGGTATCGTTGTTGTTTCCAGCTGAGATATGCACTTTCAGTGATAATCTTCACGATTCTGCTGTTACAAGTGTGCAGAATCACCGAAATCGCTGTTTTCGTGCTTTTGAATGCGAAAAACACGTTTTCTGGTGTTTTCAGCACTCCACAGTGCGTTTGATATGCGGAAACTACGATATCTTCGGTATCGTTGTTGTTTCCAGCTGAGATATGCACTTTCAGTGATAATCTTCACGATTCTGCTGTTACAAGTGTGCAGAATCACCGAAATCGCTGTTTTCGTGCTTTTGAATGCGAAAAACACGTTTTCTGGTGTTTTCAGCACTCCACAGTGCGTTTGATATGCGGAAACAACGATATCTTCGGTATCGTTGTTGTTTCCAGCTGAGATATGCATTTTCAGTGATAATCTTCACGATTCTGCTGTTACAAGTGTGCAGAATCACCGAAATCGCTGTTTTGTGCTTTTGAATGCGAAAAACACATTTTCTGGTGTTTTCAGCACGCCACAGAGCGTTTGACATGCGGAAACTACGATATCTTCGGTATCGTTGTTGTTTCCAGCTGAGATATGCACTTTCAGTGATAATCTTCATGATTCTGCTGTTACAAGTGTGCAGAATCACCGAAATCACTGTTTTGTGCTTTTGAATGCGAAAAACACGTTTTCTGGTGTTTTCAGCACGCCACAGAGTGTTTGACATGCGGAAACTACGATATCTTCGGTATCGTTGTTGTTTCCACCTGAGATATGCATTTTCAGTGATAATCTTCATGATTCTGCTGTTACAAGTGTGCAGAATCACCGAAATCGCTGTTTTCGTGCTATTGAATGCGAAAAACACGTTTTCTGGTGTTTTCAGCACTCCACAGTGCGTTTGATATGCGGAAACTACGATATCTTCGGTATCGTTGTTGTTTCCAGCTGAGATATGCACTTTCAGTGATAATCTTCATGATTCTGCTGTTACAAGTGTGCAGAATCACCGAAATCGCTGTTCTCGCGCTATTCAATGCGAAAAACACGTTTTCTGGTGTTTTCAGCACTCCACAGTCCGTTTGATATGCGGAAACTGCCATATCTTCGATATCGTTGTTGTTTCCAGCTGAGATATGCATTTTCAGTGATAATCTTCACGATTCTGCTGTTACAAGTGTGCAGAATCACCGAAATCGCTGTTTTGTGCTTTTGAATGCGAAAAACACGTTTTCTTGTGTTTTCAGCACGCCACAGAGCGTTTGACATGCGGAAACTACGATATCTTCGGTATCGTTGTTGTTTCCACCTGAGATATGCATTTTCAGTGATAATCTTCATGATTCTGCTGTTACAAGTGTGCAGAATCACCGAAATCGCTGTTTTCGCGCTATTCAATGCGAAAAACACGTTTTCTGCTGTTTTCAGCACTCCACAGTGCGTTTGATATGCGGAAACTTCGATATCTTCGGTATCGTTGTTGTTTCCAGCTGAGATATGCATTTTCAGTGATAATCTTCATGATTCTGCTGTTACAAGTGTGCAGAATCACCGAAATCGCTGTTTTCGTGCTTTTGAATGCGAAAAACACGTTTTCTGGTGTTTTCAGCACTCCACAGTGCGTTTGATATGCGGAAACTGCGATATCTTCGGTATCGTTGTTGTTTCCAGCTGAGATATGCACTTTCAGTGATAATCTTCACGATTCTGCTGTTACAAGTGTGCAGAATCACCGAAATCGCTGTTTTCGTGCTTTTGAATGCGAAAAACACGTTTTCTGCTGTTTTCAACACTCTACAGTGCGTTTGATATGCGGAAACTGCGATATCTTCGGTATCGTTGTTGTTTCCAGCTGAGATATGCACTTTCAGTGATAATCTTCACGATTCTGCTGTTACAAGTGTGCAGAATCACCGAAATCGCTGTTTTCGTGCTTTTGAATGCGAAAAACACGTTTTCAGCTGTTTTCAACACTCTACAGTGCGTTTGATATGCGGAAACTGCGATATCTTCGGTATCGTTGTTGTTTCCAGCTGAGATATGCACTTTCAGTGTTAATCTTCTCGATTCTGCTGTACAAGTGTGCAGAATCACCGAAATCGCTGTTCTCGCGCTATTCAATGCGAAAAACACGTTTTCTGGTGTTTTCAGCACTCCACAGTGCGTTTGATATGCGGAAACTGCGATATCTTCGGTATCGTTGTTGTTTCCAGCTGAGATATGCATTTTCAGTGATAATCTTCATGATTCTGCTGTTACAAGTGTGCAGAATCACCGAAATCGCTGTTTTCGTGCTTTTGAATGCGAAAAACACGTTTTCTGGTGTTTTCAACACTCCACAGTGCGTTTGATATGCGGAAACTGCGATATCTTCGGTATCGTTGTTGTTTCCAGCTGAGATATGCACTTTCAGTGATAATCTTCATGATTCTGCTGTTTCAAGTGTGCAGAATCACCGAAATCGCTGTTTTCGTGCTTTTGAATGCGAAAAACACGTTTTCTGGTGTTTTCAGCACTCCACAGTGCGTTTGATATGCGGAAACTACGATATCTTCGGTATCGTTGTTGTTTCCAGCTGAGATATGCACTTTCAGTGATAATCTTCATGATTCTGCTGTTACAAGTGTGCAGAATCACCGAAATCGCTGTTCTCGCGCTATTCAATGCGAAAAACACGTTTTCTGGTGTTTTCAGCACTCCACAGTCCGTTTGATATGCGGAAACTGCCATATCTTCGGTATCGTTGTTGTTTCCAGCTGAGATATGCATTATCAGTGATAATCTTCATGATTCTGCTGTTATAAGTGTGCAGAATCACCGAAATCGCTGTTTTCGCGCTATTCAATGCGAAAAACACGTTTTCTGGTGTTTTCAGCAATCCACAGTGCGTTTGATATGCGGAAACTACGATATCTTCGGTATCGTTGTTGTTTCCAGTTGAGATATGCATTTTCAGTGTTAATCTTCCCGATTCTGCTGTACAAGTGTGCAGAATCACCGAAATCGCTGTTCTCGCGCTATTCAATGCGAAAAACACGTTTTCTGGTGTTTTCAGCACTCCACAGTGCGTTTGATATGCGGAAACTGCGATATCTTCGGTATCGTTGTTGTTTCCAGCTGAGATATGCACTTTCAGTGATAATCTTCACGATTCTGCTGTTACAAGTGTGCAGAATCACCGAAATCGCTGTTTTCGTGCTTTTGAATGCGAAAAACACGTTTTCAGCTGTTTTCAACACTCTACAGTGCGTTTGATATGCGGAAACTGCGATATCTTCGGTATCGTTGTTGTTTCCAGCTGAGATATGCACTTTCAGTGTTAATCTTCTCGATTCTGCTGTACAAGTGTGCAGAATCACCGAAATCGCTGTTCTCGCGCTATTCAATGCGAAAAACACGTTTTCTGGTGTTTTCAGCACTCCACAGTGCGTTTGATATGCGGAAACTGCGATATCTTCGGTATCGTTGTTGTTTCCAGCTGAGATATGCATTTTCAGTGATAATCTTCATGATTCTGCTGTTACAAGTGTGCAGAATCACCGAAATCGCTGTTTTCGTGCTTTTGAATGCGAAAAACACGTTTTCTGGTGTTTTCAACACTCCACAGTGCGTTTGATATGCGGAAACTGCGATATCTTCGGTATCGTTGTTGTTTCCAGCTGAGATATGCACTTTCAGTGATAATCTTCATGATTCTGCTGTTTCAAGTGTGCAGAATCACCGAAATCGCTGTTTTCGTGCTTTTGAATGCGAAAAACACGTTTTCTGGTGTTTTCAGCACTCCACAGTGCGTTTGATATGCGGAAACTACGATATCTTCGGTATCGTTGTTGTTTCCAGCTGAGATATGCACTTTCAGTGATAATCTTCATGATTCTGCTGTTACAAGTGTGCAGAATCACCGAAATCGCTGTTCTCGCGCTATTCAATGCGAAAAACACGTTTTCTGGTGTTTTCAGCACTCCACAGTCCGTTTGATATGCGGAAACTGCCATATCTTCGGTATCGTTGTTGTTTCCAGCTGAGATATGCATTATCAGTGATAATCTTCATGATTCTGCTGTTATAAGTGTGCAGAATCACCGAAATCGCTGTTTTCGCGCTATTCAATGCGAAAAACACGTTTTCTGGTGTTTTCAGCAATCCACAGTGCGTTTGATATGCGGAAACTACGATATCTTCGGTATCGTTGTTGTTTCCAGCTGAGATATGCATTTTCAGTGTTAATCTTCCCGATTCTGCTGTACAAGTGTGCAGAATCACCGAAATCGCTGTTCTCGCGCTATTCAATGCGAAAAACACGTTTTCTGGTGTTTTCAGCACTCCACAGTGCGTTTGATATGCGGAAACTGCGATATCTTCGGTATCGTTGTTGTTTCCAGCTGAGATATGCATTTTCAGTGATAATCTTCATGATTCTGCTGTTACAAGTGTGCAGAATCACCGAAATCGCTGTTTTCGTGCTTTTGAATGCGAAAAACACGTTTTCTGGTGTTTTCAACACTCCACAGTGCGTTTGATATGCGGAAACTGCGATATCTTCGGTATCGTTGTTGTTTCCAGCTGAGATATGCACTTTCAGTGTTAATCTTCCCGATTCTGCTGTACAAGTGTGCAGAATCACCGAAATCGCTGTTCTCGCGCTATTCAATGCGAAAAACACGTTTTCTGGTGTTTTCAGCACTCCACAGTCCGTTTGATATGCGGAAACTGCGATATCTTCGGTATCGTTGTTGTTTCCAGCTGAGACATGCATTTTCAGTGATAATCTTCACGATTCTGCTGTTACAAGTGTGCAGAATCACCGAAATCGCTGTTTTCGTGCTTTTGAATGCGAAAAACACGTTTTCTGGTGTTTTCAGCACTCCACAGTGCGTTTGATTTGCGGAAACTACGATATCTTCGGTATCGTTGTTGTTTCCAGCTGAGACATGCATTTTCAGTGATAATCTTCACGATTCTGCTGTTACAAGTGTGCAGAATCACCGAAATCGCTGTTTTCGTGCTATTGAATGCGAAAAACACGTTTTCTGGTGTTTTCAGCACTCCACAGTGCGTTTGATATGCGGAAACTACGATATCTTCGGTATCGTTGTTGTTTCCAGCTGAGATATGCACTTTCAGTGATAATCTTCATGATTCTGCTGTTACAAGTGTGCAGAATCACCGAAATCGCTGTTCTCGCGCTATTCAATGCGAAAAACACGTTTTCTGGTGTTTTCAGCACTCCACAGTCCGTTTGATATGCGGGAACTGCCATATCTTCGGTATCGTTGTTGTTTCCAGCTGAGATATGCATTTTCAGTGATAATCTTCACGATTCTGCTGTTACAAGTGTGCAGAATCACCGAAATCACTGTTTTGTGCTTTTGAATGCGAAAAACACGTTTTCTGGTGTTTTCAGCACGCCACAGAGTGTTTGACATGCGGAAACTACGATATCTTCGGTATCGTTGTTGTTTCCACCTGAGATATGCATTTTCAGTGATAATCTTCATGATTCTGCTGTTACAAGTGTGCAGAATCACCGAAATCGCTGTTTTCGTGCTATTGAATGCGAAAAACACGTTTTCTGGTGTTTTCAGCACTCCACAGTGCGTTTGATAAGCGGAAACTACGATATCTTCGGTATCGTTGTTGTTTCCAGCTGAGATATGCACTTTCAGTGATAATCTTCATGATTCTGCTGTTACAAGTGTGCAGAATCACCGAAATCGCTGTTCTCGCGCTATTCAATGCGAAAAACACGTTTTCTGGTGTTTTCAGCACTCCACAGTCCGTTTGATATGCGGAAACTGCCATATCTTCGGTATCGTTGTTGTTTCCAGCTGAGATATGCATTTTCAGTGATAATCTTCACGATTCTGCTGTTACAAGTGTGCAGAATCACCGAAATCGCTGTTTTGTGCTTTTGAATGCGAAAAACACGTTTTCTGGTGTTTTCAGCACGCCACAGAGCGTTTGACATGCGGAAACTACGATATCTTCGGTATCGTTGTTGTTTCCACCTGAGATATGCATTTTCAGTGATAATCTTCATGATTCTGCTGTTACAAGTGTGCAGAATCACCGAAATCGCTGTTTTCGCGCTATTCAATGCGAAAAACACGTTTTCTGCTGTTTTCAGCACTCCACAGTGCGTTTGATATGCGGAAACTACGATATCTTCGGTATCGTTGTTGTTTCCAGCTGAGATATGCATTTTCAGTGATAATCTTCATGATTCTGCTGTTACAAGTGTGCAGAATCACCGAAATCGCTGTTTTCGTGCTTTTGAATGCGAAAAACACGTTTTCTTGTGTTTTCAACACTCCACAGTGCGTTTGATATGCGGAAACTGCGATATCTTCGGTATCGTTGTTGTTTCCAGCTGAGATATGCACTTTCAGTGATAATCTTCATGATTCTGCTGTTTCAAGTGTGCAGAATCACCGAAATCGCTGTTTTCGTGCTTTTGAATGCGAAAAACACGTTTTCTGGTGTTTTCAGCACTCCACAGTGCGTTTGATATGCGGAAACTGCGATATCTTCGGTATCGTTGTTGTTTCCAGCTGAGATATGCATTATCAGTGATAATCTTCATGATTCTGCTGTTATAAGTGTGCAGAATCACCGAAATCGCTGTTTTCGCGCTATTCAATGCGAAAAACACGTTTTCTGGTGTTTTCAGCACTCCACAGTGCGTTTGATATGCGGAAACTACGATATCTTCGGTATCGTTGTTGTTTCCAGCTGAGATATGCATTTTCAGTGATAATCTTCATGATTCTGCTGTTACAAGTGTGCAGAATCACCGAAATCGCTGTTTTCGTGCTTTTGAATGCGAAAAACACGTTTTCTGGTGTTTTCAGCACTCCACAGTGCGTTTGATATGCGGAAACTGCGATATCTTCGGTATCGTTGTTGTTTCCAGCTGAGATATGCACTTTCAGTGATAATCTTCACGATTCTGCTGTTACAAGTGTGCAGAATCACCGAAATCGCTGTTTTCGTGCTTTTGAATGCGAAAAACACGTTTTCTGCTGTTTTCAACACTCTACAGTGCGTTTGATATGCGGAAACTGCGATATCTTCGGTATCGTTGTTGTTTCCAGCTGAGATATGCACTTTCAGTGATAATCTTCACGATTCTGCTGTTACAAGTGTGCAGAATCACCGAAATCGCTGTTTTCGTGCTTTTGAATGCGAAAAACACGTTTTCAGCTGTTTTCAACACTCTACAGTGCGTTTGATATGCGGAAACTGCGATATCTTCGGTATCGTTGTTGTTTCCAGCTGAGATATGCACTTTCAGTGTTAATCTTCCCGATTCTGCTGTACAAGTGTGCAGAATCACCGAAATCGCTGTTCTCGCGCTATTCAATGCGAAAAACACGTTTTCTGGTGTTTTCAGCACTCCACAGTGCGTTTGATATGCGGAAACTGCGATATCTTCGGTATCGTTGTTGTTTCCAGCTGAGATATGCATTTTCAGTGATAATCTTCATGATTCTGCTGTTACAAGTGTGCAGAATCACCGAAATCGCTGTTTTCGTGCTTTTGAATGCGAAAAACACGTTTTCTGGTGTTTTCAACACTCCACAGTGCGTTTGATATGCGGAAACTGCGATATCTTCGGTATCGTTGTTGTTTCCAGCTGAGATATGCACTTTCAGTGATAATCTTCATGATTCTGCTGTTTCAAGTGTGCAGAATCACCGAAATCGCTGTTTTCGTGCTTTTGAATGCGAAAAACACGTTTTCTGGTGTTTTCAGCACTCCACAGTGCGTTTGATATGCGGAAACTACGATATCTTCGGTATCGTTGTTGTTTCCAGCTGAGATATGCACTTTCAGTGATAATCTTCATGATTCTGCTGTTACAAGTGTGCAGAATCACCGAAATCGCTGTTCTCGCGCTATTCAATGCGAAAAACACGTTTTCTGGTGTTTTCAGCACTCCACAGTCCGTTTGATATGCGGAAACTGCCATATCTTCGGTATCGTTGTTGTTTCCAGCTGAGATATGCATTATCAGTGATAATCTTCATGATTCTGCTGTTATAAGTGTGCAGAATCACCGAAATCGCTGTTTTCGCGCTATTCAATGCGAAAAACACGTTTTCTGGTGTTTTCAGCAATCCACAGTGCGTTTGATATGCGGAAACTACGATATCTTCGGTATCGTTGTTGTTTCCAGCTGAGATATGCATTTTCAGTGATAATCTTCATGATTCTGCTGTTACAAGTGTGCAGAATCACCGAAATCGCTGTTTTCGTGCTTTTGAATGCGAAAAACACGTTTTCTGGTGTTTTCAGCACTCCACAGTGCGTTTGATTTGCGGAAACTACGATATCTTCGGTATCGTTGTTGTTTCCAGCTGAGACATGCATTTTCAGTGATAATCTTCATGATTCTGCTGTTACAAGTGTGCAGAATCACCGAAATCGCTGTTTTCGTGCTATTGAATGCGAAAAACACGTTTTCTGGTGTTTTCAGCACTCCACAGTGCGTTTGATATGCGGAAACTGTCATATCTTCGGTATCGTTGTTGTTTCCAGCTGAGATATGCATTTTCAGTGATAATCTTCATGATTCTGCTGTTACAAGTGTGCAGAATCACCGAAATCGCTGTTTTCGTGCTTTTGAATAGGAAAAACACGTTTTCTGGTGTTTTCAACACTCCACAGTGCGTTTGATATGCGGAAACTGCGATATCTTCGGTATCGTTGTTGTTTCCAGCTGAGATATGCATCTTCAGTGATAATCTTCATGATTCTGCTGTTACAAGTGTGCAGAATCACCGAAATCGCTGTTTTCGTGCTTTTGAATGCGAAAAACACGTTTTCTGGTGTTTTCAGCACTCCACAGTGCGTTTGATATGCGGAAACTACGATATCTTCGGTATCGTTGTTGTTTCCAGCTGAGATATGCACTTTCAGTGATAATCTTCACGATTCTGCTGTTACAAGTGTGCAGAATCACCGAAATCGCTGTTCTCGCGCTATTCAATGCGAAAAACACGTTTTCTGGTGTTTTCAGCACTCCACAGTGCGTTTGATATGCGGAAACTGTCATATCTTCGGTATCGTTGTTGTTTCCAGCTGAGATATGCATTTTCAGTGATAATCTTCATGATTCTGCTGTTACAAGTGTGCAGAATCACCGAAATCGCTGTTTTCGTGCTTTTGAATAGGAAAAACACGTTTTCTGGTGTTTTCAACACTCCACAGTGCGTTTGATATGCGGAAACTGCGATATCTTCGGTATCGTTGTTGTTTCCAGCTGAGATATGCATCTTCAGTGATAATCTTCATGATTCTGCTGTTACAAGTGTGCAGAATCACCGAAATCGCTGTTTTCGTGCTTTTGAATGCGAAAAACACGTTTTCTGGTGTTTTCAGCACTCCACAGTGCGTTTGATATGCGGAAACTACGATATCTTCGGTATCGTTGTTGTTTCCAGCTGAGATATGCACTTTCAGTGATAATCTTCACGATTCTGCTGTTACAAGTGTGCAGAATCACCGAAATCGCTGTTCTCGCGCTATTCAATGCGAAAAACACGTTTTCTGGTGTTTTCAGCACTCCACAGTGCGTTTGATATGCGGAAACTGCCATATCTTCGGTATCGTTGTTGTTTCCAGCTGAGATATGCACTTTCAGTGATAATCTTCACGATTCTGCTGTTACAAGTGTGCAGAATCACCGAAATCGCTGTTTTCGTGCTTTTGAATGCGAAAAACACGTTTTCTGGTGTTTTCAGCACTCCACAGTGCGTTTGATATGCGGAAACTACGATATCTTCGGTATCGTTGTTGTTTCCAGCTGAGATATGCATTTTCAGTGATAATCTTCACGATTCTGCTGTTACAAGTGTGCAGAATCACCGAAATCGCTGTTTTGTGCTTTTGAATGCGAAAAACACGTTTTCTGGTGTTTTCAGCACGCCACAGAGCGTTTGACATGCGGAAACTACGATATCTTCGGTATCGTTGTTGTTTCCAGCTGAGATATGCATTTTCAGTGATAATCTTCACGATTCTGCTGTTACAAGTGTGCAGAATCACCGAAATCGCTGTTTTCGTGCTATTGAATGCGAAAAACACGTTTTCTGGTGTTTTCAGCACTCCACAGTGCGTTTGATATGCGGAAACTACGATATCTTCGGTATCGTTGTTGTTTCCAGCTGAGATATGCACTTTCAGTGATAATCTTCATGATTCTGCTGTTACAAGTGTGCAGAATCACCGAAATCGCTGTTCTCGCGCTATTCAGTGCGAAAAACACGTTTTCTGGTGTTTTCAGCACTCCACAGTCCGTTTGATATGCGGGAACTGCCATATCTTCGGTATCGTTGTTGTTTCCAGCTGAGATATGCATTTTCAGTGATAATCTTCACGATTCTGCTGTTACAAGTGTGCAGAATCACCGAAATCGCTGTTCTCGCGCTATTCAATGCGAGAAACACGTTTTCTGGTGTTTTCAGCACTCCACAGTGCGTTTGATATGCGGAAACTGCCATATCTTCGGTATCGTTGTTGTTTCCAGCTGAGATATGCATTATCAGTGATAATCTTCATAATTCTGCTGTTACAAGTGTGCAGAATCACCGAAATCGCTGTTTTCGTGCTTTTGAATGCGAAAAACACGTTTTCTGGTGTTTTCAATACTCCACAGTGCGTTTGATGTGCGGAAACTGCGATATTTTCGGTATCGTTGTTGTTTCCAGCTGAGATATGCACTTTCAGTGATAATCTTCACGATTCTGCTGTTACAAGTGTGCAGAATCACCGAAAACGCTGTTTTCGTGCTTTTGAATGCGAAAAACACGTTTTCTGGTGTTTTCAGCACTCCACAGTGCGTTTGATATGCGGGAACTGCCATATCTTCGGTATCGTTGTTGTTTCCAGCTGAGATATGCATTTTCAGTGATAATCTTCACGATTCTGCTGTTACAAGTGTGCAGAATCACCGAAATCACTGTTTTGTGCTTTTGAATGCGAAAAACACGTTTTCTGGTGTTTTCAGCACGCCACAGAGTGTTTGACATGCGGAAACTACGATATCTTCGGTATCGTTGTTGTTTCCACCTGAGATATGCATTTTCAGTGATAATCTTCATGATTCTGCTGTTACAAGTGTGCAGAATCACCGAAATCGCTGTTTTCGTGCTATTGAATGCGAAAAACACGTTTTCTGGTGTTTTCAGCACTCCACAGTGCGTTTGATATGCGGAAACTACGATATCTTCGGTATCGTTGTTGTTTCCAGCTGAGATATGCACTTTCAGTGATAATCTTCACGATTCTGCTGTTACAAGTGTGCAGAATCACCGAAATCGCTGTTCTCGCGCTATTCAATGCGAAAAACACGTTTTCTGGTGTTTTCAGCACGCCACAGAGCGTTTGACATGCGGAAACTACGATATCTTCGGTATCGTTGTTGTTTCCACCTGAGATATGCATTTTCAGTGATAATCTTCATGATTCTGCTGTTACAAGTGTGCAGAATCACCGAAATCGCTGTTTTCGTGCTTTTGAATGCGAAAAACACGTTTTCTTGTGTTTTCAACACTCCACAGTGCGTTTGATATGCGGAAACTGCGATATCTTCGGTATCGTTGTTGTTTCCAGCTGAGATATGCACTTTCAGTGATAATCTTCATGATTCTGCTGTTTCAAGTGTGCAGAATCACCGAAATCGCTGTTTTCGTGCTTTTGAATGCGAAAAACACGTTTTCTGGTGTTTTCAGCACTCCACAGTGCGTTTGATATGCGGAAACTGCGATATCTTCGGTATCGTTGTTGTTTCCAGCTGAGATATGCATTATCAGTGATAATCTTCATGATTCTGCTGTTATAAGTGTGCAGAATCACCGAAATCGCTGTTTTCGCGCTATTCAATGCGAAAAACACGTTTTCTGGTGTTTTCAGCACTCCACAGTGCGTTTGATATGCGGAAACTACGATATCTTCGGTATCGTTGTTGTTTCCAGCTGAGATATGCATTTTCAGTGATAATCTTCATGATTCTGCTGTTACAAGTGTGCAGAATCACCGAAATCGCTGTTTTCGTGCTTTTGAATGCGAAAAACACGTTTTCTGGTGTTTTCAGCACTCCACAGTGCGTTTGATATGCGGAAACTGCGATATCTTCGGTATCGTTGTTGTTTCCAGCTGAGATATGCACTTTCAGTGATAATCTTCACGATTCTGCTGTTACAAGTGTGCAGAATCACCGAAATCGCTGTTTTCGTGCTATTGAATGCGAAAAACACGTTTTCTGGTGTTTTCAGCACTCCACAGTGCGTTTGATATGCGGAAACTACGATATCTTCGGTATCGTTGTTGTTTCCAGCTGAGATATGCACTTTCAGTGATAATCTTCATGATTCTGCTGTTACAAGTGTGCAGAATCACCGAAATCGCTGTTCTCGCGCTATTCAATGCGAAAAACACGTTTTCTGGTGTTTTCCGCACTCCACAGTCCGTTTGATATGCGGAAACTGCCATATCTTCGGTATCGTTGTTGTTTCCAGCTGAGATATGCATTTTCAGTGATAATCTTCACGATTCTGCTGATACAAGTGTGCAGAATCACCGAAATCGCTGTTTTGTGCTTTTGAATGCGAAAAACACGTTTTCTGGTGTTTTCAGCACGCCACAGAGCGTTTGACATGCGGAAACTACGATATCTTCGGTATCGTTGTTGTTTCCACCTGAGATATGCATTTTCAGTGATAATCTTCATGATTCTGCTGTTACAAGTGTGCAGAATCACCGAAATCGCTGTTTTCGTGCTTTTGAATGCGAAAAACACGTTTTCTTGTGTTTTCAACACTCCACAGTGCGTTTGATATGCGGAAACTGCGATATCTTCGGTATCGTTGTTGTTTCCAGCTGAGATATGCACTTTCAGTGATAATCTTCATGATTCTGCTGTTTCAAGTGTGCAGAATCACCGAAATCGCTGTTTTCGTGCTTTTGAATGCGAAAAACACGTTTTCTGGTGTTTTCAGCACTCCACAGTGCGTTTGATATGCGGAAACTGCGATATCTTCGGTATCGTTGTTGTTTCCAGCTGAGATATGCATTATCAGTGATAATCTTCATGATTCTGCTGTTATAAGTGTGCAGAATCACCGAAATCGCTGTTTTCGCGCTATTCAATGCGAAAAACACGTTTTCTGGTGTTTTCAGCACTCCACAGTGCGTTTGATATGCGGAAACTACGATATCTTCGGTATCGTTGTTGTTTCCAGCTGAGATATGCATTTTCAGTGATAATCTTCATGATTCTGCTGTTACAAGTGTGCAGAATCACCGAAATCGCTGTTTTCGTGCTTTTGAATGCGAAAAACACGTTTTCTGGTGTTTTCAGCACTCCACAGTGCGTTTGATATGCGGAAACTGCGATATCTTCGGTATCGTTGTTGTTTCCAGCTGAGATATGCACTTTCAGTGATAATCTTCACGATTCTGCTGTTACAAGTGTGCAGAATCACCGAAATCGCTGTTTTCGTGCTTTTGAATGCGAAAAACACGTTTTCTGCTGTTTTCAACACTCTACAGTGCGTTTGATATGCGGAAACTGCGATATCTTCGGTATCGTTGTTGTTTCCAGCTGAGATATGCACTTTCAGTGATAATCTTCACGATTCTGCTGTTACAAGTGTGCAGAATCACCGAAATCGCTGTTTTCGTGCTTTTGAATGCGAAAAACACGTTTTCAGCTGTTTTCAACACTCTACAGTGCGTTTGATATGCGGAAACTGCGATATCTTCGGTATCGTTGTTGTTTCCAGCTGAGATATGCACTTTCAGTGTTAATCTTCCCGATTCTGCTGTACAAGTGTGCAGAATCACCGAAATCGCTGTTCTCGCGCTATTCAATGCGAAAAACACGTTTTCTGGTGTTTTCAGCACTCCACAGTGCGTTTGATATGCGGAAACTGCGATATCTTCGGTATCGTTGTTGTTTCCAGCTGAGATAAGCATTTTCAGTGATAATCTTCATGATTCTGCTGTTACAAGTGTGCAGAATCACCGAAATCGCTGTTTTCGTGCTTTTGAATGCGAAAAACACGTTTTCTGGTGTTTTCAACACTCCACAGTGCGTTTGATATGCGGAAACTGCGATATCTTCGGTATCGTTGTTGTTTCCAGCTGAGATATGCACTTTCAGTGATAATCTTCATGATTCTGCTGTTTCAAGTGTGCAGAATCACCGAAATCGCTGTTTTCGTGCTTTTGAATGCGAAAAACACGTTTTCTGGTGTTTTCAGCACTCCACAGTGCGTTTGATATGCGGAAACTACGATATCTTCGGTATCGTTGTTGTTTCCAGCTGAGATATGCACTTTCAGTGATAATCTTCATGATTCTGCTGTTACAAGTGTGCAGAATCACCGAAATCGCTGTTCTCGCGCTATTCAATGCGAAAAACACGTTTTCTGGTGTTTTCAGCACTCCACAGTCCGTTTGATATGCGGAAACTGCCATATCTTCGGTATCGTTGTTGTTTCCAGCTGAGATATGCATTATCAGTGATAATCTTCATGATTCTGCTGTTATAAGTGTGCAGAATCACCGAAATCGCTGTTTTCGCGCTATTCAATGCGAAAAACACGTTTTCTGGTGTTTTCAGCAATCCACAGTGCGTTTGATATGCGGAAACTACGATATCTTCGGTATCGTTGTTGTTTCCAGCTGAGATATGCATTTTCAGTGTTAATCTTCCCGATTCTGCTGTACAAGTGTGCAGAATCACCGAAATCGCTGTTCTCGCGCTATTCAATGCGAAAAACACGTTTTCTGGTGTTTTCAGCACTCCACAGTGCGTTTGATATGCGGAAACTGCGATATCTTCGGTATCGTTGTTGTTTCCAGCTGAGATATGCATTTTCAGTGATAATCTTCATGATTCTGCTGTTACAAGTGTGCAGAATCACCGAAATCGCTGTTTTCGTGCTTTTGAATGCGAAAAACACGTTTTCTGGTGTTTTCAACACTCCACAGTGCGTTTGATATGCGGAAACTGCGATATCTTCGGTATCGTTGTTGTTTCCAGCTGAGATATGCACTTTCAGTGATAATCTTCATGATTCTGCTGTTTCAAGTGTGCAGAATCACCGAAATCGCTGTTTTCGTGCTTTTGAATGCGAAAAACACGTTTTCTGGTGTTTTCAGCACTCCACAGTGCGTTTGATATGCGGAAACTACGATATCTTCGGTATCGTTGTTGTTTCCAGCTGAGATATGCACTTTCAGTGATAATCTTCATGATTCTGCTGTTACAAGTGTGCAGAATCACCGAAATCGCTGTTCTCGCGCTATTCAATGCGAAAAACACGTTTTCTGGTGTTTTCAGCACTCCACAGTCCGTTTGATATGCGGAAACTGCCATATCTTCGGTATCGTTGTTGTTTCCAGCTGAGATATGCATTATCAGTGATAATCTTCATGATTCTGCTGTTATAAGTGTGCAGAATCACCGAAATCGCTGTTTTCGCGCTATTCAATGCGAAAAACACGTTTTCTGGTGTTTTCAGCAATCCACAGTGCGTTTGATATGCGGAAACTACGATATCTTCGGTATCGTTGTTGTTTCCAGCTGAGATATGCATTTTCAGTGATAATCTTCATGATTCTGCTGTTACAAGTGTGCAGAATCACCGAAATCGCTGTTTTCGTGCTTTTGAATGCGAAAAACACGTTTTCTGGTGTTTTCAGCACTCCACAGTGCGTTTGATTTGCGGAAACTACGATATCTTCGGTATCGTTGTTGTTTCCAGCTGAGACATGCATTTTCAGTGATAATCTTCATGATTCTGCTGTTACAAGTGTGCAGAATCACCGAAATCGCTGTTTTCGTGCTATTGAATGCGAAAAACACGTTTTCTGGTGTTTTCAGCACTCCACAGTGCGTTTGATATGCGGAAACTGTCATATCTTCGGTATCGTTGTTGTTTCCAGCTGAGATATGCATTTTCAGTGATAATCTTCATGATTCTGCTGTTACAAGTGTGCAGAATCACCGAAATCGCTGTTTTCGTGCTTTTGAATAGGAAAAACACGTTTTCTGGTGTTTTCAACACTCCACAGTGCGTTTGATATGCGGAAACTGCGATATCTTCGGTATCGTTGTTGTTTCCAGCTGAGATATGCATCTTCAGTGATAATCTTCATGATTCTGCTGTTACAAGTGTGCAGAATCACCGAAATCGCTGTTTTCGTGCTTTTGAATGCGAAAAACACGTTTTCTGGTGTTTTCAGCACTCCACAGTGCGTTTGATATGCGGAAACTACGATATCTTCGGTATCGTTGTTGTTTCCAGCTGAGATATGCACTTTCAGTGATAATCTTCACGATTCTGCTGTTACAAGTGTGCAGAATCACCGAAATCGCTGTTCTCGCGCTATTCAATGCGAAAAACACGTTTTCTGGTGTTTTCAGCACTCCACAGTGCGTTTGATATGCGGAAACTGTCATATCTTCGGTATCGTTGTTGTTTCCAGCTGAGATATGCATTTTCAGTGATAATCTTCATGATTCTGCTGTTACAAGTGTGCAGAATCACCGAAATCGCTGTTTTCGTGCTTTTGAATAGGAAAAACACGTTTTCTGGTGTTTTCAACACTCCACAGTGCGTTTGATATGCGGAAACTGCGATATCTTCGGTATCGTTGTTGTTTCCAGCTGAGATATGCATCTTCAGTGATAATCTTCATGATTCTGCTGTTACAAGTGTGCAGAATCACCGAAATCGCTGTTTTCGTGCTTTTGAATGCGAAAAACACGTTTTCTGGTGTTTTCAGCACTCCACAGTGCGTTTGATATGCGGAAACTACGATATCTTCGGTATCGTTGTTGTTTCCAGCTGAGATATGCACTTTCAGTGATAATCTTCACGATTCTGCTGTTACAAGTGTGCAGAATCACCGAAATCGCTGTTCTCGCGCTATTCAATGCGAAAAACACGTTTTCTGGTGTTTTCAGCACTCCACAGTGCGTTTGATATGCGGAAACTGCCATATCTTCGGTATCGTTGTTGTTTCCAGCTGAGATATGCACTTTCAGTGATAATCTTCACGATTCTGCTGTTACAAGTGTGCAGAATCACCGAAATCGCTGTTTTCGTGCTTTTGAATGCGAAAAACACGTTTTCTGGTGTTTTCAGCACTCCACAGTGCGTTTGATATGCGGAAACTACGATATCTTCGGTATCGTTGTTGTTTCCAGCTGAGATATGCACTTTCAGTGATAATCTTCATGATTCTGCTGTTACAAGTGTGCAGAATCACCGAAATCGCTGTTCTCGCGCTATTCAATGCGAAAAACACGTTTTCTGGTGTTTTCAGCACTCCACAGTCCGTTTGATATGCGGAAACTGCCATATCTTCGGTATCGTTGTTGTTTCCAGCTGAGATATGCATTATCAGTGATAATCTTCATGATTCTGCTGTTATAAGTGTGCAGAATCACCGAAATCGCTGTTTTCGCGCTATTCAATGCGAAAAACACGTTTTCTGGTGTTTTCAGCAATCCACAGTGCGTTTGATATGCGGAAACTACGATATCTTCGGTATCGTTGTTGTTTCCAGCTGAGATATGCATTTTCAGTGTTAATCTTCCCGATTCTGCTGTACAAGTGTGCAGAATCACCGAAATCGCTGTTCTCGCGCTATTCAATGCGAAAAACACGTTTTCTGGTGTTTTCAGCACTCCACAGTGCGTTTGATATGCGGAAACTGCGATATCTTCGGTATCGTTGTTGTTTCCAGCTGAGATATGCATTTTCAGTGATAATCTTCATGATTCTGCTGTTACAAGTGTGCAGAATCACCGAAATCGCTGTTTTCGTGCTTTTGAATGCGAAAAACACGTTTTCTGGTGTTTTCAACACTCCACAGTGCGTTTGATATGCGGAAACTGCGATATCTTCGGTATCGTTGTTGTTTCCAGCTGAGATATGCACTTTCAGTGATAATCTTCATGATTCTGCTGTTTCAAGTGTGCAGAATCACCGAAATCGCTGTTTTCGTGCTTTTGAATGCGAAAAACACGTTTTCTGGTGTTTTCAGCACTCCACAGTGCGTTTGATATGCGGAAACTACGATATCTTCGGTATCGTTGTTGTTTCCAGCTGAGATATGCACTTTCAGTGATAATCTTCATGATTCTGCTGTTACAAGTGTGCAGAATCACCGAAATCGCTGTTCTCGCGCTATTCAATGCGAAAAACACGTTTTCTGGTGTTTTCAGCACTCCACAGTCCGTTTGATATGCGGAAACTGCCATATCTTCGGTATCGTTGTTGTTTCCAGCTGAGATATGCATTATCAGTGATAATCTTCATGATTCTGCTGTTATAAGTGTGCAGAATCACCGAAATCGCTGTTTTCGCGCTATTCAATGCGAAAAACACGTTTTCTGGTGTTTTCAGCAATCCACAGTGCGTTTGATATGCGGAAACTACGATATCTTCGGTATCGTTGTTGTTTCCAGCTGAGATATGCATTTTCAGTGATAATCTTCATGATTCTGCTGTTACAAGTGTGCAGAATCACCAAAATCGCTGTTTTCGTGCTTTTGAATGCGAAAAACACGTTTTCTGGTGTTTTCAGCACTCCACAGTGCGTTTGATTTGCGGAAACTACGATATCTTCGGTATCGTTGTTGTTTCCAGCTGAGACATGCATTTTCAGTGATAATCTTCATGATTCTGCTGTTACAAGTGTGCAGAATCACCGAAATCGCTGTTTTCGTGCTATTGAATGCGAAAAACACGTTTTCTGGTGTTTTCAGCACTCCACAGTGCGTTTGATATGCGGAAACTGTCATATCTTCGGTATCGTTGTTGTTTCCAGCTGAGATATGCATTTTCAGTGATAATCTTCATGATTCTGCTGTTACAAGTGTGCAGAATCACCGAAATCGCTGTTTTCGTGCTTTTGAATAGGAAAAACACGTTTTCTGGTGTTTTCAACACTCCACAGTGCGTTTGATATGCGGAAACTGCGATATCTTCGGTATCGTTGTTGTTTCCAGCTGAGATATGCATCTTCAGTGATAATCTTCATGATTCTGCTGTTACAAGTGTGCAGAATCACCGAAATCGCTGTTTTCGTGCTTTTGAATGCGAAAAACACGTTTTCTGGTGTTTTCAGCACTCCACAGTGCGTTTGATATGCGGAAACTACGATATCTTCGGTATCGTTGTTGTTTCCAGCTGAGATATGCACTTTCAGTGATAATCTTCACGATTCTGCTGTTACAAGTGTGCAGAATCACCGAAATCGCTGTTCTCGCGCTATTCAATGCGAAAAACACGTTTTCTGGTGTTTTCAGCACTCCACAGTGCGTTTGATATGCGGAAACTGTCATATCTTCGGTATCGTTGTTGTTTCCAGCTGAGATATGCATTTTCAGTGATAATCTTCATGATTCTGCTGTTACAAGTGTGCAGAATCACCGAAATCGCTGTTTTCGTGCTTTTGAATAGGAAAAACACGTTTTCTGGTGTTTTCAACACTCCACAGTGCGTTTGATATGCGGAAACTGCGATATCTTCGGTATCGTTGTTGTTTCCAGCTGAGATATGCATCTTCAGTGATAATCTTCATGATTCTGCTGTTACAAGTGTGCAGAATCACCGAAATCGCTGTTTTCGTGCTTTTGAATGCGAAAAACACGTTTTCTGGTGTTTTCAGCACTCCACAGTGCGTTTGATATGCGGAAACTACGATATCTTCGGTATCGTTGTTGTTTCCAGCTGAGATATGCACTTTCAGTGATAATCTTCACGATTCTGCTGTTACAAGTGTGCAGAATCACCGAAATCGCTGTTCTCGCGCTATTCAATGCGAAAAACACGTTTTCTGGTGTTTTCAGCACTCCACAGTGCGTTTGATATGCGGAAACTGCCATATCTTCGGTATCGTTGTTGTTTCCAGCTGAGATATGCACTTTCAGTGATAATCTTCACGATTCTGCTGTTACAAGTGTGCAGAATCACCGAAATCGCTGTTTTCGTGCTTTTGAATGCGAAAAACACGTTTTCTGGTGTTTTCAGCACTCCACAGTGCGTTTGATATGCGGAAACTACGATATCTTCGGTATCGTTGTTGTTTCCAGCTGAGATATGCACTTTCAGTGATAATCTTCATGATTCTGCTGTTACAAGTGTGCAGAATCACCGAAATCGCTGTTCTCGCGCTATTCAATGCGAAAAACACGTTTTCTGGTGTTTTCAGCACTCCACAGTCCGTTTGATATGCGGAAACTGCCATATCTTCGGTATCGTTGTTGTTTCCAGCTGAGATATGCATTATCAGTGATAATCTTCATGATTCTGCTGTTATAAGTGTGCAGAATCACCGAAATCGCTGTTTTCGCGCTATTCAATGCGAAAAACACGTTTTCTGGTGTTTTCAGCAATCCACAGTGCGTTTGATATGCGGAAACTACGATATCTTCGGTATCGTTGTTGTTTCCAGCTGAGATATGCATTTTCAGGTTTAATCTTCCCGATTCTGCTGTACAAGTGTGCAGAATCACCGAAATCGCTGTTCTCGCGCTATTCAATGCGAAAAACACGTTTTCTGGTGTTTTCAGCACTCCACAGTGCGTTTGATATGCGGAAACTGCGATATCTTCGGTATCGTTGTTGTTTCCAGCTGAGATATGCATTTTCAGTGATAATCTTCATGATTCTGCTGTTACAAGTGTGCAGAATCACCGAAATCGCTGTTTTCGTGCTTTTGAATGCGAAAAACACGTTTTCTGGTGTTTTCAACACTCCACAGTGCGTTTGATATGCGGAAACTGCGATATCTTCGGTATCGTTGTTGTTTCCAGCTGAGATATGCACTTTCAGTGATAATCTTCATGATTCTGCTGTTTCAAGTGTGCAGAATCACCGAAATCGCTGTTTTCGTGCTTTTGAATGCGAAAAACACGTTTTCTGGTGTTTTCAGCACTCCACAGTGCGTTTGATATGCGGAAACTACGATATCTTCGGTATCGTTGTTGTTTCCAGCTGAGATATGCACTTTCAGTGATAATCTTCATGATTCTGCTGTTACAAGTGTGCAGAATCACCGAAATCGCTGTTCTCGCGCTATTCAATGCGAAAAACACGTTTTCTGGTGTTTTCAGCACTCCACAGTCCGTTTGATATGCGGAAACTGCCATATCTTCGGTATCGTTGTTGTTTCCAGCTGAGATATGCATTATCAGTGATAATCTTCATGATTCTGCTGTTATAAGTGTGCAGAATCACCGAAATCGCTGTTTTCGCGCTATTCAATGCGAAAAACACGTTTTCTGGTGTTTTCAGCAATCCACAGTGCGTTTGATATGCGGAAACTACGATATCTTCGGTATCGTTGTTGTTTCCAGCTGAGATATGCATTTTCAGTGATAATCTTCATGATTCTGCTGTTACAAGTGTGCAGAATCACCAAAATCGCTGTTTTCGTGCTTTTGAATGCGAAAAACACGTTTTCTGGTGTTTTCAGCACTCCACAGTGCGTTTGATTTGCGGAAACTACGATATCTTCGGTATCGTTGTTGTTTCCAGCTGAGACATGCATTTTCAGTGATAATCTTCATGATTCTGCTGTTACAAGTGTGCAGAATCACCGAAATCGCTGTTTTCGTGCTATTGAATGCGAAAAACACGTTTTCTGGTGTTTTCAGCACTCCACAGTGCGTTTGATATGCGGAAACTGTCATATCTTCGGTATCGTTGTTGTTTCCAGCTGAGATATGCATTTTCAGTGATAATCTTCATGATTCTGCTGTTACAAGTGTGCAGAATCACCGAAATCGCTGTTTTCGTGCTTTTGAATAGGAAAAACACGTTTTCTGGTGTTTTCAACACTCCACAGTGCGTTTGATATGCGGAAACTGCGATATCTTCGGTATCGTTGTTGTTTCCAGCTGAGATATGCATCTTCAGTGATAATCTTCATGATTCTGCTGTTACAAGTGTGCAGAATCACCGAAATCGCTGTTTTCGTGCTTTTGAATGCGAAAAACACGTTTTCTGGTGTTTTCAGCACTCCACAGTGCGTTTGATATGCGGAAACTACGATATCTTCGGTATCGTTGTTGTTTCCAGCTGAGATATGCACTTTCAGTGATAATCTTCACGATTCTGCTGTTACAAGTGTGCAGAATCACCGAAATCGCTGTTCTCGCGCTATTCAATGCGAAAAACACGTTTTCTGGTGTTTTCAGCACTCCACAGTGCGTTTGATATGCGGAAACTGTCATATCTTCGGTATCGTTGTTGTTTCCAGCTGAGATATGCATTTTCAGTGATAATCTTCATGATTCTGCTGTTACAAGTGTGCAGAATCACCGAAATCGCTGTTTTCGTGCTTTTGAATAGGAAAAACACGTTTTCTGGTGTTTTCAACACTCCACAGTGCGTTTGATATGCGGAAACTGCGATATCTTCGGTATCGTTGTTGTTTCCAGCTGAGATATGCATCTTCAGTGATAATCTTCATGATTCTGCTGTTACAAGTGTGCAGAATCACCGAAATCGCTGTTTTCGTGCTTTTGAATGCGAAAAACACGTTTTCTGGTGTTTTCAGCACTCCACAGTGCGTTTGATATGCGGAAACTACGATATCTTCGGTATCGTTGTTGTTTCCAGCTGAGATATGCACTTTCAGTGATAATCTTCACGATTCTGCTGTTACAAGTGTGCAGAATCACCGAAATCGCTGTTCTCGCGCTATTCAATGCGAAAAACACGTTTTCTGGTGTTTTCAGCACTCCACAGTGCGTTTGATATGCGGAAACTGCCATATCTTCGGTATCGTTGTTGTTTCCAGCTGAGATATGCACTTTCAGTGATAATCTTCACGATTCTGCTGTTACAAGTGTGCAGAATCACCGAAATCGCTGTTTTCGTGCTTTTGAATGCGAAAAACACGTTTTCTGGTGTTTTCAGCACTCCACAGTGCGTTTGATATGCGGAAACTACGATATCTTCGGTATCGTTGTTGTTTCCAGCTGAGATATGCATTTTCAGTGATAATCTTCACGATTCTGCTGTTACAAGTGTGCAGAATCACCGAAATCGCTGTTTTGTGCTTTTGAATGCGAAAAACACGTTTTCTGGTGTTTTCAGCACGCCACAGAGCGTTTGACATGCGGAAACTACGATATCTTCGGTATCGTTGTTGTTTCCAGCTGAGATATGCATTTTCAGTGATAATCTTCACGATTCTGCTGTTACAAGTGTGCAGAATCACCGAAATCGCTGTTTTCGTGCTATTGAATGCGAAAAACACGTTTTCTGGTGTTTTCAGCACTCCACAGTGCGTTTGATATGCGGAATCTACGATATCTTCGGTATCGTTGTTGTTTCCAGCTGAGATATGCACTTTCAGTGATAATCTTCATGATTCTGCTGTTACAAGTGTGCAGAATCACCGAAATCGCTGTTCTCGCGCTATTCAATGCGAAAAACACGTTTTCTGGTGTTTTCAGCACTCCACAGTCCGTTTGATATGCGGGAACTGCCATATCTTCGGTATCGTTGTTGTTTCCAGCTGAGATATGCATTTTCAGTGATAATCTTCACGATTCTGCTGTTACAAGTGTGCAGAATCACCGAAATCGCTGTTCTCGCGCTATTCAATGCGAGAAACACGTTTTCTGGTGTTTTCAGCACTCCACAGTGCGTTTGATATGCGGAAACTGCCATATCTTCGGTATCGTTGTTGTTTCCAGCTGAGATATGCATTATCAGTGATAATCTTCATAATTCTGCTGTTACAAGTGTGCAGAATCACCGAAATCGCTGTTTTCGTGCTTTTGAATGCGAAAAACACGTTTTCTGGTGTTTTCAATACTCCACAGTGCGTTTGATGTGCGGAAACTGCGATATCTTCGGTATCGTTGTTGTTTCCAGCTGAGATATGCACTTTCAGTGATAATCTTCATGATTCTGCTGTTACAAGTGTGCAGAATCACCGAAATCGCTGTTCTCGCGCTATTCAATGCGAAAAACACGTTTTCTGGTGTTTTCAGCACTCCACAGTCCGTTTGATATGCGGAAACTGCCATATCTTCGGTATCGTTGTTGTTTCCAGCTGAGATATGCATTTTCAGTGATAATCTTCATGATTCTGCTGTTACAAGTGTGCAGAATCACCGAAATCGCTGTTTTCGTGCTTTTGAATGCGAAAAACACGTTTTCTGGTGTTTTCAGCAGTCCACAGTGCGTTTGATATGCGGAAACTACGGTATCTTCGGTATCGTTGTTGTTTCCAGCTGAGACATGCATTTTCAGTGATAATCTTCACGATTCTGCTGTTACAAGTGTGCAGAATCACCGAAATCGCTGTTTTCGTGCTTTTGAATGCGAAAAACACGTTTTCTGGTGTTTTCAGCACTCCACAGTGCGTTTGATACGCGGAAACTGCGATATCTTCGGTATCGTTTTTGTTTCCACCTGAGATATGCATTTTCAGTGATAATCTTCATGATTCTGCTGTTACAAGTGTGCAGAATCACCGAAATCGCTGTTTTCGTGCTTTTGAATGCGAAAAACACGTTTTCTGGTGTTTTCAACACTCCACAGTGCGTTTGATATGCGGAAACTGCGATATCTTCGGTATCGTTGTTGTTTCCAGCTGAGACATGCATTTTCAGTGATAATCTTCACGATTCTGCTGTTACAAGTGTGCAGAATCACCGAAATAGCTGTTTTAGTGCTTTTGAATGCGAAAAACACGTGTTCTGGTGTTTTCAGCACTCCACAGTGCGTTTGATATGCGGAAACTACGATATCTTCGGTATCGTTGTTGTTTCCAGCTGAGACATGCATATTCAGTGATAATCTTCACGATTCTGCTGTTACAAGTGTGCAGAATCACCGAAATCGCTGTTTTCGTGCTATTCAATGCGAGAAACGCGTTTTCTGGTGTTTTCAGCACTCCACAGTGCGTTTGATACGCGGAAACTACGATATCTTCGGTATCGTTTTTGTTTCCAACTGAGATATGCATTTTCAGTGATAATCTTCATGATTCTGCTGTTACAAGTGTGCAGAATCACCGAAATCGCTGTTTTCGTGCTTTTGAATGCGAAAAACACGTTTTCTGGTGTTTTCAACACTCCACAGTGCGTTTGATATGCGGAAACTGCGATATCTTCGGTATCGTTGTTGTTTCCAGCTGAGACATGCATTTTCAGTGATAATCTTCATGATTCTGCTGTTACAAGTGTGCAGAATCACCGAAATCGCTGTTTTCGTGCTATTCAATGCGAGAAACGCGTTTTCTGGTGTTTTCAGCACTCCACAGTGCGTTTGATATGCGGACACTACGATATCTTCGGTATCGTTGTTGTTTCCAGCAGAGACATGCATTTTCAGTGATAATCTTCATGATTCTGCTGTTACAAGTGTGCAGAATCACCGAAATCGCTGTTTTGGTGCTTTTGAATGCGAAAAACACGTTTTCTGGTGTTTTCAGCAGTCCACAGTGCGTTTGATATGCGGAAACTACGATATCTTCGGTATCGTTGTTGTATCCAGCTGAGATATGCATTTTCAGTGATAATCTTCATGATTCTGCTGTTACAAGTGTGCAGAATCACCGAAATCGCTGTTTTCGTGCTTTTGAATGCGAAAAAAACGTTTTCTGGTGTTTTCAGCACTCCACAGTGCGTTTGATATGCGGAAACTACGATATCTTCGGTATCGTTGTTGTTTCCAGCTGAGACATGCATTTTCAGTGATAATCTTCATGATTCTGCTGTTACAAGTGTGGAGAATCACCGAAATCGCTGTTTTCGTGCTATTCAATGCGAGAAACGCGTTTTCTGGTGTTTTCAGCATTCCGCAGTGCGTTTGATATGCGGAAACTACGATATCTTCGGTATCGTTGTTGTTTCCAGCTGAGACATGCATTTTCAGTGATAATCTTCATGATTCTGCTGTTACAAGTGTGCAAAATCACCGAAATCGCTGTTTTCGTGCTTTTGAATGCGAATAACACGTTTTCTGGTGTTTTCAGCACTCCACAGTGCGTTTGATATGCTGAAACTACGATATCTTCGGTATCGTTGTTGTTTCCAGCTGAGACATGCATTTTCAGTGATAATCTTCATGATTCTGCTGTTACAAGTGTGCAGAATCACCGAAATCGCTGTTTTAGTGCTTTTGAATGCGAAAAACACGTTTTCTGGTGTTTTCAGCACTCCACAGTGCGTTTGATATGCGGAAACTACGATATCTTCGGTATCGTTGTTGTTTCCAGCTGAGACATGCATTTTCAGTGATAATCTTCACGATTCTGCTGTTACAAGTGTGCAGAATCACCGAAATCGCTGTTTTCGTGCTTTTGAATGCGAAAAACACGTTTTCTGGTGTTTTCAGCAGTCCACAGTGCGTTTGATATGCGGAAACTACGGTATCTTCGGTATCGTTGTTGTTTTCAGCTGAGACATGCATTTTCAGTGATAATCTTCATGATTCTGCTGTTACAAGTGTGCAGAATCACCGAAATCGCTGTTTTAGTGCTTTTGAATGCGAAAAACACGTTTTCTGGTGTTTTCAGCACTCCACAGTGCGTTTGATATGCGGAAACTACGATATCTTCGGTATCGTTGTTGTTTCCACCTGAGATATGCATTTTCAGTGATAATCTTCATGATTCTGCTGTTACAAGTGTGCAGAATCACCGAAATCGCTGTTTTCGTGCTTTTGAATGCGAAAAACACGTTTTCTGGTGTTTTCAACACTCCACAGTGCGTTTGATATGCGGAAACTGCGATATCTTCGGTATCGTTGTTGTTTCCAGCTGAGACATGCATTTTCAGTGATAATCTTCACGATTCTGCTGTTACAAGTGTGCAGAATCACCGAAATAGCTGTTTTAGTGCTTTTGAATGCGAAAAACACGTCTTCTGGTGTTTTCAGCACTCCACAGTGCGTTTGATATGCGGAAACTACGATATCTTCGGTATCGTTGTTGTTTCCAGCTGAGACATGCATTTTCAGTGATAATCTTCACGATTCTGCTGTTACAAGTGTGCAGAATCACCGAAATCACTGTTTTCGTGCTTTTGAAGGCGAAAAACACGTTTTCTGGTGTTTTCAGCACTCCACAGTGCGTTTGATACGCGGAAACTACGATATCTTCGGTATCGTTTTTGTTTCCACCTGAGATATGCATTTTCAGTGATAATCTTCATGTTTCTGCTGTTACAAGTGTGCAGAATCACCGAAATCGCTGTTTTCGTGCTTTTGAATGCGAAAAACACGTTTTCTGGTGTTTTCAACACTCCACAGTGCGTTTGATATGCGGAAACTACGATATCTTCGGTATCGTTGTTGTTTCCAGCTGAGATATGCACTTTCAGTGATAATCTTCACGATTCTGCTGTTACAAGTGTGCAGAATCACCGAAATCGCTGTTCTCGCGCTATTCAATGCGAAAAACACGTTTTCTGGTGTTTTCAGCACTCCACAGTGCGTTTGATATGCGGAAACTGTCATATCTTCGGTATCGTTGTTGTTTCCAGCTGAGACATGCATCTTCAGTGATAATCTTCATGATTCTGCTGTTACAAGTGTGCAGAATCACCGAAATCGCTGTTTTAGTGCTTTTGAATGCGAAAAACACGTTTTCTGGTGTTTTCAGCAGTCCACAGAGCGTTTGATATGCGGAAACTGCGATATCTTCGGTATCGTTGTTGTTTCCAGCTGAGACATGCATTTTCAGTGATAATCTTCATGATTCTGCTGTTACAAGTGTGCGGAATCACCGAAAACGCTGTTTTCGTGCTATTCAATGCGAGAAACGCGTTTTCTGGTGTTTTCAGCACTCCACAGTGCGTTTGATATGCGGAAACTACGATATCTTCGGTATCGTTGTTGTTTCCAGCTGAGACATGCATTTCCAGTGATAATCTTCACGATTCTGCTGTTACAAGTGTGCAGAATCACCGAAATCGCTGTTTTCGTGCTTTTGAATGCGAAAAACACGTTTTCTGGTGTTTTCAGCACTCCACAGTGCGATTGATACGCGGAAAGTACGATATCTTCGGTATCGTCTTTGTTTCCACCTGAGATATGCATTTTCAGTGATAATCTTCATGATTCTGCTGTTACAAGTGTGCAGAATCACCGAAATCGCTGTTTTCGTGCTTTTGAATGCGAAAAACACGTTTTCTGGTGTTTTCAACACTCCACAGTGCGTTTGATATGCGGAAACTGCGATATCTTCGGTATCGTTGTTGTTTCCAGCTGAGACATGCATTTTCAGTGATAATCTTCACGATTCTGCTGTTACAAGTGTGCAGAATCACCGAAATAGCTGTTTTAGTGCTTTTGAATACGAAAAACACGTTTTCTGGTGTTTTCAACACTCCACAGTGCGTTTGATATGCGGAAACTGCGATATCTTCGGTATCGTTGTTGTTTCCAGCTGTGACATGCATTTTCAGTGATAATCTTCATGATTCTGCTGTTACAAGTGTGCAGAATCACCGAAATCGCTGTTTTCGTGCTTTTGAATGCGAAAAACACGTTTTCTGGTGTTTTCAACACTCCACAGTGCGTTTGATATGCGGAAACTGCGATATCTTCGGTATCGTTGTTGTTTCCAGCTGAGACATGCATCTTCAGTGATAATCTTCATGATTCTGCTGTTACAAGTGTGCAGAATCACCGAAATCGCTGTTTTCGTGCTATTCAATGCGAGAAACGCGTTTTCTGGTGTTTTCAGCACTCCACAGTGCGTTTGATATGCGGAAACTACGATATCTTCGGTATCGTTGTTGTTTCCAGCTGAGACATGCATTTTCAGTGATAATCTTCATGATTCTGCTGTTACAAGTGTGCGGAATCACCGAAAACGCTGTTTTCGTGCTATTCAATGCGAGAAACGCGTTTTCTGGTGTTTTCAGCACTCCACAGTGCGTTTGATATGCGGAAACTACGATATCTTCGGTATCGTTGTTGTTTCCAGCTGAGACATGCATTTTCAGTGATAATCTTCACGATTCTGCTGTTACAAGTGTGCAGAATCACCGAAATCGCTGTTTTCGTGCTTTTGAATGCGAAAAACACGTTTTCTGGTGTTTTCAGCACTCCACAGTGCGATTGATACGCGGAAAGTACGATATCTTCGGTATCGTCTTTGTTTCCACCTGAGATATGCATTTTCAGTGATAATCTTCATGATTCTGCTGTTACAAGTGTGCAGAATCACCGAAATCGCTGCTTTCGTGCTTTTCAATGCGAAAAACACGTTTTCTGGTGTTTTCAACACTCCACAGTGCGTTTGATATGCGGAAACTGCGATATCTTCGGTATCGTTGTTGTTTCCAGCTGAGACATGCATCTTCAGTGATAATCTTCATGATTCTGCTGTTACAAGTGTGCAGAATCACCGAAATCGCTGTTTTCGTGCTATTCAATGCGAGAAACGCGTTTTCTGGTGTTTTCAGCACTCCACAGTGCGTTTGATATGCGGAAACTACGATATCCTCGGTATCGTTGTTGTTTCCAGCTGAGATATGCATTATCAGTGATAATCTTCATGATTCTGCTGTTACAAGTGTGCAGAATCACCGAAATCGCTGTTTTCGCGCTATTCAATGCGAAAAACACGTTTTCTGGTGTTTTCAGCACTCCACAGTGCGTTTGATACGCGGAAACTACGATATCTTCGGTATCGTTGTTGTTTCCAGCTGAGATATGCATTTTCAGTGATAATCTTCATGATTCTGCTGTTACAAGTGTGCAGAATCACCGAAATCGCTGTTTTCGTGCTATTCAATGCGAGAAACGCGTTTTCTGGTGTTTTCAGCACTCCACAGTGCGTTTGATACGCGGAAACTACGATATCTTCGGTATCGTCTTTGTTTCCACCTGAGATATGCATTTTCAGTGATAATCTTCATGATTCTGCTGTTACAAGTGTGCAGAATCACCGAAATCGCTGTTTTCGTGCTTTTGAATGCGAAAAACACGTTTTCTGGTGTTTTCAGCACTCCACAGTGCGTTTGATATGCGGAAACTACGATATCTTCGGTATCGTTGTTGTTTCCAGCTGAGACATGCATTTTCAGTGATAATCTTCATGATTCTGCTGTTACAAGTGTGGAGAATCACCGAAATCGCTGTTTTCGTGCTATTCAATGCGAGAAACGCGTTTTCTGGTGTTTTCAGCATTCCGCAGTGCGTTTGATATGCGGAAACTACGATATCTTCGGTATCGTTGTTGTTTCCAGCTGAGACATGCATTTTCAGTGATAATCTTCATGATTCTGCTGTTACAAGTGTGCAGAATCACCGAAATCGCTGTTTTCGTGCTTTTGAATGCGAAAAACACGTTTTCTGGTGTTTTCAGCACTCCACAGTGCGTTTGATATGCTGAAACTACGATATCTTCGGTATCGTTGTTGTTTCCAGCTGAGACATGCATTTTCAGTGATAATCTTCATGATTCTGCTGTTACAAGTGTGCAGAATCACCGAAATCGCTGTTTTCGTGCTATTCAATGCGAGAAACGCGTTTTCTGGTGTTTTCAGCACTCCACAGTGCGTTTGATATGCGGAAACTACGATATCCTCGGTATCGTTGTTGTTTCCAGCTGAGATATGCATTATCAGTGATAATCTTCATGATTCTGCTGTTACAAGTGTGCAGAATCACCGAAATCGCTGTTTTCGCGCTATTCAATGCGAAAAACACGTTTTCTGGTGTTTTCAGCACTCCACAGTGCGTTAGATACGCGGAAACTACGATATCTTCGGTATCGTTGTTGTTTCCAGCTGAGATATGCATTTCCAGTGATAATCTTCATGATTCTGCTGTTACAAGTGTGCAGAATCACCGAAATCGCTGTTTTCGTGCTATTCAATGCGAGAAACGCGTTTTCTGGTGTTTTCAGCACTCCACAGTGCGTTTGATACGCGGAAACTACGATATCTTCGGTATCGTCTTTGTTTCCACCTGAGATATGCATTTTCAGTGATAATCTTCATGATTCTGCTGTTACAAGTGTGCAGAATCACCGAAATCGCTGTTTTCGTGCTTTTGAATGCGAAAAACACGTTTTCTGGTGTTTTCAGCACTCCACAGTGCGTTTGATATGCGGAAACTACGATATCTTCGGTATCGTTGTTGTTTCCAGCTGAGACATGCATTTTCAGTGATAATCTTCATGATTCTGCTGTTACAAGTGTGGAGAATCACCGAAATCGCTGTTTTCGTGCTATTCAATGCGAGAAACGCGTTTTCTGGTGTTTTCAGCATTCCGCAGTGCGTTTGATATGCGGAAACTACGATATCTTCGGTATCGTTGTTGTTTCCAGCTGAGACATGCATTTTCAGTGATAATCTTCATGATTCTGCTGTTACAAGTGTGCAGAATCACCGAAATCGCTGTTTTCGTGCTTTTGAATGCGAAAAACACGTTTTCTGGTGTTTTCAGCACTCCACAGTGCGTTTGATATGCTGAAACTACGATATCTTCGGTATCGTTGGTGTTTCCAGCTGAGACATGCATTTTCAGTGATAATCTTCATGATTCTGCTGTTACAAGTGTGCAGAATCACCGAAATCGCTGTTTTAGTGCTTTTGAATGCGATAAACACGTTTTCTGGTGTTTTCAGCACTCCGCAGTGCGTTTGATATGCGGAAACTACGATATCTTCGGTATCGTTGTTGTTTCCAGCTGAGACATGCATTTTCAGTGATAATCTTCACGATTCTGCTGTTACAAGTGTGCAGAATCACCGAAATCGCTGTTTTCGTGCTTTTGAATGCGAAAAACACGTTTTCTGGTGTTTTCAGCACTCCACAGTGCGTTTGATATGCGGACACTACGATATCTTCGGTATCGTTGTTGTTTCCAGCTGAGACATGCATTTTCAGTGATAATCTTCATGATTCTGCTGTTACAAGTGTGCAGAATCACCGAAATCGCTGTTTTCGTGCTTTTGAATGCGAAAAACAAGTTTTCTGGTGTTTTCAGCACTCCACAGTGCGTTTGATATGCGGAAACTGCCATATCTTCGGTATCGTTGTTGTTTCCAGCAGAGACATGCATTTTCAGTGATCATCTTCATGATTCTGCTGTTACAAGTGTGCAGAATCACCGAAATCGCTGTTTTCGTGCTATTCAATGCGAGAAACGCGTTTTCTGGTGTTTTCAGCACTCCACAGTGCGTTTGATATGCGGAAACTACGATATCTTCGGTATCGTTGTTGTTTCCAGCTGAGACATGCATTTTCAGTGATAATCTTCACGATTCTGCTGTTACAAGTGTGCAGAATCACCGAAATCGCTGTTTTCGTGCTTTTGAATGCGAAAAACACGTTTTCTGGTGTTTTCAGCACTCCACAGTGCGTTTGATATGCTGAAACTACGATATCTTCGGTATCGTTTTTATTTCCACCTGAGAAATGCATTTTCAGTGATAATCTTCATGATTCTGCTGTTACAAGTGTGCAGAATCACCGAAATCGCTGTTTTAGTGCTTTTGAATGCGAAAAACACGTTTTCTGGTGTTTTCAGCACTCCACAGTGCGTTTGATATGCGGAAACTACGATATCTTCGGTATCGTTGTTGTTTCCAGCTGAGACATGCATTTTCAGTGATAATCTTCACGATTCTGCTGTTACAGGTGTGCAGAATCACCGAAATCGCTGTTTTCGTGCTTTTGAATGCGAAAAACACGTTTTCTGGTGTTTTCAGCAGTCCACAGTGCGTTTGATATGCGGAAACTACGATATCTTCGGTATCGTTGTTGTTTCCAGCTGAGACATGCATTTTCAGTGATAATCTTCACGATTCTGCTGTTACAAGTGTGCAGAATCACCGAAATCGCTGTTTTCGTGCTTTTGAAGGCGAAAAACACGTTTTCTAGTGTTTTCAGCACTCCACAGTGGGTTTGATACGCGGAAACTACGATATCTTCGGTATCGTTTTTGTTTCCACCTGAGATATGCATTTTCAGTGATAATCTTCATGTTTCTGCTGTTACAAGTGTGCAGAATCACCGAAATCGCTGTTTTCGTGCTTTTGAATGCGAAAAACACGTTTTCTGGTGTTTTCAACACTCCACAGTGCGTTTGATATGCGGCAACTGCGATATCTTCGGTATCGTTGTTGTTTCCAGCTGAGACATGCATCTTCAGTGATAATCTTCATGATTCTGCTGTTACAAGTGTGCAGAATCACCGAAATCGCTGTTTTCGTGCTATTCAATGCGAGAAACGCGTTTTCTGGTGTTTTCAGCACTCCACAGTGCGTTTGATATGCGGAAACTACGATATCCTCGGTATCGTTGTTGTTTCCAGCTGAGATATGCATTATCAGTGATAATCTTCATGATTCTGCTGTTACAAGTGTGCAGAATCACCGAAATCGCTGTTTTCGCGCTATTCAATGCGAAAAACACGTTTTCTGGTGTTTTCAGCACTCCACAGTGCGTTTGATACGCGGAAACTACGATATCTTCGGTATCGTTGTTGTTTCCAGCTGAGATATGCATTTTCAGTGATAATCTTCATGATTCTGCTGTTACAAGTGTGCAGAATCACCGAAATCGCTGTTTTCGTGCTATTCAATGCGAGAAACGCGTTTTCTGGTGTTTTCAGCACTCCACAGTGCGTTTGATACGCGGAAACTACGATATCTTCGGTATCGTCTTTGTTTCCACCTGAGATATGCATTTTCGGTGATAATCTTCATGATTCTGCTGTTACAAGTGTGCAGAATCACCGAAATCGCTGTTTTCGTGCTTTTGAATGCGAAAAACACGTTTTCTGGTGTTTTCAGCACTCCACAGTGCGTTTGATATGCGGAAACTACGATATCTTCGGTATCGTTGTTGTTTCCAGCTGAGACATGCATTTTCAGTGATAATCTTCATGATTCTGCTGTTACAAGTGTGGAGAATCACCGAAATCGCTGTTTTCGTGCTATTCAATGCGAGAAACGCGTTTTCTGGTGTTTTCAGCATTCCGCAGTGCGTTTGATATGCGGAAACTACGATATCTTCGGTATCGTTGTTGTTTCCAGCTGAGACATGCATTTTCAGTGATAATCTTCATGATTCTGCTGTTACAAGTGTGCAGAATCACCGAAATCGCTGTTTTCGTGCTTTTGAATGCGAAAAACACGTTTTCTGGTGTTTTCAGCACTCCACAGTGCGTTTGATATGCTGAAACTACGATATCTTCGGTATCGTTGTTGTTTCCAGCTGAGACATGCATTTTCAGTGATAATCTTCATGATTCTGCTGTTACAAGTGTGCAGAATCACCGAAATCGCTGTTTTAGTGCTTTTGAATGCGAAAAACACGTTTTCTGGTGTTTTCAGCACTCCGCAGTGCGTTTGATATGCGGAAACTACGATATCTTCGGTATCGTTGTTGTTTCCAGCTGAGACATGCATTTTCAGTGATAATCTTCACGATTCTGCTGTTACAAGTGTGCAGAATCACCGAACTCGCTGTTTTCGTGCTTTTGAATGCGAAAAACACGTTTTCTGGTGTTTTCAGCACTCCACAGTGCGTTTGATATGCGGACACTACGATATCTTCGGTATCGTTGTTGTTTCCAGCTGAGACATGCATTTTCAGTGATAATCTTCATGATTCTGCTGTTACAAGTGTGCAGAATCACCGAAATCGCTGTTTTCGTGCTTTTGAATGCGAAAAACACGTTTTCTGGTGTTTTCAGCACTCCACAGTGCGTTTGATATGCGGAAACTGCCATATCTTCGGTATCGTTGTTGTTTCCAGCAGAGACATGCATTTTCAGTGATAATCTTCATGATTCTGCTGTTACAAGTGTGCAGAATCACCGAAATCGCTGTTTTCGTGCTATTCAATGCGAGAAACGCGTTTTCTGGTGTTTTCAGCACTCCACAGAGCGTTTGATATGCGGAAACTACGATATCTTCGGTATCGTTGTTGTTTCCAGCTGAGACATGCATTTTCAGTGATAATCTTCACGATTCTGCTGTTACAAGTGTGCAGAATCACCGAAATCGCTGTTTTCGTGCTTTTGAATGCGAAAAACACGTTTTCTGGTGTTTTCAGCACTCCACAGTGCGTTTGATATGCTGAAACTACGATATCTTCGGTATCGTTTTTATTTCCACCTGAGAAATGCATTTTCAGTGATAATCTTCATGATTCTGCTGTTACAAGTGTGCAGAATCACCGAAATCGCTGTTTTAGTGCTTTTGAATGCGAAAAACACGTTTTCTGGTGTTTTCAGCACTCCACAGTGCGTTTGATATGCGGAAACTACGATATCTTCGGTATCGTTGTTGTTTCCAGCTGAGACATGCATTTTCAGTGATAATCTTCACGATTCTGCTGTTACAAGTGTGCAGAATCACCGAAATCGCTGTTTTCGTGCTTTTGAATGCGAAAAACACGTTTTCTGGTGTTTTCAGCAGTCCACAGTGCGTTTGATATCCGGAAACTACGATATCTTCGGTATCGTTGTTGTTTCCAGCTGAGACATGCATTTTCAGTGATAATCTTCACGATTCTGCTGTTACAAGTGTGCAGAATCACCGAAATCGCTGTTTTCGTGCTTTTGAAGGCGAAAAACACGTTTTCTAGTGTTTTCAGCACTCCACAGTGGGTTTGATACGCGGAAACTACGATATCTTCGGTATCGTTTTTGTTTCCACCTGAGATATGCATTTTCAGTGATAATCTTCATGTTTCTGCTGTTACAAGTGTGCAGAATCACCGAAATCGCTGATTTAGTGCTTTTGAATGCGAAAAACACGTTTTCTGGTGTTTTCAGCAGTCCACAGTGCGTTTGATATGCGGAAACTACGATATCTTCGGAATCGTTGTTGTTTCCAGCTGAGACATGCATTTTCAGTGATAATCTTCACGATTCTGCTGTTACAAGTGTGCAGAATCACCGAAATCGCTGTTTTCGTGCTTTTGAATGCGAAAAACACGTTTTCTGGTGTTTTCAGCACTCCACAGTGCGTTTGATACGCGGAAACTACGATATCTTCGGTATCGTTGTTGTTTCCAGCTGAGACATGCATTTTCAGTGATAATCTTCACGATTCTGCTGTTACAAGTGTGCAGAATCACCGAAATCGCTGTTTTCGTGCTTTTGAATGCGAAAAACACGTTTTCTGGTGTTTTCAGCACTCCACAGTGCGTTTGATACGCGGAAACTACGATATCTTCGGTATCGTTTTTGTTTCCACCCGAGATATGCATTTTCAGTGATAATCTTTACGATTCTGCTGTTACAAGTGTGCAGAATCACCGAAATCGCTGTTTTCGTGCTTTTGAATGCGAAAAACACGTTTTCTGGTGTTTTCAGCACTCCACAGTGCGTTTGATACGCGGAAACTACGATATCTTCGGTATCGTTTTTGTTTCCACCTGAGATATGCATTTTCAGTGATAATCTTCACGATTCTGCTGTTACAAGTGTGCAGAATCACCGAAATCGCTGTTTTCGTGCTTTTGAATGCGAAAAACACGTTTTCTGGTGTTTTCATCACTCCACAGTGCGTTTGATACGCGGAAACTACAATATCTTCGGTATCGTTTTTGTTTCCACCTGAGATATGCATTTTCAGTGATAATCTTCATGATTCTGCTGTTACAAGTGTGCAGAATCACCGAAATCGCTGTTTTCGTGCTTTTGAATGCGAAAAACACGTTTTCTGGTGTTTTCAACACTCCACAGTGCGTTTGATATGCGGAAACTGCGATATCTTCGGTATCGTTGTTGTTTCCAGCTGAGACATGCATTTTCAGTGATAATCTTCATGATTCTGCTGTTACAAGTGTGCAGAATCACCGAAAACGCTGTTTTCGTGCTATTCAATGCGAGAAACGCGTTTTCTGGTGTTTTCAGCACTCCACAGTGCGTTTGATACGCGGAAACTACGATATCTTCGGTATCGTTTTGGTTTCCACCTGAGATATGCATTTTCAGTGATAATCTTCATGATTCTGCTGTTACAAGTGTGCAGAATCACCGAAATCGCTGTTTTCGTGCTTTTGAATGCGAAAAACACGTTTTCTGGTGTTTTCAACACTCCACAGTGCGTTTGATATGCGGAAACTGCGATATCTTCGGTATCGTTGTTGTTTCCAGCTGAGACATGCATTTTCAGTGATAATCTTCATGATTCTGCTGTTACAAGTGTGCAGAATCACCGAAATAGCTGTTTTAGTGCTTTTGAATGCGAAAAACACGTTTTCTGGTGTTTTCAGCACTCCACAGTGCGTTTGATATGCGGAAACTACGATATCTTCGGTATCGTTGTTGTTTCCAGCTGAGACATGCATTTTCAGTGATAATCTTCACGATTCTGCTGTTACAAGTGTGCAGAATCACCGAAATCGCTGTTTTCGTGCTTTTGAATGCGAAAAACACGTTTTCTGGTGTTTTCAGCAGTCCACAGTGCGTTTGATATGCGGAAACTACGATATCTTCGGTATCGTTGTTGTTTCCAGCTGAGACATGCATTTTCAGTGATAATCTTCACGATTCTGCTGTTACAAGTGTGCAGAATCACCGAAATAGCTGTTTTAGTGCTTTTGAATGCGAAAAACACGTTTTCTGGTGTTTTCAGCACTCCACAGTGCGTTTGATATGCGGAAACTACGATATCTTCGGTATCGTTGTTGTTTCCAGCTGAGACATGCGTTTTCAGTGATAATCTTCACGATTCTGCTGTTACAAGTGTGCAGAATCACCGAAATCGCTGATTTCGTGCTTTTGAATGCGAAAAACACGTTTTCTGGTGTTTTCAGCAGTCCACAGTGCGTTTGATATGCGGAAACTACGATATCTTCGGTATCGTTGTTGTTTCCAGCTGAGACATGGATTTTCAGTGATAATCTTCACGATTCTGCTGTTACAAGTGTGCAGAATCACCGAAATCGCTGTTTTCGTGCTTTTGAATGCGAAAAACACGTTTTCTGGTGTTTTCAGCACTCCACAGTGCGTTTGATACGCGGAAACTACGATATCTTCGGTATCGTTTTTGTTTCCACCTGAGATATGCATTTTCATTGATAATCTTCATGATTCTGCTGTTACAAGTGTGCAGAATCACCGAAATCGCTGTTTTCGTGCTTTTGAATGCGAAAAACACGTTTTCTGGTGTTTTCAACACTCCACAGTGCGTTTGATATGCGGAAACTGCGATATCTTCGGTATCGTTGTTGTTTCCAGCTGAGACATGCATTTTCAGTGATAATCTTCATGATTCTGCTGTTACAAGTGTGCAGAATCACCGAAATCGCTGTTTTAGTGCTTTTGAATGCGAAAAACACGTTTTCTGGTGTTTTCAACACTCCACAGTGCGTTTGATATGCGGAAACTGCGATATCTTCGGTATCGTTGTTGTTTCCAGCTGAGACATGCATTTTCAGTGATAATCTTCATGATTCTGCTGTTACAAGTGTGCAGAATCACCGAAATCGCTGTTTTCGTGCTTTTGAATGCGAAAAACACGTTTTCTGGTGTTTTCAGCAGTCCACAGTGCGTTTGATATGCGGAAACTACGATATCTTCGGTATCGTTGTTGTTTCCAGCTGAGACATGCATTTTCAGTGATAATCTTCACGATTCTGCTGTTACAAGTGTGCAGAATCACCGAAATCGCTGTTTTCGTGCTTTTGAATGCGAAAAACACGTTTTCTGGTGTTTTCAGCACTCCACAGTGCGTTTGATACGCGGAAACTACGATATCTTCGGTATCGTTTTTGTTTCCACCTGAGATATGCATTTTCAGTGATAATCTTCATGATTCTGCTGTTACAAGTGTGCAGAATCACCGAAATCGCTGTTTTCGTGCTTTTGAATGCGAAAAACACGTTTTCTGGTGTTTTCAACACTCCACAGTGCGTTTGATATGCGGAAACTGCGATATCTTCGGTATCGTTGTTGTTTCCAGCTGAGACTTGCATTTTCAGTGATAATCTTCATGATTCTGCTGTTACAAGTGTGCAGAATCACCGAAATCGCTGTTATAGTGCTTTTGAATGCGGAAAACACGTTTTCTGGTGTTTTCAGTAGTCCACAGTGCGTTTGATATGCGGAAACTACGATATCTTCGGTATCGTTGTTGTTTCCAGCTGAGACATGCATTTTCAGTGATAATCTTCACGATTCTGCTGTTACAAGTGTGCAGAATCACCGAAATCGCTGTTTTCGTGCTTTTGAATGCGAAAAACACGTTTTCTGGTGTTTTCAGCACTCCACAGTGCGTTTGATACGCGGAAACACCGTATCTTCGGTATCGTTGTTGTTTCCAGCTGAGACATGCATTTTCAGTGATAATCTTCACGATTCTGCTGTTACAAGTGTGCAGAATCACCGAAATCGCTGTTTTCGTGCTTTTGAATGCGAAAAACACGTTTTCTGGTGTTTTCAGCACTCCACAGTGCGTTTGATACGCGGAAACTACGATATCTTCGGTATCGTTTTTGTTTCCACCTGAGATATGCATTTTCAGTGATAATCTTCACGATTCTGCTGTTACAAGTGTGCAGAATCACCGAAATCGCTGTTTTCGTGCTTTTGAATGCGAAAAACACGTTTTCTGGTGTTTTCAGCACTCCACAGTGCGTTTGATACGCGGAAACTACGATATCTTCGGTATCGTTTTTGTTTCCACCTGAGATATGCATTTTCAGTGATAATCTTCATGATTCTGCTGTTACAAGTGTGCAGAATCACCGAAATCGCTGTTTTCGTGCTATTCAATGTGAGAAACGCGTTTTCTGGTGTTTTCAGCACTCCACAGTGCGTTTGATACGCGGAAACTACGATATCTTCGGTATCGTTTTTGTTTCCACCTGAGTTATGCATTTTCAGTGATAATCTTCATGATTCTGCTGTTACAAGTGTGCAGAATCACCGAAATCGCTGTTTTCGTGCTTTTAAATGCGAAAAACACGTTTTCTGGTGTTTTCAACACTCCACAGTGCGTTTGATATGCGGAAACTGCGATATCTTCGGTATCGTTGTTGTTTCCAGCTGAGACATGCATTTTCAGTGATAATCTTCACGATTCTGCTGTTACAAGTGTGCAGAATCACCGAAATAGCTGTTTTAGTGCTTTTGAATGCGAAAAACACGTTTTCTGGTGTTTTCAGCTCTCCACAGTGCGTTTGATATGCGGAAACTACGATATCTTCGGTATCGTTGTTGTTTCCAGCTGAGACATGCATTTTCAGTGATAATCTTCACGATTCTGCTGTTACAAGTGTGCAGAATCACCGAAATCGCTGTTTTCGTGCTTTTGAATGCGAAAAACACGTTTTCTGGTGTTTTCAGCAGTCCACAGTGCGTTTGATATGCGGAAACTACGATATCTTCGGTATCGTTGTTGTTTCCAGCTGAGACATGCATTTTCAGTGATAATCTTCACGATTCTGCTGTTACAAGTGTGCAGAATCACCGAAATCGCTGTTTTCGTGCTTTTGAATGCGAAAAACACGTTTTCTGGTGTTTTCAGCACTCCACAGTGCGTTTGATACGCGGAAACTACGATATCTTCGGTATCGTTTTTGTTTCCACCTGAGACATGCATTTTCAGTGATAATCTTCACGATTCTGCTGTTACAAGTGTGCAGAATCACCGAAATCGCTGTTTTCGTGCTTTTGAATGCGAAAAACACGTTTTCTGGTGTTTTCAGCAGTCCACAGTGCGTTTGATATGCGGAAACTACGATATCTTCGGTATCGTTGTTGTTTCCAGCTGAGACATGCATTTTCAGTGATAATCTTCACGATTCTGCTGTTACAAGTGTGCAGAATCACCGAAATAGCTGTTTTAGTGCTTTTGAATGCGAAAAACACGTTTTCTGGTGTTTTCAGCACTCCACAGTGCGTTTGATATGCGGAAACTACGATATCTTCGGTATCGTTGTTGTTTCCAGCTGAGACATGCATTTTCAGTGATAATCTTCACGATTCTGCTGTTACAAGTGTGCAGAATCACCGAAATCGCTGTTTTCGTGCTTTTGAATGCGAAAAACACGTTTTCTGGTGTTTTCAGCACTCCACAGTGCGTTTGATACGCGGAAACTACGATATCTTCGGTATCGTTTTTGTTTCCACCTGAGATATGCATTTTCAGTGATAATCTTCATGATTCTGCTGTTACAAGTGTGCAGAATCACCGAAATAGCTGTTTTAGTGCTTTTGAATGCGAAAAACACGTTTTCTGGTGTTTTCAGCACTCCACAGTGCGTTTGATATGCGGAAACTACGATATCTTCGGTATCGTTGTTGTTTCCAGCTGAGACATGCATTTTCAGTGATAATCTTCACGATTCTGCTGTTACAAGTGTGCAGAATCACCGAAATAGCTGTTTTAGTGCTTTTGAATGCGAAAAACACGTTTTCTGGTGTTTTCAGCACTCCACAGTGCGTTTGATATGCGGAAACTACGATATCTTCGGTATCGTTGTTGTTTCCAGCTGAGACATGCATTTTCAGTGATAATCTTCACGATTCTGCTGTTACAAGTGTGCAGAATCACCGAAATCGCTGTTTTCGTGCTTTTGAATGCGAAAAACACGTTTTCTGGTGTTTTCACCACTCCACAGTGCGTTTGATACGCGGAAACTACGATATCTTCGGTATCGTTTTTGTTTCCACCTGAGATATGCATTTTCAGTGATAATCTTCATGATTCTGCTGTTACAAGTGTGCAGAATCACCGAAATCGCTGTTTTAGTGCTTTTGAATGCGAAAAACACGTTTTCTGGTGTTTTCAACACTCCACAGTGCGTTTGTTATGCGGAAACTGCGATATCTTCGGTATCGTTGTTGTTTCCAGCTGAGACATGCATTTTCAGTGATAATCTTCATGATTCTGCTGTTACAAGTGTGCAGAATCACCGAAATCGCTGTTTTAGTGCTTTTGAATGCGAAAAACACGTTTTCTGGTGTTTTCAACACTCCACAGTGCGTTTGATATGCGGAAACTGCGATATCTTCGGTATCGTTGTTGTTTCCAGCTGAGACATGCATTTTCAGTGATAATCTTCACGATTCTGCTGTTACAAGTGTGCAGAATCACCGAAATCGCTGTTTTCGTGCTTTTGAATGCGAAAAACACGTTTTCTGGTGTTTTCAGCACTCCACAGTGCGTTTGATACGCGGAAACTACGATATCTTCGGTATCGTTTTTGTTTCCACCTGAGATATGCATTTTCAGTGATAATCTTCATGATTCTGCTGTTACAAGTGTGCAGAATCACCGAAATCGCTGTTTTCGTGCTTTTGAATGCGAAAAACACGTTTTCTGGTGTTTTCAACACTCCACAGTGCGTTTGATATGCGGAAACTGCGATATCTTCGGTATCGTTGTTGTTTCCAGCTGAGACATGCATTTTCAGTGATAATCTTCACGATTCTGCTGTTACAAGTGTGCAGAATCACCGAAATCGCTGTTTTCGTGCTTTTGAATGCGAAAAACACGTTTTCTGGTGTTTTCAGCACTCCACAGTGCGTTTGATACGCGGAAACTACGATATCTTCGGTATCGTTTTTGTTTCCACCTGAGATATGCATTTTCAGTGATAATCTTCATGATTCTGCTGTTACAAGTGTGCAGAATCACCGAAATCGCTGTTTTCGTGCTTTTGAATGCGAAAAACACGTTTTCTGGTGTTTTCAGCAGTCCACAGTGCGTTTGATATGCGGAAACTACGATATCTTCGGTATCGTTGTTGTTTCCAGCTAAGACATGCATTTTCAGTGATAATCTTCACGATTCTGCTGTTACAAGTGTGCAGAATCACCGAAATCGCTGTTTTCGTGCTTTTGAATGCGAAAAACACGTTTTCTGGTGTTTTCAGCACTCCACAGTGCGTTTGATATGCGGAAACTGCGATATCTTCGGTATCGTTTTTGTTTCCACCTGAGATATGCATTTTCAGTGATAATCTTTACGATTCTGCTGTTACAAGTGTGCAGAATCACCGAAATCGCTGTTTTCGTGCTTTTGAATGCGAAAAACACGTTTTCTGGTGTTTTCAGCACTCCACAGTGCGTTTGATATGCGGAAACTACGATATCTTCGGTATCGTTGTTGTTTCCAGCTGAGACATGCATTTTCAGTGATAATCTTCACGATTCTGCTGTTACAAGTGTGCAGAATCACCGAAATCGCTGTTTTCGTGCTTTTGAATGCGAAAAACACGTTTTCTGGTGTTTTCAGCACTCCACAGTGCGTTTGATATGCGGAAACTACGATATCTTCGGTATCGTTGTTGTTTCCAGCTGAGACATGCATTTTCAGTGATAATCTTCACGATTCTGCTGTTACAAGTGTGCAGAATCACCGAAATCGCTGTTTTCGTGCTTTTGAATGCGAAAAACACGTTTTCTGGTGTTTTCAGCACTCCACAGTGCGTTTGATACGCGGAAACTACGATATCTTCGGTATCGTTTTTGTTTCCACCTGAGATATGCATTTTCAGTGATAATCTTCATGATTCTGCTGTTACAAGTGTGCAGAATCACCGAAATCGCTGTTTTAGTGCTTTTGAATGCGAAAAACACGTTTTCTGGTGTTTTCAACACTCCACAGTGCGATTGATATGCGGAAACTGCGATATCTTCGGTATCGTTGTTGTTTCCAGCTGAGACATACATTTTCAGTGATAATCTTCATGATTCTGCTGTTACTAGTGTGCAGAATCACCGAAATCGCTGTTTTCGTGCTTTTGAATGCGAAAAACACGTTTTCTGGTGTTTTCAGCAGTCCACAGTGCGTTTGATATGCGGAAACTACGATATCTTCGGTATCGTTGTTGTTTCCAGCTGAGACATGCATTTTCAGTGATAATCTTCACGATTCTGCTGTTACAAGTGTGCAGAATCACTGAAATCGCTGTTTTCGTGCTTTTGAATGCGAAAAACACGTTTTCTGGTGTTTTCAGCACTCCACAGTGCGTTTGATACGCGGAAACTACGATATCTTCGGTATCGTTTTTGTTTCCACCTGAGATATGCATTTTCAGTGATAATCTTCATGATTCTGCTGTTACAAGTGTGCAGAATCACCGAAATCGCTGTTTTCGTGCTTTTGAATGCGAAAAACACGTTTTCTGGTGTTTTCAACACTCCACAGTGCGTTTGATATGCGGAAACTGCGATATCTTCGGTATCGTTGTTGTTTCCAGCTGAGACATGCATTTTCAGTGATAATCTTCACGATTCTGCTGTTACAAGTGTGCAGAATCACCGAAATCGCTGTTTTCGTGCTTTTGAATGCGAAAAACACGTTTTCTGGTGTTTTCAGCACTCCACAGTGCGTTTGATACGCGGAAACTACGATATCTTCGGTATCGTTTTTGTTTCCACCTGAGATATGCATTTTCAGTGATAATCTTCATGATTCTGCTGTTACAAGTGTGCAGAATCACCGAAATCGCTGTTTTCGTGCTTTTGAATGCGAAAAACACGTTTTCTGGTGTTTTCAGCAGTCCACAGTGCGTTTGATATGCGGAAACTACGATATCTTCGGTATCGTTGTTGTTTCCAGCTAAGACATGCATTTTCAGTGATAATCTTCACGATTCTGCTGTTACAAGTGTGCAGAATCACCGAAATCGCTGTTTTCGTGCTTTTGAATGCGAAAAACACGTTTTCTGGTGTTTTCAGCACTCCACAGTGCGTTTGATATGCGGAAACTGCGATATCTTCGGTATCGTTGTTGTTTCCAGCTGAGACATGCATTTTCAGTGATAATCTTCACGATTCTGCTGTTACAAGTGTGCAGTATCACCGAAATCGCTGTTTTAGTGCTTTTGAATGCGAAAAACACGTTTTCTGGTGTTTTCAACACTCCACAGTGCGTTTGATATGCGGAAACTGCGATATCTTCGGTATCGTTGTTGTTTCCAGCTGAGACATACATTTTCAGTGATAATCTTCATGATTCTGCTGTTACAAGTGTGCAGAATCACCGAAATCGCTGTTTTCGTGCTTTTGAATGCGAAAAACACGTTTTCTGGTGTTTTCAGCAGTCCACAGTGCGTTTGATATGCGGAAACTACGATATCTTCGGTATCGTTGTTGTTTCCAGCTGAGACATGCATTTTCAGTGATAATCTTCACGATTCTGCTGTTACAAGTGTGCAGAATCACCGAAATCGCTGTTTTCGTGCTTTTGAATGCGAAAAACACGTTTTCTGGTGTTTTCAGCACTCCACAGTGTGTTTGATACGCGGAAACTACGATATCTTCGGTATCGTTTTTGTTTCCACCTGAGATATGCATTTTCAGTGATAATCTTCATGATTCTGCTGTTACAAGTGTGCAGAATCACCGAAATCGGTGTTTTCGTGCTTTTGAATGCGAAAAACACGTTTTCTGGTGTTTTCAACACTCCACAGTGCGTTTGATATGCGGAAACTGCGACATCTTCGGTATCGTTGTTGTTTCCAGCTGAGACATGCATTTTCAGTGATAATCTTCATGATTCTGCTGTTACAAGTGTGCAGAATCACCGAAATCGCTGTTTTCGTGCTTTCGAATGCGAAAAACACGTTTTCTGGTGTTTTCAACACTCCACAGTGCGTTTGATATGCGGAAACTACGATATCTTCGGTATCGTTGTTGTTTCCAGCTGAGACATGCATTTTCAGTGATAATCTTCATGATTCTGCTGTTACAAGTGTGCAGAATCACCGTAATCGCTGTTTTAGTGCTTTTGAATGCGAAAAACACGTTTTCTGGTGTTTTCAGCACACCACAGTGCGTTTGATATGCGGAAACTACGATATCTTCGGTATCGTTGTTGTTTCCAGCTGAGATATGCATTTTCAGTGATAATCTTCATGATTCTGCTGTTACAAGTGTGCAGAATCACCGAAATCGCTGTTTTTGTGCTTTTGAATGCGAAAAACACGTTTTCTGGTGTTTTCAACACTCCACAGTGCGTTTGATATGCGGAAACTGCGACATCTTCGGTATCGTTGTTGTTTCCAGCTGAGACATGCATTTTCAGTGATAATCTTCATGATTCTGCTGTTACAAGTGTGCAGAATCACCGTAATCGCTGTTTTCGTGCTATTCAATGGGAGAAACGCGTTTTCTGCTGTTTTCAGCACTCCACAGTGCGTTTGATATGCGGAAACTACGATATCTTCGGTATCGTTGTTGTTTCCAGCTGAGACATGCATTTTCAGTGATAATCTTCATGATTCTGCTGTTACAAGTGTGCAGAATCACCGAAATCGCTGTTTTAGTGCTTTTGAATGCGAAAAACACGTTTTCTGGTGTTTTCAGCACTCCACAGTGCGTTTGATATGCGGAAACTGCGATATCTTCGGTATCGTTGTTGTTTCCAGCTGAGACATGCATTTTCAGTGATAATCTTCACGATTCTGCTGTTACAAGTGTGCAGAATCACCGAAATAGCTGTTTTAGTGCTTTTGAATGCGAAAAACACGTTTTCTGGTGTTTTCAGCACTCCACAGTGCGTTTGATATGCGGAAACTACGATATCTTCGGTATCGTTGTTGTTTCCAGCTGAGACATGCATTTTCAGTGATAATCTTCACGATTCTGCTGTTACAAGTGTGCAGAACCACCGAAATCGCTGTTTTCGTGCTTTTGAATGCGAAAAACACGTTTTCTGGTGTTTTCAGCAGTCCACAGTGCGTTTGATATGCGGAAACTACGATATCTTCGGTATCGTGGTTGTTTCCAGCTGAAACATGCATTTTCAGTGATAATCTTCACGATTCTGCTGTTACAAGTGTGCAGAATCACCGAAATAGCTGTTTTAGTGCTTTTGAATGCGAAAAACCCGTTTTCTGGTGTTTTCAGCACTCCACAGTGCGTTTGATATGCGGAAACTACGATATCTTCGGTATCGTTGTTGTTTCCAGCTGAGACATGCATTTTCAGTGATAATCTTCACGATTCTGCTGTTACAAGTGTGCAGAATCACCGAAATCGCTGATTTCGTGCTTTTGAATGCGAAAAACACGTTTTCTGGTGTTTTCAGCAGTCCACAGTGCGTTTGATATGCGGAAACTACGATATCTTCGGTATCGTTGTTGTTTCCAGCTGAGACATGGATTTTCAGTGATAATCTTCACGATTCTGCTGTTACAAGTGTGCAGAATCACCGAAATCGCTGTTTTCGTGCTTTTGAATGCGAAAAACACGTTTTCTGGTGTTTTCAGCACTCCACAGTGCGTTTGATATGCGGAAACTGCGATATCTTCGGTATCGTTGTTGTTTCCAGCTGAGACATGCATTTTCAGTGATAATCTTCACGATTCTGCTGTTACAAGTGTGCAGTATCACCGAAATCGCTGTTTTAGTGCTTTTGAATGCGAAAAACACGTTTTCTGGTGTTTTCAACACTCCACAGTGCGTTTGATATGCGGAAACTGCGATATCTTCGGTATCGTTGTTGTTTCCAGCTGAGACATACATTTTCAGTGATAATCTTCATGATTCTGCTGTTACAAGTGTGCAGAATCACCGAAATCGCTGTTTTCGTGCTTTTGAATGCGAAAAACACGTTTTCTGGTGTTTTCAGCAGTCCACAGTGCGTTTGATATGCGGAAACTACGATATCTTCGGTATCGTTGTTGTTTCCAGCTGAGACATGCATTTTCAGTGATAATCTTCACGATTCTGCTGTTACAAGTGTGCAGAATCACCGAAATCGCTGTTTTCGTGCTTTTGAATGCGAAAAACACGTTTTCTGGTGTTTTCAGCACTCCACAGTGTGTTTGATACGCGGAAACTACGATATCTTCGGTATCGTTTTTGTTTCCACCTGAGATATGCATTTTCAGTGATAATCTTCATGATTCTGCTGTTACAAGTGTGCAGAATCACCGAAATCGGTGTTTTCGTGCTTTTGAATGCGAAAAACACGTTTTCTGGTGTTTTCAACACTCCACAGTGCGTTTGATATGCGGAAACTGCGACATCTTCGGTATCGTTGTTGTTTCCAGCTGAGACATGCATTTTCAGTGATAATCTTCATGATTCTGCTGTTACAAGTGTGCAGAATCACCGAAATCGCTGTTTTCGTGCTTTCGAATGCGAAAAACACGTTTTCTGGTGTTTTCAACACTCCACAGTGCGTTTGATATGCGGAAACTACGATATCTTCGGTATCGTTGTTGTTTCCAGCTGAGACATGCATTTTCAGTGATAATCTTCATGATTCTGCTGTTACAAGTGTGCAGAATCACCGTAATCGCTGTTTTAGTGCTTTTGAATGCGAAAAACACGTTTTCTGGTGTTTTCAGCACACCACAGTGCGTTTGATATGCGGAAACTACGATATCTTCGGTATCGTTGTTGTTTCCAGCTGAGATATGCATTTTCAGTGATAATCTTCATGATTCTGCTGTTACAAGTGTGCAGAATCACCGAAATCGCTGTTTTTGTGCTTTTGAATGCGAAAAACACGTTTTCTGGTGTTTTCAACACTCCACAGTGCGTTTGATATGCGGAAACTGCGACATCTTCGGTATCGTTGTTGTTTCCAGCTGAGACATGCATTTTCAGTGATAATCTTCATGATTCTGCTGTTACAAGTGTGCAGAATCACCGTAATCGCTGTTTTCGTGCTATTCAATGGGAGAAACGCGTTTTCTGGTGTTTTCAGCACTCCACAGTGCGTTTGATATGCGGAAACTACGATATCTTCGGTATCGTTGTTGTTTCCAGCTGAGACATGCATTTTCAGTGATAATCTTCATGATTCTGCTGTTACAAGTGTGCAGAATCACCGAAATCGCTGTTTTAGTGCTTTTGAATGCGAAAAACACGTTTTCTGGTGTTTTCAGCACTCCACAGTGCGTTTGATATGCGGAAACTGCGATATCTTCGGTATCGTTGTTGTTTCCAGCTGAGACATGCATTTTCAGTGATAATCTTCACGATTCTGCTGTTACAAGTGTGCAGAATCACCGAAATAGCTGTTTTAGTGCTTTTGAATGCGAAAAACACGTTTTCTGGTGTTTTCAGCACTCCACAGTGCGTTTGATATGCGGAAACTACGATATCTTCGGTATCGTTGTTGTTTCCAGCTGAGACATGCATTTTCAGTGATAATCTTCACGATTCTGCTGTTACAAGTGTGCAGAACCACCGAAATCGCTGTTTTCGTGCTTTTGAATGCGAAAAACACGTTTTCTGGTGTTTTCAGCAGTCCACAGTGCGTTTGATATGCGGAAACTACGATATCTTCGGTATCGTGGTTGTTTCCAGCTGAAACATGCATTTTCAGTGATAATCTTCACGATTCTGCTGTTACAAGTGTGCAGAATCACCGAAATAGCTGTTTTAGTGCTTTTGAATGCGAAAAACACGTTTTCTGGTGTTTTCAGCACTCCACAGTGCGTTTGATATGCGGAAACTACGATATCTTCGGTATCGTTGTTGTTTCCAGCTGAGACATGCATTTTCAGTGATAATCTTCACGATTCTGCTGTTACAAGTGTGCAGAATCACCGAAATCGCTGATTTCGTGCTTTTGAATGCGAAAAACACGTTTTCTGGTGTTTTCAGCAGTCCACAGTGCGTTTGATATGCGGAAACTACGATATCTTCGGTATCGTTGTTGTTTCCAGCTGAGACATGGATTTTCAGTGATAATCTTCACGATTCTGCTGTTACAAGTGTGCAGAATCACCGAAATCGCTGTTTTCGTGCTTTTGAATGCGAAAAACACGTTTTCTGGTGTTTTCAGCACTCCACAGTGCGTTTGATACGCGGAAACTACGATATCTTCGGTATCGTTTTTGTTTCCACCTGAGATATGCATTTTCATTGATAATCTTCATGATTCTGCTGTTACAAGTGTGCAGAATCACCGAAATCGCTGTTTTCGTGCTTTTGAATGCGAAAAACACGTTTTCTGGTGTTTTCAACACTCCACAGTGCGTTTGATATGCGGAAACTGCGATATCTTCGGTATCGTTGTTGTTTCCAGCTGAGACATGCATTTTCAGTGATAATCTTCATGATTCTGCTGTTACAAGTGTGCAGAATCACCGAAATCGCTGTTTTAGTGCTTTTGAATGCGAAAAACACGTTTTCTGGTGTTTTCAACACTCCACAGTGCGTTTGATATGCGGAAACTGCGATATCTTCGGTATCGTTGTTGTTTCCAGCTGAGACATGCATTTTCAGTGATAATCTTCATGATTCTGCTGTTACAAGTGTGCAGAATCACCGAAATCGCTGTTTTCGTGCTTTTGAATGCGAAAAACACGTTTTCTAGTGTTTTCAGCAGTCCACAGTGCGTTTGATATGCGGAAACTACGATATCTTCGGTATCGTTGTTGTTTCCAGCTGAGACATGCATTTTCAGTGATAATCTTCACGATTCTGCTGTTACAAGTGTGCAGAATCACCGAAATCGCTGTTTTCGTGCTTTTGAATGCGAAAAACACGTTTTCTGGTGTTTTCAGCACTCCACAGTGCGTTTGATACGCGGAAACTACGATATCTTCGGTATCGTTTTTGTTTCCACCTGAGATATGCATTTTCAGTGATAATCTTCATGATTCTGCTGTTACAAGTGTGCAGAATCACCGAAATCGCTGTTTTCGTGCTTTTGAATGCGAAAAACACGTTTTCTGGTGTTTTCAACACTCCACAGTGCGTTTGATATGCGGAAACTGCGATATCTTCGGTATCGTTGTTGTTTCCAGCTGAGACATGCATTTTCAGTGATAATCTTCATGATTCTGCTGTTACAAGTGTGCAGAATCACCGAAATCGCTGTTTTAGTGCTTTTGAATGCGAAAAACACGTTTTCTGGTGTTTTCAACACTCCACAGTGCGTTTGATATGCGGAAACTGCGATATCTTCGGTATCGTTGTTGTTTCCAGCTGAGACATGCATTTTCAGTGATAATCTTCATGATTCTGCTGTTACAAGTGTGCAGAATCACCGAAATCGCTGTTTTCGTGCTTTTGAATGCGAAAAACACGTTTTCTAGTGTTTTCAGCAGTCCACAGTGCGTTTGATATGCGGAAACTACGATATCTTCGGTATCGTTGTTGTTTCCAGCTGAGACATGCATTTTCAGTGATAATCTTCACGATTCTGCTGTTACAAGTGTGCAGAATCACCGAAATCGCTGTTTTCGTGCTTTTGAATGCGAAAAACACGTTTTCTGGTGTTTTCAGCACTCCACAGTGCGTTTGATACGCGGAAACTACGATATCTTCGGTATCGTTTTTGTTTCCACCTGAGATATGCATTTTCAGTGATAATCTTCATGATTCTGCTGTTACAAGTGTGCAGAATCACCGAAATCGCTGTTTTCGTGCTTTTGAATGCGAAAAACACGTTTTCTGGTGTTTTCAACACTCCACAGTGCGTTTGATATGCGGAAACTGCGATATCTTCGGTATCGTTGTTGTTTCCAGCTGAGACATGCATTTTCAGTGATAATCTTCATGATTCTGCTGTTACAAGTGTGCAGAATCACCGAAATCGCTGTTATAGTGCTTTTGAATGCGGAAAACACGTTTTCTGGTGTTTTCAGTAGTCCACAGTGCGTTTGATATGCGGAAACTACGATATCTTCGGTATCGTTGTTGTTTCCAGCTGAGACATGCATTTTCAGTGATAATCTTCACGATTCTGCTGTTACAAGTGTGCAGAATCACCGAAATCGCTGTTTTCGTGCTTTTGAATGCGAAAAACACGTTTTCTGGTGTTTTGAACACTCCACAGTGCGTTTGATATGCGGAAACTGCGATATCTTCGGTATCGTTGTTGTTTCCAGCTGAGACATGCATTTTCAGTGATAATCTTCACGATTCTGCTGTTACAAGTGTGCAGAATCACCGAGATAGCTGTTTTAGTGCTTTTGAATGCGAAAAACACGTTTTCTGGTGTTTTCAGCACTCCACAGTGCGTTTGATATGCGGAAACTACGATATCTTCGGTATCGTTGTTGTTTCCAGCTGAGACATGCATTTTCAGTGATAATCTTCACGATTCTGCTGTTACAAGTGTGCAGAATCACCGAAATCGCTGTTTTCGTGCTTTTGAATGCGAAAAACACGTTTTCTGGTGTTTTCAGCAGTCCACAGTGCGTTTGATATGCGGAAACTACGATATCTTCGGTATCGTTGTTGTTTCCAGCTGAGACATGCATTTTCAGTGATAATCTTCACGATTCTGCTGTTACAAGTGTGCAGAATCACCGAAATAGCTGTTTTAGTGCTTTTGAATGCGAAAAACACGTTTTCTGGTGTTTTCAGCACTCCACAGTGCGTTTGATATGCGGAAACTACGATATCTTCGGTATCGTTGTTGTTTCCAGCTGAGGCATGCATTTTCAGTGATAATCTTCACGATTCTGCTGTTACAAGTGTGCAGAATCACCGAAATCGCTGTTTTCGTGCTTTTGAATGCGAAAAACACGTTTTCTGGTGTTTTCAGCAGTCCACAGTGCGTTTGATATTGCGGAAACTACGATATCTTCGGTATCGTTGTTGTTTCCAGCTGAGACATGCATTTTCAGTGATAATCTTCACGATTCTGCTGTTACAAGTGTGCAGAATCACCGAAATCGCTGTTTTCGTGCTTTTGAATGCGAAAAACACGTTTTCTGGTGTTTTCAGCACTCCACAGTGCGTTTGATACGCGGAAACTACGATATCTTCGGTATCGTTTTTGTTTCCACCTGAGACATGCATTTTCAGTGATAATCTTCACGATTCTGCTGTTACAAGTGTGCAGAATCACCGAAATCGCTGTTTTCGTGCTTTTGAATGCGAAAAACACGTTTTCTGGTGTTTTCAGCAGTCCACAGTGCGTTTGATATGCGGAAACTACGATATCTTCGGTATCGTTGTTGTTTCCAGCTGAGACATGCATTTTCAGTGATAATCTTCACGATTCTGCTGTTACAAGTGTGCAGAATCACCGAAATAGCTGTTTTAGTGCTTTTGAATGCGAAAAACACGTTTTCTGGTGTTTTCAGCACTCCACAGTGCGTTTGATATGCGGAAACTACGATATCTTCGGTATCGTTGTTGTTTCCAGCTGAGACATGCATTTTCAGTGATAATCTTCACGATTCTGCTGTTACAAGTGTGCAGAATCACCGAAATCGCTGTTTTCGTGCTTTTGAATGCGAAAAACACGTTTTCTGGTGTTTTCAGCACTCCACAGTGCGTTTGATACGCGGAAACTACGATATCTTCGGTATCGTTTTTGTTTCCACCTGAGATATGCATTTTCAGTGATAATCTTCATGATTCTGCTGTTACAAGTGTGCAGAATCACCGAAATAGCTGTTTTAGTGCTTTTGAATGCGAAAAACACGTTTTCTGGTGTTTTCAGCACTCCACAGTGCGTTTGATATGCGGAAACTACGATATCTTCGGTATCGTTGTTGTTTCCAGCTGAGACATGCATTTTCAGTGATAATCTTCACGATTCTGCTGTTACAAGTGTGCAGAATCACCGAAATAGCTGTTTTAGTGCTTTTGAATGCGAAAAACACGTTTTCTGGTGTTTTCAGCACTCCACAGTGCGTTTGATATGCGGAAACTACGATATCTTCGGTATCGTTGTTGTTTCCAGCTGAGACATGCATTTTCAGTGATAATCTTCACGATTCTGCTGTTACAAGTGTGCAGAATCACCGAAATCGCTGTTTTCGTGCTTTTGAATGCGAAAAACACGTTTTCTGGTGTTTTCAGCACTCCACAGTGCGTTTGATACGCGAAAACTACGATATCTTCGGTATCGTTTTTGTTTCCACCTGAGATATGCATTTTCAGTGATAATCTTCATGATTCTGCTGTTACAAGTGTGCAGAATCACCGAAATCGCTGCTTTAGTGCTTTTGAATGCGAAAAACACGTTTTCTGGTGTTTTCAACACTCCACAGTGCGTTTGATATGCGGAAACTGCGATATCTTCGGTATCGTTGTTGTTTCCAGCTGAGACATGCATTTTCAGTGATAATCTTCATGATTCTGCTGTTACAAGTGTGCAGAATCACCGAAATCGCTGTTTTAGTGCTTTTGAATGCGAAAAACACGTTTTCTGGTGTTTTCAACACTCCACAGTGCGTTTGATATGCGGAAACTGCGATATCTTCGGTATCGTTGTTGTTTCCAGCTGAGACATACATTTTCAGTGATAATCTTCATGATTCTGCTGTTACAAGTGTGCAGAATCACCGAAATCGCTGTTTTCGTGCTTTTGAATGCGAAAAACACGTTTTCTGGTGTTTTCAGCAGTCCACAGTGCGTTTGATATGCGGAAACTACGATATCTTCGGTATCGTTGTTGTTTCCAGCTGAGACATGCATTTTCAGTGATAATCTTCACGATTCTGCTGTTACAAGTGTGCAGAATCACCGAAATCGCTGTTTTCGTGCTTTTGAATGCGAAAAACACGTTTTCTGGTGTTTTCACCACTCCACAGTGCGTTGGATATGCAGAACCGGAGATATTTTGGTTTTCGTCGGGTTTCAAGCGGAAATATGCATTTACTACGATAAGCTTGGTGAGACATCTGTCCGAAGTATGCAGAAACATCGAGAGCGCTCTTTTCGAGCTATTTAATGCGAGAAACTCGTTTTCTGGGGTTTTCACCACTCCACAGTTCGTTGGATATGCAGAACCGGAGATATCTTGGTTTTCGTGGGGTTTCAAGCTGAGATATGCATTTTCTGCGATAATCTTGGTGAGACTTCTGTCCGAAGTATGCAGAATCATCGAGATCGCTCGTTTGGACCTATGTAATGCGAGAAACACGTTATCTGGTGTTTTCACAACTCCACAGTGCGTTTGATATGCAGAACCAGCGATATCTTGGTTTTCGTGGGGTTTCAAGCTCAGATATGCATTTTCTGCGATAATCTTGGTGAGACCTCTGTCCGAAGTATGCAGAAACATCGAGATCGCTCTTTTCGACCTATTTAATGCGAGAAACACGTTATCTGGTGTTTTCACCACTCCAAGGTGCGTTTGATATGCAGAACCAGCGATATCTGGGTTTTCGTGGGGTTTCAAGCTGAGATATGCATTTTTTACGATAATATTGATGAGACTTCTGTCCGAAGTATGCTTAATCATCGAGATCGCTCGTTTCGACCTATTTAATGCGAGAACATCGTTATCTGGTGTTTTCACCACTCCACAGTGCGTTTGATATGCAGAACCAGCGATATCTTGGTTTTCGTGGGGATTCAAGCTGAGATATGCAAGTTCTGGTATAATCTTGGTGAGACTTCCGTCCGAAGTATGCTTAATAATCGAGATCGCTCGTTGGGAGCTATTTAATGCGAGAAACACGTTATCTGGTGTTTTCACCATTCCACAGTGCGTATGATATGCAGAACCGACGATATCTTGGTTTTCGTGGGGTTTCAATCTCAGATATGCATTTTCTGCGATAATCTTGGTGAGACTTCTGTCCGAAGTATGCAGAGTCATCGAGATCGTACTTTTCGAGCTATTTAATGCGAGAAACACGTTATCTGGTGTTTTCACCACTCCACAGTGCGTTTGATATGCAGAACCAGCGATATCTGGGTTTTCGTGGGGTTTCAAGCTGAGATATGCATTTTCTACGATAATCTTGGTCAAACATCTGTCCGAAGTATGCAGAAACATCAAGAGCGCTCTTTTCGAGCTATTTAATGCGAGAAACACGTTTTCTGGTGTTTTCAGCACTCCACAGTGCGTTTGATATGCAGAACCAGCGATATCTGGGTTTTCGTGGGGTTTCAAGCTGAGATATGCATTTTCTGCGATAATCTTGGAGAGACCTCTGTCCGAAGAATGCAGAAACATCGAGATCGCTCTTTTCGCCCTATTTAATGCGAGGAACACGTTATCTGGTGTTTTCACCACTCCACAGTGCGTTTGATATGCAGAATCAGCGATATCTTGGTTTTCGAGGGGTTTCAATCTCAGATATGCATTTTCTGCGATAATCTTGGTGAGACTTCTGTCCGAAGTACGCAGAGTCATCGAGATCGTACTTTTCGAGCTATTTAATGCGAGAAACACGTTATCTGTTGTTTTCAGCACTCCACAGTGCGTTTGATATTCAGAACCAGCGATATCTGGGTTTTCGTGGGGTTTCAAGCTGAGATATGCATTTTCTACGATAATCTTGGTGAAACATCTGTCCGAAGTATGCAGAAACATCAAGAGCGCTCTTTTCGAGCTATTTAATGCGAGAAACACGTTTTCTGGTGTTTTCACCACTCCACAGTGCGTTTGATATGCAGAACCAGCGATATCTGGGTTTTCGTGGGTGTTCAAGCTGAGATATGCATTTTTTACGAATATCTTGGTGAGACTTCTGTCCGAAATATGCTTAATCATCGAGATCGCTCTATTCGAGCTATTTAATGCGAGAAACACGTTATCTGGTGTTTTCAGCACTCCACAGTGCGTTTGATATGCAGAACCGGCGATATCTTGGTTTTTGTGGGGTTTCAAGCTGAGATATGCATTTTTTACGAATATCTTGGTGAGACTTCTGTCCGAAATATGCTTAATCATCGTGATCGCTCTATTCGAGCTATTTAATGCGAGAAACACGTTATCTGGTGTTTTCAGCACTCCACAGTGCGTTTGACATGCAGAACCGGCGATATCTTGGTTTTTGTGGGGTTTCAAGCTGAGATATGCATTTTTTACGAATATCTTGGTGAGACTTCCGTCCGAAATATGCTTAATCATCGAGATCGCTCTATTCGAGCTATTTAATGCGAGAAACACGTTATCTGGTGTTTTCAGCACTCCACAGTGCGTTTGATATGCAGAACCAGCGATATCTTGGTTTTCGTGGGGTTTCAAGCTCAGATATGCATTTTCTGCGATAATATTGGTGAGACTTCAGTCAGAAGTATGCAGAATCATCTAGATCGCTCGTTTCGAGCTATTTAATGCGAAAAAACAAGTTTTCTGGTGTTTTCAGCACTCCACAGTGCGTTGGATATGCAGAACCGGAGATATTTTGGTTTTCGTCGGGTTTCAAGCGGAGATATGCATTTACTACGATAAGCTTGGTGAGACATCTGTCCGAAGTATGCAGAAACATCGAGAGCGCTCTTTTCGAGCTATTTAATGCGAGAAACTCGTTTTCTGGGGTTTTCACCACTCCACAGTTCGTTGGATATGCAGAACCGGAGATATCTTGGTTTTCGTGGGGTTTCAAGCTGAGATATGCATTTTCTGCGATAATATTGGTGAGACTTCAGTCAGAAGTATGCAGAATCATCTAGATCGCTCGTTTCGAGCTATTTAATGCGAAAAAACAAGTTTTCTGGTGTTTTCACCACTCCACAGTGCGTTTGATATGCGGAAACTACGATATCTTCGGTATCGTTGTTGTTTCCAGCTGAGACATGCATTTTCAGTGATAATCTTCACGATTCTGCTGTTACAAGTGTGCAGAATCACCGAAATCGCTGTTTTCGTGCTTTTGAATGCGAAAAACACGTTTTCTGGTGTTTTCAGCACTCCACAGTGCGTTTGATACGCGGAAACTACGATATCTTCGGTATCGTTGTTGTTTCCAGCTGAGACATGCATTTTCAGTGATAATCTTCACGATTCTGCTGTTACAAGTGTGCAGAATCACCGAAATCGCTGTTTTCGTGCTTTTGAATGCGAAAAACACGTTTTCTGGTGTTTTCAGCACTCCACAGTGCGTTTGATATGCGGAAACTACGATATCTTCGGTATCGTTGTTGTTTCCAGCTGAGACATGCATTTTCAGTGATAATCTTCACGATTCTGCTGTTACAAGTGTGCAGAATCACCGAAATCGCTGTTTTCGTGCTTTTGAATGCGAAAAACACGTTTTCTGGTGTTTTCAGCAGTCCACAGTGCGTTTGATATGCGGAAACTACGATATCTTCGGTATCGTTGTTGTTTCCAGCTGAGACATGCATTTTCAGTGATAATCTTCACGATTCTGCTGTTACAAGTGTGCAGAATCACCGAAATAGCTGTTTTAGTGCTTTTGAATGCGAAAAACACGTTTTCTGGTGTTTTCAGCACTCCACAGTGCGTTTGATATGCGGAAACTACGATATCTTCGGTATCGTTGTTGTTTCCAGCTGAGACATGCATTTTCAGTGATAATCTTCACGATTCTGCTGTTACAAGTGTGCAGAATCACCGAAATCGCTGTTTTCGTGCTTTTGAATGCGAAAAACACGTTTTCTGGTGTTTTCAGCAGTCCACAGTGCGTTTGATATGCGGAAACTACGATATCTTCGGTATCGTTGTTGTTTCCAGCTGAGACATGCATTTTCAGTGATAATCTTCACGATTCTGCTGTTACAAGTGTGCAGAATCACCGAAATCGCTGTTTTCGTGCTTTTGAATGCGAAAAACACGTTTTCAGGTGTTTTCAGCACTCCACAGTGCGTTTGATACGCGGAAACTACGATATCTTCGGTATCGTTTTTGTTTCCACCTGAGACATGCATTTTCAGTGATAATCTTCACGATTCTGCTGTTACAAGTGTGCAGAATCACCGAAATCGCTGTTTTCGTGCTTTTGAATGCGAAAAACACGTTTTCTGGTGTTTTCAGCAGTCCACAGTGCGTTTGATATGCGGAAACTACGATATCTTCGGTATCGTTGTTGTTTCCAGCTGAGACATGCATTTTCAGTGATAATCTTCACGATTCTGCTGTTACAAGTGTGCAGAATCACCGAAATAGCTGTTTTAGTGCTTTTGAATGCGAAAAACACGTTTTCTGGTGTTTTCAGCACTCCACAGTGCGTTTGATATGCAGAACCAGCGATATCTTGGTTTTCGTGGGGTTTCAAGCTCAGATATGCATTTTCTGCGATAATCTTGGTGAGTCTTCTGTCAGAAGGATGCAGAATCATCGAAATCCCTCTTTTCGAGCTATTTAATGCGAGACACACGTTTTCTGGTGTTTTCTCCACTCCACAGTACGTTTGATGTGCCGAACCGGAGATAACTTGGTTTTCGTAAGGTTACAAGCTGAGATATGCATTTTCTGCGATAATCTTGGTGAGACTTCAGTCAGAAGAGTGCAGAATCATCTAGATCGCTCTTTTCGAGCTATTTAATGGTAAGAACCTAGTTTTCTGGGGTTTTCAAAATTCCACAGTGCGTTTGAGATGCAGAACCGGCGACATCTTGGTTTTCGTAGGGTTTCCAGCTGAGATATGCATTTTCTGCGATAATCATGGTGAGACTTCAGTCAGAAGTATGCAGAATCATCTAGATCGCTCGTTTCGAGCTATTTAATGCGAAAAAACAAGTTTTCTGGTGTTTTCACCACTCCACAGTGCGTTTGATATGCAGAACCAGCGATATCTTGGTTTTCGTGGGGTTTCAAGCTCAGATATGCATTTTCTGCGATAATCTTGGCGAGTCCTCTGTCCGAAGTATGCAGAAACATCGAGATCGCTCTTTTCGACCTATTTTATGCGACAAACACGTTATCTGGTGTTTTCACCACTCCACAGTGCGTTTGATATGCAGAACCAGCGATATCTTGGTTTTCGTGGGGTTTCAAGCTGAGATATGCATTTTTTACGGTAATCATGGTGAGACTTCTGTCCGAAGTATGCAGAATCATCGAGATCGCACTTTTCGAGCAATTTAATGCGAGAAACACGTTATCTGGTGTTTTCACCACTCCACAGTGCGTTTGATATGCAGAACCGGCGATACATTGGTTTTTGTGGGGTTTCAAGCTGAGATATGCATTTTTTACGAATATCTTTGTGAGACTTCTGTCCGAAGTATGCTTAATCATCGAGATCGCTCGATTCGAGCTATTTAATGCGAGAAACACGTTATCTGGTGTTTTCACCACTCCACAGTGCGTTTGATATGCAGAACCAGCGATATCTTGGTTTTCGTGGGGTTTCAAGCTCAGATATGCATTTTCTGCGATAATCTTTGTGAGACCTCTGTCCGAAGTATGCAGAAACATCGAGATCGCTCAGTTCGAGCTATTTAATGCGAGAAACACGTTATCTAGTGTTTTCAGCACTCCACAGTGCGTTTGATATGCAGAACCAGCGATATCCTGGTTTTCGTGGGGATTCAAGCTGAGATGTGCATTTTCTGCGATAATCTTGGTGAGACTTCTGTCCGAATTATGCAGAATCATCGAGATCTCTCTTTTCGAGCTATTTGATGCGAGAAACACGTTATCTGGTGTTTTCACCACTCCACAGTGCGTTTGATATGCTGTACCAGCGATATCTTGGTTTTCGTGGGGTTTCAAGCTGAGATATGCATTTTTTACGATTATCTTGGTGAGACTTCTGTCCGAAGTACGCAGAATCATCGAGATCGCTCTTTTCGAGCTATTTAATGCGAGAAACACGTTATCTGGTGTTTGCACCACTCCACAGTGCGTTTGATATGCAGTACCAGCGATATCTTGGTTTTCGTGGGGTTTCAAGATGAGATATGCATTTTCTGCGATAATCTTGGTGAGACTTCTGTCCGAAGTATGCTGAATCATCGAGATCGCTCTTTTCGAGCTAGTTAGTGCGAGAAACACGTTATCTGGTGTTTTCACCTCTCCACAGTGCGTTTGATATGTAGAGCCGCCGATAACTTGGTTCTCGTGGGGTTTCCAGCTGAAATATGCATTTTCCGCGATAATCTTGGTGTTTCATCTATGAGAAGTATGCAGAATCATCTAGATCGCTCTTTTCGAGCTAGTTAATGCGAGTAACACGTTTTCTGGTGTTTTCACCACTCCAGAGTGCGTTTGATACGTAGAGCCGCCGATAACTTGGTTCTCGTGGGGTTTCCAGCTGAAATATGCATTTTCTGCGATAATCTTGGTGTTTCATCTATGAGAAGTATGCAGAATCATCGAGAACGCTCTTTTCGATCTAGTTAATGCGAGAAACACGTTTTCTGGTGTTTTCACCACTCCACAGTACGTTTGACATGCAGAACCGGAGATATCTTGGTTTCGTTCGGGTTTCCAGGTGAGATATGCATTTTCTGCGATAATCTTGGTGAGTCTTCTGTCAGAAGGATGCAGAATCATCGAAATCCCTCTTTTCGAGCTATTTAATGCGAGACACACGTTTTCTGGTGTTTTCTCCACTCCACAGTACGTTTGATGTGCCGAACCGGAGATAACTTGGTTTTCGTGGGGTTTCAAGATGAGATATGCATTTTCTGCGATAATCATTGTGAGACTTCTGTCCGAAGTATGCTTAATCATCGAGATCGCTCTTTTCGACCTATTTAATGCGAGAAACACGTTATCTGGTGTTTTCACCACTCCACAGTGCGTTTGATATGCAGAACCAGCGATATCTGGGTTTTCGTGGGGTTTCAAGCTGAGATATGCATTTTCTGCGATAATCTTGGTGAGACCTCTGTCCGAAGTATGCAGAAACATCGAGATTGCTCTTTTCGCCCTATTTAAAGCGAGGAACACGTTATCTGGTGTTTTCACCACTCCACAGTGCGTTTGATATGCAGAACCGGCGATATCTTGGTTTTTGTGGGGTTTCAAGCTGAGATATCCATTTTTTAAGATAATCTTGGTGAGGCTTCTGTCCGAAGTATGCTTAATCATCGAGATCGCTCTATTCGAGCTATTTAATGCGAGAAACACGTTATCTGGTGTTTTCAGCACTCCACAGTGCGTTTGATATGCAGAACCAGCGATATCTGGGTTTTCGTGAGGTTTCAAGCTGAGATATGCATTTTCAGCGATAATCTTGGTGAGACCCCGGTCCGAGGTATGCAGAAACATCGAGATCGCTCTTTTCGACCCATTTAATGCGAGAAACACGTTATCTTGTGTTTTCACCACTCCACAGTGCGTTTGATATGCAGAACCAGCGATATCTTGGTTTTCGAGGGGTTTCAAGCTCAGATATGCATTTTCTGCGATAATCATGGTGAGCCTTCTGTCCGAAGTATGCAGAATCATCGAGATCGCACTTTTCGTGCTATTTAATGCGAGAAACACGTTATCTGGTGTTTTCACCAGTCCACAGTGCGTTTGATATGCAGAACCGGCGATATCTTGGTTTTTGTGGGGTTTCAAGCTGAGATATGCATTTTTTACGAATATCTTGGTGAGACTTCTGTCCGAAATATGCTTAATCATCGAGATCGCTCTATTCGAGCTATTTAATGCGAGAAACACGTTATCTGGTGTTTTCAGCACTCCACAGTGCGTTTGATATGCAGAACCAGCGATATCTTGGTTTTCGTGGGGTTTCAAGCTCAGATATGCATTTTCTGCGATAATATTGGTGAGACTTCAGTCAGAAGTATGCAGAATCATCTAGATCGCTCGTTTCGAGCTATTTAATGCGAAGAAACTAATTTTCTGAAGTTTTCAACATTCCACAGTGCGTTTGATATGCAGAACCGGCGACATCTTGATTTTCGTGAGGTTTCAAGCTGAGATATGCATTTTCTGCGATAATCCCGGTGAGACTTCAGTCAGAAGTATGCAGAATCATCCAGAACGCTCTTTTCAAGCTAGTTAATGCGAGTAGAACGTTTTTTGATGTTTTCACCACTCCACAGTGCGCTTGATATGTAGAGCCGCCGATAACTTGGTTTTCGTGGGGTTTCCAGCTGAAATATGCATTTTCTGCGATAATCTTGGTGTTGCATCTATGAGAAGTATGCAGCATCATCGAGAACGATCTTTTCGAGCTAGTTAATGCGAGAAACACGTTTTCTGGTGTTTTCCCCACTCCACAGTGCGTCTGATATGGAGAACCGGCGATATCTTGGTTTTCGTCGGTTTTCATCCTGAGGTATGCATTTTCTGCGATAATCTTGGTGCGACTTCTGACAGAAGTATGCAGAATCAACTAGATCGCTGTTTTCGAGCTATTTAATGCGAAGAAACTAATTTTCTGAAGTTTTCAACATTCCACAGTGCGTTTGATATGCAGAACCGGCGATATCTTGGTTTTCGTGGGGTTTCCAGCTGAGATATGCATTTTCTGCGATAATATTGGTGAGACTTCAGTCAGAAGTATGCAGAATCATCGATATCGCACTTTTCGAGCTATTTAATGCGAGAAACACGTTATCTGGTGTTTTCACCACCCCACAGTGCGTTTGATATGCAGAACCTGCGACATCTTGGTTTTCGTCGGGTTTCAAGCTGAGAAATGCATTTTCTGCGATAATATTGGTGAGACTTCAGTCAGAAGTATGCAGAATCATCGATATCGCTCTTTTCGAGCTATATAATGCGAGAAACACGTTATCTGGTGTTTGCACCACTCCACAGTGCGTTTGATATGCAGTACCAGCGATATCTTGGTTTTCGTGGGGTTTCAAGCTGAGATATGCATTTTTTACGATTATCTTGGTGAGACTTCTGTCCGAAGTATGCAGAATCATCGAGATCGCTCTTTTCGAGCTATTTAATGCGAGAAACACGTTATCTGGTGTTTTCACCACTCCACAGTGCGTTTGATATGCAGTACCAGCGATATCTTGGTTTTCGTGGGGTTTCAAGCTGAGATATGCATTTTCTGCGATAAGCTTGGTGTTTCATCTATGAGAAGTATGCAGAATCATCGAGAACGCTCTTTTCGAGCTAGCTAATGCGAGATACACGTTTTCTGGTGTTTTCAGCACTCCACAGTGCGTCTGATATGCAGAACCGGCGATATCTTGATTTTCGTGGTGTTTCGAACTGAGACATGCATTTTCTGCGATAATCTTGGTGCGACTTCTGACAGAAGTATGCAGAATCAACTAGATCGCTGTTTTCGAGCTATTTAATGCGAAGAAACTAATTTTCTGAAGTTTTCAACATTCCACAGTGCGTTTGATATGCAGAACCGGCGATATCTTGGTTTTCGTGGGGTTTCCAGCTGAGATATGCATTTTCTGCGATAATATTGGTGAGACTTCAGTCAGAAGTATGCAGAATCATCGATATCGCACTTTTCAAGCTATTTAATGCGAGAAACACGTTATCTGGTGTTTTCACCACTCCACAGTGCATTTGATATGCAGTACCAGCGATATCTTGGTTTTCGTGGGGTTTCAAGCTGAGATATGCATTTTCTGCGATAAGCTTGGTGTTTCATCTATGAGACGTATGCAGAATCATCGAGATCGCTCTTTTCGAGCTATTTAATGCGAGAAACACGTTATCTGGTGTTTTCACCACTCCACAGTGCGTTTGATATGCAGTACCAGCGATATCTTGGTTTTCGTGGGGTTTCAAGCTGAGATATGCATTTTTTACGATTATCTTGGTGAGACATCTGTCCGAAGTACGCAGAATCATCGAGATCGCTCTTTTCGAGCTATTTAATGCGAGAAACACGTTATCTGGTGTTTGCACCACTCCACAGTGCGTTTGATATGCAGTACCAGCGATATCTTGGTTTTCGTGGGGTTTCAAGCTGAGATATGCATTTTTTACGATTATCTTGGTGAGACTTCTGTCCGAAGTATGCAGAATCATCGAGATCGCTCTTTTCGAGCTATTTAATGCGAGAAACACGTTATCTGGTGTTTTCACCACTCCACAGTGCGTTTGATATGCAGTACCAGCGATATCTTGGTTTTCGTGGGGTTTCAAGCTGAGATATGCATTTTTTACGATAATCTTGGTGAGACTTCTGTCCGAAGTATGCAGAATCATCGAGATCGCTCTATTCGAGCTATTTAATGCGACAAACACGTTATCTGGTGTTTTCAGCACTCCACAGTGCGTTTGATATGCAGAACTAGCGATATCTTGGTTTTCGTGGGGTTTCAAGCTGAGATATGCATTTTCTACGATAAGCTTGGTGAAACATCTGTCCGAAGTATGCAGAAACGTCGAGAGCACTCTTTTCGAGCTATTTAATGCGAGAAACACGTTATCTGGTGTTTTCACCACTCCACAGTGCGTTTGATATGCAGAACCGGCGACATCTTGGTTTTCGTCGGGTTTCAAGCTGAGAAATGCATTTTCTGCGATAATATTGGTGAGCCTTCAGTCAGAAGTATGCAGAATCATCGATATCGCTCTTTTCGAGCTATATAATGCGAGAAACACGTTATCTGGTGTTTTGACCACTCCACCGTGCGTTTGATATGTAGAGCCGCCGATAACTTGGTTCTCGTGGGGTTTCCAGCTGAAATATGCATTTTCTGCGATAATCTTGGTGTTTCATCTATGAGAAGTATGCAGAATCATCGAGAACGCTCTTTTCGAGCTAGTTAATGCGAGAAACACGTTTTCTGGTGTTTTCACCACTCCACAGTACGTTTGACATGCAGAACCGGAGATATCTTGGTTTCGTTCGGGTTTCCAGGTGAGATATGCATTTTCTGCGATAATCTTGGTGAGTCTTCTGTCAGAAGGATGCAGAATCATCGAAATCCCTCTTTTCGAGCTATTTAATGCGAGACACACGTTTTCTGGTGTTTTCTCCACTCCACAGTACGTTTGATGTGCCGAACCGGAGATAACTTGGTTTTCGTAAGGTTACAAGCTGAGATATGCATTTTCTGCGATAATCTTGGTGAGACTTCAGTCAGAAGAGTGCAGAATCATCTAGATCGCTCTTTTCGAGCTATTTAATGCTAAGAAACTAGTTTTCTGGGGTTTTCAAAATTCCACAGTGCGTTTGATATGCAGAACCGGCGACATCTTGGTTTTCGTAGGGTTTCCAGCTGAGATATGCATTTTCTGCGATAATCATTGTGAGACTTCTGTCCGAAGTATGCTTAATCATCGAGATCGCTCTTTTCGACCTATTTAATGCGAGAAACACGTTATCTGGTGTTTTCACCACTCCACAGTGCGTTTGATATGCAGAACCAGCGATATCTGGGTTTTCGTGGGGTTTCAAGCTGAGATATGCATTTTCTGCGATAATCTTGGTGAGACCTCTGTCCGAAGTATGCAGAAACATCGAGATTGCTCTTTTCGCCCTATTTAAAGCGAGGAACACGTTATCTGGTGTTTTCACCACTCCACAGTGCGTTTGATATGCAGAACCGGCGATATCTTGGTTTTTGTGGGGTTTCAAGCTGATATATCCATTTTTTAAGATAATCTTGGTGAGGCTTCTGTCCGAAGTATGCTTAATCATCGAGATCGCTCTATTCGAGCTATTTAATGCGAGAAACACGTTATCTGGTGTTTTCAGCACTCCACAGTGCGTTTGATATGCAGAACCAGCGATATCTGGGTTTTCGTGAGGTTTCAAGCTGAGATATGCATTTTCAGCGATAATCTTGGTGAGACCCCGGTCCGAGGTATGCAGAAACATCGAGATCGCACTTTTCGAGCTATTTAATGCGAGAAACACGTTATCTTGTGTTTTCACCACTCCACAGTGCGTTTGATATGCAGAACCGGCGATATCTTGGTTTTTGTGGGGTTTCAAGCTGAGATATGCATTTTTTACGAATATCTTGGTGAGACTTCTGTCCGAAATATGCTTAATCATCGAGATCGCTCTATTCGAGCTATTTAATGCGAGAAACACGTTATCTGGTGTTTTCAGCACTCCACAGTGCGTTTGATATGCAGAACCAGCGATATCTTGGTTTTCGTGGGGTTTCAAGCTCAGATAGGCATTTTCTGCGATAATATTGGTGAGACTTCAGTCAGAAGTATGCAGAATCATCTAGATCGCTCGTTTCGAGCTATTTAATGCGAAGAAACTAATTTTCTGAAGTTTCCAACATTCCACAGTGCGTTTGATATGCAGAACCGGCGACATCTTGATTTTCGTGAGGTTTCAAGCTGAGATATGCATTTTCTGCGATAATCCTGGTGAGACTTCAGTCAGAAGTATGCAGAATCATCCAGAACGCTCTTTTCAAGCTAGTTAATGCGAGTAGAACGTTTTTTGATGTTTTCACCACTCCACAGTGCGCTTGATATGTAGAGCCGCCGATAACTTGGTTTTCGTGGGGTTTCCAGCTGAAATATGCATTTTCTGCGATAATCTTGGTGTTTCATCTATGAGAAGTATGCAGCATCATCGAGAACGCTCTTTTCGAGCTAGTTAATGCGAGAAACACGTTTTCTGGTGTTTTCCCCACTCCACAGTGCGTCTGATATGGAGAACCGGCGATATCTTGGTTTTCGTCGGTTTTCATCCTGAGGTATGCATTTTCTGCGATAATCTTGGTGCGACTTCTGACAGAAGTATGCAGAATCAACTAGATCGCTGTTTTCGAGCTATTTAATGCGAAGAAACTAATTTTCTGAAGTTTTCAACATTCCACAGTGCGTTTGATATGCAGAACCGGCGATATCTTGGTTTTCGTGGGGTTTCCAGCTGAGATATGCATTTTCTGCGATAATATTGGTGAGACTTCAGTCAGAAGTATGCAGAATCATCGATATCGCACTTTTCGAGCTATTTAATGCGAGAAACACGTTATCTGGTGTTTTCACCACCCCACAGTGCGTTTGATATGCAGAACCTGCGAAATCTTGGTTTTCGTCGGGTTTCAAGCTGAGAAATGCATTTTCTGCGATAATATTGGTGAGACTTCAGTCAGAAGTATGCAGAATCATCGATATCGCTCTTTTCGAGCTATATAATGCGAGAAACACGTTATCTGGTGTTTGCACCACTCCACAGTGCGTTTGATATGCAGTACCAGCGATATCTTGGTTTTCGTGGGGTTTCAAGCTGAGATATGCATTTTTTACGATTATCTTGGTGAGACTTCTGTCCGAAGTATGCAGAATCATCGAGATCGCTCTTTTCGAGCTATTTAATGCGAGAAACACGTTATCTGGTGTTTTCACCACTCCACAGTGCGTTTGATATGCAGTACCAGCGATATCTTGGTTTTCGTGGGGTTTCAAGCTGAGATATGCATTTTCTGCGATAAGCTTGGTGTTTCATCTATGAGAAGTATGCAGAATCATCGAGAACGCTCTTTTCGAGCTAGCTAATGCGAGATACACGTTTTCTGGTGTTTTCAGCACTCCACAGTGCGTCTGATATGCAGAACCGGCGATATCTTGATTTTCGTGGTGTTTCGAACTGAGACATGCATTTTCTGCGATAATCTTGGTGCGACTTCTGACAGAAGTATGCAGAATCAACTAGATCGCTGTTTTCGAGCTATTTAATGCGAAGAAACTAATTTTCTGAAGTTTTCAACATTCCACAGTGCGTTTGATATGCAGAACCGGCGATATCTTGGTTTTCGTGGGGTTTCCAGCTGAGATATGCATTTTCTGCGATAATATTGGTGAGACTTCAGTCAGAAGTATGCAGAATCATCGATATCGCACTTTTCGAGCTATTTAATGCGAGAAACACGTTATCTGGTGTTTTCACCACTCCACAGTGCGTTTGATATGCAGTACCAGCGATATCTTGGTTTTCGTGGGGTTTCAAGCTGAGATATGCATTTCCTGCGATAAGCTTGGTGTTTCATCTATGAGACGTATGCAGAATCATCGAGATCGCTCTTTTCGAGCTATTTAATGCGAGAAACACGTTATCTGGTGTTTTCACCACTCCACAGTGCGTTTGATATGCAGTACCAGCGATATCTTGGTTTTCGTGGGGTTTCAAGCTGAGATATGCATTTTTTACGATTATCTTGGTGAGACATCTGTCCGAAGTACGCAGAATCATCGAGATCGCTCTTTTCGAGCTATTTAATGCGAGAAACACGTTATCTGGTGTTTGCACCACTCCACAGTGCGTTTGATATGCAGTACCAGCGATATCTTGGTTTTCGTGGGGTTTCAAGCTGAGATATGCATTTTTTACGATAATCTTGGTGAGACTTCTGTCCGAAGTATGCAGAATCATCGAGATCGCTCTATTCGAGCTATTTAATGCGACAAACACGTTATCTGGTGTTTTCAGCACTCCACAGTGCGTTTGATATGCAGAACTAGCGATATCTTGGTTTTCGTGGGGTTTCAAGCTGAGATATGCATTTTCTACGATAAGCTTGGTGAAACATCTGTCCGAAGTATGCAGAAACGTCGAGAGCACTCTTTTCGAGCTATTTAATGCGAGAAACACGTTATCTGGTGTTTTCACCACTCCACAGTGCGTTTGGTATGCAGAACCGGCGACATCTTGGTTTTCGTCGGGTTTCAAGCTGAGAAATGCATTTTCTGCGATAATATTGGTGAGCCTTCAGTCAGAAGTATGCAGAATCATCGATATCGCTCTTTTCGAGCTATATAATGCGAGAAACACGTTATCTGGTGTTTTGACCACTCCACCGTGCGTTTGATATGTAGAGCCGCCGATAACTTGGTTCTCGTGGGGTTTCCAGCTGAAATATGCATTTTCTGCGATAATCTTGGTGTTTCATCTATGAGAAGTATGCAGAATCATCGAGAACGCTCTTTTCGAGCTAGTTAATGCGAGAAACACGTTTTCTGGTGTTTTCACCACTGCACAGTACGTTTGACATGCAGAACCGGAGATATCTTGGTTTCGGTCGGGTTTCCAGGTGAGATATGCATTTTCTGCGATAATCTTGGTGAGTCTTCTGTCAGAAGGATGCAGAATCATCGAAATCCCTCTTTTCGAGCTATTTAATGCGAGAAACACGTTTTCTGGTGTTTTCTCCACTCCACAGTACGTTTGATGTGCAGAACCGGAGATAACTTGGTTTTCGTGAGGTTACAAGCTGAGATATGCATTTTCTGCGATAATCTTGGTGAGACTTCAGTCAGAAGTATGCAGAATCATCTAGATCGCTCTTTTCGAGCTATTTAATGCTAAGAAACTAGTTTTCTGGGGTTTTCAACATTCCACAGTTCGTTTGATATGCAGAACCGGCGACATATTGATTTTCGTGAGGTTTCAAGCTGAGATATGCATTTTCTGCGATAATCCTGGTGAGACTTCAGTCAGAAGTATGCAGAATCATCCAGAACGCTCTTTTCGAGCTAGTTAATGCGAGTAACACGTTTTCTGGTGTTTTCACCACTCCACAGTGCGTCTGATATGGACAACCGGCGATATCTTGGTTTTCGTAGGGTTTCCAGCTAGGATATGCATTTTCTGCGATAATCTTGGTGAGTCTTCTGTCAGAAGTATCCAGAATCATCTAGATCGCTCTTTTCGAGCTATTTAATGCGAGAAACACGTTTTCTGGTGTTTTCTCCACCCCACAGTGCGTTTGATATGCAGAAGCGGCGACATCTTGATTTTCGTGATGTTTCTAGCTGAGATATGCATTTTCTGCGATAATATTGGAGTTTCATCTATGAGAAGTATGCAGAATCATCGAGAACGCTCTTTTCGAGCTAGTTAATCCGAGATACACGTTTTCTGGTGTTTTCAGCACTCCACAGTGCGTCTGATATGCAGAACCGGCGATATCTTGATTTTCGTGGTGTTTCGAGCTGAGACATGCATTTTCTGCGATAATCTTGGTGAGTCTTCTGCCAGAAGTATGCAGAATCATCTAGATCGCTCTTTTCGAGCTATTTAATGCGAGAAACACGTTTTCTGGTGTATTCACCACTCCACAGTACGTTAGACATGCAGAACCGGAGATATCTTCGTTTCCGTCGGGTTTCAAGCTGAGATATGCATTTTCTACGATAATATTGGTGAGACTTCTGTCAGAAGTTTGCAAAATCATCTAGATCGCTCTTTTCGAGCTATTTAATGCTAAGAAACTAGTTTTCTGGGGTTTTTAACATTCCACAGTGCGTTTGATATGCAGAACCGGCGACATATTGATTTTCGTGAGGTTTCAAGCTGAGATATGCATTTTCTGCGATAATATTGGTGAGACTTCAGTCAGAAGTATGCAGAATCACCTAGATCGCTCGTTTCGAGCTATTTAATGCGAGAAACACGTTATCTGGTTGTTTTCACCACTCCACAGTGCGTTTGATATGCAGAACCGGAGATATCTTCGTTTCGGTCGGGTTTCAAGCTGAGATATGCATTTTCTATGATAACATTGGTGAGACCTCTGTCAGAAGTATGCAGAATCTTCGAGAACGCTCTTTTCGAGCTACTTAATGCGAGAAACACGTTTTCTGGTGTTTTGACCACTCCACAGTGCGTTTGATATGTAGAGCCGCCGTTAACTTGGTTTTCGTGGGGTTTCCAGCAGAAATATGCATTTTCTGCGATAAGCTTGGTGTTTCATCTATGAGACGTATGCAGAATCATCGAGAACGCTCTTTTCGAGCTACTTAATGCGAGAAACACGCTTTCTGGTGTTTTCACCACTCCACGGTGCGTTTGATATGCAGAACCGGCGACATCTTGGTTTTCGTGGGGTTTCAAGCTGAGATATGCATTTTCTGCGATAATCTTGGTGAGACTTCTGTCCGAATTATGCAGAATCATCGAGATCGCTCTTTTCGAGCTATTTAATGCGAGAAACACGTTATCTGGTGTTTTCACCACTCCACAGTGCGTTTGATATGCAGTACCAGCGATATCTTGGTTTTCGTGGGGTTTCAAGCTGAGATATGCATTTTTTACGATTATCTTGGTGAGACATCTGTCCGAAGTACGCAGAATCATCGAGATCGCTCTTTTCGAGCTATTTAATGCGAGAAACACGTTATCTGGTGTTTGCACCACTCCACAGTGCGTTTGATATGCAGTACCAGCGATATCTTGGTTTTCGTGGGGTTTCAAGCTGAGATATGCATTTTTTACGATTATCTTGGTGAGACTTCTGTCCGAAGTATGCAGAATCATTGAGATCGCTCTTTTCGAGCTATTTAATGCGAGAAACACGTTATCTGGTGTTTTCACCACTCCACAGTGCGTTTGATATGCAGTACCAGCGATATCTTGGTTTTCGGGGGGTTTCAAGCTGAGATATGCATTTTTTACGATAATCTTGGTGAGACTTCTGTCCGAAGTATGCAGAATCATCGAGATCCCTCTATTCGAGCTATTTAATGCGACAAACACGTTATCTGGTGTTTTCAGCACTCCACAGTGCGTTTGATATGCAGAACTAGCGATATCTTGGTTTTCGTGGGGTTTCAAGCTGAGATATGCATTTTTTACCATAATCTTGGTGAGACTTCTGTCCGATGTATGCTTAATCATCGAGATCGCTCTATACGAGCTATTTAATGCGAGAAACACGTTATCTAGTGTTTTCACCACTACACAGTGCGTTGGATATGCAGAACCGGAGATATTTTGGTTTTCGTCGGGTTTCAAGCTGAGATATGCATTTTCTACGATAAGCTTGGTGAAACATCTGTCCGAAGTATGCAGAAACGTCGAGAGCACTCTTTTCGAGCTATTTAATGCGAGAAACACGTTTTCTGGGGTTTTCACCACTCCACAGTTCGTTGGATATGCAGAACAGTAGATATCTTGGTTTTCGTGGGGTTTCAAGCTGAGATATGCATTTTTCACGATAATTTTGGTGAGCCTTCTGTCCGAAGTATGAAGAATCATCGAGATCGCTCTTTTCGAGCTATTCAATGCGAGAAACAAGTTATCTGGTGTTTTCACCACTCCACAGTGCCTTTGATATGCAGAACCGGCGACATCTTGGATTTCGTCGGGGTTCAAGCTGAGATATGCATTTTCTACGATAATCTTGGTGAGACTTCTGTCAGAAGTATGCAGAATCATCGGGAACGCTCTTTTCGAGCTATTCAATGCGAGAAACAAGTTATCTGGTGTTTTCACCACTCCACAGTGCCTTTGATATGCAGAACCGGCGACATCTTGGATTTCGTCGGGGTTCAAGCTGAGATATGCATTTTCTACGATAATCTTGGTGAGACTTCTGTCAGAAGTATGCAGAATCATCGGGAACGCTCTTTTCGAGCTATTTAATTCGAGAAACACGTTTTCTGGGGTTTTCACCACTCCACAGTTCGTTGGATATGCAGAACTAGAGATATCTTGGTTTTCGTGCGGTTTGAAGCTGAGATATGCATTTTCTGCGATAATCTTGGTGAGACTTCTGTCCGAAGTATGCCGAATCATCGAGATCGCTCTTTTCGAGCTATTCAATGCGAGAAACAAGTTATCTGGTGTTTTCACCACTCCACAGTGCCTTTGATATGCAGAACCGGCGACATCTTGGATTTCGTCGGGGTTCAAGCTGAGATATGCATTTTCTACGATAATCTTGGTGAGACTTCTGTCAGAAGTATGCAGAATCATCGGGAACGCTCTTTTCGAGCTATTTAATGCGAGAAAAACGTTATCCGGTGTTTTCACCACTCCGCAGTGCGTTTGATATGCAGAACCGGCGACATCTTGGATTTCGTCGGGGTACAACCTGAGATATGCATTTTCTGCGATAATCTTGGTGAGTCTTCTGTGCGAAGTATGCAGAATCATAGAGATCGCACTTTTCGAGCTATTTAATGCGAGAAACACGTTATCTGGTGTTTTCAGCACTCCACAGTGCGTTTGATATGCAGAACCAGCGATATCTGGGTTTTCGTGGGGTTTCAAGCTGAGATATGCAGTTTCTGCGATAATCTTGGTGAGACTTCTGTCCGAAGTATGCAGAAACATCGAGAGCGCTCTTTTCGAGCTATTTAATGAAAGAAACACGTTTTCTGGGGTTTTCTGCACTCCACAGTGCGCTTGATATGCAGAACCGGCGTCATCTTGATTTTCGTGAGGTTTCTAGCTGAGATATGCATTTTCAGCGATAATATTGGTGAGACTTCAGTCAGAAGTATGCAGAACCATCTAGATTGCTCGTTTCGAGCTATTTAATGCGTGAAACACGTTTTCTGGTGTATTCACCACTCCACAGTACGTTAGACATGCAGAACCGCAGATATCTTCGTTTCGGTCGGGTTTCAAGCTGAGATATGCATTTTCTACGATAACATTGGTGAGACCTCTGTCAGAAGTATGCAGAAACTTCGAGGACGCTCTTTTCGAGCTACTTAATGCGAGAAACACGTTTTCTGGTGTTTTGACCACTCCACAGTGCGTTTGATATGTAGAGCCGCCGTTAACATGGTTTTCGTGGGGTTTCCAGCTGAAATATGCATTTTCAGCGATAATCTTGGTGTTTCATCTATGAGAAGTATGCAGAATCATCGAGAACGCTCTTTTCGAGCTACTTAATGCGAGAAACACGCTTTCTGGTGTTTTCACCACTCCTCAGTGCGTTTGATATGCAGAACCGGCGATATCTTGGTTTTCGTGGGGTTTCCAGCTGAGATATGCATTTTCTGCGATAATCTTGGTGAGACGTCTGTCCGAAGTATGCAGAATCATCGAGATCGCTCTTTTCGAGCTATTTAATGCGAGAAACACGTCTGGTTGTTTTCACAACTCCACAGTGCGTTTGATATGCAGAACCGGCGACATCTTGATTTTCGTGAGGTTTCAAGCTGAGATATGCATTTTCTGCGATAATCTTGGTGTTTCTTCTATGAGAAGTATGCAGTAACATCCAGATCGCTCTTTTCGTGATAGTTAATGCGAGAAACACGTTTTCTGGTGTTTTCACCACCCCACAGTGCGTTTGATATGCAGAACCGGCGACATCTTGGTTTTCGTGGGGTTTCCAGCTGAGATATGCATTTTCTGCGATAATCTTCGTGAGACGTCTGTCCGAAGTATGCAGAATCATCTAGATCACTCTTTTCGAGCTATTTAATGCGAGAACCACGTTATCTGGTGTATTGACCACTCCACAGTGCGTTTGATATGCAGAACAGGCGACATCTTGGTTTTCGTGGGGTTTCCAGCTGAGATATGCATTTTCTGCGATAATCTTGGTGAGACGTCTGTCCGAAGTATGCAGAATCATCTAGATCACTCTTTTCGAGCTATTTAATGCGAGAACCACGTTATCTGGTGTATTGACCACTCCACAGTGCGTTTGATATGCAGAACAGGCGACATCTTGGTTTTCGTGGGGTTTCCAGCTGAAGTATGCATTTTCTGCGATAATCTTGGTGTTTCTTCTATGAGAAGTATGCAGTAACATCCAGATCGCTCTTTTCGTGATAGTTAATGCGAGAAACACGTTTTCTGGTGTTTTCACCACCCCACAGTGCGTTTGATATGCAGAACCGGCGACATCTTGATTTTCGTGGTGTTTCCAGCTGAGATATGCATTTTCTGCGATAATCTTGGTGAGACCCCTGTCCGAAGTATGCAGAATCATCGAGATCGCACTTTTCGAGCTATTTAATGCGAGAAACACGTTATCTGTTGTTTTCACCACTCCACAGTGCGTTTGATATGCAGAACCGGCGATATCTTGGTTTTTGTGGGGTTTCAAGCTGAGATATGCATTTTTTACGATAATCTTGGTGAGACTTCTGTCCGAAGTATGCTTAATCATCGAGATCGCTCTATTCGAGCTATTTAATGCGAGAAACACGTTATCTGGTGTTTTCAGCACTAAACAGTGCGTTTGATATGCAGAACCAGCGATATCTTGGTTTTCGTGGGGTTTCAAGCTCAGATATGCATTTTCTGCGATAATATTGGTGAGACTTCAGTCAGAAGTATGCAGAATCATCTAGATCGCTCGTTTCGAGCTATTTAATGCGAAAAAACAAGTTTTCTGGTGTTTTCAACATTCCACAGTGCGTTTGATATGCCGACCCGGCGATATCTTGATTCTCGTGGTGTTTCCAGTTGAGATATGCAAGTTCTGGGATAATCTTGGTGAGACTTCCGTCCGAAGTATGCTTAATAATCGAGATCGCTCGTTTCGAGCTATTTAATGCGAGGAACACGTTATCTGGTGTTTTCACCACTCCACAGTGCGTTTGATATGCAGAACCAGCGATATCTTGGTTTTCGTGGGGTTTCAAGCTCAGATATGCATTTTCTGCGATAATCTTGGCGAGACCTCTGTCCGAAGTATGCAGAAACATCGAGATCGCTCTTTTCGACCTATTTTATGCGACAAACACGTTATCTGGTGTTTTCACCATTCCACAGTGCGTTTGATATGCAGAACCAGCTATATCTTGGTTTTCGTGGGGTTTCAAGCTGAGATATGCATTTTTTACGGTAATCATGGTGAGACTTCTGTCCGAAGTATGCAGAATCATCGAGATCGCACTTTTCGAGCAATTTAATGCGAGAAATACGTTATCTGGTGTTTTCACCACTCCACAGTGCGTTTGATATGCAGAACCGGCGATACATTGGTTTTTGTGGGGTTTCAAGCTGAGATATGCATTTTTTACGAATATCTTTGTGAGACTTCTGTCCGAAGTATGCTTAATCATCGATATCGCTCGTTTCGACCTATTTAATGCGAGATCATCGTTATCTGGTGTTTTCACCACTCCACAGTGCGTTTGATATGCAGAACCAGCGACATCTTGGTTTTCGTGGGGATTCAAGCTGAGATATGCAAGTTCTGGGATAATCTTGGTGAGACTTCCGTCCGAAGTATGCTTAATAATCGAGATCGCTCTTTTCGACCTATTTAATGCGAGAAACACGTTATCTGGTGTTTTCACCACTCCACAGTGCGTATGATATGCAGAACCGGCGATATCTTGATTTTCGTGGGGTTTCAAGCTGAGATATGCATTTTCTGCGATAATCATGGTGAGATTTCTGTCCGAAGTGTGCAGAATCATCGAGATCGCTCTTTTCGAGCTATTTAATGCGAGAAACACGTTTTCTGGGGTTTTTACAACACCACAGTTCGTTGGATATGCAGAACTCGTGATATCTTGGTTTTCGAGGGGTTTCAAGCTGAGATATGCATTTTCTGCGATAATCTTGGTGAGACTTCTGTCCGAAGTATGCAGAATCATCGAGATCGCTCTTTTCGAGCTATTTAATGCGAGAAACACGTTATCTAGTGTTTTCAGCACTCCACAGTGCGTTTGATATGCAGAACCAGCGATATCTTGGTTTTCGTGGGGATTCAAGCTGAGATATGCAAGTTCTGGGATAATCTTGGTGAGACTTCCGTCCGAAGTATGCTTAATAATCGAGATCGCTCGTTTCGAGCTATTTAATGCGAGAAACACGTTATCTGGTGTTTTCACCACTCCACAGTGCGTTTGATATGCAGAACCGGCGATATCTTGGTTTTTGTGGGGTTTCAAGCTGAGATATGCATTTTTTACGAATATCTTGGTGAGACTTCTGTCCGAAGTATGCTTAATCAACGAGATCTCTCGTTTCGACCTATTTAATGCGAGAACAACGTTATCTGGAGTTTTCACCACTCCACAGTGCGATTGATATGCAGAACCAGCGATATCTTGGTTTTCGTGGGGATTCAAGCTGAGATATGCAAGTTCTGGGATAATCTTGGTGAGGCTTCCGTCCGAAGTATGCTTAATAATCGAGATCGCTCGTTTCGAGCTATTTAATGCGAGAAACACGTTATCTGGTGTTTTCACCACTCCACAGTGCGTTTGATATGCAGAACCAGCGATATCTTGGTTTTCGTGGGCTTTCAAGCTGAGATATGCATTTTTTTAGATAATCATGGTGAGACTTCTGTCCGAAGTATGCAGAATCATCGAGATCGCACTTTTCGAGCAATATAATGCGAGAAACACGTTATCTGGTGTTTTCAGCACTCCACAGTGCGTTTGATATGCAGAACCAGCGATATCCTGGTTTTCGTGGGGATTCAAGCTGAGATATGCAATTTCTGCGATAATCTTGGTGAGACTTCTGTCCGAAGTATGCAGAATCATCGAGATCGTACTTTTCGAGCTATTTAATGCGAGAAACACTTTATCTGGTGTTTTCACCACTCCACAGTGCGTTTGATATGCAGAACCGGCGATATCTTGGTTTTTGTGGGGTTTCAAGCTGAGATATGCATTTTTTAAGATAATCTTGGTGCGACTTCTGTCCGAAGTATGCTTAATCATCGAGATCGCTCTATTCGAGCTATTTAATGCGAGAAACACGTTATCTGGTGTTTTCAGCACTCCACAGTGCGTTTGATATGCAGAACTAGCGATATCTGGGTTTTCGTGGGGTTTCAAGCTGAGATATGCATTTTCTGCGATAATCTTGGTGAGACCCCGGTCCGAGGTATGCAGAAACATCGAGATCGCTCTTTTCGACCTATTCAATGCGAGAAACACGTTATCTGGTGTTTTCACCATTCCACAGTGCGTATGATATGCAGAACCGACGATATCTTGGTTTTCGTGGGGTTTCAATCTCAGATATGCATTTTCTGCGATAATCTTGGTGAGACTTCTGTCCGAAGTATGCAGAGTCATCGAGATCGTACTTTTCGAGCTATTTAATGCGAGAAACACGTTATCTGGTGTTTTCACCACTCCACAGTGCGTTTGATATTCAGAACCGGCGACATCTTGATTTTCGTGAGGTTTCCAGCTGTGATATGCATTTTCTACGATAATCATGGTGAAACATCTGTCCGAAGTATGCAGAAACATCAAGAGCGCTCTTTTCGAGCTATTTAATGCGAGAAACACGTTTTCTGGGGTTTTCGCCACACCACAGTACGTTGGATGTGCAGAACCGGAGATATCTTGGTTATCGTGGGGTTTCAAGCTGAGATATGCATTTTTTACGATAATCATGGTGAGACTTCTGTCCGAAGTATGCAGAATCATCGAGATCGCACTTTTCGAGCTATTTAATGCGAGAAACACGTTAACTGGTGTTTTTACAACACCACAGTTCGTTGGATATGCAGAACACGTGATATCTTGGTTTTCGAGGGGTTTCAAGCTGAGATATGCATTTTCTGCGATAATCTTGGCGAGACTTCTGTCCGAAGTATGCAGAATCATCGAGATCGCTCTTTTCGAGCTATTTAATGCGTGAAACACGATATCTGGTGTTTTCACCACTCCACAGAGCGTTTGATATGCAGAACCAGCGATATCTTGGTTTTCGTGGGGTTTCAAGCTGAGATATGCATTTTTTACGATAATCTTGGTGAGACTACTGTCCGAAGTATGCAGAATCATCGAGATCGCTCGTTTCGAGCTATTTAATGCGAGAAACTCGTTTCCTGGTGTTTTCACCACTCCATAGTGCGTTGGATATGCAGAACCGGAGATATTTTGGTTTTCGTCGGGTTTCAAGCGGAGATATGCATTTACTACGATAAGCTTGGTGAGACATCTGTCCGAAGTATGCAGAAACATCGAGAGCGCTCTTTTCGAGCTATTTAATGCGAGAAACTCGTTTTCTGGGGTTTTCACCACTCCACAGTTCGTTGGATATGCAGAACCGGAGATATCTTGGTTTTCGTGGGGTTTCAAGCTGAGATATGCATTTTCTGCGATAATCTTGGTGAGACTTCTGTCCGAAGTATGTAGAATCATCGAGATCGCTCGTTTGGACCTATTTAATGCGAGAAACACGTTATCTGGTGTTTTCACAACTCCACAGTGCGTTTGATATGCAGAACCAGCGATATCTTGGTTTTCGTGGGGTTTCAAGCTCAGATATGCATTTTCTGCGATAATCTTGGTGAGACCTCTGTCCGAAGTATGCAGAAACATCGAGATCGCTCTTTTCGACCTATTTAATGCGAGAAACACGTTATCTGGTGTTTTCACCACTCCAAGGTGCGTTTGATATGCAGAACCAGCGATATCTGGGTTTTCGTGGGGTTTCAAGCTGAGATATGCATTTTTTACGATAATATTGATGAGACTTCTGTCCGAAGTATGCTTAATCATCGAGATCGCTCGTTTCGACCTATTTAATGCGAGAACATCGTTATCTGGTGTTTTCACCACTCCACAGTGCGTTTGATATGCAGAACCAGCGATATCTTGGTTTTCGTGGGGATTCAAGCTGAGAAATGCAAGTTCTGGGATAATCTTGGTGAGACGTCCGTCCGAAGTATGCTTAATAATCGAGATCGCTCGTTGCGAGCTATTTAATGCGAGAAACACGTTATCTGGTGTTTTCACCATTCCACAGTGCGTATGATATGCAGAACCGACGATATCTTGGTTTTCGTGGGGTTTCAATCTCAGATATGCATTTTCTGCGATAATCTTGGTGAGACTTCTGTCCGAAGTATGCAGAGTCATCGAGATCGTACTTTTCGAGCTATTTAATGCGAGAAACACGTTATCTGGTGTTTTCACCACTCCACAGTGCGTTTGATATTCAGAACCGGCGACATCTTGATTTTCGTGAGGTTTCCAGCTGAGATATGCATTTTCTACGATAATCTTGGTAAAACATTTGTCCGAAGTATGCAGAAACATCAAGAGCGCTCTTTTCGAGCTATTTAATGCGAGAAACACGTTTTCTGCTGTTTTCAGCACTCCACAGTGCGTTTGATATGCAGAACCAGCGATATCTTGGTTTTCGTGGGGTTTCAAGCTGAGATATGCATTTTTTACGATAATCATGGTGAGACTTCTGTCCGAAGTATGCAGAATCATCGAGATCGCACTTTTCGAGCTATTTAATGCGAGAAACACGTTATCTGGTGTTTTCAGCACTCCACAGTGCGTTTGATATGCAGAACCAGCGATATCTGGGTTTTCGTGGGGTTTCAAGCTGAGATATGCATTTTCTACGATAATCTTGGTGAAACATCTGTCCGAAGTATGCAGAAACATCCAGAGCGCTCTTTTCGAGCTATTTAATGCGAGAAACACGTTTTCTGGTGTTTTCAGCACTCCACAGTGCGTTTGATATGCAGAACCAGCGATATCTGGGTTTTCGTGGGGTTTCAAGCTGAGATATGCATTTTCTGCGATAATCTTGGAGAGACCTCTGTCCGAAGTATGCAGAAACATCGAGATCGCTCTTTTCGCCCTATTTAATGCGAGGAACACGTTATCTGGTGTTTTCACCACTCCACAGTGCGTTTGATATGCAGAATCAGCGATATCTTGGTTTTCGAGGGGTTTCAATCTCAGATATGCATTTTCTGCGATAATCTTGGTGAGACTTCTGTCCGAAGTACGCAGAGTCATCGAGATCGTACTTTTCGAGCTATTTAATGCGAGAAACACGTTATCTGTTGTTTTCAGCACTCCACAGTGCGTTTGATATGCAGAACCAGCGATATCTGGGTTTTCGTGGGGTTTCAAGCTGAGATATGCATTTTCTACGATAATCTTGGTGAAACATCTGTCCGAAGTATGCAGAAACATCAAGAGCGCTCTTTTCGAGCTATTTAATGCGAGAAACACGTTTTCTGGTGTTTTCACCACTCCACAGTGCGTTTGATATGCAGAACCAGCGATATGTGGGTTTTCGTGGGTGTTCAAGCTGAGATATGCATTTTTTACTATAATCTTGATGAGACTTCTGTCCGAAGTATGCTTAATCATCGAGATCGCTCTTTTCGACCTATTTAATGCGAGAAACACGTTATCTGGTGTTTTCACCACTCCACAGTGCGTTTGATATGCAGAACCAGCGATATCTGGGTTTTCGTGGGGTTTCAAGCTGAGATATGCATTTTCTGCGATAATCTTGGTGAGACCTCTGTCCGAAGTATGCAGAAACATCGAGATTGCTCTTTTCGCCCTATTTAAAGCGAGGAACACGTTATCTGGTGTTTTCACCACTCCACAGTGCGTTTGATATGCAGAACCGGCGATATCTTGGTTTTTGTGGGGTTTCAAGCTGAGATATCCATTTTTTAAGATAATCTTGGTGAGGCATCTGTCCGAAGTATGCAGAAACATCGAGATCGCTCTTTTCGCCCTATTTAATGCGAGGAACACGTTATCTGGTGTTTTCACCACTCCACAGTGCGTTTGATATGCAGAACCAGCGATATCTTGGGTTTCGAGGGGTTTCAATCTCAGATATGCATTTTCTGCGATAATCTTGGAGAGACTTCTGTCCGAAGTATGCAGAGTCATCGAGATCGTACTTTTCGAGCTATTTAATGCGAGAAACACGTTATCTGTTGTTTTCAGCACTCCACAGTGCGTTTGATATGCAGAACCAGCGATATCTGGGTTTTCGTGGGGTTTCAAGCTGAGATATGCATTTTCTACGATAATCTTGGTGAGACCCCGGTCCGAGGTATGCAGAAACATCGAGATCGCTCTTTTCGACCCATTTAATGCGAGAAACACGTTATCTTGTGTTTTCACCACTCCACAGTGCGTTTGATATGCAGAACCAGCGATATCTTGGTTTTCGTGGGGTTTCAAGCTCAGATATGCATTTTCTGCGATAATCTTGGTGAGCCTTCTGTCCGAAGTATGCAGAATCATCGAGATCGCACTTTTCGAGCTATTTAATGCGAGAAACACGTTATCTGGTGTTTTCACCACTCCACAGTGCGTTTGATATGCAGAACCAGCGATATCTGGGTTTTCGTGGGGTTTCAAGCTGAGATATGCATTTTCTGCGATAATCTTGGTGAGACCTCTGTCCGAAGTATGCAGAAACATCGAGATCGCTCTTTTCGCCCTATTTAATGCGAGGAACACGTTATCTGGTGTTTTCACCACTCCACAGTGCGTTTGATATGCAGAACCAGCGATATCTTGGTTTTCGAGGGGTTTCAATCTCAGATATGCATTTTCTGCGATAATCTTGGAGAGACTTCTGTCCGAAGTATGCAGAGTCATCGAGATCGTACTTTTCGAGCTATTTAATGCGAGAAACACGTTATCTGTTGTTTTCAGCACTCCACAGTGCGTTTGATATGCAGAACCAGCGATATCTGGGTTTTCGTGGGGTTTCAAGCTGAGATATGCATTTTCTACGATAATCTTGGTGAAACATCTGTCCGAAGTATGCAGAAACATCAAGAGCGCTCTTTTCGAGCTATTTAATGCGAGAAACACGTTTTCTGGTGTTTTCACCACTCCACAGTGCGTTTGATATGCAGAACCAGCGATATCTCGGTTTTCGTGGGGGTTCAAGCTGAGATATGCATTTTTTACGATAATCTTGATGAGACTTCTGTCCGAAGTATGCTTAATCATCGAGATCGCTCTTTTCGACATATTTAATGCGAGAAACACGTTATCTGGTGTTTTCACCACTCCACAGTGCGTTTGACATGCAGAACCAGCGATATCTGGGTTTTCGTGGGGTTTCAAGATGAGATATGCATTTTTTACGATAATCTTCATGAGACATCTGTCCGTAGTATGCTTAATCATCGAGATCGCTCTTTTCGATCTATTTAATGCGAGAAACACGTTGTCTGGTGTTTTCACCACTCCACAGTTGGTTTGATATGCAGAACCGGCGATATCTTGATTTTCGTCGGGTTTCAAGCTGAGATATGCATTTTCTGCGATAATCTTGGTGAGACCTCTGTCCGAAGTATGCAGAAACATTGAGATCGCTCTTTTCGCCCTATTTAATGCGAGGAACACGTTATCTGGTGTTTTCACCACTCCACAGTGCGTTTGATATGCAGAACCGGCGATATCTTCGTTTTTGTGGGGTTTCAAGCTGAGATATGCATTTTTTAAGATAATCTTGGTGAGACTTCTGTCCGAAGTATGCTTAATCATCGAGATCGCTCTATTCGAGCTATTTAATGCGAGAAACACGTTATCTGGTGTTTTCAGCACTCCACAGTGCGTTTGATACGCAGAACCAGCGATATCTGGGTTTTCGTGGGGTTTCAAGCTGAGATATGCATTTTCTGCGATAATCTTGGTGAGACCCCGGTCCGAGGTATGCAGAAACATCGAGATCGCTCTTTTCGACCTATTTAATGCGAGAAACACGTTATCTGGTGTTTTCACCACTCCACAGTGCGTTTGATATGCAGAACCAGCGATATCTTGGCTTTCGTGGGGTTTCAAGCCCAGATATGCATTTTCTGCGATAATCTTGGTGAGACTTCTGTCCGAAGTATGCAGAATCATCGAGATCGCACTTTTCGAGCTATTTAATGCGAGAAACACGTTATCTGGTGTTTTCACCACTCCACAGTGCGTTTGATATGCAGAACCGGCGATATCTTGGTTTTTGTGGGGTTTCAAGCTGAGATATGCATTTTTTACGAATATCTTGGTGAGACTTCTGTCCGAAGTATGCTTAATCATCGAGATCGCTCTATTCGAGCTATTTAATGCGAGAAACACGTTATCTGGTGGTTTCAGCACTCCACAGTGCGTTTGATATGCAGAACCAGCGATATCTTGGTTTTCGTGGGTATTCAAGCTGAGATATGCAATTTCTGCGATAATCTTGGTGAGACTTCTGTCCGAAGTATGCTTAATCATCGAGATCGCACGTTTCGAGCTATTTAATGCGAGAAACACGTTATCTGGTGTTTTCACCATTCCACAGTTCGTATGATATGCAGAACCGACGATATCTTGGTTTTCGTGGGGTTTCAATCTCAGATATGCATTTTCTGCGATAATCTTGGTGAGACTTCTGTCCGAAGTATGCAGAGTCATCGAGATCGTACTTTTCGAGCTATTTAATGCGAGAAACACGTTTTCTGGTGTTTTCAGCACTCCACAGTGCGTTTGATATGCAGAACCAGCGATATCTCGGTTTTCGTGGGGATTCAAGCTCAGATATGCATTTTCTGCGATAATCTTGGTGAGACTTCTATCAGAAGTATGCAGAATCATCGATATCCCTCTTTTCGAACTCTTTAATGCGAGAAACACGATATCTGGTGTTTTCACCACTCCACAGTGCGTTTGATATGCAGAACCGGCGACATCTTTGCTTTCGTCGGGTATCAAGCTGAGATATGCATTTTCTACGATAATCTTGGTGAGACTTCTGTCAGAAGTGTGCAGAATCATCGGGATCGCTCTTTTCGAGCTATTTAATGCGAGAAACACGTTATCTGGTGTTTTCACCACTGCACAGTGCGTTTGATATGCAGAACCGGCGACATCTTGGCTTTCGTCGGGGTTCAAGCTGAGATATGCATTTTCTGCGTTAATCTTGGTGAGACATCAGTCAGAAGTATGCAGAATCATCGAGTACCCTCTTTTCGAGCTATTTAATGCAAGAAACACGTTATCTGGTGTTTTCAGCACTCCACAGTGCGTTTGATATGCAGAACCAGCGATATCTGGGTTTTCGTGGGGTTTCAAGCTGAGATATGCATTTTTTACGATAATCTTGATGAGACTTCCGTCCGTAGTATGCTTAATCATCGAGATCGCTCTTTTCGATCTGTTTAATGCGAGAAACACGTTGTCTGGTGTTTTCACTACTCCACAGTTGGTTTGATATGCAGAACCGGCGATATCTTGATTTTCGTCGGGTTTCAAGCTGAGATATGCATTTTCTGCGATGATCTTGGTGAGACCTCTGTCCGAAGTATCCAGAAACATCGAGATCGCTCTTTTCGCCCTATTTAATGCGAGGAACACGTTATCTGGTGTTTTCACCACTCCACAGTGCGTTTGATATGCAGAACCGGCGATATCTTGGGTTTTGTGGGGTTTCACGCTGAGATATGCATTTTTTAAGATAATCTTGGTGAGACTTCTGTCCGAAGTATGCTTAATCATCGAGTTCGCTCTATTCGAGCTATTTAATGCGAGAAACACGTTATCTGGTGTTTTCAGCACTCCACAGTGCGTTTGATATGCAGAACCAGCGATATCTGGGTTTTCGTGGGGTTTCAAGCTGAGATATGCATTTTCTGCGATAATCTTGGTGAGACCCCGGTCCGAGGTATGCAGAAACATCGAGATCGCTCTTTTCGACCTATTTAATGCGAGAAACACGTTATCTGGTGTTTTCACCACTCCACAGTGCGTTTGATATGCAGAACCAGCGATATCTTGGTTTTCGTGGGGTTTCAAGCTCAGATATGCATTTTCTGCGATAATCTTGGTGAGACTTCTGTCCGAAGTATGCAGAATCATCGAGATCGCACTTTTCGAGCTATTTAATGCGAGAAACACGTTATCTGGTGTTTTCACCACTCCACAGTGCGTTTGATATGCAGAACCGGCGATATCTTGGTTTTTGTGGGGTTTCAAGCTGAGATATGCATTTTTTACGAATATCTTGGTGAGACTTCTGTCCGAAGTATGCTTAATCATCGAGATCGCTCTATTCGAGCTATTTAGTGCGAGAAACACGTTATCTGGTGGTTTCAGCACTCCACAGTGCGTTTGATATGCAGAACCAGCGATATCTTGGTTTTCGTGGGGTTTCAAGCCCAGATATGCATTTTCTGCGATAATCTTGGTGAGACTTCTGTCCGAAGTATGCAGAATCATCGAGATCGCACTTTTCGAGCTATTTAATGCGAGAAACACGTTATCTGGTGTTTTCACCACTCCACAGTGCGTTTGATATGCAGAACCGGCGATATCTTGGTTTTTGTGGGGTTTCAAGCTGAGATATGCATTTTTTACGAATATCTTGGTGAGACTTCTGTCCGAAGTATGCTTAATCATCGAGATCGCACGTTTCGAGCTATTTAATGTGAGAAACACGTTTTCTGGTGTTTTCAGCACTCCACAGTGCGTTTGATATGCAGAACCAGCGATATCTCGGTTTTCGTGGGGTTTCAAGCTCAGATATGCATTTTCTGCGATAATCTTGGTGAGACTTCTATCAGAAGTATGCAGAATCATCGATATCCCTCTTTTCGAACTCTTTAATGCGATAAACACGATATCTGGTGTTTTCACCACTCCACAGTGCGTTTGATATGCAGAACCGGCGACATCTTTGCTTTCGTCGGGTATCAAGCTGAGATATGCATTTTCTACGATCATCTTGGTGAGACTTCTATCAGAAGTATGCACAACCATTGATATCCCTCTTTTCGAGCTCTTTAATGCGAGAAACACGATATCTGGTGTTTTCACCACTCCACAGTGCGTTTGATATGCAGAACCGGCGACATCTTTGCTTTCGTCGGGAATCAAGCTGAGATATGCCTTTCTACGATAATCTTGGTGAGACTTCTGTCAGAAGTGTGCAGAATCATCGGGATCGCTCTTTTCGAGCTATTTAATGCGAGAAACACGTTATCTGGTGTTTTCACCACTCCACAGTGCGTTTGATATGCAGAACCGGCGACATCTTGGCTTTCGTCGGGGTTCAAGCTGAGATATGCATTTTCTGCGATAATCTTGGTGAGACATCAGTCAGAAGTATGCAGAATCATCGAGAACCGTCTTTTCGAGCTATTTAATGCAAGAAACACGTTATCTGGTGTTTTCAGCACTCCACAGTGCGTTTGATATGCAGAACCAGCGATATCTGGGTTTTCGTGGGGTTTCAAGCTGAGATATGCATTTTCTACGATAATAGTGGTGAAACATCTGTCCGAAGTATGCAGAAACATCAAGAGCGCTCTTTTCGAGCTATTTAATGCGAGAAACACGATATCTGGTGTTTTCACCACTCCACAGTGCGTTTGATATGCAGAACCGGCGACATCTTTGCTTTCGTCGGGAATCAAGCTGAGATATGCCTTTCTACGATAATCTTGGTGAGACTTCTGTCAGAAGTGTGCAGAATCATCGGGATCGCTCTTTTCGAGCTATTTAATGCGAGAAACACGTTATCTGGTGTTTTCACCAATCCACAGTGCGTTTGATATGCAGAACCGGCGACATCTTGGCTTTCGTCGGGGTTCAAGCTGAGATATGCATTTTCTGCGATAATCTTGGTGAGACATCAGTCAGAAGTATGCAGAATCATCGAGAACCGTCTTTTCGAGCTATTTAATGCAAGAAACACGTTATCTGGTGTTTTCAGCACTCCACAGTGCGTTTGATATGCAGAACCAGCGATATCTGGGTTTTCGTGGGGTTTCAAGCTGAGATATGCATTTTCTACGATAATATTGGTGAAACATCTGTCCGAAGTATGCAGAAACATCAAGAGCGCTCTTTTCGAGCTATTTAATGCGAGAAACACGTTTTCTGGTGTTTTCAGCACTCCACAGTGCGTTTGATATGCAGAACCAGCGATATCTGGGTTTTCGTGGGGTTTCAAGCTGAGATATGCATTTTCTGCGATAATCTTGGTGAGACCTCTGTCCGAAGTATGCAGAAACATCGAGATCGCTCTTTTCGCCCTATTTAATGCGAGGAACACGTTATCTGGTGTTTTCACCACTCCACAGTGGGTTTGATATGCAGAACCAGCGATATCTTGGTTTTCGAGGGGTTTCAATCTCAGATATGCATTTTCTGCGATAATCTTGGTGAGACTTCTGTCCGAAGTATGCAGAGTCATCGAGATCGTACTTTTCGAGCTATTTAATGCGAGAAACACGTTATCTGTTGTTTTCAGCACTCCACAGTGCGTTTGATATGCAGAACCAGCGATATCTGGGTTTTCGTGGGGTTTCAAGCTGAGATATGCATTTTCTACGATAATCTTGGTGAAACATCTGTCCGAAGTATGCAGAAACATCAAGAGCGCTCTTTTCGAGCTATTTAATGCGAGAAACACGTTTTCTGGTGTTTTCACCACTCCACAGTGCGTTTGATATGCGGAACCAGCGATATCTTGGTTTTCGAGGGGTTTCAATCTCAGATATGCATTTTCTGCGATAATCTTGGTGAGACTTCTGTCCGAAGTATGCAGAGTCATCGAGATCGTACTTTTCGAGCTATTTAATGCGAGAAACACGTTATCTGTTGTTTTCAGCACTCCACAGTGCGTTTGATATGCAGAACCAGCGATATCTGGGTTTTCGTGGGGTTTCAAGCTGAGATATGCATTTTCTACGATAATCTTGGTGAAACATCTGTCCGAAGTATGCAGAAACATCAAGAGCGCTCTTTTCGAGCTATTTAATGCGAGAAACACGTTTTCTGGTGTTTTCAGCACTCCACAGTGCGTTTGATATGCAGAACCAGCGATATCTGGGTTTTCGTGGGGTTTCAAGCTGAGATATGCATTTTCTGCGATAATCTTGGTGAGACCTCTGTCCGAAGTATGCAGAAACATCGAGATCGCTCTTTTCGCCCTATTTAATGCGAGGAACACGTTATCTGGTGTTTTCACCACTCCACAGTGCGTTTGATATGCAGAACCAGCGATATCTTGGTTTTCGAGGGGTTTCAATCTCAGATATGCATTTTCTGCGATAATCTTGGTGAGACTTCTGTCCGAAGTATGCAGAGTCATCGAGATCGTACTTTTCGAGCTATTTAATGCGAGAAACACGTTATCTGTTGTTTTCAGCACTCCACAGTGCGTTTGATATGCAGAACCAGCGATATCTGGGTTTTCGTGGGGTTTCAAGCTGAGATATGCATTTTCTACGATAATCTTGGTGGAACATCTGTCCGAAGTATGCAGAAACATCAAGAGCGCTCTTTTCGAGCTACTTAATGCGCGAAACACGTTTTCTGGTGTGTTCACCACACCACAGTGCGATGGATATGCAGAACCGGAGATATTTTGGTTTTCGTGGGGGTTCAAGCTGAGATATGCATTTTTTACGATAATCTTGATGAGACTTCTGTCCGTAGTATGCTTAATCATCGAGATCGCTCTTTTCGATCTATTTAATGCGAGAAACACGTTGTCTGGTGTTTTCACCACTCCACAGTTGGTTTGATATGCAGAACCGGCGATACCTTAATTTTCGTCGGGTTTCAAGCTGAGATATGCATTTTCTGTGATAATCTTGGTGAGACCTCTGTCCGAAGTATGCAGAAACATCGAGATCGCTCTTTTCGCCCTATTTAATGCGAGGAACACGTTATCTGGTGTTTTCACCACTCCACAGTTGGTTTGATATGCAGAACCGGCGATACCTTAATTTTCGTCGGGTTTCAAGCTGAGATATGCATTTTCTGTGATAATCTTGGTGAGACCTCTGTCCGAAGTATGCAGAAACATCGAGATCGCTCTTTTCGCCCTATTTAATGCGAGGAACACGTTATCTGGTGTTTTCACCACTCCACAGTGCGTTTGATATGCAGAACCAGCGATATCTGGGTTTTCGTGGGGTTTCAAGCTGAGATATGCATTTTCTGCGATAATCTTGGTGAGACCTCTGTCCGAAGTATGCAGAAACATCGAGATCGCTCTTTTCGCCCTATTTAATGCGAGGAACACGTTATCTGGTGTTTTCACCACTCCACAGTGCGTTTGATATGCAGAACCAGCGATATCTTGGTTTTCGAGGGGTTTCAATCTCAGATATGCATTTTCTGCGATAATCTTGGTGAGACTTCTGTCCGAAGTATGCAGAGTCATCGAGATCGTACTTTTCGAGCTATTTAATGCGAGAAACACGTTATCTGGTGTTTTCACCACTCCACAGTGCGTTTGATATGCGGAACCAGCGATATCTTGGTTTTCGAGGGGTTTCAATCTCAGATATGCATTTTCTACGATAATCTTGGTGGAACATCTGTCCGAAGTATGCAGAAACATCAAGAGCGCTCTTTTCGAGCTATTTAATGCGAGAAACACGTTTTCTGGTGTTTTCACCACTCCACAGTGCGTTTGATATGCGGAACCAGCGATATCTGGGTTTTCGTGGGGGTTCAAGCTGAGATATGCATTTTTTACGATAATCTTGATGAGACTTCTGTCCGTAGTATGCTTAATCATCGAGATCGCTCTTTTCGATCTATTTAATGCGAGAAACACGTTGTCTGGTGTTTTCACCACTCCACAGTTGGTTTGATATGCAGAACCGGCGATACCTTAATTTTCGTCGGGTTTCAAGCTGAGATATGCATTTTCTGTGATAATCTTGGTGAGACCTCTGTCCGAAGTATGCAGAAACATCGAGATCGCTCTTTTCGCCCTATTTAATGCGAGGAACACGTTATCTGGTGTTTTCACCACTCCACAGTGCGTTTGATATGCAGAACCGGCGATATCTTGGTTTTTGTGGGGTTTCAAGCTGAGATATGCATTTTTTTAGATAATCTTGGTGAGACTTCTGTCCGAAGTATGTTTAATCATCGAGATCGCTCTATTCGAGCTATTTAATTCGAGAAACACGTTATCTGGTGTTTTCAGCACTCCACAGTGCGTTTGATATGCAGAACCAGCGATATCTGGGTTTTCGTGGGGTTTCAAGCTGAGATATGCATTTTCTGCGATAATCTTGGTGAGACTTCTGTCCGAAGTATGCAGAGTCATCGAGATCGTACTTTTCGAGCTATTTAATGCGAGAAACACGTTATCTGGTGTTTTCACCACTCCACAGTGCGTTTGATATTCAGAACCGGCGACATCTTGATTTTCGTGAGGTTTCCAGCTGAGTTATGCATTTTCTACGATAATCTTTGTGAAACATTTGTCCGAAGTATGCAGAAACATCAAGAGCGCTCTTTTCGAGCTATTTAATGCGAGAAACACGTTTTCTGGTGTTTTCACCACTCCACAGTGCGTTTGATATGCAGAACCGGCGACATCTTGGTTTTCGTGGGGTTTCCAGCTGAAATATGAATTTTCTGCGATAATCTTGGTGCTTCATCTATGAGAAGTATGCAGAATCATCGATAACGCTCTTTTCGAGCTAGCTAATGCGAGAAACACGTTTTCTGGTGTTTTCACCACTCCACTGTGCGTTTGATATGCAGAACAGTATATATCTTGGTTTTCGTGGGGTTTCAAGCTGAGATATGCATTTTCTGCGATAATCTTTTTGAGACTTCTGTCCGAAGTATGCTGAATCATCTAGATCGCTCTTTTCGAGCTATTTAATGCGAGAAACACGTTATCTGGTGTGTTCACCACACCACAGTGCGTTGGATATGCAGAACCGGAGATATTTTGGTTTTCGTCGGGTTTCAAGCTGAGATATGCAGTTTCTACTATAACCCTGGTGAGACTTCTGTCCGAAGTGTGCTGAATCATCTAGATCGCTCTTTTCGAGCTACTTAATGCGCGAAACACGTTTTCTGGTGTGTTCACCACACCACAGTGCGATGGATATGCAGAACCGGAGATATTTTGGTTTTCGTGGGGTTTCAAGCTGAGATATGCATTTTCTGCGATAATATTGGTGAGACTTCAGTCAGAAGTATGCAGAATCATCTAGATCGCTCTTTTCGAGCTACTTAATGCACGAAACACGCTTTCTGGTGTTTTCAGCACTTCTCAGTGCGTTTGATATGCGGAAACTGCGATATCTTCGTTTTCGTGGGGTTTCCAGCTGAGACATGCATTTTCTGCGATAATCTTGGATATTCTTCTGTGAGAAGTATGGAGAATCACCGAAATCGCAGTTTTCGTGCTATTGCATGCGTAAAACACGTTTTATTGTGTTTTCAGCACTCCACAGTGCGTTTGATATGCCGAAACTGCGATATCTTCGATTTCGTGGGGTTTCCAGCTGAGACATGCATTTTCTACGATAATCTTGGATATTTTTCTGTGAGAAGTTAGCAGAATCACAGAAATCGCTGCTTTCGTGCTATTTAATGCGACAAACACGTTATCTGGTTGTTTTCACGACTCCACATTGCGACTGATGTGCAGAACCGGCGACATCTTGATTTTCGTGATGTTTCTAGCTGAGATATGCATTTTCTGCGATAATATTGGTGAGACTTCAGTCAGAAGTATGCAGAATCATCTAGATCGCTCGTTTCGTGCTATTTAATGCGAGAAACACGTTATCTGGTGTTTTGACCACTGCACAGTGCGTTTGATATGTAGAGCCGCCGATAACTCGGTTTTCGTCGGGTTTCAAGCTGAGATATGCATTTTCTACGATAATCTTGGTGAGACTTCTGTGAGAAGTATGCAGGATCTTCGAGAACGCCCGTTTCGTGCTATTTAATGCGAGAAACACGTTATCTGGTGTTTTCACCAATCCACAGTGCGTTTGATATGCAGAACCGGCGATATCTTGATTTTCGTGGTGTTTCCCGCTGAGATATGCATTTTCTGCGATAATCTTGGATATTCTTCTGTGAGAAGTATGCAGAATCACCGAAATCGCTGTTTTCGTGCTATTTAATGCGAAAAACACGTTTTCTGGTGTTTTCAGCACGTCACAGTGCGTTTGATATGCGGAAACTGCGATATCTTCGTTTTCGTGGGGTTTCCAGCTGAGACATGCATTTTCTGCGATAATCTTGGATATTCTTCGGTGAGCAGTATGGAGAATCACCGAAATCGCAGTTTTCGTGCTATTGAATGCGAAAAACACGTTTTATGGTGTTTTCAGCACTCCACAATGCGCTTGATATGCCGAAACTGCGATATCTTCGATTTCGTGGGGTTTCCAGCTGAGACATGCATTTTCTGCGATAATCTTGGATATTCTTCTGTGAGAAGTTTGCAGAATCACAGAAATCGGTGCTTTCGTGCTATTTAATGCGAAAAACTCGTTTTCTGGTGTTTTCAGCACTCCACAGTGCGTTTGATATGCCGAAACTGCGATATCTTCGATTTCGTGGTGTTTCCCGCTGAGATATGCATTTTCTGCGATAATCTTGGATATTCTTCTGTGAGAAGTTTGCAGAATCACAGAAATCGCTGCTTTCGTGCTATTTAATGCGAAAAACTCGTTTTCTGGTGTTTTCAGCACTCCACAGTGCGATTGATATGCGGAAACTGCGATATCTTCGGTTTCATTGGGTTTCCAGATGAGATATGCATTTTCTACCATAATCTTGGATATTCTTGTGTGAGACGTTTGCAGAATCACAGAAATCGCTCTATTCGAGCTGTTTAATGCGAGAAACACGTTATCTGGTTGTTTTCACCACTCCACAGTGCGTTTGATGTGCAGAACAGGCGACATCTTGATTTTCGTGGGGTTTCCAGCTGAAATATGCATTTTCTGCGATAATCTTGGTGTTTCATCTATCAGAAGTATGCAGAATCATCGAGAACGCTCTTTTCGGGCTAGCTAATGCGAGAAACACGTTTTCTGGTGTTTTTACCACTCCACAGTGCGTTTGATATGCAGAACAGTAGATATCTTGGTTTTCGTGGGGTTTCAAGCTGAGATATGCATTTCCTGCGACAATCTTGGTGAGACTTCTGTCCGAAGTATGCTGAATCATCTAGATCGCTATTTTCGAGCTATTTAATGCGAGAAACACGTTATCTGGTGTTTTCACCACTACACAGTGCGTTTGATATGCAGAACCAACGATATCTTGGTTTCCGTGGGGTTTCAAGCTGAGATATGCATTTTCTGCGATAATATTGGTGAGACTTCTGTCAGAAGTATGCAGAATCTTCGAGAACGCTCTTTTCGAACTACTTAATGCGCGAAACACGTTTTCTGGTGTTTTCAGCACTTCACAGTGCGTTTGATATGCGGAAACTGCGATATCTTCGTTTTCGTGGGGTTTCCAGCTGAGACATGCATTTTCTGCGATAATCTTGGATATTCTTCTGTGAGAAGTATGGAGAATCACCGAAATCGCAGTTTTCGTGCTATTGAATGCGAAAAACACGTTTTATGGTGTTTTCACCACTCCACAGTGCGTTTGATATGCAGAACCAACGATATCTTGGTTTTCGTGGGGTTTCAAGCTGAGATATGCATTTTCTGCGATAATATTAGTGAGACTTCAGTCAGAAGTATGCAGAATCATCTAGATCGCTCTTTTCGAGCTACTTAATGCACGAAACACGTTTTCCGGTGCTTTCAGCACTTCACAGTGCGTTTGATATGCGGAAACTGCGATATCTTCGTTTTCGTGGGGTTTCCAGCTGAGACATGCATTTTCTGCGATAATCTTGGATATTCTTCTGTGAGAAGTATGGAGAAACACCGAAATCGCAGTTTTCGTGCTATTGAATGCGTAAAACACGTTTTATGGTGTTTTCAGCACTCCACAGTGCGTTTGATATGCCGAAACTGCGATATCTACGATTTCGTGGGGTTTCCAGCTGAGACATGCATTTTCTACGATAATATTGGTGAGACTTCAGTCAGAAGTATGCAGAATCATCTAGATCGCTCTTTTCGAGCTACTTAATGCACGAAACACGTTTTCTGGTGTTTTCACCACTCCACAGTACGTTTGAAATGCAGAACCGGAGATATCTTGGTTTCGGTTGGGTTTCAAGCTGAGATATGCATTTTCTACTATAACCCTGGTGAGGCTTCTGTCAGAAGTATGCAGAATCTTCGAGAACGCTCTTTTCGAGCTACTTAATGCGCGAAACACGTTTTCTGGTGTTTTCACCACTCCACGGTACGTTTGATGTGCAGAACCGGAGATAACTCGGTTTTCGTCGGGTTTCAAGCTGAGATATGCATTTTCTACGATAATCTTGGTGAGACTTCTGTGAGAAGTATGCAGAATGACCGAAATCGCTGTTTTCGTGCTATTTAATGCGAAAAACACGTTTTCTGGTGTTTTCAGCACGTCACAGTGCGTTTGATATGCGGAAACTGCGATATCTTCGTTTTCGTGGGGTTTCCAGCTGAGACATGCATTTTCTGCGATAATCTTGGATATTCTTCTGTGAGTAGTATGGAGAATCACCGAAATCGCAGTTTTCGTGCTATTGAATGCGAAAATCACGATTTATGGTGTTTTCAGCACTCCAGAGTGCGTTTGATATGCCGAAACTGCGATATCTTCGATTTCGTGGGGTATCCAGCTGAGACATGCATTTTCTACGATAATCTTGGATATTCTTCTGTGAGAAGTTTGCAGAATCACAGAAATCGCTGCTTTCGTGCTATTTAGTGCGAAAAACTCGTTTTCTGGTGTTTTCAGCACTCCACAGTGCGTTTGATATGCGGAAACTGCGATATCTTTGGTTTCATTGGGTTTCCAGATGAGATATGCATTTTCTACGATAATCTTGGATATTCTTGAGTGAGACGTTTGCAGAATCACAGAAATCGCTCTATTCGAGCTGTTTAATGCGAGAAACACGTTATCTGGTTGTTTTCACCACTCCACAGTGCGTTTGATGTGCACAACCGGCGGCATCTTGATTATCGTGGGGTTTCCAGCTGAAATATGCAAATTCTGCGATAATCTTGGTGTTTCATCTATCAGAAGTATGCAGAATTATCGAGAACGCTCTTTTCGGGCTAGCTAATGCGAGAAACACGATTTCTGGTGTTTTTACCACTCCACAGTGCGTTTGATATGCAGAACAGTAGATATCTTGGTTTTCGTGTGGTTTCAAGCTGAGATATGCATTTTCTGCGATAAGCTTGGTGAAACATCTGTCCGAAGTATGCAGAACCATCGAGAGAGCTCTTTTGGAGCTATTTAATGCGAGAAACATGTTATCTGGTGTTTTCACCACTCCACAGTGCGTTTGATATGCAGAACCAACGATATCTTGGTTTTCTTGGGGTTTCAAGCTGAGATATGCATTTTCTGCGATAATATTGGTGAGACTTCAGTCAGAAGTATGCAGAATCATCTTGATCGCTCTTTTCGAGCTACTTAATGCACGAAACACGTTTTCTGGTGTTTTCACCACTCCACAGTACGCTTGATATGCAGAACCGGCGATATCTTGGTTTTCGTGGTGTATCAAGCTGAGATATGCATGTTTTACGATAATCTTGGTGAGACTTCTGTCCGAAGTATGCAGAATCATCGAGATCGCGCTTTTCGAGCTATTTAATGCGAGAAACACGTTATCTGGTGTTTTCACCACTCCACAGTTGGTTTGATATGCAGAACCGGCGATACCTAGATTTTCGTGGTGTTTCCAGCTGACATATGCATTTTCTACGATAATGTTGTTGAGACTTCTGTCAGATCTATGCAGAATCTTCGAGAACGCTCTTTTCGAACTACTTAATGCGCGAAACACGTTTTCTGGTGTTTTCAGCACTTCACAGTGCGTTTGATATGCGGAAACTGCGATATCTTCGTTTTCGTGGGGTTTCCAGCTGAGACATGCATTTTCTACGATAATCTTGGATATTTTTCTGTGAGAAGTTTGCAGAATCACAGAAATCGCTGCTTTCGTGCTATTTAATGCGAGAAACACGTTATCTGGTTGTTTTCACCACTCCACAGTGCGTCTGATGTGCAGAACCGGCGACATCTTGATTTTCGTGATGTTTCTAGCTGAGATATGCATTTTCTGCGATAATATTGGTGAGACTTCTGTCCGCAGTATGCTTAATCATCGAGATCGCTCGTTTCGAGCTATTTAATGCGAGAAACACGTTATCTGGTGTTTTCACCACTCCACAGTGCGTATGATATGCAGAACCGGCGATATCTTGGTTTTCGTGGGGTTTCAAGCTGAGATATGCATTTTCTGCGATAATCTTGGTGAGACTTCTGTCCGAAGTATGCTGAATCATCTAGATCGCTCGTTACGTGCTATTTAATGCGAGAAACACGTTATCTGGTGTTCTCACCACTCCACAGTGCGTTTGATATGTAGAGCCGCCGATAACTTGGTTTTCGTGGGGTTTCCAGCTGAAATATGCATTTGCTGCGATAATCTTGGTGTTTCATCTATGAGAAGTATGCAGAATCATCGAGAACGCTCTTTTCGAGCTAGCTAATGCGAGAAACACGTTTTCTGGTGTTTTCACCACTCCACTGTGCGTTTGATATGCAGAACAGTAGATATCTTGGTTTTCGTGGGGTTTCAAGCTGAGATATGCATTTTCTGCGATAATCTTTTTGAGACTTCTGTCCGAAGTATGCAGAATCATCGAGATCGCTCGTTTCGAGCTACTTAATGCGAGAAACACGTTATCTGGTGTTTTCACCACACCACAGTGCGTTGGATATGCAGAACCGGAGATATTTTGGTTTTCGTCGGGTTTCAAGCTGAGATATGCATTTTCTACGATAAGCTTGCTGAATCATCTGTCCGAAGTATGCAGAAACATCGAGAGCGCTCTTTTCGAGCTATTTAATGCGAGAAACACGTTTTCTGGTGTTTTCACCACTCCACGGTACGTTTGATGTGCAGAACCGTAGATATCTTGGTTTCGGTCGGGTTTCAAACTGAGATATGCATTTTCTACTATAACCCTGGTGAGACTTCTGTCAGAAGTATGCAGAATCTTCGAGAACGCTCTTTTCGTGCTACTTAATGCGCGAAACACGTTTTCTGGTGTTTTCACCACTCCACAGTACGTTTGAAATGCAGAACCGGAGATATCTTGGTTACGGTCGGGTTTCAAGCTGAGACATGCATTTTCTACTATAACCCTGGTGAGACTTCTGTCAGAAGAATGCAGAATCTTCGAGAACGCTCTTTGCGAGCTATTTAATGCGAGAAACACGTTATCTGGTGTTTTCACCACTCCACAGTGCGTTTGATATGCAGAACCGGCGCCATCTTGATTTTCGTTAGGTTTCAAGCTGAGATATGCATTTTCTGCGATAATATTTGTGAGACTTCAATCAGAAGTATGGAGAATCATCTAGATCGCTCGTTTCGAGCTATTCAATGCCAGAAACACGTTGTCTGGTTGTTTTCACCACTCCACAGTGCGTTTGATATGCAGAACCGGCGACATCTTGATTTTCGTGAGGTTTCAAGCTGAGATATGCATTTTCTGCGATAATATTGGTGAGACTTCAGTCAGAAGTATGCAGAATCATCTTGATCGCTCTTTTCGAGCTACTTAATGCACGAAACACGTTTTCTGGTGTTTTCACCACTCCACAGTACGCTTGATATGCAGAACCGGCGATATCTTGGTTTTCGTGGTGTATCAAGCTGAGATATGCATGTTTTACGATAATCTTGGTGAGACTTCTGTCCGAAGTATGCAGAATCATCGAGATCGCGCTTTTCGAGCTATTTAATGCGAGAAACACGTTATCTGGTGTTTTCACCACTCCACAGTTGGTTTGATATGCAGAACCGGCGATACCTAGATTTTCGTGGTGTTTCCAGCTGACATATGCATTTTCTACGATAATGTTGTTGAGACTTCTGTCAGATCTATGCAGAATCTTCGAGAACGCTCTTTTCGAACTACTTAATGCGCGAAACACGTTTTCTGGTGTTTTCAGCACTTCACAGTGCGTTTGATATGCGGAAACTGCGATATCTTCGTTTTCGTGGGGTTTCCAGCTGAGACATGCATTTTCTACGATAATCTTGGATATTTTTCTGTGAGAAGTTTGCAGAATCACAGAAATCGCTGCTTTCGTGCTATTTAATGCGAGAAACACGTTATCTGGTTGTTTTCACCACTCCACAGTGCGTCTGATGTGCAGAACCGGCGACATCTTGATTTTCGTGATGTTTCTAGCTGAGATATGCATTTTCTGCGATAATATTGGTGAGACTTCTGTCCGCAGTATGCTTAATCATCGAGATCGCTCGTTTCGAGCTATTTAATGCGAGAAACACGTTATCTGGTGTTTTCACCACTCCACAGTGCGTATGATATGCAGAACCGGCGATATCTTGGTTTTCGTGGGGTTTCAAGCTGAGATATGCATTTTCTGCGATAATCTTGGTGAGACTTCTGTCCGAAGTATGCTGAATCATCTAGATCGCTCGTTACGTGCTATTTAATGCGAGAAACACGTTATCTGGTGTTCTCACCACTCCACAGTGCGTTTGATATGTAGAGCCGCCGATAACTTGGTTTTCGTGGGGTTTCCAGCTGAAATATGCATTTGCTGCGATAATCTTGGTGTTTCATCTATGAGAAGTATGCAGAATCATCGAGAACGCTCTTTTCGAGCTAGCTAATGCGAGAAACACGTTTTCTGGTGTTTTCACCACTCCACTGTGCGTTTGATATGCAGAACAGTAGATATCTTGGTTTTCGTGGGGTTTCAAGCTGAGATATGCATTTTCTGCGATAATCTTTTTGAGACTTCTGTCCGAAGTATGCAGAATCATCGAGATCGCTCGTTTCGAGCTACTTAATGCGAGAAACACGTTATCTGGTGTTTTCACCACACCACAGTGCGTTGGATATGCAGAACCGGAGATATTTTGGTTTTCGTCGGGTTTCAAGCTGAGATATGCATTTTCTACGATAAGCTTGCTGAATCATCTGTCCGAAGTATGCAGAAACATCGAGAGCGCTCTTTTCGAGCTATTTAATGCGAGAAACACGTTTTCTGGTGTTTTCACCACTCCACGGTACGTTTGATGTGCAGAACCGTAGATATCTTGGTTTCGGTCGGGTTTCAAACTGAGATATGCATTTTCTACTATAACCCTGGTGAGACTTCTGTCAGAAGTATGCAGAATCTTCGAGAACGCTCTTTTCGAGCTACTTAATGCGCGAAACACGTTTTCTGGTGTTTTCACCACTCCACAGTACGTTTGAAATGCAGAACCGGAGATATCTTGGTTACGGTCGGGTTTCAAGCTGAGACATGCATTTTCTACTATAACCCTGGTGAGACTTCTGTCAGAAGAATGCAGAATCTTCGAGAACGCTCTTTGCGAGCTATTTAATGCGAGAAACACGTTATCTGGTGTTTTCACCACTCCACAGTGCGTTTGATATGCAGAACCGGCGCCATCTTGATTTTCGTTAGGTTTCAACCTGAGATATGCATTTTCTGCGATAATATTTGTGAGACTTCAATCAGAAGTATGGAGAATCATCTAGATCGCTCGTTTCGAGCTATTCAATGCCAGAAACACGTTGTCTGGTTGTTTTCACCACTCCACAGTGCGTTTGATATGCAGAACCGGCGACATCTTGATTTTCGTGAGGTTTCAAGCTGAGATATGCATTTTCTGCGATAATATTGGTGAGACTTCAGTCAGAAGTATGCAGAATCATCTAGATCGCTCGTTTCGAGCTATTTAATGCGAAAAAACAAGTTTTCTGGTGTTTTCAACATTCCACAGTGCGTTTGATATGCAGAACCGGCGATAGCTTGATTTTCGTGGTGTTTCCAGCTGAGATATGCATTTTCTGCGATAATCTTGGTGAGTCTTCTGTCAGCAGGATGCAGAATCATCTAGATCACTCTTTTCGAGCTATTTAATGCGAGAACCACGTTATCTGGTCTATTGACCACTGCACAGTGCGCTTGATATGCAGAACCGGCGACATCTTGGTTTTCGTGAGGTTTCAAGCTGAGATATGCATTTTCTGCGATAATATTGGTGAGACTTCAGTCAGAAGTATGCAGAATCATCTAGATCGCTCGTTTCGAGCTATTTAATGCGAAAAAACAAGTTTTCTGGTGTTTTCAACATTCCACAGTGCGTTTGATATGCAGAACCGGCGATATCTTGATTTTCGTGGTGTTTCCAGCTGAGATATGCATTTTCTGCGATAATATTTGTGAGACTTCAATCAGAAGTATGGAGAATCATCTAGATCGCTCGTTTCGAGCTATTTAACGCCAGAAACACGTTGTCTGGTTGTTTTCACCACTCCACAGTGCGTTTGATATGCAGAACCGGCGACATCTTGATTTTCGTGAGGTTTCAAGCTGAGATATGCATTTTCTGCGATAATATTGGTGAGACTTCAGTCAGAAGTATGCAGAATCATCTAGATCGCTCGTTTCGAGCTATTTAATGCGAAAAAACAAGTTTTCTGGTGTTTTCAACATTCCACAGTGCGTTTGATATGCAGAACCGGCGACATCTTGGATTTCGTCGGGTTTCAAGTTGAGATATGCATTTTCTGCGATAATATTGATGAGACTTCAATCAGAAGTATGCCGAATCATCTAGATCGCTCGTTTCGAGCTATTTAATGCGTAAAAATAAGTTTTCTGGTGTTTTGACCACTCCACAGTGCGTTTGATATATAGAGCCGCCGATAACTTGGTTTTCGTGGGGTTTCCAGCTGAGATATGCTTTTTCTGCGATAAACTTGGTGAGTCATCTGTCAGAAGTACGCAGAATCATCGAGATCTCTCTTTTCGAGCTATTTAATGCGAGAAACACGTTATCTGGTGTATTGACCACTCCACAGTGCGTTTGATATGCAGAAACGGCGTCATCTTGATTTTCGTGAGGTTTCAAGCTGAGATATGCATTTTCTGCAATAATATTGGTGAGACTTCAGTCAGAAGTATGCAGAATCATCTAGATCGCTCGTTTCGAGCTATTTAATGCGAAAAAATAAGTTTTCTGAGGTTTTGACCACTCCACAGTGCGTTTGATATGTAGAGCCGCCGATAACTTGCTTTTCGTGGGTTTTCAAGCTGAGATATGAATTTTCTGCGATAATCTTGGTGTGACTTCAGTCAGAAGTATGCAGAATCTTCGATAACGCTCTTTTCGAGCTGCTTAATGCGAGAAACACGTTTTCTGGTGTTTTCACCACTCCACAGTACGTTTGATGTGCAGAACCGGAGATAACTTTGTGTTCGTGAGGTTTCAAGCTGAGATATGGATTTCCTGCGATAATCTTGGTGAGACTTTAGTCAGAAGTATGCAGAATCATCTAGATCGCTCTTTGCGAGCTATTTAATGCGAGAAACACGTTATCTGGTGTTTTCACCATTCCACAGTACGTTTGATGTGCAGAACCGGAGATAACTTGGTTTTCGGGAGGTTTCAAGTTAAAATATGCATTTTCTACAATAATCTTGGTGAGACTTCTGTCAGAAGTATGCAGAATCATCGAGATCCCTCTTTTCGAGCTATTTAATGCGAGAAACACGTTATCTGGTGTTTTCACCACTCCACAGTGCGTTTGATATGCAGAACCGGCGACATCTTTGATTTCGTCGGGTCTCAAGCTGAGATATGCATTTTCTACGATAATCTTGGTGAGACTTCTGTCAGAAGGATGCAGAATCATCGAGATCTCTCTTTTCGAGCTATTTAATGCGAGAAACACGTTATCTGGTGTATTGACCAGTCCACAGTGCGTTTGATATGCAGAAACGGCGCCATCTTGATTTTCGTGAGGTTTCAAGCTGAGATATGCATTTTCTGCAATAATATTGGTGAGACTTCAGTCAGAAGTATGCAGAATCATCTAGATCGCTCGTTTCGAGCTATTTAATGCGAGAAACACGTTGTCTGGTTGTTTTCACCACTCCACAGTGCGTTTGATATGCAGAACCGGCGACATCTTGATTTTCGTGAGGTTTCAAGCTGAGATATGCATTTTCTGCGATAATATTGGTGTGACTTCATTCAGAAGTATGCAGAATCATCTAGATCGCTCGTTTCGAGCTATTTAATGCGAAAAAACAAGTTTTCTGGTGTTTTGACCACACCACATTGCGCCTGATATGCAGAACCGGCGATATCTTGATTTTCGTGGTGTTTCCAGCTGAGATATGCATTTTCTGCGATAATCTTGGTGTGTCTTCTGTCAGAAGTATGCAGAATCATCTAGATCGCTCTGTTCGAGCTTTTTAATGCGAGAACCACGTTATCTGGTGTATTGACCACTCCACAGTGTGTTTGATATGCAGAACCGGCGACATCTTGGTTTTCGTAGGGTTTCCAGCTGAAATATGTATTTTCTGCGATAATCTTGGTGTTTCATCTATGAGAAGTATGCAGAAACATCGAGATCGCTCTTTTCGAGCTATTTAATGCGAGAAACAAGTTATCTGGTGTATTGACCACTCCACAGTGCGTTTGATATGCAGAACCGGCGACATCTTGATTTTCGTGAGGTTTCTAGCTGAGATATGCATTTCCTGCGATAATATTGGTGAGACTTCAGTCAGAAGTATGCAGAATCATCTAGATCGCTCGTTTCGAGCTGTTTAATGCGAAAAAATAAGTTTTCTGGGGTTTTGACCACTCCACAGTGCGTTTGATATGCAGAACCGGCGACATATTGATTTTCGTGAGGTTTCTAGCTGAGATATGCATTTTCTGCGATAATATTGGTGAGACTTCAGTCAGAAGTATGCAGAATCATCGAGATCGCTCTTTTCGAGCTATTTAATGCGAGAAACAAGTTATCTGGTGTATTGACCACTCCACAGTGCGTTTGATATGCAGAAACGGCGCCATCTTGATTTTCGTGAGGTTTCAAGCTGAGATATGCATTTTCTGCGATAATATTGGTGAGACTTCAGTCAGAAGTATGCAGAATCATCTAGATCGCTCGCTTCGAGCTATTTAATGCGAAAAAACTAGTTTTCTGGTGTTTTCAACATTCCACAGTGCGTTTGATATGCAGAACCGGCGATATCTTGATTTTCGTGGTGTTTCCAGCTGAGATATGCATTTTCTGCGATAATCTTGGTGAGTCTTCTGTCAGCAGTATGCAGAATCATCTAGATCACTCTTTTCGAGCTTTTTAATGCGAGAACCACGTTATCTGGTGTATTGACCACTCCACAGTGTGGTTGATATGCAGAACCGGCGACATCTTGGTTTTCGTAGGGTTTCCAGCTGAAATATGTATTTTCTGCGATAATCTTGGTGTTTCATCTATGAGAAGTATGCAGAAACATCGAGATCGCTCTTTTCGAGCTAGTTAATGCGAGAAATACGTTTTCTAGTGTTTTCACCACCCCACAGTGCGTTTGATATGCAGAACCGGCGACATCTTGGATTTCGTCGGGTTTCAAGTTGAGATATGCATTTTCTGCGATAATCTTAGTGAGTCCTCTGTCAGAAGTATGCAGAATCATCTAGATCGCTCGTTTCGAGCTATTTAATGCGAAAAAACAAGTTTTCTGGTGTTTTGACCACTCCACAGTGCGTTTGATATGCAGAACCGGCGACATCTTGGATTTCGTCGGGTTTCAAGCTGAGATATGCATTTTCTACGATAATCTTGGTGAGACGTCTGTCCGAAGTATGCAGAATCATCGAGATCGCTCTTTTCGAGCTATTTAATGCGAGAAACACGTTATCTGGTGTATTGACCACTCCACAGTGCGTTTGATATGCAGAAACGGCGCCATCTTGATTTTCGTGAGGTTTCAAGCTGAGATATGCATTTTCTGCGATAATATTGGTGAGACTTCAGTCAGAAGTATGCAGAATCATCTAGATCGCCCGTTTCGAGCTATTTAATGCGAGAAACACGTTGTCTGGTTGTTTTCACAACTCCACAGTGCGTTTGATATGCAGAACCGGCGACATATTGATTTTCGTGAGGTTTCTAGCTGAGATATGCATTTTCTACGATAATCTTGGTGATTCTTCTGTCAGAAGGATGCAGAATCATCTAGATCGCTCGTTTCGAGCTATTTAATGCGAGAAACACGTTGTCTGGTTGTTTTCACCACTCCACAGTGCGTTTGATATGCAGAACCGGCGACATCTTGATTTTCGTGAGGTTTCAAGCTGAGATATACATTTTCTACGATAATCTTGGTGAGACTTCTGTCACAAGTATGCAGAATCTTCGAGAACGCTCCTTTCGAGCTACTTAATGCGAGAAACACGTTTTCTGGTGTTTTCACCACTCCACAGTACGTTTGATGTGCAGAACCGGGGATAACTTGGTTTTCGTGAGGTTTCAAGCTGAGATATGCATTTTCTGCGATAATCTTGGTGAGACTTCTGTCAGAAGTATGCAGAATCATTGAGATCGCTCTATTCCAGCTATTTAATGCGAGAAACACGTTATCTGGTGTTTTCACCACTCCACAGTACGTTTGATGTGCAGAACCGGAGATAACTTGGTTTTCGTGAGGTTTCAAGTTAAAATATGCATTTTCTACGATAATCTTGGTGAGACTTCTGTCAGAAGGATGCAGAGTCTTCGAGATCGTTCTTTTCGAGCTACTTAATGCGAGAAACGCGATATCTGGTGTTTTCACCACTCCACAGTGCGTTTGATATGCAGAACCGGGGACATCTTGGATTTCGTCGGTGTTCAAACTGAGATATGCATTTTCTACGATAATCTTGGTGAGACATCTGTCAGAAGTATGCAGAATCATCGAGATCGCTCTTTTCGAGCTATTTAATGCGAGAAACACGTTTTCTGGTGTATTCACCACTCCACAGTACGTTTGACATGCAGAACCGGCGATATCTTGCTCTTCGTGGGTTTTCAAGCTGAGATATGAATTTTCTGCGATAATCTTGGTGAGAATTCAGTCAGAAGTATGCAGAATCATCGAGATCGCTCCTTTCGAGCTACTTAATGCGAGAAACACGTTTTCTGGTGTTTTCACCACTCCACAGTACGTTTGATGTGCAGAACCGGGGATAACTTGGTTTTCGTGAGGTTTCAAGCTGAGATATGCATTTTCTGCGATAATCTTGGTGAGACTTCTGTCAGAAGTATGCAGAATCATTGAGATCGCTCTATTCCAGCTACTTAATGCGAGAAACGCGATATCTGGTGTTTTCACCACTCCACAGTGCGTTTGATATGCAGAACCGGGGACATCTTGGATTTCGTCGGGGTTCAAACTGAGATATGCATTTTCTACGATAATCTTGGTGAGACATCTGTCAGAAGTATGCAGAATCATCGAGATCGCTCTTTTCGAGCTATTTAATGCGAGAAACACGTTTTCTGGTGTATTCACCACTCCACAGTACGTTTGACATGCAGAACCGGCGATATCTTGCTCTTCGTGGGTTTTCAAGCTGAGATATGAATTTTCTGCGATAATCTTGGTGAGAATTCAGTCAGAAGTATGCAGAATCATCGAGATCTCTCTTTTCGAGCTATTTAATGCGAGAAACACGATTTCTGGTGTATTCACCACTCCACAGTACGTTTGACATGCAGAACCGGCGAAATCTTGCTTTTCGTGGGTTTTCAAGCTGAGATATGAATTTTCGGCGATACTCTTGGTGAGACTTCCGTCAGAAGTATGCAGAATCTTCGAGAACGCGGTTTTCGAACTGCTTAATGCGAGAAACACGTTTTCTGGTGTTTTCACCACTCCACAGTACGTTTGATGTGCAGAACCGGAGATAAATTTGTGTTCGTGAGGTTTCAAGCTGAGATATGCATTTTCTGCGATAATATTGGTGAGACTTCAGTCAGAAGTATGCAGAATCATCTAGATCGCTCGTTTCGAGCTATTTAATGCGAGAAACACGTTGTCTGGTTGTTTTCACCACTCCACAGTGCGTTTGATATGCAGAACCGGCGACATCTTGATTTTCGTGAGGTTTCAAGCTGAGATATACATTTTCTGCGATAATATTGGTGTGACTTCATTCAGAAGTATGCAGAATCATCTAGATCGCTCGTTTCGAGCTATTTAATGCGAAAAAACAAGTTTTCTGGTGTTTTGACCACTCCACATTGCGCCTGATATGCAGAACCGGCGATATCTTGATTTTCGTGGTGTTTCCAGCTGAGATATGCATTTTCTGCGATAATCTTGGTGTGTCTTCTGTCAGAAGTATGCAGAATCATCTAGATCGCTCTGTTCGAGCTTTTTAATGGGAGAACCACGTTATCTGGTGTATTGACCACTCCACAGTGTGTTTGATATGCAGAACCGGCGACATCTTGGTTTTCGTAGGGTTTCCAGCTGAAATATGTATTTTCTGCGATAATCTTGGTGTTTCATCTATGAGAAGTATGCAGAAACATCGAGATCGCTCTTTTCGAGCTATTTAATGCGAGAAACAAGTTATCTGGTGTATTGACCACTCCACAGTGCATTTGATATGCAGAACCGGCGACATCTTGATTTTCGTGAGGTTTCTAGCTGAGATATGCATTTCCTGCGATAATATTGGTGAGACTTCAGTCAGAAGTATGCAGAATCATCTAGATCGCTCGTTTCGAGCTGTTTAATGCGAAAAAATAAGTTTTCTGGGGTTTTGACCACTCCACAGTGCGTTTGATATGCAGAACCGGCGACATATTGATTTTCGTGAGGTTTCTAGCTGAGATATGCATTTTCTGCGATAATATTGGTGAGACTTCAGTCAGAAGTATGCAGAATCATCGAGATCGCTCTTTTCGAGCTATTTAATGCGAGAAACAAGTTATCTGGTGTATTGACCATTCCACAGTGCGTTTGATATGCAGAAACGGTGCCATCTTGATTTTCGTGAGGTTTCAAGCTGAGATATGCATTTTCTGCGATAATATTGGTGAGACTTCAGTCAGAAGTATGCAGAATCATCTAGATCGCTCGCTTCGAGCTATTTAATGCGAAATACAAGTTTTCTGGTGTTTTCAGGATACCACAGTGCGTTTTATATGCAGAACCGGCGATATCTTGATTTTCGTGGTGTTTCCAGCTGACATATGCATTTTCTGCGATAATCTTGGTGTGTCTTCTGTCAGAAGTATGCAGAATCTTCGAGAACGCTGTTTTCGAACTGCTTAATGCGAGAAACACGTTTTCTGGTGTATTCATCACTCCACAGTACGTTTGACATGCAGAACCGGAGATATCATGGTTTCGGTCGGGTTTCAAGATGAGATATGCATTTTCTACGATAATCTTGGTGAGACTTCTGTCACAAGTATGCAGAATCTTCGAGAACGCTCCTTTCGAGCTACTTAATGCGAGAAACACGTTTTCTGGTGTTTTCACCACTCCACAGTACGTTTGATGTGCAGAACCGGGGATAACTTGGTTTTCGTGAGGTTTCAAGCTGAGATATGCATTTTCTGCGATAATCTTGGTGAGACTTCTGTCAGAAGTATGCAGAATCATCGAGATCTCTCTTTTCGAGCTATTTAATGCGAGAAACACGTTTTCTGGTGTATTCATCACTCCACAGCACGTTTGACATGCAGAACCGGAGATATCATGGTTTCGGTCGGGTTTCAAGCTGAGATATGCATTTTCTACGATAATCTTGGTGAGACTTCTGTCACAAGTATGCAGATTCTTCGAGAACGCTCTTTTCGAGCTACTTAATGCGAGAAACACGTTTTCTGGTGTGTTCACCACTCCACAGTATTTTTGATGTGCAGAACCGGAAATAACTTGGTTTTCGTGAGGTTTCAAGCTGAGATATGCATTTTCTGCGATAATCTTGGTGAGACTTCAGTCAGAAGTATGCAGAATCATCTAGATCGCTCGTTTCGAGCTACTTACTGCGACAAAACAAGTTTTCTGGTGTATCCAACATTCCATAGTGCGATTGATATGTAGAACCGGCGATATCTTAATTTTCGTGGTGTTTCCAGCTGAGATATGCATTTTCTGCGATAATCTTGGTGAGTCTTCTATCAGAAGTATGAAGAATCATCGAGATCTCTCTTTTCGAGCTATTTAATGCGAGAAACACGTTTTCTGGTGTATTCATCACTCCACAGCACGTTTGACATGCAGAACCGGAGATATCATGGTTTCGGTCGGGTTTCAAGCTGAGATATGCATTTTCTACGATAATCTTGGTGAGACTTCTGTCACAAGTATGCAGATTCTTCGAGAACGCTCTTTTCGAGCTACTTAATGCGAGAAACACGTTTTCTGGTGTGTTCACCACTCCACAGTATTTTTGATGTGCAGAACCGGAAATAACTTGGTTTTCGTGAGGTTTCAAGCTGAGATATGCATTTTCTGCGATAATCTTGGTGAGACTTCAGTCAGAAGTATGCAGAATCATCTAGATCGCTCGTTTCGAGCTACTTACTGCGACAAAACAAGTTTTCTGGTGTATCCAACATTCCATAGTGCGATTGATATGTAGAACCGGCGATATCTTAATTTTCGTGGTGTTTCCAGCTGAGATATGCATTTTCTGCGATAATCTTGGTGAGTCTTCTATCAGAAGTATGAAGAATCATCTAGATCTCTCGTTTCGAGCTATTTAATGCGAAAAAACAAGTTTTCTGGTGTTTTCACCATTCCACAGTACGTTTGACATGCAGAACCGGCGACATCTTGATTTTCGTGAGGTTTCAAGCTGAGATATGCATTTTCTGCGATAATATTGGTGAGACTTTAGTCAGAAGTATGCAGAATCATCTGGATCGCTCGTTTCGAGCTATCTAATTCGAAAAAACAAGATTTCTGGTGTTTTCAACATTCCACAGTGCGTTTGATATGCAGAACCGGCGATATCTTGATTTTCGTGGTGTTTCCAGCTGAGATATGCATTCTCTGCGATAATCTTGGGGAGTCTTCTGTCAGAAGTATGCAGAATCATCTAGATCGCTCTTTTCGTGCTATTTAATGCGAGAAACACGTTTTCTGGTGTATTCACCACTCCACAGTACGTTTGATGTGCAGAACCGGAGATAAGTTGGTTTTCGTGATGTTTCAAGCTGAGATATGCATTTTCTGCGATAATATTCGTGAGACTTCATTCAGAAGTATGCAGAATCATCTAGATCTCTCGTTTCGAGCTGTTTAATGCGAAAAAACAAGTTTTCTGGTGATTTCACCATTCCACAGTACGTTTGACATGCAGAACCGGCGACATCCTGATTTTCGTGAGGTTTCAAGCTGAGATATGCATTTTCTGCGATAATATTGGTGAGACTTCAGTCAGAAGTATGCAGAATCATCTGGATCGCTCGTTTCGAGCTATTTAATGCGAGAAACACGTTTTCTGGTGTATTCATCACTCCACAGTACGTTTGACATGCAGAACCGGAGATATCATGGTTTCCTACGGGTTTCAAGCTGAGATATGCATTTTCTACGATAATCGTGGTGAGACTTCTGTCACAAGTATGCAGAATCTTCGAGAACGCTCTTTTCGAGCTACTTAATGCGAGAAACACGTTTTCTGGTGTGTTCACCACTCCACAGTATTTTTGATGTGCAGAACCGGAGATAACTTGGTTTTCGTGAGGTTTCAAGCTGAGATATGCATTTTCTGCGATAATCTTGGTGAGACTTCAGTCAGAAGTATGCAGAATCACCTAGATCGCTCGTTTCGAGCTACTTACTGCGACAAAACAAGTTTTCTGGTGTTTCCAACATTCCACAGTGCGATTGATATGTAGAACCGGCGATATCTTGATTTTCGCGGTGTTTCCAGCTGAGATATGCATTCTCTGCGATAATCTTGGGGAGTCTTCTGTCAGAAGTATGCAGAATCATCTAGATCGCTCGTTTCGAGCTGTTTAATGCGAAAAAATAAGTTTTCTGGGGTTTTGACCACTCCACAGTGCGTTTGATATGTAGAGCCGCCGATAACTTGCTTTTCGTGGGTTTTCAAGCTGAGATATGAATTTTCTGCGATAATCTTGGTGAGACTTCAGTCAGAAGTATGCAGAATCTTCGATAACGCTCTTTTCGAGCTGCTTAATGCGAGAAACACGTTTTCTGGTGTTTTCACCACTCCACAGTACGTTTGATGTGCAGAACCGGAGATAACTTTGTGTTCGTAAGGTTTCAAGCTGAGATATGGATTTCCTGCGATAATCTTGGTGAGACTTTAGTCAGAAGTATGCTCAATCATCTAGATCGCTCTTTGCGAGCTATTTAATGCGAGAAACACGTTATCTGGTGTTTTCACCACTCCACAGTACGTTTGATGTGCAGAACCGGAGATAACTTGGTTTTCGATGGGTTTCAAGTTAAAATTTGCATTTTCTGCGATAATCTTGGTGATACTTCTGTCAGAAGGATGCAGAATCATCTAGATCGCTCTTTGCGAGCTATTTAATGCGAGAAACACGTTATCTGGTGTACTCACCACTCCACAGTACGTTTGACATGCAGAACCGGCGAAGTCTTGCTTTTCGTGGGTTGTCAAGCTGAGATATGAATTTTCTGCGATACTCTTGGTGAGACTTCTGTCAGAAGTACGCAGAATCTTCGAGAACGCTGTTTTCGAACTGCTTAATGCGAGAAACACGTTTTCTCGTGTTTTCACCACTCCACAGTACGTTTGATGTGCAGAACCGGAGATAACTTTGTGTTCGTGAGGTTTCAAGCTGAGATATGGATTTTCTGCGATAATCTTGATGAGACTTTAGTCAGAAGTATGCAGAATCATCTAGATCGCTCTTTTCGAGCTACTTAATGCGAGAAACGCGATATCTGGTGTTTTCACCACTCCACAGTGCGTTTGATATGCAGAACCGGCGATATCTTGCTCTTCGTGGGTTTTCAAGCTGAGATATGAATTTTCTGCGATAATCTTGGTGAGAATTCAGTCAGAAGTATGCAGAATCATCGAGATCGCTCTTTTCGAGCTATTTAATGCGAGAAACACGTTATCTGGTGTATTGACCACTCCACAGTGCGATTGATATGCAGAAACGGCGCCATCTTCATTTTCGTGAGGTTTCAAGCTGAGATATGCATTTTCTGCAATAATACTGGTGAGACTTCAGTCCGAAGTATGCAGAATCATCTAGATCGCTCGTTTCGAGCTATTTAATGCGAGAAACACGTTGTCTGCTTGTTTTCACCACTCCACAGTGCGTTTGATATGCAGAACCGGCGACATCTTGATTTTCGTGAGGTTTCTAGCTGAGATATGCATTTTCTGCGATAATATTGGTGAGACTTCAGTCAGAAGTATGCAGAATCATCTAGATCGCTCGTTTCGAGCTGTTTAATGCGAAAATATAAGTTTTCTGGGGTTTTGACCACTCCACAGTGCGTTTGATATGTAGAGCCGCCGATAGCTTGCTTTTCGTGGGTTTTCAAGCTGAGATATGAATTTTCTGCGATAATCTTGGTGAGACTTCAGTCAGAAGCATGCAGAATCTTCGATAACGCTCTTTTCGAGCTGCTTAATGCGAGAAACACGTTATCTGGTGTATTGACCACTCCACAGTGCGTTTGATATGCAGAACCGGCGACATCTTGGTTTTCGTAGGGTTTCCAGCTGAAATATGTATTTTCTGCGATAATCTTGGTGTTTCATCTATGAGAAGTATGCAGAAACATCGAGATCGCTCTTTTCGAGCTATTTAATGCGAGAAACAAGTTATCTGGTGTATTGACCACTCCACAGTGCGTTTGATATGCAGAAACGGCGCCATCTTGATTTTCGTGAGGTTTCAAGCTGAGATATGCATTTTCTGCGATAATATTGGTGAGACTTCAGTCAGAAGTATGCAGAATCATCGAGATCGCTCTTTTCGAGCTATTTAATGCGAGAAACAAGTTATCTGGTGTATTGACCACTCCACAGTGCGTTTGATATGCAGAAACGGCGACATATTGATTTTCGTGAGGTTTCTAGCTGAGATATGCATTTTCTGCGATAATATTGGTGAGACTTCAGTCAGAAGTTTGCAGAATCATCTAGATCGCTCGCTTCGAGCTATTTAATGCGAAAAAACTAGTTTTCTGGTGTTTTCAACATTCCACAGTGCGTTTGATATGCAGAACCGGCGATATCGTGATTTTCGTGGTGTTTCCAGCTGAGATATGCATTTTCTGCGATAATCTTGGTGAGTCTTCTGTCAGCAGTATGCAGAATCATCTAGATCACTCTTTTCGAGCTTTTTAATGCGAGAACCACGTTATCTGGTGTATTGACCACTCCACAGTGTGTTTGATATGCAGAACCGGCGACATCTTGGTTTTCGTAGGGTTTCCAGCTGAAATATGTATTTTCTGCGATAATCTTGGTGTTTCATCTATGAGAAGTATGCAGAAACATCGAGATCGCTCTTTTCGAGCTAGTTAATGCGAGAAATACGTTTTCTAGTGTTTTCATCACCCCACAGTGCGTTTGATATGCAGAACCGGCGACATCTTGGATTTCGTCGGGTTTCAAGTTGAGATATGCATTTTCTGCGATAATCTTAGTGAGTCCTCTGTCAGAAGTATGCAGAATCATCTAGATCGCTCGTTTCGAGCTATTTAATGCGAAAAAACAAGTTTTCTGGAGTTTTGACCACTCCACAGTGCGTTTGATATGCAGAACCGGCGACATCTTGGATTTCGTCGGGTTTCAAGCTGAGATATGCATTTTCTACGATAATCTTGGTGAGACGTCTGTCCGAAGTATGCAGAATCATCGAGATCGCTCTTTTCGAGCTATTTAATGCGAGAAACACGTTATCTGGTGTATTGACCACTCCACAGTGCGATTGATATGCAGAAACGGCGCCATCTTGATTTTCGTGAGGTTTCAAGCTGAGATATGCATTTTCTGCAATAATATTGGTGAGACTTCAGTCAGAAGTATGCAGAATCATCTAGATCGCTCGTTTCGAGCTATTTAATGCGAGAAACACGTTGTCTGCTTGTTTTCACCACTCCACAGTGCGTTTGATATGCAGAACCGGCGACATCTTGATTTTCGTGAGGTTTCAAGCTGAGATATGCATTTTCTGCGATAATATTGGTGAGACTTCAGTCAGAAGTATGCAGAATCATCTAGATCGCCCGTTTCGAGCTATTTAATGCGAGAAACACGTTGTCTGGTTGTTTTCACAACTCCACAGTGCGTTTGATATGCAGAACCGGCGACATATTGATTTTCGTGAGGTTTCTAGCTGAGATATGCATTTTCTGCGATAATATTGGTGAGACTTCAGTCAGAAGTATGCAGAATCATCTAGATCGCTCGTTTCGAGCTGTTTAATGCGAAAATATAAGTTTTCTGGGGTTTTGACCACTCCACAGTGCGTTTGATATGTAGAGCCGCCGATAGCTTGCTTTTCGTGGGTTTTCAAGCTGAGATATGAATTTTCTGCGATAATCTTGGTGAGTCTTCTGTCAGAAGTATGAAGAATCATCTAGATCTCTCGTTTCGAGCTATTTAATGCGAAAAAACAAGTTTTCTGGTGTTTTCACCATTCCACAGTACGTTTGACATGCAGAACCGGCGACATCTTGATTTTCGTGAGGTTTCAAGCTGAGATATGCATTTTCTGCGATAATATTGGTGAGACTTCAGTCAGAAGTATGCAGAATCATCTGGATCGCTCGTTTCGAGATATCTAATTCGAAAAAACAAGATTTCTGGTGTTTTCAACATTCCACAGTGCGTTTGATATGCAGAACCGGCGATATCTTGATTTTCGTGGTGTTTCCAGCTGAGATATGCATTCTCTGCGATAATCTTGGGGAGTCTTCTGTCAGAAGTATGCAGAATCATCTAGATCGCTCTTTTCGTGCTATCTAATGCGAGAAACACGTTTTCTGGTGTATTCACCACTCCACAGTACGTTTGATGTGCAGAACCGGAGATAAGTTGGTTTTCGTGATGTTTCAAGCTGAGATATGAATTTTCTGCGATAATATTGGTGAGACTTCATTCAGAAGTATGCAGAATCATCTAGATCTCTCGTTTCGAGCTATTTAATGCGAAAAAACAAGTTTTCTGGTGATTTCACCATTCCACAGTACGTTTGACATGCAGAACCGGCGACATCCTGATTTTCGTGAGGTTTCAAGCTGAGATATGCATTTTCTGCGATAATATTGGTGAGACTTCAGTCAGAAGTATGCAGAATCATCTGGATCGCTCGTTTCGAGCTATTTAATGCGAGAAACACGTTTTCTGGTGTATTCATCACTCCACAGTACGTTTGACATGCAGAACCGGAGATATCATGGTTTCCTACGGGTTTCAAGCTGAGATATGCATTTTCTACGATAATCGTGGTGAGACTTCTGTCACAAGTATGCAGAATCTTCGAGAACGCTCTTTTCGAGCTACTTAATGCGAGAAACACGTTTTCTGGTGTGTTCACCACTCCACAGTATTTTTGATGTGCAGAACCGGAAATAACTTGGTTTTCGTGAGGTTTCAAGCTGAGATATGCATTTTCTGCGATAATCTTGGTGAGACTTCAGTCAGAAGTATGCAGAATCACCTAGATCGCTCGTTTCGAGCTACTTACTGCGACAAAACAAGTTTTCTGGTGTTTCCAACATTCCACAGTGCGATTGATATGTAGAACCGGCGATATCTTAATTTTCGTGGTGTTTCCAGCTGAGATATGCATTTTCTGCGATAATCTGTGTGAGTCTTCTGTCAGAAGTATGCAGAATCATCTAGATCTCTCGTTTCGAGATATTTAATGCGAAAAAACAAGTTTTCTGGTGTTTTCACCATTCCACAGTACGTTTGACATGCAGAACCGGCGACATCTTGATTTTCGTGAGGTTTCAAGATGAGATATGCATTTTCTGCGATAATATTGGTGAGACTTCAGTCAGAAGTATGCAGAATCATCTGGATCGCTCGTTTCGAGCTATCTAATTCGAAAAAACAAGATTTCTGGTGTTTTCAACATTCCACAGTGCGTTTGATATGCAGAACCGGCGATATCTTGATTTTCGCGGTGTTTCCAGCTGAGATATGCATTCTCTGCGATAATCTTGGGGAGTCTTCTGTCAGAAGTATGCAGAATCATCTAGATCGCTCGTTTCGAGCTGTTTAATGCGAAAAAATAAGTTTTCTGGGGTTTTGACCACTCCACAGTGCGTTTGATATGTAGAGCCGCCGATAACTTGCTTTTCGTGGGTTTTCAAGCTGAGATATGAATTTTCTGCGATAATCTTGGTGAGACTTCAGTCAGAAGTATGCAGAATCTTCGATAACGCTCTTTTCGAGCTGCTTAATGCGAGAAACACGTTTTCTGGTGTTTTCACCACTCCACAGTACGTTTGATGTGCAGAACCGGAGATAACTTTGTGTTCGTGAGGTTTCAAGCTGAGATATGGATTTCCTGCGATAATCTTGGTGAGACTTTAGTCAGAAGTATGCTCAATCATCTAGATCGCTCTTTGCGAGCTATTTAATGCGAGAAACACGTTATCTGGTGTTTTCACCACTCCACAGTACGTTTGATGTGCAGAACCGGAGATAACTTGGTTTTCGATGGGTTTCAAGTTAAAATTTGCATTTTCTGCGATAATATTGGTGAGACTTCTGTCAGAAGTATGCAGAATCATCGAGATCCCTCTTTTCGAGCTATTTAATGCGAGAAACACGTTATCTGGTGTTTTCACCACTCCACAGAGCGTTTGATATGCAGAACCGGCGACATCTTTGATTTCGTCGGGTCTCAAGCTGAGATATGCATTTTCTACGATAATCTTGGTGATACTTCTGTCAGAAGGATGCAGAATCATCTAGATCGCTCTTTGCGAGCTATTTAATGCGAGAAACACGTTATCTGGTGTACTCACCACTCCACAGTACGTTTGACATGCAGAACCGGCGAAGTCTTGCTTTTCGTGGGTTGTCAAGCTGAGATATGAATTTTCTGCGATACTCTTGGTGAGACTTCTGTCAGAAGTACGCAGAATCTTCGAGAACGCTGTTTTCGAACTGCTTAATGCGAGAAACACGTTATCTGGTGTATTGACCACTCCACAGTGCGATTGATATGCAGAAACGGCGCCATCTTCATTTTCGTGAGGTTTCAAGCTGAGATATGCATTTTCTGCAATAATACTGGTGAGACTTCAGTCCGAAGTATGCAGAATCATCTAGATCGCTCGTTTCGAGCTATTTAATGCGAGAAACACGTTGTCTGCTTGTTTTCACCACTCCACAGTGCGTTTGATATGCAGAACCGGGGACATCTTGGATTTCGTCGGGGTTCAAACTGAGATATGCATTTTCTACGATAATCTTGGTGAGACATCTGTCAGAAGTATGCAGAATCATCGAGATCGCTCTTTTCGAGCTATTTAATGCGAGAAACACGTTTTCTGGTGTATTCACCACTCCACAGTACGTTTGACATGCAGAACCGGCGATATCTTGCTCTTCGTGGGTTTTCAAGCTGAGATATGAATTTTCTGCGATAATCTTGGTGAGAATTCAGTCAGAAGTATGCAGAATCATCGAGATCGCTCTTTTCGAGCTATTTAATGCGAGAAACACGTTATCTGGTGTATTGACCACTCCACAGTGCGATTGATATGCAGAAACGGCGCCATCTTCATTTTCGTGAGGTTTCAAGCTGAGATATGCATTTTCTGCAATAATACTGGTGAGACTTCAGTCCGAAGTATGCAGAATCATCTAGATCGCTCGTTTCGAGCTATTTAATGCGAGAAACACGTTGTCTGCTTGTTTTCACCACTCCACAGTGCGTTTGATATGCAGAACCGGCGACATCTTGATTTTCGTGAGGTTTCTAGCTGAGATATGCATTTTCTGCGATAATATTGGTGAGACTTCAGTCAGAAGTATGCAGAATCATCTAGATCGCTCGTTTCGAGCTGTTTAATGCGAAAATATAAGTTTTCTGGGGTTTTGACCACTCCACAGTGCGTTTGATATGTAGAGCCGCCGATAGCTTGCTTTTCGTGGGTTTTCAAGCTGAGATAAGAATTTTCTGCGATAATCTTGGTGAGACTTCAGTCAGAAGCATGCAGAATCTTCGATAACGCTCTTTTCGAGCTGCTTAATGCGAGAAACACGTTATCTGGTGTATTGACCACTCCACAGTGCGTTTGATATGCAGAACCGGCGACATCTTGGTTTTCGTAGGGTTTCCAGCTGAAATATGTATTTTCTGCGATAATCTTGGTGTTTCATCTATGAGAAGTATGCAGAAACATCGAGATCGCTCTTTTCGAGCTATTTAATGCGAGAAACAAGTTATCTGGTGTATTGACCACTCCACAGTGCGTTTGATATGCAGAAACGGCGCCATCTTGATTTTCGTGAGGTTTCAAGCTGAGATATGCATTTTCTGCGATAATATTGGTGAGACTTCAGTCAGAAGTATGCAGAATCATCGAGATCGCTCTTTTCGAGCTATTTAATGCGAGAAACAAGTTATCTGGTGTATTGACCACTCCACAGTGCGTTTGATATGCAGAAACGGCGACATATTGATTTTCGTGAGGTTTCTAGCTGAGATATGCATTTTCTGCGATAATATTGGTGAGACTTCAGTCAGAAGTTTGCAGAATCATCTAGATCGCTCGCTTCGAGCTATTTAATGCGAAAAAACTAGTTTTCTGGTGTTTTCAACATTCCACAGTGCGTTTGATATGCAGAACCGGCGATATCGTGATTTTCGTGGTGTTTCCAGCTGAGATATGCATTTTCTGCGATAATCTTGGTGAGTCTTCTGTCAGCAGTATGCAGAATCATCTAGATCACTCTTTTCGAGCTTTTTAATGCGAGAACCACGTTATCTGGTGTATTGACCACTCCACAGTGTGTTTGATATGCAGAACCGGCGATATCTTGGTTTTCGTAGGGTTTCCAGCTGAAATATGTATTTTCTGCGATAATGTTGGTGTTTCATCTATGAGAAGTATGCAGAAACATCGAGATCGCTCTTTTCGAGCTAGTTAATGCGAGAAATACGTTTTCTAGTGTTTTCACCACCCCACAGTGCGTTTGATATGCAGAACCGGCGACATCTTGGATTTCGTCGGGTTTCAAGTTGAGATATGCATTTTCTGCGATAATCTTAGTGAGTCCTCTGTCAGAAGTATGCAGAATCATCTAGATCGCTCGTTTCGAGCTATTTAATGCGAAAAAACAAGTTTTCTGGAGTTTTGACCACTCCATAGTGCGTTTGATATGCAGAACCGGCGACATCTTGGATTTCGTCGGGTTTCAAGCTGAGATATGCATTTTCTACGATAATCTTGGTGAGACGTCTGTCCGAAGTATGCAGAATCATCGAGATCGCTCTTTTCGAGCTATTTAATGCGAGAAACACGTTATCTGGTGTATTGACCACTCCACAGTGCGATTGATATGCAGAAACGGCGCCATCTTGATTTTCGTGAGGTTTCAAGCTGAGATATGCATTTTCTACGATAATCTTGGTGAGACGTCTGTCCGAAGTATGCAGAATCATCGAGATCGCTCTTTTCGAGCTATTTAATGCGAGAAACACGTTATCTGGTGTATTGACCACTCCACAGTGCGATTGATATGCAGAAACGGCGCCATCTTGATTTTCGTGAGGTTTCAAGCTGAGATATGCATTTTCTGCAATAATATTGGTGAGACTTCAGTCAGAAGTATGCAGAATCATCTAGATCGCTCGTTTCGAGCTATTTAATGCGAGAAACACGTTGTCTGCTTGTTTTCACCACTCCACAGTGCGTTTGATATGCAGAACCGGCGACATCTTGATTTTCGTGAGGTTTCAAGCTGAGATATGCATTTTCTGCGATAATATTGGTGAGACTTCAGTCAGAAGTATGCAGAATCATCTAGATCGCCCGTTTCGAGCTATTTAATGCGAGAAACACGTTGTCTGGTTGTTTTCACAACTCCACAGTGCGTTTGATATGCAGAACCGGCGACATATTGATTTTCGTGAGGTTTCTAGCTGAGATATGCATTTCCTGCGATAATATTGGTGAGACTTCAGTCAGAAGTATGCAGAATCATCTAGATCGCTCGTTTCGAGCTGTTTAATGCGAAAAAATAAGTTTTCTGGGGTTTTGACCACTCCAGAGTGCGTTTGATATGTAGAGCCGCCGATAACTTGCTTTTCGTGGGTTTTCAAGCTGAGATATGAATTTTCCGCGATAATCTTGGTGAGACTTCAGTCAGAAGTATGCAGAATCTTCGATAACGCTCTTTTCGAGCTGCTTAATGCGAGAAACACGTTTTCTGTTGTTTTCACCACTCCACAGTACGTTTGATGTGCAGAACCGGAGATAACTTTGTGTTCGTGAGGTTTCAAGCTGAGATATGGATTTCCTGCGATAATCTTGGTGAGACTTTAGTCAGAAGTATGCTGAATCATCTAGATCGCTCTTTGCGAGCTATTTAATGCGAGAAACACGTTATCTGGTGTTTTCACCACTCCACAGTACGTTTGATGTGCAGAACCGGAGATAACTTGGTTTTCGATGGGTTTCAAGTTAAAATTTGCATTTTCTGCGATAATATTGGTGAGACTTCTGTCAGAAGTATGCAGAATCATCGAGATCCCTCTTTTCGAGCTATTTAATGCGAGAAACACGTTATCTGGTGTTTTCACCACTCCACAGTGCGTTTGATATGCAGAACCGGCGACATCTTTGATTTCGTCGGGTCTCAAGCTGAGATATGCATTTTCTACGATAATCTTGGTGATACTTCTGTCAGAAGGATGCAGAATCATCTAGATCGCTCTTTGCGAGCTATTTAATGCGAGAAACACGTTATCTGGTGTACTCACCACTCCACAGTACGTTTGACATGCAGAACCGGCGAAGTCTTGCTTTTCGTGGGTTGTCAAGCTGAGATATGAATTTTCTGCGATACTCTTGGTGAGACTTCTGTCAGAAGTACGCAGAATCTTCGAGAACGCTGTTTTCGAACTGCTTAATGCGAGAAACACGTTTTCTGGTGTTTTCACCACTCCACAGTACGTTTGATGTGCAGAACCGGAGATAACTTTGTGTTCGTGAGGTTTCAAGCTGAGATATGGATTTTCTGCGATAATCTTGATGAGACTTTAGTCAGAAGTATGCAGAATCATCTAGATCGCTCTTTTCGAGCTATTTAATGCGAAAAAACAAGTTTTCTGGTGTTTTCAGGATACCACAGTGCGTTTTATATGCAGAACCGGCGATATCTTGATTTTCGTGGTGTTTCCAGCTGACATATGCATTTTCTGCGATAATCCTGGTGTGTCTTCTGTCAGAAGTATGCAGAATCTTCGAGAACGCTGTTTTCGAACTGCTTAATGCGAGAAACACGTTTTCTGGTGTATTCATCACTCCACAGTACGTTTGACATGCAGAACCGGAGATATCATGGTTTCGGTCGGGTTTCAAGATGAGATATGCATTTTCTACGATAATCTTGGTGAGACTTCTGTCACAAGTATGCAGAATCTTCGAGAACGCTCCTTTCGAGCTACTTAATGCGAGAAACACGTTTTCTGGTGTTTTCACCACTCCACAGTACGTTTGATGTGCAGAACCGGGGATAACTTGGTTTTCGTGAGGTTTCAAGCTGAGATATGCATTTTCTGCGATAATCTTGGTGAGACTTCTGTCAGAAGTATGCAGAATCATTGAGATCGCTCTATTCCAGCTACTTAATGCGAGAAACGCGATATCTGGTGTTTTCACCACTCCACAGTGCGTTTGATATGCAGAACCGGGGACATCTTGGATTTCGTCGGGGTTCAAACTGAGATATGCATTTTCTACGATAATCTTGGTGAGACATCTGTCAGAAGTATGCAGAATCATCGAGATCGCTCTTTTCGAGCTATTTAATGCGAGAAACACGTTTTCTGGTGTATTCACCACTCCACAGTACGTTTGACATGCAGAACCGGCGATATCTTGCTCTTCGTGGGTTTTCAAGCTGAGATATGAATTTTCTGCGATAATCTTGGTGAGAATTCAGTCAGAAGTATGCAGAATCATCGAGATCTCTCTTTTCGAGCTATTTAATGCGAGAAACACGTTTTCTGGTGTATTCACCACTCCACAGTGCGTTTGATATGCAGAACCGGCGATATCTTGATTTTGGTGGTGTTTCCAGCTGAGATATGCATTTTCTGCGGTAATCTTGGTGAGTCTTCTGTCAGCAGTATGCAGAATCATCTAGATCGCACTTTTCGAGCTATTTAATTCGAGAAACACGTTTTCTGGTGTATTCATCACTCCACAGTACGTTTGACATGCAGAGCCGGAGATATCATGGTTTCGGTCGGGTTTCAAGCTGAGATATGCATTTTCTACGATAATCTTGGTGAGACTTCTGTCACAAGTATGCAGATTCTTCGAGAACGCTCTTTTCGAGCTACTTAATGCGAGAAACACGTTTTCTGGTGTGTTCACCACTCCACAGTATTTTTGATGTGCAGAACCGGAAATAACTTGGTTTTCGTGAGGTTTCAAGCTGAGATATGCATTTTCTGCGATAATCTTGGTGAGACTTCAGTCAGAAGTATGCAGAATCATCTAGATCGCTCGTTTCGAGCTACTTACTGCGACAAATCAAGTTTTCTGGTGTATCCAACATTCCACAGTGCGATTGATATGTAGAACCGGCGATATCTTAATTTTGGTGGTGTTTCCAGCTGAGATATGCATTTTCTGCGATAATCTTGGTGAGTCTTCTGTCAGAAGTATGAAGAATCATCTAGATCTCTCGTTTCGAGCTATTTAATGCGAAAAAACAAGTTTTCTGGTGTTTTCACCATTCCACAGTACGTTTGACATGCTGAACCGGCGACATCTTGATTTTCGTGAGGTTTCAAGCTGAGATATGCATTTTCTGCGATAATATTGGTGAGACTTCAGTCAGAAGTATGCAGAATCATCTGGATCGCTCGTTTCGAGCTATCTAATTCGAAAAAACAAGATTTCTGGTGTTTTCAACATTCCACAGTGCGTTTGATATGCAGAACCGGCGATATCTTGATTTTCGTGGTGTTTCCAGCTGAGATATGCATTCTCTGCGATAATCTTGGGGAGTCTTCTGTCAGAAGTATGCAGAATCATCTAGATCGCTCTTTTCGTGCTATTTAATGCGAGAAACACGTTTTCTGGTGTATTCACCACTCCACAGTACGTTTGATGTGCAGAACCGGAGATAAGTTGGTTTTCGTGATGTTTCAAGCTGAGATATGCATTTTCTGCGATAATATTGGTGAGACTTCATTCAGAAGTATGCAGAATCATCTAGATCTCTCGTTTCGAGCTATTTAATGCGAAAAAACAAGTTTTCTGGTGATTTCACCATTCCACAGTACGTTTGACATGCAGAACCGGCGACATCCTGATTTTCGTGAGGTTTCAAGCTGAGATATGCATTTTCTGCGATAATATTGGTGAGACTTCAGTCAGAAGTATGCAGAATCATCTGGATCGCTCGTTTCGAGCTATTTAATGCGAGAAACACGTTTTCTGGTGTATTCATCACTCCACAGTACGTTTGACATGCAGAACCGAAGATATCATGGTTTCCTACGGGTTTCAAGCTGAGATATGCATTTTCTACGATAATCTTGGTGAGACTTCTGTCACAAGTATGCAGAATCTTCGAGAACGCTCTTTTCGAGCTACTTAATGCGAGAAACACGTTTTCTGGTGTGTTCACCACTCCACAGTATTTTTGATGTGCAGAACCGGAGATAACTTGGTTTTCGTGAGGTTTCAAGCTGAGATATGCATTTTCTGCGATAATCTTGGTGAGACTTCAGTCAGAAGTATGCAGAATCACCTAGATCGCTCGTTTCGAGCTACTTACTGCGACAAAACAAGTTTTCTGGTGTTTCCAACATTCCACAGTGCGATTGATATGTAGAACCGGCGATATCTTGATTTTGGTGGTGTTTCCAGCTGAGATATGCATTTTCTGCGGTAATCTTGGTGAGTCTTCTGTCAGCAGTATGCAGAATCATCTAGATCGCACTTTTCGAGCTATTTAATGCGAGAAACACGTTTTCTGGTGTATTCATCACTCCACAGTACGTTTGACATGCAGAACCGGAGATATCATGGTTTCGGTCGGGTTTCAAGCTGAGATATGCATTTTCTACGATAATCTTGGTGAGACTTCTGTCACAAGTATGCAGATTCTTCGAGAACGCTCTTTTCGAGCTACTTAATGCGAGAAACACGTTTTCTGGTGTGTTCACCACTCCACAGTATTTTTGATGTGCAGAACCGGAAATAACTTGGTTTTCGTGAGGTTTCAAGCTGAGATATGCATTTTCTGCGATAATCTTGGTGAGACTTCAGTCAGAAGTATGCAGAATCATCTAGATCGCTCGTTTCGAGCTACTTACTGCGACAAATCAAGTTTTCTGGTGTTTTCACCATTCCACAGTACGTTTGACATGCAGAATCGGCGACATCTTGATTTTCGTGAGGTTTCAAGCTGAGATATGCATTTTCTGCGATAATATTGGTGAGACTTCAGTCAGAAGTATGCAGAATCATCTGGATCGCTCGTTTCGAGCTATCTAATTCGAAAAAACAAGATTTCTGGTGTTTTCAACATTCCACAGTGCGTTTGATATGCAGAACCGGCGATATCTTGATTTTCGCGGTGTTTCCAGCTGAGATATGCATTCTCTGCGATAATCTTGGGGAGTCTTCTGTCAGAAGTATGCAGAATCATCTAGATCGCTCTTTTCGTGCTATTTAATGCGAGAAACACGTTTTCTGGTGTATTCACCACTCCACAGTACGTTTGATGTGCAGAACCGGAGATAAGTTGGTTTTCGTGATGTTTCAAGCTGAGATATGCATTTTCTGCGATAATATTGGTGAGACTTCAGTCAGAAGTATGCAGAATCATCTGGATCGCTCGTTTCGAGCTATTTAATGCGAGAAACACGTTGTCTGGTTGTTTTCACCACTCCACAGTGCGTTTGATATGCAGATCCGGCGACAACTTGATTTTCGTGAGGTTTCAAGCTGAGATATGCATTTTCTGCGATAATATTGGTGAGACTTCAGTCAGAAGTATGCAGAATCATCTAGATCGCTCGTTTCGAGCTATTTAATGCGGAAAAACAAGTTTTCTGGTGTTTTCAACATTCCACAGTGCGTTTGATATGCAGAACCGGCGATATCTTGATTTTGGTGGTGTTTCCAGCTGAGATATGCATTTTCTGCGGTAATCTTGGTGAGTCTTCTGTCAGCAGTATGCAGAATCATCTAGATCGCTCTTATCGAGCTATTTAATGCGAGAAACACGTTTTCTGGTGTATTCATCACTACACAGTACGTTTGACATGCAGAACCGGAGATATCATGGTTTCGGTCGGGTTTCAAGCTGAGATATGCATTTTCTACGATAATCTTGGTGAGACTTCTGTCACAAGTATGCAGATTCTTCGAGAACGCTCTTTTCGAGCTACTTAATGCGAGAAACACGTTTTCTGGTGTGTTCACCACTCCACAGTATTTTTGATGTGCAGAACCGGAAATAACTTGGTTTTCGTGGTGTTTGCAGCTGAGATATGCATTTTCTGCGATAATCTTGGTGAGTCTTCTGTCAGAAGTATGCAGAATCATCTAGATCTCTCGTTTCGAGCTATTTAATGCGAAAAAACAAGTTTTCTGGTGTATCCAACATTCCACAGTGCGATTGATATGTAGAACCGGCGATATCTTAATTTTCGTGGTGTTTCCAGCTGAGATATGCATTTTCTGCGATAATCTTGGTGAGAATTCAGTCAGAAGTATGCAGAATCATCGAGATCTCTCTTTTCGAGCTATTTAATGCGAGAAACACGTTTTCTGGTGTATTCACCACTCCACAGTGCGTTTGATATGCAGAACCGGGGACATCTTGGATTTCGTCGGGGTTCAAACTGAGATATGCATTTTCTACGATAATCTTGGTGAGACATCTGTCAGAAGTATGCAGAATCTTCGAGAACGCGGTTTTCGAACTGCTTAATGCGAGAAACACGTTTTCTGGTGTTTTCACCACTCCACAGTACGTTTGATGTGCAGAACCGGAGATAAATTTGTGTTCGTGAGGTTTCAAGCTGAGATATGCATTTTCTGCGATAATATTGGTGAGACTTCAGTCAGAAGTATGCAGAATCATCGAGATCTCTCTTTTCGAGCTATTTAATGCGAGAAACACGTTTTCTGGTGTATTCACCACTCCACAGTACGTTTGACATGCAGAACCGGCGAAATCTTGCTTTTCGTGGGTTTTCAAGCTGAGATATGAATTTTCGGCGATACTCTTGGTGAGACTTCCGTCAGAAGTATGCAGAATCTTCGAGAACGCGGTTTTCGAACTGCTTAATGCGAGAAACACGTTTAATGGTGTTTTCACCACTCCACAGTACGTTTGATGTGCAGAACCGGAGACAAATTTGTGTTCGTGAGGTTTCAAGCTGAGATATGCATTTTCTGCGATAATATTGGTGAGACTTCAGTCAGAAGTATGCAGAATCATCTAGATCGCTCGTTTCGAGCTATTTAATGCGGAAAAACAAGTTTTCTGGTGTTTTCAACATTCCACAGTGCGTTTGATATGCAGAACCGGCGATATCTTGATTTTGGTGGTGTTTCCAGCTGAGATATGCATTTTCTGCGGTAAGCTTGGTGAGTCTTCTGTCAGCAGTATGCAGAATCATCTAGATCGCACTTTTCGAGCTATTTAATGCGAGAAACACGTTTTCTGGTGTATTCATCACTCCACAGTACGTTTGACATGCAGAACCGGAGATATCATGGTTTCGGACGGGTTTCAAGCTGAGATATGCATTTTCTACGATAATCTTGGTGAGACTTCTGTCACAAGTATGCAGATTCTTCGAGAACGCTCTTTTCGAGCTACTTAATGCGAGAAACACGTTTTCTGGTGTGTTCACCACTCCACAGTATTTTTGATGTGCAGAACCGGAAATAACTTGGTTTTCGTGAGGTTTCAAGCTGAGATATGCATTTTCTGCGATAATCTTGGTGAGACTTCAGTCAGAAGTATGCAGAATCATCTAGATCGCTCGTTTCGAGCTACTTACTGCGACAAATCAAGTTTTCTGGTGTATCCAACATTCCACAGTGCGATTGATATGTAGAACCGGCGATATCTTAATTTTCGTGGTGTTTCCAGCTGAGATATGCATTTTCTGCGATAATCTTGGTGAGTCTTCTGTCAGAAGTATGAAGAATCATCTAGATCTCTCGTTTCGAGCTATTTAATGCGAAAAAACAAGTTTTCTGGTGTTTTCACCATTCCACAGTACGTTTGACATGCAGAACCGGCGACATCTTGATTTTCGTGAGGTTTCAAGCTGAGATATGCATTTTCTACGATAATATTGGTGAGACTTCAGTCAGAAGTATGCAGAATCATCTGGATCGCTCGTTTCGAGCTATCAAATTCGAAAAAACAAGATTTCTGGTGTTTTCAACATTCCACAGAGCGTTTGATATGCAGAACCGGCGATATCTTGATTTTCGTGGTGTTTCCAGCTGAGATATGCATTCTCTGCGATAATCTTGGGGAGTCTTCTGTCAGAAGTATGCAGAATCATCTAGATCGCTCTTTTCGTGCTATTTAATGCGAGAAACACGTTTTCTGGTGTATTCACCACTCCACAGTACGTTTGACATGCAGAACCGGCGATATCTTGCTCTTCGTGGGTTTTCAAGCTGAGATATGAATTTTCTGCGATAATCTTGGTGAGAATTCAGTCAGAAGTATGCAGAATCATCGAGATCTCTCTTTTCGAGCTATTTAATGCGAGAAACACGTTTTCTGGTGTATTCACCACTCCACAGTACGTTTGACATGCAGAACCGGCGATATCTTGCTCTTCGTGGGTTTTCAAGCTGAGATATGAATTTTCTGCGATAATCTTGGTGAGAATTCAGTCAGAAGTATGCAGAATCATCGAGATCTCTCTTTTCGAGCTATTTAATGCGAGAAACACGTTTTCTGGTGTATTCACCACTCCACAGTACGTTTGACATGCAGAACCGGCGAAATCTTGCTTTTCGTGGGTTTTCAAGCTGAGATATGAATTTTCGGCGATACTCTTGGTGAGACTTCCGTCAGAAGTATGCAGAATCTTCGAGAACGCGGTTTTCGAACTGCTTAATGCGAGAAACACGTTTTCTGGTGTTTTCACCACTCCACAGTACGTTTGATGTGCAGAACCGGAGATAAATTTGTGTTCGTGAGGTTTCAAGCTGAGATATGCATTTTCTGCGATAATATTGGTGAGACTTCAGTCAGAAGTATGCAGAATCATCTAGATCGCTCGTTTCGAGCTATTTAATGCGGAAAAACAAGTTTTCTGGTGTTTTCAACATTCCACAGTGCGTTTGATATGCAGAACCGGCGATATCTTGATTTTGGTGGTGTTTCCAGCTGAGATATGCATTTTCTGCGGTAATCTTGGTGAGTCTTCTGTCAGCAGTATGCAGAATCATCTAGATCCCACTTTTCGAGCTATTTAATGCGAGAAACACGTTTTCTGGTGTATTCATCACTCCACAGTACGTTTGACATGCAGAACCGGAGATATCATGGTTTCGGTCGGGTTTCAAGCTGAGATATGCATTTTCTACGATAATCTTGGTGAGACTTCTGTCACAAGTATGCAGATTCTTCGAGAACGCTCTTTTCGAGCTACTTAATGCGAGAAACACGTTTTCTGGTGTGTTCACCACTCCACAGTATTTTTGATGTGCAGAACCGGAGATAACTTGGTTTTCGTGAGGTTTCAAGCTGAGATATGCATTTTCTGCGATAATCTTGGTGAGACTTCAGTCAGAAGTATGCAGAATCACCTAGATCGCTCGTTTCGAGCTACTTACTGCGACAAAACAAGTTTTCTGGTGTTTCCAACATTCCACAGTGCGATTGATATGTAGAACCGGCGATATCTTGATTTTGGTGGTGTTTCCAGCTGAGATATGCATTTTCTGCGGTAATCTTGGTGAGTCTTCTGTCAGAAGTATGAAGAATCATCTAGATCTCTCGTTTCGAGCTATTTAATGCGAAAAAACAAGTTTTCTGGTGTATTCATCACTCCACAGTACGTTTGACATGCAGAACCGGAGATATCATGGTTTCCTACGGGTTTCAAGCTGAGATATGCATTTTCTACGATAATCTTGGTGAGACTTCTGTCACAAGTATGCAGAATCTTCGAGAACGCTCTTTTCGAGCTACTTAATGCGAGAAACACGTTTTCTGGTGTGTTCACCACTCCACAGTATTTTTGATGTGCAGAACCGGAGATAACTTGGTTTTCGTGAGGTTTCAAGCTGAGATATGCATTTTCTGCGATAATATTGGTGAGACTTCAGTCAGAAGTATGCAGAATCATCTAGATCGCTCGTTTCGAGATATTTAATGCGGAAAAACAAGTTTTCTGGTGTTTTCAACATTCCACAGTGCGGTTGATATGCAGAACCGGCGATATCTTGATTTTGGTGGTGTTTCCAGCTGAGATATGCATTTTCTGCGGTAATCTTGGTGAGTCTTCTGTCAGCAGTATGCAGAATCATCTAGATCGCTCTTTTCGAGCTATTTAATGCGAGAAACACGTTTTCTGGTGTATTCATCACTCCACAGTACGTTTGACATGCAGAACCGGAGATATCATGGTTTCGGTCGGGTTTCAAGCTGAGATATGCATTTTCTACGATAATCTTGGTGAGACTTCTGTCACCAGTATGCAGATTCTTCGAGAACGCTCTTTTCGAGCTACTTAATGCGAGAAACACGTTTTCTGGTGTGTTCACCACTCCACAGTATTTTTGATGTGCAGAACCGGAAATAACTTGGTTTTCGTGGTGTTTCCAGCTGAGATATGCATTTTCTGCGATAATCTTGGTGAGTCTTCTGTCAGAAGTATGCAGAATCATCTAGATCTCTCGTTTCGAGCTATTTAATGCGAAAAAACAAGTTTTCTGGTGTTTTCACCATTGCACAGTACGTTTGACATGCAGAACCGGCGACATCTTGATTTTCGTGAGGTTTCAAGCTGAGATATGCATTTTCTATGATAATATTGGTGAGACTTCAGTCAGAAGTATGCAGAATCATCTGGATCGCTCGTTTCGAGCTATTTAATGCGAGAAACACGTTTTCTGGTGTATTCATCACTCCACAGTACGTTTGACATGCAGAACCGGAGATATCATGGTTTCCTACGGGTTTCAAGCTGAGATATGCATTTTCTACGATAATCTTGGTGAGACTTCTGTCACAAGTATGCAGAATCTTCGAGAACGCTCTTTTCGAGCTACTTAATGCGAGAAACACGTTTTCTGGTGTGTTCACCACTCCACAGTATTTTTGATGTGCAGAACCGGAGATAACTTGGTTTTCGTGAGGTTTCAAGCTGAGATATGCATTTTCTGCGATAATATTTGTGAGACTTCAGTCAGAAGTATGCAGAATCATCTGGATCGCTCGTTTCGAGCTATTTAATGCGAGAAACACGTTTTCTGGTGTATTCATCACTCCACAGTACGTTTGACATGCAGAACCGGAGATATCATGGTTTCCTACGGGTTTCAAGCTGAGATATGCATTTTCTACGATAATCTTTGTGAGACGTCAGTCAGAAGTATGCAGAATCATCTAGATCGCTCTTTTCGATCTACTTAATGCGAGAAACACGATTTCGGGTGTTTTCACCACTGCACAGTGCGTTTGATATGCAGAACCTGCGACATCTTGGATTTCGTCGGGGTTCAAACTGAGATATGCATTTTCTGCGATAATATTGGTGAGACCAGTCAGAAGTATGCAGAATCATCTAGATCGCTCGTTTCGAGCTATTTAATGCGATAAAACAAGTTTTCTGGTGTTTTCAACATTCCGCAATGCGTTTGATATGCAGAACCGGCGATATCTTGATTTTCGTGGTGTTTCCAGCTGAGATATGCATTTTCTGCTATAATCTTGGTGGGTCATCTGTCAGAAGTATGCAGAATCATCGAGATCCCTCTTTTCGAGCTATTTAATGCGAGAAACACGTTATCTGGTGTTTTCACGACTCCACAGTGCGTTTGATATGCAGAACCGGCGACATCTTGATTATCGTGAGATTTCAACCTGAGATATGCATTTTCTTCGATAATCTTGGTGAGTCTTCTGTCAGTGGCATGCAGAATCTTCGAGATCGCTCTTTTCGAGCTATTTAATGCGAGAAACACGTTATCTGGTGTTTTCACCACTCCACAGTACGTTTGATGTGCAGAACCGGAGATAACTTGGTTTTCGTGAGGTTTCAAGCTGAGACATGCATTTTCTGCGATAATATTGGTGAGACTTCAGTCAGAAGTATGCAGAATCATCTAGGTCGCTCGTTTCGAGCTATTTAATGCGATAAAACAAGTTTTCTGGTGTTTTCTACATTCCACAGTGCGTTTGATATGCAGAACCGGCGATATCTTGATTTTCGTGGTGTTTCCAGCTGAGATATGCATTTTCTGCGATAATCTTGGTGACTCATCTGTCAGAAGTATGCAGAAACATCGAGATCCCTCTTTTCGAGCTATTTAATGCGAGAAACACGTTATCTGGTGTTTTCACCACTCCACAGTACGTTTGATGTGCAGAACCGGAGATAACTTGGTTTTCGTGGTGTTTCCAGCTGAGATATGCATTCTCTGCGATAATCTTGGTGAGTCTTCTGTCAGAAGTATGCAGAATCATCTAGATCGCTCTTTTCGTGCTATTTAATGCGAGAAACACGTTTTCTGGTGTATTCGCCACTCCACCGTACGTTTGATGTGCAGAACCGGAGATAAGTTGGTTTTCGTGAGGTTTCAAGCTGAGATATGCATTTTTTACGATAATCATGGTGAGACTTCTGTCCGAAGTATGCAGAATTATCGAAATCGCACTTTTCGAGTTATTTAATGCGAGAAACACGTTATCTGGTGTTTTCAGCACTCCACAGTGCGTTTGATATGCAGAACCAGCGATATCTGGGTTTTCGTGGGGTTTCCAGCTGAGATATGCATTTTCTGCGGTATTCCTGGTGAGTCTTCTGTCAGCAGTATGCAGAATCATCGACATCGCTCGTTTCGAGCTATTTAATGCGAAAAAAACAAGTTTTCTGGTGTTTTTAACATTCCACAGTGCGTTTGATAAGCAGAACCGGCGACATCTTGGTTTTTGTGGGGTTTCCAGACGAGATATGCATTTTCTGCGATAATCTTGGTGAGACGTCTGTCCGAAGTATGCAGAATCATCGAGATCGCTCTTTTCGAGCTATTTAATGCGAGAAACACGTTATCTGGTGTATTGACCACTCCACAGTGCGTTTGATATGCAGAACCGGCGCCATCTTGATTTTCGTGAGGTTTCAAGCTGAGATATGCATTTTCTGCTATAATATTGGTGAGACTTCAGTCAGAAGTATGCAGAATCATCTAGATCGCTCGTTTCGAGATATTTAATGCGCTAAACACGTTGTCTGGTGTTTTCAACATTCCACAATGCGTTTGATATGCAGAACCGGCGATATCTTGATTTTCGTGGTGTTTCCAGCTGAGATATGCATTTTCTGCGATAATCTTGGTGGGTCATCTGTCAGAAGTATGCAGAATCATCGAGATCCCTCTTTTCGAGCTATTTAATGCGAGAAACACGTTATCTGGTGTTTTCACGACTCCACAGTGCGTTTGATATGCAGAACCGGCGACATCTTGATTTTCGTGAGATTTCAACCTGAGATATGCATTTTCTTCGACAATCTTGGTGAGTCTTCTGTCAGTGGCATGCAGAATCTTCGAGATCGCTCTTTCCGAGCTACTTAATGCGAAAAACACGTTTTCTGGTGTTTTCAGCACGTCACAGTGCGTTTGATATGCGGAAACTGCGATATCTTCGTTTTCGTGGGGTTTCCAGCTGAGACATGAATTTTCTGCGATAATCTTGGATATTCTTTTGTGAGAAGTATGGAGAATCACCGAAATCGCAGTTTTCGTGCTATTGAATGCGCAAAATACGTTGTATGGTTTTTTCAGCACTCCACAGTGCGTTTGATATGCAGAACCGGCGACATCTTGGTTTTCGTGGGGTATCAAGCTGAGATATGCATGTTTTACGATAAGCTTGGTGAAACATCTGTCCGAAGTATGCAGAAACATCGAGAGCGCTATTTTCGAGCTATTTAATGCGAGAAACACGTTTTCTGGGGTTTTCACCACTCCACAGTTCGTTGGATATGCAGAACCGGAGATATCTTGGTTTTCGTGGGGTTTCAAGCTGAGATATGCATTTCCTGCAATAATCTTGGTGAGACTTCTGTCCGAAGTATGCTGAATCATCTAGATCGCTCTTTTCGAGCTATTTAATGCGAGAAACACGTTATCTGGTGGTTTCACCACTCCACAGTGCGTTTGATATGCAGAACCAGCGATACCTTGGTTTTCGTGGGGTTTCAAGCTGAGATATGCATTTTCTGCGATAATATTGGTGAGACTTCAGTCAGAAGTATGCAGAATCATCTAGATCGCTCTTTTCGAGCTACTTAATGCACGAAACACGTTTTCTGGTGTTTTCACCACTCCACAGTACGTGTGACATGCAGAACCGGAGATATCATGGTTTTCGTGGGGTTTCAAGCTGAGATATGCATTTCCTGCGATAATCTTGGTGAGACTTCTGCCCGAAGTATGCTGAATCGTCTAGATCGCTCTTTTCGAGCTATTTAATGCGAGAAACACGTTATCTGGTGGTTTCACCACTCCACAGTGCGTTTGATATGCAGAACCAGCGATATCTTGGTTTTCGTGGGGTTTCAAGCTGAGATATGCATTTTCTGCGATAATATTGGTGAGACTTCAGTCAGAAGTATGCAGAATCATCTAGATCGCTCTTTTCGAGCTACTTAATGCACGAAACACGTTTTCTGGTGTTTTCACCACTCCACAGTACGTGTGACATGCAGAACCGGAGATATCTTGGTTTCGGTCGTGTTTCAAGCTGAGATATGCATTTTCTACGATAATCCTGGTGACACTTCTGTCAGAAGTATGCAGAATCACCGAAATCGCTGTTTTCGTGCTATTTAATGCGAAAAACACGTTTTCTGGTGTTTTCAGCACGTCACAGTGCGTTTGATATGCGGAAACTGCGATATCTTCGTTTTCGTGGGGTTTCCAGCTGAGACATGCATTTTCTGCGATAATCTTGGATATTCTTTTGTGAGAAGTATGGAGAATCACCGAAATCGCAGTTTTCGTGCTATTGAATGCGCAAAATACGTTGTATGGTTTTTTCAGCACTCCACAGTGCGTTTGATATGCGGAAACTGCGAAATCTTCAGTTTCATTGGGTTTCCAGATGAGATATGCATTTTCTACGATAATCTTGGATATTCTTGTGTGAGACGTTTGCAGAATCAGAGAAATCGCTGGTTTCGTGCTATTTAATGCGAGAAACACGTTTTCTGGTGTTTTCACCACTCCACAGTGCGTTTGATATGCAGAACAGTAGATATCTTGGTTTTCGTGGGGTTTCAAGCTGAGATATGCATTTTCTGCGATAAGCTTGGTGAAACATCTGTCCGAAGTATGCAGAACCATCGAGAGAGATCTTTTCGAGCTATTTAATGCGAGAAACACGTTTTCTGGGGTTTTCACCACTCCACAGTTCGTTGGATATGCAGAACCGGAGATATCTTGGTTTTCGTGGGGTTTCAAGCTGAGATATGCATTTCCTGCGATAATCTTGGTGAGACTTCTGTCCGAAGTATGCTGAATCATCTAGATCGCTCTTTTCGAGCTATTTAATGCGAGAAACACGTTATCTGGTGGTTTCACCACTCCACAGTGCGTTTGATATGCAGAACCGGCGATATCTTGGTTTTCGAGGGGTATCAAGCTGAGATATGCATGTTTTACGATAATCTTGGTGAGACTTCTGTCCGAAGTATGCAGAATCATCGAGATCGCGCTTTTCGAGCTATTTAATGCGAGAAACACGTTTTCTGGGGTTTTCACCACTCCACAGTTCGTTGGACATGCAGAACCGGAGATATCTTTGTTTCGGTCGGGTTTCAAGCTGAGATATGCATTTTCTACTATAACCCTGGTGAGACTTCTGTCCGAAGTATGCTGAATCATCTAGATCGCTCTTTTCGAGCTATTTAATGCGAGAACCACGTTATCTGGTGTTTTCACCACTCCACAGTGCGTTTGATATGCAGAACCGGCGATATCTTGATTTTCGTGGTGTTTCCCGCTGAGATATGCATTTTCTGCGATAATCTTGGATATTCTTCTGTGAGAAGTATGCAGAATCACCGAAATCGCTGTTTTCGTGCTATTTAATGCGAAAAACACGTTTTCTGGTGTTTTCAGCACGTCACAGTGCGTTTGATATACGGAAACTGCGATATCTCCGTTTTCGTGGGGTTTCCAGCTGAGACATGCATTTTCTGCGATAATCTTGGATATTCTTCTGTGAGAAGTATGGAGAATCACCGAAATCGCAGTTTTCGTGCTATTGAATGCGAAAAACACGTTTTATGGTGTTTTCTGCACTCCACAGTGCGTTTGATATGCCGAAACTGCGATATCTTCGATTTCGTGGGGTTTCCAGCTGAGACATGCATTTTCTACGATAATCTTGGATATTCTTCTGTCAGAAGTTTGCAGAATCACAGAAATCGCTGCTTTCGTGCTATTTAATGCGAAAAACTCGTTTTCTGGTGCTTTCAGCACTCCACAGTGCGTTTGATATGCGGAAACTGCGATATCTTCGGTTTCATTGGGTTTCCAGATGAGATATGCATTTTCTGCGATAATCTTGGTGTTTCATCTATCAGAAGTATGCAGAGTCATCGAGAACGCTCTTTTCGAGCTAGCTAATGCACGAAACACATTATCTGGTGTTTTCACCACTCCACAGTGCGTTTGATATGCAGAACCGGCGACATCTTGGATTTCGTCGGGTTTCAAGCTGAGATATGCATTTTCTACGATAATCTTGGTGAGACTTCTGTCAGAAGTTTGCAGAATCATCTAGATCGCTCGTTTCGAGCTATTTAATGCGAAAAAACAAGTTTTCTGGTGTTTTGACCACTCCACTGTGCGTTTGATATGTAGAGCCGCCGATAACCTGGTTTTCGTGGGGTTTCCAGCTGAAATATGCATTTTCTGCGATAATCTTGGTGAGTCCTCTGTCAGAAGTATGCAGAATCATCGAGATCGCTCTATTCCAGCTATTTAATGCGAGAAACACGTTATCTGGTATTATCATCACTCCACAGGGCGTTTGATATGCAGAACCGGCGATATCTTGGTTTTCGTGTGGTTTCCAGCTGAGATATGCAGTTTCTGCGATAATATTGGTGAGACTTCAGTCAGAAGTATGCAGAATCATCTAGATAGCTCGTTTCGAGGTATTTAATGCGAGAAACACGTTGTCTGGTTGTTTTCACCACTCCACAGTGCGTTTGATATGCAGAACCGGAGACATCTTGATTTTCGTGAGGTTTCAAGCTGAGATATGCATTTTCTGCGATAACATTGGTGAGACTTCAGTCAGAAGTATGCAGAATCATCTAGATCGCTCGTTTCGAGCTATTTAATGCGAGAAACACGTTGTCTGGTTGTTTTCACCACTCCACAGTGCGTTTGATATGCAGAACCGGCGACATCTTGATTTTCGTGAGGTTTCAAGCTGAGATATGCATTTTCTGCGATAATATTGGTGAGACTTCAGTCAGAAGTATGCAGAATCATCTAGATAGCTCGTTTCGAGGTATTTAATGCGAGAAACACGTTGTCTGGTTGTTTTCACCACTCCACAGTGCGTTTGATATGCAGAACCGGCGACATCTTGATTTTCGTGAGGTTTCAACCTGAGATATGCATTTTCTGCGAAAATATTGGTGAGACTTCAGTCAGAAGTATGCAGAATCATCTAGATCGCTCGTTTCGAGCTATTTAATGCGAGAAACACGTTGTCTGGTTGTTTTCACCACTCCACAGTGCGTTTGATATGCAGAACCGGCGACATCTTGATTTTCGTCAGGTTTCAAGCTGAGATATGCATTTTCTGCGATAATATTGGTGAGACTTCTGTCACAAGTATGCAGAATCTTCGAGAACGCTCTTTTCGAGCTACTTAATGCGAGAAACACGTTATCTGGTGTATTGACCACTCCACACTGCGTTTGATATGCAGAAACGGCGCCATCTTGATTTTCGTGAGGTTTCAAGCTGAGATATGCATTTTCTGCGATAATATTGGTGAGACTTCAGTCAGAAGTATGCAGAATCATCTAGATCGCTCATTTCGAGCTATTTAATGCGAGAAACACGTTGTCTGGTTGTTTTCACCACTCCACAGTGCGTTTGATATGCAGAACCGGCGACATCTTGATTTTCGTGAGGTTTCAAGCTGAGATATGCATTTTCTGCGATAATATTGGTGAGACTTCAGTCAGAAGTATGCAGAATCATCTAGATCGCTCATTTCGAGCTATTTAATGCGAGAAACACGTTGTCTGGTTGTTTTCACCACTCCACAGTGCGTTTGATATGCAGAACCGGCGACATCTTGATTTTCGTGAGGTTTCAAGCTCAGATATGCATTTTCTGCGATAATATTGGTGAGACTTCAGTCAGAAGTATGCAGAATCGTCTAGATCGCTCGTTTCGAGCTATTTAATGCGAGAAACACGTTGTCTGGTTGTTTTCACCAGTCCAAAGTGCGTTTGATGTGCAGAACCGGCGACATCTTGATTTTCGGGAGGTTTCAAGCTGAGATATGCATTTTCTGCGATAGTATTGGTGAGACTTCAGTCAGAAGTATGCAGAATCATCTAGATCGCTCGTTTCGAGATATTTAATGCGAAAAAACAAGTTTTCTGGTGTTTTCAACATTCCACAGTGCGTTTGATATGCAGAACCGGCGATATCTTGATTTTGGTGGTGTTTCCAGCTGAGATATGCATTTTCTGCGATAATCTTGGTGAGTCTTCTGTCAGCAGTATGCAGAATCATCTAGATCACTCTTTTCGAGATATTTAATGCGAGCACCACGTTATCTGGTGTATTGACCACTCCACAGTGCGTTTGATATGCAGAAACGGCGCCATCTTGATTTTCGTGAGGTTTCAAGCTGAGATATGCATTTTCGGCGATAATATTGGTGAGACTTCAGTCAGAAGTATGCAGAATCATCTAGATCGCTCGTTTCGAGCTATTTAATGCGAGAAACACGTTGTCTGGTTGTTTTCACCACTCCACAGTGCGTTTGATATGCAGAACCGGCGACATCTTGATTTTCGTGAGGTTTCAAGCTGAGATATGCATTTTCTGCGATAATATTGGTGAGACTTCAGTCATAAGTATGCAGAATTATCTAGATCGCTCGTTTCGAGCTATTTAATGCGAGAAACACGTTGTCTGGTTGTTTTCAACATTCCACAGTGCGTTTGATATGCAGAACCGGCGATATCTTGATTTTCGTGAGGTTTCAAGCTGAGATATGCATTTTCTGCGATAATATTGGTGAGTCTTCTGTCAGCAGTATGCAGAATCATCCAGATCACTCTTTTCGAGCTTTTTAATGCGAGAACCACGTTATCTGGTGTATTGACCACTCCACAGTGTGTTTGATATGCAGAACCGGCGACATCTTGGTTTTCGTAGGGTTTCCAGCTGAAATATGTATTTTCTGCGATAATCTTGGTGTTTCATCTATGAGAAGTATGCAGAAACATCGGGATCGCTCTTTTCGAGCTAGTTAATGCGAGAAATACGTTTCCTGGTGTTTTCACTACCCCACAGTGCGTTTGATATGCAGAACCGGCGACATCTTGGATTTCGTCGGGTTTCAACTTGAGATATGCATTTTCTGCGATAATCTTAGTGAGTCCTCTGTCAGAAGTATGCAGAATCATCTAGATCGCTCGTTTCGAGCTATTTAATGCGAAAAAACAAGTTTTCTGGTGTTTTGACCACTCCACAGTGCGTTTCATATGCAGAACCGGCGACATCTTGGATTTCGTCGGGTTTCAAGTTGATATATGCATTTTCTGCGATAATATTGGTGAGACTTCAGTCAGAAGTATGCAGAATCATCTAGATCGCTCGTTTCGAGCTATTTAATGCGAGAAACACGTTGTCTGGTTGTTTTCACCACTCCACAGTGCGTTTGATATGCAGAACCGGCGACATCTTGATTTTCGTGAGGTTTCTAGCTGAGATATGCATTTTCTGCGATAATATTGGTGAGACTTCAGTCAGAAGTAGGCAGAATCATCTAGATCGCTCGTTTCGAGCTATTTAATGCGAAAAAACAAGTTTTCTGGTGTTTTCAACATTCCACAGTGCGTTTTATATGCAGAACCCGCGATATCTTGATTTTCGTGGTGTTTCCAGCTGAGATATGCATTTTCTGCGATAATCTTGGTGAGTCTTCTGTCAGAAGTTTGCAGAATCGTCGAGATCGCGCTTTTCGAGCTATTTAATGCGTGAAACACGTTATCTGGTGTTTTCACCACTCCACAGTTGGTTTGATATGCAGAACCGGCGATATCTTGATTTTCGTGGTGTTTCCAGCTGAGATATGCATTTTCTACGATAATGTTGGTGAGACTTGTGTCAGAAGTATGCAGAATCTTCGAGAACGCTCTTTTCGAGCTACTTAATGCCCGAAACACGTTTTCTGGTGTTTTCACCACTCCACAGTACGTTTGCCATGCAGAACCGGAGATATCTTGGTTTCGGTCGGGTTGCAAGCTGAGATATGCATTTTCTACGATAATCCTGGTGAGACTTCTGTCAGAAGTATGCAGAATCTTCGATATCGCACTTTTCGAGCTATTTAATGCGAGAAACACGTTATCTGGTGTTTTGACCACTCCACAGTGTGTTTGATATGTAGAGCCGCCGATAACTTGGTTTTCGTGGGGTTTCCAGCTGAAATATGCATTTTCTGCGATAATATTGGTGTTTCAACTATGAGAAGTATGCAGAATCATCTAGATCGCTCTTTTCGAGCTACTTAATGCACGAAACACGTTTTCAGGTGTTTTCACCACTCCACAGTACGTTTGAAATGCAGAACCGGAGATATCTTGGTTTCGGTCGTGTTTCATGCTGAGATATGCATTTTCTACTATAACCCTGGTGAGACTTCTGTCAGAAGTATGCAGAATCTTCGAGAACGCTCTTTTCGAGCTACTTAATGCGCGAAACACGTTTTCTGGTGTTTTCACCACTCCACGGTACGTTTGATGTGCAGAACCGGAGATAACTCGGTTTTCGTCGGGTTTCAAGCTGAGATATGCATTTTCTACGATAATCTTGGTGAGACTTCAGTGAGAAGTATGCAGGATCTTCGAGAACGCTCTTTTCGTGCTATTTAATGCGAGAAACACGTTATCTAGTGTTGTCACCACTCCACAGTGCGTTTGATATGCAGAACCGGCGATATCTTGATTTTCGTGGTGTTTCCCGCTGAGATATGCATTTTCAGCGATAATCTTGGATATTCTTCTGTGAGAAGTATGCAGAATCACCGAAATCGCTGTGTTCGTGCTATTTAATGCGAAAAACACGTTTTCTGGTGTTTTCAGCACGTCACAGTGCGTTTGATATGCGGAAACTGCGATATCTTCGTTTTCGTGGGGTTTCCAGCTGAGACATGCATTTTCTGCGATAATCTTGGATATTCTTCTGTGAGAAGTATGGAGAATCACCGAAATCGCAGTTTTCGTGCTACTGAATGCGCAAAATACGTTGTATGGTTTTTTCAGCACTCCACAGTGCGTTTGATATGCCGAAACTGCGATATCTTCGATTTTGTGGGGTTTCCAGCTGAGACATGCATTTTCTAGGATAATCTTGGAAATTCTTCTGTGAGAAGTATGGAGAATCACCGAAATCGCAGTTTTCGTGCTATTGAATGCGAAAAACACGTTTTATGGTGTTTTCTGCACTCCACAGTGCGTTTGATATGCCGAAACTGCGATATCTTCGATTTCGTGGGGTTTCCAGCTGAGACATGCATTTTCTACGATAATCTTGGATATTCTTCTGTCAGAAGTTTGCAGAATCACAGAAATCGCTGCTTTCGTGCTATTTAATGCGAAAAACTCGTTTTCTGGTGCTTTCAGCACTCCACAGTGCGTTTGATATGCGGAAACTGCGATATCTTCGGTTTCATTGGGTTTCCAGATGAGATATGCATTTTCTGCGATAAGCTTGGTGAAACATCTGTCCGAAGTATGCAGAACCATCGAGAGAGATCTTTTCGAGCTATTTAATGCGAGAAACACGTTTTCTGGGGTTTTCACCACTCCACAGTTCGTTGGATATGCAGAACCGGAGATATCTTGGTTTTCGTGGGGTTTCAAGCTGAGATATGCATTTCCTGCGATAATCTTGGTGAGACTTCTGTCCGAAGTATGCTGAATCATCTAGATCGCTCTTTTCGAGCTATTTAATGCGAGAAACACGTTATCTGGTGGTTTCACCACTCCACAGTGCGTTTGATATGCAGAAACGGCGATATCTTGGTTTTCGTGGGGTATCAAGATGAGATATGCATGTTTTACGATAATCTTGGTGAGACTTCTGTCCGAAGTATGCAGAATCATCGAGATCGCGCTTTTCGAGCTATTTAATGCGAGAAACACGTTTTCTGGGGTTTTCACCACTCCACAGTTCGTTGGACATGCAGAACCGGAGATATCTTTGTTTCGGTCGGGTTTCAAGCTGAGATATGCATTTTCTACTATAACCCTGGTGAGACTTCTGTCCGCAGTATGCTGAATCATCTAGATCGCTCTTTTCGAGCTATTTAATGCGAGAACCACGTTATCTGGTGTTTTCACCACTCCACAGTGCGTTTGATATGCAGAACCGGCGATATCTTGATTTTCGTGGTGTTTCCCGCTGAGATATGCATTTTCTGCGATAATCTTGGATATTCTTCTGTGAGAAGTATGCAGAATCACCGAAATCGCTGTTTTCGTGCTATTTAATGCGAAAAACACGTTTTCTGGTGTTTTCAGCACGTCACAGTGCGTTTGATATACGGAAACTGCGATATCTCCGTTTTCGTGGGGTTTCCAGCTGAGACATGCATTTTCTGCGATAATCTTGGATATTCTTCTGTGAGAAGTATGGAGAATCACCGAAATCGCAGTTTTCGTGCTATTGAATGCGAAAAACACGTTTTATGGTGTTTTCTGCACTCCACAGTGCGTTTGATATGCCGAAACTGCGATATCTTCGATTTCGTGGGGTTTCCAGCTGAGACATGCATTTTCTACGATAATCTTGGATATTCTTCTGTCAGAAGTTTGCAGAATCACAGAAATCGCTGCTTTCGTGCTATTTAATGCGAAAAACTCGTTTTCTGGTGCTTTCAGCACTCCACAGTGCGTTTGATATGCGGAAACTGCGATATCTTCGGTTTCATTGGGTTTCCAGATGAGATATGCATTTTCTGCGATAATCTTGGTGTTTCATCTATCAGAAGTATGCAGAGTCATCGAGAACGCTCTTTTCGAGCTAGCTAATGCACGAAACACATTATCTGGTGTTTTCACCACTCCACAGTGCGTTCGATATGCAGAACCAACGATATCTTGGTTTTCGTGGGGTTTCAAGCTGAGATATGCATTTTCTGCGATACTATTGGTGAGACTTCAGTCAGAAGTATGCAGAATCATCTAGATCGCTCGTTTCGAGCTATTCAATGCGAAAAAACAAGTTTTCTGGTGTTTTGACCACTCCACAGTTCGTTTGATATGCAGAACCGGCGACATCTTGGATTTCGTCGGGTTTCAAGCTGAGATATGCATTTTCTACGATAATCTTGGTGAGACTTCTGTCAGAAGTTTGCAGAATCATCTAGATCGCTCGTTTCGAGCTATTTAATGCGAAAAAACAAGTTTTCTGGTGTTTTGACCACTCCACTGTGCGTTTGATATGTAGAGCCGCCGATAACCTGGTTTTCGTGGGGTTTCCAGCTGAAATATGCATTTTCTGCGATAATCTTGGTGAGTCCTCTGTCAGAAGTATGCAGAATCATCGAGATCGCTCTATTCCAGCTATTTAATGCGAGAAACACGTTATCTGGTATTATCATCAATCCACAGGGCGTTTGATATGCAGAACCGGCGATATCTTGGTTTTCGTGTGGTTTCCAGCTGAGATATGCAGTTTCTGCGATAATCTTGGTGAGACGTCTGTCCGAAGTATGCAGAATCATCGAGATCGCTTTTTTCGAGCTATTTAATGCGAGAAACAGGTTATCTGGTGTATTGACCACTCCACAGTGCGTTTGATATGCAGAAACGGCGCCATCTTGATTTTCGTGAGGTTTCAAGCTGAGATATGCATTTTCTGCGATAACATTGGTGAGACTTCAGTCAGAAGTATGCAGAATCATCTAGATCGCTCGTTTCGAGCTATTTAATGCGAGAAACACGTTGTCTGGTTGTTTTCACCACTCCACAGTGCGTTTGATATGCAGAACCGGCGACATCTTGATTTTCGTGAGGTTTCAAGCTGAGATATGCATTTTCTGCGATAATATTGGTGAGACTTCAGTCAGAAGTATGCAGAATCATCTAGATAGCTCGTTTCGAGGTATTTAATGCGAGAAACACGTTGTCTGGTTGTTTTCACCACTCCACAGTGCGTTTGATATGCAGAACCGGCGACATCTTGATTTTTGTGAGGTTTCAACCTGAGATATGCATTTTCTGCGAAAATATTGGTGGGACTTCAGTCAGAAGTATGCAGAATCAGCTAGATCGCTCGTTTCGAGCTATTTAATGCGAGAAACACGTTGTCTGGTTGTTTTCACCACTCCACAGTGCGTTTGATATGCAGAACCGGCGACATCTTGATTTTCGTGAGGTTTCAAGCTGAGATATGCATTTTCTGCGATAATATTGGTGAGACTTCTGTCACAAGTATGCAGAATCTTCGAGAACGCTCTTTTCGAGCTACTTAATGCGAGAAACACGTTATCTGGTGTATTGACCACTCCACACTGCGTTTGATATGCAGAAACGGCGCCATCTTGATTTTCGTGAGGTTTCAAGCTGAGATATGCATTTTCTGCGATAATATTGGTGAGACTTCAGTCAGAAGTATGCAGAATCATCTAGATCGCTCATTTCGAGCTATTTAATGCGAGAAACACGTTGTCTGGTTGTTTTCACCACTCCACAGTGCGTTTGATATGCAGAACCGGCGACATCTTGATTTTCGTGAGGTTTCAAGCTGAGATATGCATTTTCTGCGATAATATTGGTGAGACTTCAGTCAGAAGTATGCAGAATCATCTAGATCGCTCATTTCGAGCTATTTAATGCGAGAAACACGTTGTCTGGTTGTTTTCACCACTCCACAGTGCGTTTGATATGCAGAACCGGCGACATCTTGATTTTCGTGAGGTTTCAAGCTCAGATATGCATTTTCTGCGATAATATTGGTGAGACTTCAGTCAGAAGTATGCAGAATCGTCTAGATCGCTCGTTTCGAGCTATTTAATGCGAGAAACACGTTGTCTGGTTGTTTTCACCAGTCCACAGTGCGTTTGATGTGCAGAACCGGCGACATCTTGATTTTCGGGAGGTTTCAAGCTGAGATATGCATTTTCTGCGATAGTATTGGTGAGACTTCAGTCAGAAGTATGCAGAATCATCTAGATCGCTCGTTTCGAGATATTTAATGCGAAAAAACAAGTTTTCTGGTGTTTTCAACATTCCACAGTGCGTTTGATATGCAGAACCGGCGATATCTTGATTTTGGTGGTGTTTCCAGCTGAGATATGCATTTTCTGCGATAATCTTGGTGTTTCATCTATGAGAAGTATGCAGAAACATCGGGATCGCTCTTTTCGAGCTAGTTAATGCGAGAAATACGTTTCCTGGTGTTTTCACCACCCCACAGTGCGTTTGATATGCAGAACCGGCGACATCTTGGATTTCGTCGGGTTTCAACTTGAGATATGCATTTTCTGCGATAATCTTAGTGAGTCCTCTGTCAGAAGTATGCAGAATCATCTAGATCGCTCGTTTCGAGCTATTTAATGCGAAAAAACAAGTTTTCTGGTGTTTTGACCACTCCACAGTGCGTTTGATATGCAGAACCGGCGACATCTTGGATTTCGTCGGGTTTCAAGCTGAGATATGCATTTTCTACGATAATCTTGGTGAGACGTCTGTCCGAAGTATGCAGAATCATCGAGATCGCTCTTTTCGAGCTATTTAATGCGAGAAACACGTTATCTGGTGTATTGACCACTCCACAGTGTGTTTGATATGCAGAAACGGCGCCATCTTGATTTTCGTGAGGTTTCAAGCTGAGATATGCATTTTCTGCAAAAATATTGGTGCGACTTCAGTCAGAAGTATGCAGAATCATCTAGATCGCACGTTTCGAGCTATTTAATGCGAGAAACACGTTGTCTGGTTGTTTTCACCACTCCACAGTGCGTTTGATATGCAGAACCGGCGACATCTTGATTTTCGTGAGGTTTCAAGCTGAGATATGCATTTTCTGCGATAATATTGGTGAGACTTCAGTCAGAAGTATGCAGAATCATCTAGATCGCCCGTTTCGAGCTATTTAATGCGAGAAACACGTTGTCTGGTTGTTTTCACCACTCCACAGTGCGTTTGATATGCAGAACCGGCGACATCTTGGATTTCGTCGGGTTTCAAGTTGATATATGCATTTTCTACGATAATCTTGGTGAGACTTCTGTCAGAAGTATGCAGAATCTTTGAGATCGCACTTTTCGAGCTACTTAATGCGAGAAACACGATTTCGGGTGTTTTCACCACTCCACAGTGCGTTTGATATGCAGAACCGGCGACATCTTGGATTTCGTCGGGGTTCAAACTGAGATATGCATTTTCTGCGATAATCTTGGTGAGTCTTCTGTCAGAAGTATGCAGAATCATCGAGATCCCTCTTTGCGAGCTATTTAATGCGAGAAACACGTTATCTGGTGTTTTCACCACTCCACAGTACGTTTGATGAGCAGAACCGGAGATAAGTTGGTTTTCGTGAGGTTTCAAGCTGAGATATGCATTTTCTGCGATAATATTGGTGAGACCAGTCAGAAGTATGCAGAATCTTCTAGATCGCTCGTTTCGAGCTATTTAATGCGATAAAACAAGTTTTCTGGTGTTTTCAACATTCCACAATGCGTTTGATATGCAGAACCGGCGATATCTTGATTTTCGTGGTGTTTCCAGCTGAGATATGCATTTTCTGCGATAATCTTGGTGAGTCATCTGTCAGATGTATGCAGAATCATCGAGATCCCTCTTTTCGAGCTATTTATTGGGAGAAACACGTTATCTGGTGTTTTCACGACTCCACAGTGCGTTTGATATGCAGAACCGGCGACATCTTGATTTTCGTGAGATTTCAACCTGAGATATGCATTTTCTTCGATAATCTTGGTGAGTCTTCTGTCAGTGGCATGCAGAATCATCGAGACCCCTCTTTTCGAGCTATTTAATGCGAGAAACACGTTATCTGGTGTTTTAACCACTTCACAGTACGTTTGATGTGCAGAACCGGAGATAGCTTGGTTTAGGTGAGGTTTCAAGCTGAGATATGCATTTTCTGCGTTAATCTTGGTGAGACTTCAGTCAGAAGTATGCAGAACCATCGAGATCGCTCTTTTCGAGCTATTTAATACGAGAAACACGTTATCTGGTGTTTTCACCACTCCACAGTACGTTTGATATGCAGAACCGGCGACATCTTGGATTTCGTCGGGGTTCAAACTGAGATATGCATTTTCTACGATAATCTTGGTGAGACTTCTGTCAGAAGTATGCAGAACCATCGAGATCGCTCTTTTCAAGCTATTTAATACGAGAAACACGTTTTCTGGTGTATTCACCACTCCACGGTACGTTTGACATGCAGAACCGGCGAAATCTTGCTTTTCGTGGGTTTTCAAGCTGAGATATGAATTTTCTGCGATAATCTTGGTGAGACTTCAGTCAGAAGTATGCAGATTCATCGAGATCGCTCTTTTCGAGCTATTTGATGCGAGAAACACGTTTTCTGGTGTATTCGCCACTCCACAGTACGTTTGACATGCAGAACCGGCGAAATCTTTGCTTTTCGTGTGTCTTCAAGCTGGGATATGAATTTTCTGCGATACTCTTGGTGAGACTTCTGTCAGAAGTATGCAGAATCTTCGAGAACGCTCTATTCGAGCTGCTTAATGCGAGAAACACGTTTTCTGGTGTTTTCACCACTCCACAGTGCGTTTGATATGCAGAACCGGCGACATCTTGATTTTCGTGAGGTTTCAAGCTGAGATATGCATTTTCTGCGATAATATTGGTGAGACTTCAGTCAGAAGTATGCAGAATCATCTAGATCGCTCATTTCGAGCTATTTAATGCGAGAAACACGTTGTCTGGTTGTTTTCACCACTCCACAGTGCGTTTGATATGCAGAACCGGCGACATCTTGATTTTCGTGAGGTTTCAAGCTGAGATATGCATTTTCTGCGATAATATTGGTGAGACTTCAGTCAGAAGTATGCAGAATCATCTAGATCGCTCATTTCGAGCTATTTAATGCGAGAAACACGTTGTCTGGTTGTTTTCACCACTCCACAGTGCGTTTGATATGCAGAACCGGCGACATCTTGATTTTCGTGAGGTTTCAAGCTCAGATATGCATTTTCTGCGATAATATTGGTGAGACTTCAGTCAGAAGTATGCAGAATCGTCTAGATCGCTCGTTTCGAGCTATTTAATGCGAGAAACACGTTGTCTGGTTGTTTTCACCAGTCCACAGTGCGTTTGATGTGCAGAACCGGCGACATCTTGATTTTCGGGAGGTTTCAAGCTGAGATATGCATTTTCTGCGATAGTATTGGTGAGACTTCAGTCAGAAGTATGCAGAATCATCTAGATCGCTCGTTTCGAGATATTTAATGCGAAAAAACAAGTTTTCTGGTGTTTTCAACATTCCACAGTGCGTTTGATATGCAGAACCGGCGATATCTTGATTTTGGTGGTGTTTCCAGCTGAGATATGCATTTTCTGCGATAATCTTGGTGTTTCATCTATGAGAAGTATGCAGAAACATCGGGATCGCTCTTTTCGAGCTAGTTAATGCGAGAAATACGTTTCCTGGTGTTTTCACCACCCCACAGTGCGTTTGATATGCAGAACCGGCGACATCTTGGATTTCGTCGGGTTTCAACTTGAGATATGCATTTTCTGCGATAATCTTAGTGAGTCCTCTGTCAGAAGTATGCAGAATCATCTAGATCGCTCGTTTCGAGCTATTTAATGCGAAAAAACAAGTTTTCTGGTGTTTTGACCACTCCACAGTGCGTTTGATATGCAGAACCGGCGACATCTTGGATTTCGTCGGGTTTCAAGCTGAGATATGCATTTTCTACGATAATCTTGGTGAGACGTCTGTCCGAAGTATGCAGAATCATCGAGATCGCTCTTTTCGAGCTATTTAATGCGAGAAACACGTTATCTGGTGTATTGACCACTCCACAGTGTGTTTGATATGCAGAAACGGCGCCATCTTGATTTTCGTGAGGTTTCAAGCTGAGATATGCATTTTCTGCAAAAATATTGGTGCGACTTCAGTCAGAAGTATGCAGAATCATCTAGATCGCACGTTTCGAGCTATTTAATGCGAGAAACACGTTGTCTGGTTGTTTTCACCACTCCACAGTGCGTTTGATATGCAGAACCGGCGACATCTTGATTTTCGTGAGGTTTCAAGCTGAGATATGCATTTTCTGCGATAATATTGGTGAGACTTCAGTCAGAAGTATGCAGAATCATCTAGATCGCCCGTTTCGAGCTATTTAATGCGAGAAACACGTTGTCTGGTTGTTTTCACCACTCCACAGTGCGTTTGATATGCAGAACCGGCGACATCTTGGATTTCGTCGGGTTTCAAGTTGATATATGCATTTTCTACGATAATCTTGGTGAGACTTCTGTCAGAAGTATGCAGAATCTTTGAGATCGCACTTTTCGAGCTACTTAATGCGAGAAACACGATTTCGGGTGTTTTCACCACTCCACAGTGCGTTTGATATGCAGAACCGGCGACATCTTGGATTTCGTCGGGGTTCAAACTGAGATATGCATTTTCTGCGATAATCTTGGTGAGTCTTCTGTCAGAAGTATGCAGAATCATCGAGATCCCTCTTTGCGAGCTATTTAATGCGAGAAACACGTTATCTGGTGTTTTCACCACTCCACAGTACGTTTGATGAGCAGAACCGGAGATAAGTTGGTTTTCGTGAGGTTTCAAGCTGAGATATGCATTTTCTGCGATAATATTGGTGAGACCAGTCAGAAGTATGCAGAATCTTCTAGATCGCTCTTTTCGAGCTATTTAATACGAGAAACACGTTATCTGGTGTTTTCACCACTCCACAGTACGTTTGATATGCAGAACCGGCGACATCTTGGATTTCGTCGGGGTTCAAACTGAGATATGCATTTTCTACGATAATCTTGGTGAGACTTCTGTCAGAAGTATGCAGAACCATCGAGATCGCTCTTTTCAAGCTATTTAATACGAGAAACACGTTTTCTGGTGTATTCACCACTCCACGGTACGTTTGACATGCAGAACCGGCGAAATCTTGCTTTTCGTGGGTTTTCAAGCTGAGATATGAATTTTCTGCGATAATCTTGGTGAGACTTCAGTCAGAAGTATGCAGATTCATCGAGATCGCTCTTTTCGAGCTATTTAATGCGAGAAACACGTTTTCTGGTGTATTCGCCACTCCACAGTACGTTTGACATGCAGAACCGGCGAAATCTTTGCTTTTCGTGTGTCTTCAAGCTGGGATATGAATTTTCTGCGATACTCTTGGTGAGACTTCTGTCAGAAGTATGCAGAATCTTCGAGAACGCTCTATTCGAGCTGCTTAATGCGAGAAACACGTTTTCTGGTGTTTTCACCACTCCACAGTGCGTTTGATATGCAGAACCGGCGACATCTTGATTTTCGTGAGGTTTCAAGCTGAGATATGCATTTTCTGCGATAATATTGGTGAGACTTCAGTCAGAAGTATGCAGAATCATCTAGATCGCTCGTTTCGAGCTATTTAATGCGAAAAAACAAGTTTTCTGGTGTTTTCAACATTCCACAGTGCGTTTGATATGCAGAACCGGCGATATCTTGATTTTCGTGGTGTTTCCAGCTGAGATATGCATTTTCTGCGATAATCTTGGTGAGTCTTCTGTCAGCAGGATGCAGAATCATCTAGATCACTCTTTTCGAGCTATTTAATGCGAGAACCACGTTATCTGGTCTATTGACCACTGCACAGTGCGCTTGATATGCAGAACCGGCGACATCTTGGTTTTCGTGAGGTTTCAAGCTGAGATATGCATTTTCTGCGATAATATTGGTGAGACTTCAGTCAGAAGTATGCAGAATCATCTAGATCGCTCGTTTCGAGCTATTTAATGCGAAAAAACAAGTTTTCTGGTGTTTTCAACATTCCACAGTGCGTTTGATATGCAGAACCGGCGACATCTTGGATTTCGTCGGGTTTCAAGTTGAGATATGCATTTTCTGCGATAATATTGATGAGACTTCAATCAGAAGTATGCAGAATCATCTAGATCGCTCGTTTCGAGCTATTTAATGCGAAAAAACAAGTTTTCTGGTGTTTTCAACATTCCACAGTGCGTTTGATATGCAGAACCGGCGACAGCTTGGATTTCGTCGGGTTTCAAGTTGAGATATGCATTTTCTGCGATAATATTGATGAGACTTCAATCAGAAGTATGCAGAATCATCTAGATCGCTCGTTTCGAGCTATTTAATGCGTAAAAATAAGTTTTCTGGTGTTTTGACCACTCCACAGTGCGTTTGATATATAGAGCCGCCGATAACTGGGTTTTCGTGGGGTTTCCAGCTGAGATATGCTTTTTCTGCGATAAACTTGGTGAGTCATCTGTCAGAAGTACGCAGAATCATCGAGATCTCTCTTTTCGAGCTATTTAATGCGAGAAACACGTTATCTGGTGTATTGACCACTCCACAGTGCGTTTGATATGCAGAAACGGCGCCATCTTGATTTTCGTGAGGTTTCAAGCTGAGATATGCATTTTCTGCAATAATATTGGTGAGACTTCAGTCAGAAGTATGCAGAATCATCTAGATCGCTCGTTTCGAGCTATTTAATGCGAAAAAATAAGTTTTCTGGGGTTTTGACCACTCCACAGTGCGTTTGATATGTAGAGCCGCCGATAACTTGCTTTTCGTGGGTTTTCAAGCTGAGATATGAATTTTCTGCGATAATCTTGGTGAGACTTCAGTCAGAAGTATGCAGAATCTTCGATAACGCTCTTTTCGAGCTGCTTAATGCGAGAAACACGTTTTCTGGTGTTTTCACCACTCCACAGTACGTTTGATGTGCAGAACCGGAGATAAGTTTGTGTTCGTGAGGTTTCAAGCTGAGATATGGATTTCCTGCGATAATCTTGGTGAGACTTTAGTCAGAAGTATGCAGAATCATCTAGATCGCTCTTTGCGAGCTATTTAATGCGAGAAACACGTTATCTGGTGTTTTCACCACTCCACAGTACGTTTGATGTGCAGAACCGGAGATAACTTGGTTTTCGGGAGGTTTCAAGTTAAAATATGCATTTTCTACAATAATCTTGGTGAGACTTCTGTCAGAAGTATGCAGAATCATCGAGATCCCTCTTTTCGAGCTATTTAATGCGAGAAACACGTTATCTGGTGTTTTCACCACTCCACAGTGCGTTTGATATGCAGAACCGGCGACATCTTTGATTTCGTCGGGTCTCAAGCTGAGATATGCATTTTCTACGATAATCTTGGTGAGACTTCTGTCAGAAGGATGCAGAATCATCGAGATCTCTCTTTTCGAGCTATTTAATGCGAGAAACACGTTATCTGGTGTATTGACCACTCCACAGTGCGTTTGATATGCAGAAACGGCGCCATCTTGATTTTCGTGAGGTTTCAAGCTGAGATATGCATTTTCTGCAATAATATTGGTGAGACTTCAGTCAGAAGTATGCAGAATCATCTAGATCGCTCGTTTCGAGCTATTTAATGCGAGAAACACGTTGTCTGGTTGTTTTCACCACTCCACAGTGCGTTTGATATGCAGAACCGGCGACATCTTGATTTTCGTGAGGTTTCAAGCTGAGATATGCATTTTCTGCGATAATATTGGTGTGACTTCATTTAGAAGTATGCAGAATCATCGAGATCGCTCGTTTCGAGCTATTTAATGCGAAAAAACAAGTTTTCTGGTGTTTTGACCACTCCACATTGCGCCTGATATGCAGAACCGGCGATATCTTGATTTTCGTGGTGTTTCCAGCTGAGATATGCATTTTCTGCGATAATCTTGGTGTGTCTTCTGTCAGAAGTATGCAGAATCATCTAGATCGCTCTGTTCGAGCTTTTTAATGCGAGAACCACGTTATCTGGTGTATTGACCACTCCACAGTGTGTTTGATATGCAGAACCGGCGACATCTTGGTTTTCGTAGGGTTTCCAGCTGAAATATGTATTTTCTGCGATAATCTTGGTGTTTCATCTATGAGAAGTATGCAGAAACATCAAGATCGCTCTTTTCGAGCTATTTAATGCGAGAAACAAGTTATCTGGTGTATTGACCACTCCACAGTGCGTTTGATATGCAGAACCGGCGACATCTTGATTTTCGTGAGGTTTCTAGCTGAGATATGCATTTCCTGCGATAATATTGGTGAGACTTCAGTCAGAAGTATGCAGAATCATCTAGATCGCTCGTTTCGAGCTGTTTAATGCGAAAAAATAAGTTTTCTGGGGTTTTGACCACTCCACAGTGCGTTTGATATGCAGAACCGGCGACATATTGATTTTCGTGAGGTTTCTAGCTGAGATATGCATTTTCTGCGATAATATTGGTGAGACTTCAGTCAGAAGTATGCAGAATCATCGAGATCGCTCTTTTCGAGCTATTTAATGCGAGAAACAAGTTATCTGGTGTATTGACCACTCCACAGTGCGTTTGATATGCAGAAACGGCGCCATCTTGATTTTCGTGAGGTTTCAAGCTGAGATATGCATTTTCTGCGATAATATTGGTGAGACTTCAGTCAGAAGTATGCAGAATCATCTAGATCGCTCGCTTCGAGCTATTTAATGCGAAAAAACTAGTTTTCTGGTGTTTTCAACATTCCACAGTGCGTTTGATATGCAGAACCGGCGATATCTTGATTTTCGTGGTGTTTCCAGCTGAGATATGCATTTTCTGCGATAATCTTGGTGAGTCTTCTGTCAGCAGTATGCAGAATCATCTAGATCACTCTTTTCGAGCTTTTTAATGCGAGAACCACGTTATCTGGTGTATTGACCACTCCACAGTGTGTTTGATATGCAGAACCGGCGACATCTTGGATTTCGTCGGGTTTCAAGCTGAGATATGCATTTTCTACGATAATCTTGGTGAGACGTCTGTCCGAAGTATGCAGAATCATCGAGATCGCTCTTTTCGAGCTATTTAATGCGAGAAACACGTTATCTGGTGTATTGACCACTCCACAGTGCGTTTGATATGCAGAAACGGCGCCATCTTGATTTTCGTGAGGTTTCAAGCTGAGATATGCATTTTCTGCGATAATATTGGTGAGTCCTCTGTCAGAAGTATGCAGAATCATCTAGATCGCTCGTTTCGAGCTACTTAATGCGAAAAAACAAGTTTTCTGGTGTTTTGACCACTCCACAGTGCGTTTGATATGCAGAACCGGCGACATCTTGGATTTCGTCGGGTTTCAAGCTGAGATATGCATTTTCTACGATAATCTTGGTGAGACGTCTGTCCGAAGTATGCAGAATCATCGAGATCGCTCTTTTCGAGCTATTTAATGCGAGAAACACGTTATCTGGTGTATTGACCACTCCACAGTGCGTTTGATATGCAGAAACGGCGCCATCTTGATTTTCGTGAGGTTTCAAGCTGAGATATGCATTTTCTGCAATAATATTGGTGAGACTTCAGTCAGAAGTATGCAGAATCATCTAGATCGCTCGTTTCGAGCTATTTAATGCGAGAAACACGTTGTCTGCTTGTTTTCACCACTCCACAGTGCGTTTGATATGCAGAAACGGCGACATCTTGATTTTCGTGAGGTTTCAAGCTGAGATATGCATTTTCTGCGATAATATTGGTGAGACTTCAGTCAGAAGTATGCAGAATCATCTAGATCGCCCGTTTCGAGCTATTTAATGCGAGAAACACGTTGTCTGGTTGTTTTCACAACTCCACAGTGCGTTTGATATGCAGAACCGGCGACATATTGATTTTCGTGAGGTTTCTAGCTGAGATATGCATTTTCTACGATAATCTTGGTGATACTTCTGTCAGAAGGATGCAGAATCATCTAGATCGCTCTTTGCGAGCTATTTAATGCGAGAAACACGTTATCTGGTGTACTCACCACTCCACAGTACGTTTGACATGCAGAACCGGCGAAGTCTTGCTTTTCGTGGGTTGTCAAGCTGAGATATGAATTTTCTGCGATACTCTTGGTGAGACTTCTGTCAGAAGTACGCAGAATCTTCGAGAACGCTGTTTTCGAACTGCTTAATGCGAGAAACACGTTTTCTCGTGTTTTCACCACTCCACAGTACGTTTGATGTGCAGAACCGGAGATAACTTTGTGTTCGTGAGGTTTCAAGCTGAGATATGGATTTTCTGCGATAATCTTGATGAGACTTTAGTCAGAAGTATGCAGAATCATCTAGATCGCTCTTTTCGAGCTATTTAATGCGAAAAAACAAGTTTTCTGGTGTTTTCAAGATACCACAGTGCGTTTTATATGCAGAACCGGCGATATCTTGATTTTCGTGGTGTTTCCAGCTGACATATGCATTTTCTGCGATAATCTTGGTGTGTCTTCTGTCAGAAGTATGCAGAATCTTCGAGAACGCTGTTTTCGAACTGCTTAATGCGAGAAACACGTTTTCTGGTGTATTCATCACTCCACAGTACGTTTGACATGCAGAACCGGAGATATCATGGTTTCGGTCGGGTTTCAAGATGAGATATGCATTTTCTACGATAATCTTGGTGAGACTTCTGTCACAAGTATGCAGAATCTTCGAGAACGCTCCTTTCGAGCTACTTAATGCGAGAAACACGTTTTCTGGTGTTTTCACCACTCCACAGTACGTTTGATGTGCAGAACCGGGGATAACTTGGTTTTCGTGAGGTTTCAAGCTGAGATATGCATTTTCTGCGATAATCTTGGTGAGACTTCTGTCAGAAGTATGCAGAATCATTGAGATCGCTCTATTCCAGCTATTTAATGCGAGAAACACGTTATCTGGTGTTTTCACCACTCCACAGTACGTTTGATGTGCAGAACCGGAGATAACTTGGTTTTCGTGAGGTTTCAAGTTAAAATATGCATTTTCTACGATAATCTTGGTGAGACTTCTGTCAGAAGGATGCAGAGTCTTCGAGATCGTTCTTTTCGAGCTACTTAATGCGAGAAACGCGATATCTGGTGTTTTCACCACTCCACAGTGCGTTTGATATGCAGAACCGGGGACATCTTGGATTTCGTCGGTGTTCAAACTGAGATATGCATTTTCTACGATAATCTTGGTGAGACATCTGTCAGAAGTATGCAGAATCATCGAGATCGCTCTTTTCGAGCTATTTAATGCGAGAAACACGTTTTCTGGTGTATTCACCACTCCACAGTACGTTTGACATGCAGAACCGGCGATATCTTGCTCTTCGTGGGTTTTCAAGCTGAGATATGAATTTTCTGCGATAATCTTGGTGAGAATTCAGTCAGAAGTATGCAGAATCATCGAGATCGCTCTTTTCGAGCTATTTAATGCGAGAAACACGTTATCTGGTGTATTGACCACTCCACAGTGCGATTGATATGCAGAAACGGCGCCATCTTGATTTTCGTGAGGTTTCAAGCTGAGATATGCATTTTCTGCAATAATACTGGTGAGACTTCAGTCAGAAGTATGCAGAATCATCTAGATCGCTCGTTTCGAGCTATTTAATGCGAGAAACACGTTGTCTGCTTGTTTTCACCACTCCACAGTGCGTTTGATATGCAGAACCGGCGACATCTTGATTTTCGTGAGGTTTCTAGCTGAGATATGCATTTTCTGCGATAATATTGGTGAGACTTCAGTCAGAAGTATGCAGAATCATCTAGATCGCTCGTTTCGAGCTGTTTAATGCGAAAATATAAGTTTTCTGGGGTTTTGACCACTCCACAGTGCGTTTGATATGTAGAGCCGCCGATAGCTTGCTTTTCGTGGGTTTTCAAGCTGAGATATGAATTTTCTGCGATAATCTTGGTGAGACTTCAGTCAGAAGCATGCAGAATCTTCGATAACGCTCTTTTCGAGCTGCTTAATGCGAGAAACACGTTATCTGGTGTATTGACCACTCCACAGTGCGTTTGATATGCAGAACCGGCGACATCTTGGTTTTCGTAGGGTTTCCAGCTGAAATATGTATTTTCTGCGATAATCTTGGTGTTTTATCTATGAGAAGTATGCAGAAACATCGAGATCGCTCTTTTCGAGCTATTTAATGCGAGAAACAAGTTATCTGGTGTATTGACCACTCCACAGTGCGTTTGATATGCAGAAACGGCGCCATCTTGATTTTCGTGAGGTTTCAAGCTGAGATATGCATTTTCTGCGATAATATTGGTGAGACTTCAGTCAGAAGTATGCAGAATCATCTAGATCGCTCATTTCAAGCTGTTTAATGCGAAAAAATAAGTTTTCTGGGGTTTTGACCACTCCACAGTGCGTTTGATATGTAGAGCCGCCGATAACTTGCTTTTCGTGGGTTTTCAAGCTGAGATATGAATTTTCTGCGATAATCTTGGTGAGACTTCAGTCAGAAGTATGCAGAATCTTCGATAACGCTCTTTTCGAGCTGCTTAATGCGAGAAACACGTTTTCTGGTGTTTTCACCACTCCACAGTACGTTTGATGTGCAGAACCGGAGATAACTTTGTGTTCGTGAGGTTTCAAGCTGAGATATGGATTTCCTGCGATAATCTTGGTGTTTTATCTATGAGAAGTATGCAGAAACATCGAGATCGCTCTTTTCGAGCTATTTAATGCGAGAAACAAGTTATCTGTTGTATTGACCACTCCACAGTGCGTTTGATATGCAGAAACGGCGCCATCTTGATTTTCGTGAGGTTTCAAGCTGAGATATGCATTTGCTGCGATAATATTGGTGAGACTTCAGTCAGAAGTATGCAGAATCATCTAGATCGCTCATTTCAAGCTGTTTAATGCGAAAAAATAAGTTTTCTGGGGTTTTGACCACTCCACAGTGCGTTTGATATGTAGAGCCGCCGATAACTTGCTTTTCGTGGGTTTTCAAGCTGAGATATGAATTTTCTGCGATAATCTTGGTGAGACTTCAGTCAGAAGTATGCAGAATCTTCGATAACGCTCTTTTCGAGCTGCTTAATGCGAGAAACACGTTTTCTGGTGTTTTCACCACTCCACAGTACGTTTGATGTGCAGAACCGGAGATAACTTTGTGTTCGTGAGGTTTCAAGCTGAGATATGGATTTCCTGCGATAATCTTGGTGAGACTTTAGTCAGAAGTATGCTGAATCATCTAGATCGCTCTTTGCGAGCTATTTAATGCGAGAAACACGTTATCTGGTGTTTTCACCACTCCACAGTACGTTTGATGTGCAGAACCGGAGATATCATGGTTTCGGTCGGGTTTCAAGATGAGATATGCTTTTCTACGATAATCTTGGTGAGACTTCTGTCACAAGTATGCAGAACCTTCGAGAACGCTCCTTTCGAGCTACTTAATGCGAGAAACACGTTTTCTGGTGTTTTCACCACTCCACAGTACGTTTGATGTGCAGAACCGGGGATAACTTGGTTTTCGTGAGGTTTCAAGCTGAGATATGCATTGTCTGCGATAATCTTGGTGAGACTTCTGTCAGAAGTATGCAGAATCATTGAGATCGCTCTATTCCAGCTACTTAATGCGAGAAACGCGATATCTGGTGTTTTCACCACTCCACAGTGCGTTTGATATGCAGAACCGGGGACATCTTGGATTTCGTCGGGGTTCAAACTGAGATATGCATTTTCTACGATAATCTTGGTGAGACATCTGTCAGAAGTATGCAGAATCATCGAGATCGCTCTTTTCGAGCTATTTAATGCGAGAAACACGTTTTCTGGTGTATTCACCACTCCACAGTACGTTTGACATGCAGAACCGGCGATATCTTGCTCTTCGTGGGTTTTCAAGCTGAGATATGAATTTTCTGCGATAATCTTGGTGAGAATTCAGTCAGAAGTATGCAGAATCATCGAGATCTCTCTTTTCGAGCTATTTAATGCGAGAAACACGTTTTCTGGTGTATTCACCACTCCACAGTACGTTTGACATGCAGAACCGGCGAAATCTTGCTTTTCGTGGGTTTTCAAGCTGAGATATGAATTTTCGGCGATACTCTTGGTGAGACTTCCGTCAGAAGTATGCAGAATCTTCGAGAACGCGGTTTTCGAACTGCTTAATGCGAGAAACACGTTTTCTGGTGTTTTCACCACTCCACAGTACGTTTGATGTGCAGAACCGGAGATAAATTTGTGTTCGTGAGGTTTCAAGCTGAGATATGCATTTTCTGCGATAATATTGGTGAGACTTCAGTCAGAAGTATGCAGAATCATCTAGATCGCTCGTTTCGAGCTATTTAATGCGGAAAAACTAGTTTTCTGGTGTTTTCAACATTCCACAGTGCGTTTGATATGCAGAACCGGCGATATCTTGATTTTGGTGGTGTTTCCAGCTGAGATATGCATTTTCTGCGGTAATCTTGGTGAGTCTTCTGTCAGCAGTATGCAGAATCATCTAGATCGCACTTTTCGAGCTATTTAATGCGAGAAACACGTTTTCTGGTGTATTCACCACTCCACAGTACGTTTGACATGCAGAACCGGCGATATCTTGCTCTTCGTGGGTTTTCAAGCTGAGATATGCATTTTCTGCGATAATATTGGTGAGACTTCAGTCAGAAGTATGCAGAATCATCTAGATCGCTCGTTTCGAGCTGTTTAATGCGAAAATATAAGTTTTCTGGGGTTTTGACCACTCCACAGTGCGTTTGATATGTAGAGCCGCCGATAGCTTGCTTTTCGTGGGTTTTCAAGCTGAGATATGAATTTTCTGCGATAATCTTGGTGAGACTTCAGTCAGAAGCATGCAGAATCTTCGATAACGCTCTTTTCGAGCTGCTTAATGCGAGAAACACGTTATCTGGTGTATTGACCACTCCACAGTGCGTTTGATATGCAGAACCGGCGACATCTTGGTTTTCGTAGGGTTTCCAGCTGAAATATGTATTTTCTGCGATAATCTTGGTGTTTTATCTATGAGAAGTATGCAGAAACATCGAGATCGCTCTTTTCGAGCTATTTAATGCGAGAAACAAGTTATCTGGTGTATTGACCACTCCACAGTGCGTTTGATATGCAGAAACGGCGCCATCTTGATTTTCGTGAGGTTTCAAGCTGAGATATGCATTTTCTGCGATAATATTGGTGAGACTTCAGTCAGAAGTATGCAGAATCATCTAGATCGCTCATTTCAAGCTGTTTAATGCGAAAAAATAAGTTTTCTGGGGTTTTGACCACTCCACAGTGCGTTTGATATGTAGAGCCGCCGATAACTTGCTTTTCGTGGGTTTTCAAGCTGAGATATGAATTTTCTGCGATAATCTTGGTGAGACTTCAGTCAGAAGTATGCAGAATCTTCGATAACGCTCTTTTCGAGCTGCTTAATGCGAGAAACACGTTTTCTGGTGTTTTCACCACTCCACAGTACGTTTGATGTGCAGAACCGGAGATAACTTTGTGTTCGTGAGGTTTCAAGCTGAGATATGGATTTCCTGCGATAATCTTGGTGAGACTTTAGTCAGAAGTATGCTGAATCATCTAGATCGCTCTTTGCGAGCTATTTAATGCGAGAAACACGTTATCTGGTGTTTTCACCACTCCACAGTACGTTTGATGTGCAGAACCGGAGATATCATGGTTTCGGTCGGGTTTCAAGATGAGATATGCATTTTCTACGATAATCTTGGTGAGACTTCTGTCACAAGTATGCAGAACCTTCGAGAACGCTCCTTTCGAGCTACTTAATGCGAGAAACACGTTTTCTGGTGTTTTCACCACTCCACAGTACGTTTGATGTGCAGAACCGGGGATAACTTGGTTTTCGTGAGGTTTCAAGCTGAGATATGCATTTTCTGCGATAATCTTGGTGAGACTTCTGTCAGAAGTATGCAGAATCATTGAGATCGCTCTATTCCAGCTACTTAATGCGAGAAACGCGATATCTGGTGTTTTCACCACTCCACAGTGCGTTTGATATGCAGAACCGGGGACATCTTGGATTTCGTCGGGGTTCAAACTGAGATATGCATTTTCTACGATAATCTTGGTGAGACATCTGTCAGAAGTATGCAGAATCATCGAGATCGCTCTTTTCGAGCTATTTAATGCGAGAAACACGTTTTCTGGTGTATTCACCACTCCACAGTACGTTTGACATGCAGAACCGGCGATATCTTGCTCTTCGTGGGTTTTCAAGCTGAGATATGAATTTTCTGCGATAATCTTGGTGAGAATTCAGTCAGAAGTATGCAGAATCATCGAGATCTCTCTTTTCGAGCTATTTAATGCGAGAAACACGTTTTCTGGTGTATTCACCACTCCACAGTACGTTTGACATGCAGAACCGGCGAAATCTTGCTTTTCGTGGGTTTTCAAGCTGAGATATGAATTTTCGGCGATACTCTTGGTGAGACTTCCGTCAGAAGTATGCAGAATCTTCGAGAACGCGGTTTTCGAACTGCTTAATGCGAGAAACACGTTTTCTGGTGTTTTCACCACTCCACAGTACGTTTGATGTGCAGAACCGGAGATAAATTTGTGTTCGTGAGGTTTCAAGCTGAGATATGCATTTTCTGCGATAATATTGGTGAGACTTCAGTCAGAAGTATGCAGAATCATCTAGATCGCTCGTTTCGAGCTATTTAATGCGGAAAAACTAGTTTTCTGGTGTTTTCAACATTCCACAGTGCGTTTGATATGCAGAACCGGCGATATCTTGATTTTGATGGTGTTTCCAGCTGAGATATGCATTTTCTGCGGTAATCTTGGTGAGTCTTCTGTCAGCAGTATGCAGAATCATCTAGATCGCACTTTTCGAGCTATTTAATGCGAGAAACACGTTTTCTGGTGTATTCATCACTCCACAGTACGTTTGACATGCAGAACCGGAGATATCATGGTTTCGGTCGGGTTTCAAGCTGAGATATGCATTTTCTACGATAATCTTGGTGAGACTTCTGTCACAAGTATGCAGATTCTTCGAGAACGCTCTTTTCGAGCTACTTAATGCGAGAAACACGTTTTCTGGTGTGTTCACCACTCCACAGTATTTTTGATGTGCAGAACCGGAAATAACTTGGTTTTCGTGAGGTTTCAAGCTGAGATATGCATTTTCTGCGATAATCTTGGTGAGACTTCAGTCAGAAGTATGCAGAATCATCTAGATCGCTCGTTTCGAGCTACTTACTGCGACAAAACAAGTTTTCTGGTGTATCCAACATTCCATAGTGCGATTGATATGTAGAACCGGCGATATCTTAATTTTCGTGGTGTTTCCAGCAGAGATATGCATTTTCTGCGATAATCTTGGTGAGACTTCTGTCAGAAGTATGCAGAATCATTGAGATCGCTCTATTCCAGCTACTTAATGCGAGAAACGCGATATCTGGTGTTTTCACCACTCCACAGTGCGTTTGATATGCAGAACCGGGGACATCTTGGATTTCGTCGGGGTTCAAACTGAGATATGCATTTTCTACGATAATCTTGGTGAGACATCTGTCAGAAGTATGCAGAATCATCGAGATCGCTCTTTTCGAGCTATTTAATGCGAGAAACACGTTTTCTGGTGTATTCACCACTCCACAGTACGTTTGACATGCAGAACCGGCGATATCTTGCTCTTCGTGGGTTTTCAAGCTGAGATATGAATTTTCTGCGATAATCTTGGTGAGAATTCAGTCAGAAGTATGCAGAATCATCGAGATCTCTCTTTTCGAGCTATTTAATGCGAGAAACACGTTTTCTGGTGTATTCACCACTCCACAGTACGTTTGACATGCAGAACCGGCGAAATCTTGCTTTTCGTGGGTTTTCAAGCTGAGATATGAATTTTCGGCGATACTCTTGGTGAGACTTCCGTCAGAAGTATGCAGAATCTTCGAGAACGCGGTTTTCGAACTGCTTAATGCGAGAAACACGTTTTCTGGTGTTTTCACCACTCCACAGTACGTTTGATGTGCAGAACCGGAGATAAATTTGTGTTCGTGAGGTTTCAAGCTGAGATATGCATTTTCTGCGATAATATTGGTGAGACTTCAGTCAGAAGTATGCAGAATCATCTAGATCGCTCGTTTCGAGCTATTTAATGCGGAAAAACTAGTTTTCTGGTGTTTTCAACATTCCACAGTGCGTTTGATATGCAGAACCGGCGATATCTTGATTTTGGTGGTGTTTCCAGCTGAGATATGCATTTTCTGCGGTAATCTTGGTGAGTCTTCTGTCAGCAGTATGCAGAATCATCTAGATCGCACTTTTCGAGCTATTTAATGCGAGAAACACGTTTTCTGGTGTATTCATCACTCCACAGTACGTTTGACATGCAGAACCGGAGATATCATGGTTTCGGTCGGGTTTCAAGCTGAGATATGCATTTTCTACGATAATCTTGGTGAGACTTCTGTCACAAGTATGCAGATTCTTCGAGAACGCTCTTTTAGAGCTACTTAATGCGAGAAACACGTTTTCTGGTGTGTTCACCACTCCACAGTATTTTTGATGTGCAGAACCGGAAATAACTTGGTTTTCGTGAGGTTTCAAGCTGAGATATGCATTTTCTGCGATAATCTTGGTGAGACTTCAGTCAGAAGTATGCAGAATCATCTAGATCGCTCGTTTCGAGCTACTTACTGCGACAAAACAAGTTTTCTGGTGTATCCAACATTCCATAGTGCGATTGATATGTAGAACCGGCGATATCTTAATTTTCGTGGTGTTTCCAGCAGAGATATGCATTTTCTGCGATAATCTTGGTGAGTCTTCTATCAGAAGTATGAAGAATCATCTAGATCTCCCGTTTCGAGCTATTTAATGCGAAAAAACAAGTTTTCTGGTGTTTTCACCATTCCACAGTACGTTTGACATGCAGAACCGGCGACATCTTGATTTTCGTGAGGTTTCAAGCTGAGATATGCATTTTCTGCGATAATATTGGTGAGACTTTAGTCAGAAGTATGCAGAATCATCTGGATCGCTCGTTTCGAGCTATCTAATTCGAAAAAACAAGATTTCTGGTGTTTTCAACATTCCACAGTGCGTTTGATATGCAGAGCCGGCGATATCTTGATTTTCGTGGTGTTTCCAGCTGAGATATGCATTCTCTGCGATAATCTTGGGGAGTCTTCTGTCAGAAGTATGCAGAATCATCTAGATCGCTCTTTTCGTGCTATTTAATGCGAGAAACACGTTTTCTGGTGTATTCACCACTCCACAGTACGTTTGATGTGCAGAACCGGAGATAAGTTGGTTTTCGTGATGTTTCAAGCTGAGATATGCATTTTCTGCGATAATATTGGTGAGACTTCATTCAGAAGTATGCAGAATCATCTAGATCTCTCGTTTCGAGCTATTTAATGCGAAAAAACAAGTTTTCTGGTGTTTTCACCATTCCACAGTACGTTTGACATGCAGAACCGGCGACATCCTGATTTTCGTGAGGTTTCAAGCTGAGATATGCATTTTCTGTGATAATATTGGTGAGACTTCAGTCAGAAGTATGCAGAATCATCTGGATCGCTCGTTTCGAGCTATTTAATGCGAGAAACACGTTTTCTGGTGTATTCATCACTCCACAGTACGTTTGACATGCAGAACCGGAGATATCATGGTTTCCTACGGGTTTCAAGCTGAGATATGCATTTTCTACGATAATCGTGGTGAGACTTCTGTCACAAGTATGCAGAATCTTCGAGAACGCTCTTTTCGAGCTACTTAATGCGAGAAACACGTTTTCTGGTGTGTTCACCACTCCACAGTATTTTTGATGTGCAGAACCGGAGATAACTTGGTTTTCGTGAGGTTTCAAGCTGAGATATGCATTTTCTGCGATAATCTTGGTGAGACTTCAGTCAGAAGTATGCAGAATCACCTAGATCGCTCGTTTCGAGCTACTTACTGCGACAAAACAAGTTTTCTGGTGTTTCCAACATTCCACAGTGCGATTGATATGTAGAACCGGCGATATCTTAATTTTCGTGGTGTTTCCAGCTGAGATATGCATTTTCTGCGATAATCTGGGTGAGTCTTCTGTCAGAAGTATGCAGAATCAGCTAGATCTCTCGTTTCGAGCTATTTAATGCGAAAAAACAAGTTTTCTGGTGTTTTCACCATTCCACAGTACGTTTGACATGCAGAACCGGCGACATCTTGATTTTCGTGAGGTTTCAAGATGAGATATGCATTTTCTGCGATAATATTGGTGAGACTTCAGTCAGAAGTATGCAGAATCATCTGGATCGCTCGTTTCGAGCTATCTAATTCGAAAAAACAAGATTTCTGGTGTTTTCAACATTCCACAGTGCGTTTGATATGCAGAACCGGCGATATCTTGATTTTCGCGGTGTTTCCAGCTGAGATATGCATTCTCTGCGATAATCTTGGGGAGTCTTCTGTCAGAAGTATGCAGAATCATCTAGATCGCTCGTTTCGAGCTGTTTAATGCGAAAAAATAAGTTTTCTGGGGTTTTGACCACTCCACAGTGCGTTTGATATGTAGAGCCGCCGATAACTTGCTTTTCGTGGGTTTTCAAGCTGAGATATGAATTTTCTGCGATAATCTTGGTGAGACGTCAGTCAGAAGTATGCAGAATCTTCGATAACGCTCTTTTCGAGCTGCTTAATGCGAGAAACACGTTTTCTGGTGTTTTCACCACTCCACAGTACGTTTGATGTGCAGAACCGGAGATAACTTTGTGTTCGTGAGGTTTCAAGCTGGGATATGGATTTCCTGCGATAATCTTGGTGAGACTTTAGTCAGAAGTATGCTCAATCATCTAGATCGCTCTTGCGAGCTATTTAATGCGAGAAACACGTTATCTGGTGTTTTCACCACTCCACAGTACGTTTGATGTGCAGAACCGGAGATAACTTGGTTTTCGATGGGTTTCAAGTTAAAATTTGCATTTTCTGCGATAATATTGGTGAGACTTCTGTCAGAAGTATGCAGAATCATCGAGATCCCTCTTTTCGAGCTATTTAATGCGAGAAACACGTTATCTGGTGTTTTCACCACACCACAGTGCGTTTGATATGCAGAACCGGCGACATCTTTGATTTCGTCGGGTCTCAAGCTGAGATATGCATTTTCTACGATAATCTTGGTGATACTTCTGTCAGAAGGATGCAGAATCATCTAGATCGCTCTTTGCGAGCTATTTAATGCGAGAAACACGTTATCTGGTGTACTCACCACTCCACAGTACGTTTGACATGCAGAACCGGCGAAGTCTTGCTTTTCGTGGGTTGTCAAGCTGAGATATGAATTTTCTGCGATACTCTTGGTGAGACTTCTGTCAGAAGTACGCAGAATCTTCGAGAACGCTGTTTTCGAACTGCTTAATGCGAGAAACACGTTTTCTGGTGTGTTCACCACTCCACAGTATTTTTGATGTGCAGAACCGGAAATAACTTGGTTTTCGTGAGGTTTCAAGCTGAGATATGCATTTTCTGCGATAATCTTGGTGAGACTTCAGTCAGAAGTATGCAGAATCATCTAGATCGCTCGTTTCGAGCTACTTACTGCGACAAAACAAGTTTTCTGGTGTATCCAACATTCCATAGTGCGATTGATATGTAGAACCGGCGATATCTTAATTTTCGTGGTGTTTCCAGCTGAGATATGCATTTTCTGCGATAATCTTGGTGAGTCTTCTATCAGAAGTATGAAGAATCATCTAGATCTCTCGTTTCGAGCTATTTAATGCGAAAAAACAAGTTTTCTGGTGTTTTCACCATTCCACAGTACGTTTGACATGCAGAACCGGCGACATCTTGATTTTCGTGAGGTTTCAAGCTGAGATATGCATTTTCTGCGATAATATTGGTGAGACTTTAGTCAGAAGTATGCAGAATCATTTGGATCGCTCGTTTCGAGCTATCTAATTCGAAAAAACAAGATTTCTGGTGTTTTCAACATTCCACAGTGCGTTTGATATGCAGAACCGGCGATATCTTGATTTTCGTGGTGTTTCCAGCTGAGATATGCATTCTCTGCGATAATCTTGGGGAGTCTTCTGTCAGAAGTATGCAGAATCATCTAGATCGCTCTTTTCGTGCTATTTAATGCGAGAAACACGTTTTCTGGTGTATTCACCACTCCACAGTACGTTTGATGTGCAGAACCGGAGATAACTTGGTTTTCGTGATGTTTCAAGCTGAGATATGCATTTTCTGCGATAATATTGGTGAGACTTCATTCAGAAGTATGCAGAATCATCTAGATCTCTCGTTTCGAGCTATTTAATGCGAAAAAACAAGTTTTCTGGTGATTTCACCATTCCACAGTACGTTTGACATGCAGAACCGGCGACATCCTGATTTTCGTGAGGTTTCAAGCTGAGATATGCATTTTCTGCGATAATATTGGTGAGACTTCAGTCAGAAGTATGCAGAATCATCTGGATCGCTCGTTTCGAGCTATTTAATGCGAGAAACACGTTTTCTGGTGTATTCATCACTCCACAGTACGTTTGACATGCAGAACCGGAGATATCATGGTTTCCTACGGGTTTCAAGCTGAGATATGCATTTTCTACGATAATCGTGGTGAGACTTCTGTCACAAGTATGCAGAATCTTCGAGAACGCTCTTTTCGAGCTACTTAATGCGAGAAACACGTTTTCTGGTGTGTTCACCACTCCACAGTATTTTTGATGTGCAGAACCGGAGATAACTTGGTTTTCGTGAGGTTTCAAGCTGAGATATGCATTTTCTGCGATAATCTTGGTGAGACTTCAGTCAGAAGTATGCAGAATCACCTAGATCGCTCGTTTCGAGCTACTTACTGCGACAAAACAAGTTTTCTGGTGTTTCCAACATTCCACAGTGCGATTGATATGTAGAACCGGCGATATCTTAATTTTCGTGGTGTTTCCAGCTGAGATATGCATTTTCTGCGATAATCTGGGTGAGTCTTCTGTCAGAAGTATGCAGAATCAGCTAGATCTCTCGTTTCGAGCTATTTAATGCGAAAAAACAAGTTTTCTGGTGTTTTCACAATTCCACAGTACGTTTGACATGCAGAACCGGCGACATCTTGATTTTCGTGAGGTTTCAAGATGAGATATGCATTTTCTGCGATAATATTGGTGAGACTTCAGTCAGAAGTATGCAGAATCATCTGGATCGCTCGTTTCGAGCTATCTAATTCGAAAAAACAAGATTTCTGGTGTTTTCAACATTCCACAGTGCGTTTGATATGCAGAACCGGCGATATCTTGATTTTCGCGGTGTTTCCAGCTGAGATATGCATTCTCTGCGATAATCTTGGGGAGTCTTCTGTCAGAAGTATGCAGAATCATCTAGATCGCTCGTTTCGAGCTGTTTAATGCGAAAAAATAAGTTTTCTGGGGTTTTGACCACTCCACAGTGCGTTTGATACGTAGAGCCGCCGATAACTTGCTTTTCGTGGGTTTTCAAGCTGAGATATGAATTTTCTGCGATAATCTTGGTGAGACTTCAGTCAGAAGTATGCAGAATCTTCGATAACGCTCTTTTCGAGCTGCTTAATGCGAGAAACACGTTTTCTGGTGTTTTCACCACTCCACAGTACGTTTGATGTGCAGAACCGGAGATAACTTTGTGTTCGTGAGGTTTCAAGCTGAGATATGGATTTCCTGCGATAATCTTGGTGAGACTTTAGTCAGAAGTATGCTCAATCATCTAGATCGCTCTTTGCGAGCTATTTAATGCGAGAAACACTTTATCTGGTGTTTTCACCACTCCACAGTACGTTTGATGTGCAGAACCGGAGATAACTTGGTTTTCGATGGGTTTCAAGTTAACATTTGCATTTTCTGCGATAATATTGGTGAGACTTCTGTCAGAAGTATGCAGAATCATCGAGATCCCTCTTTTCGAGCTATTTAATGCGAGAAACACGTTATCTGGTGTACTCACCACTCCACAGTACGTTTGACATGCAGAACCGGCGAAGTCTTGCTTTTCGTGGGTTGTCAAGCTGAGATATGAATTTTCTGCGATACTCTTGGTGAGACTTCTGTCAGAAGTACGCAGAATCTTAGAGAACGCTGTTTTCGAACTGCTTAATGCGAGAAACGCGATATCTGGTGTTTTCACCACTCCACAGTGCGTTTGATATGCAGAACCGGGGACATCTTGGATTTCGTCGGGGTTCAAACTGAGATATGCATTTTCTACGATAATCTTGGTGAGATATCTGTCAGAAGTATGCAGAATCATCGAGATCGCTCTTTTCGAGCTATTTAATGCGAAAAAACAAGTTTTCTGGTGTTTTCACCACTCCACAGTACGTTTGATGTGCAGAACCGGAGATAACTTTGTGTTCGTGAGGTTTCAAGCTGAGATATGGATTTTCTGCGATAATCTTGATGAGACTTTAGTCAGAAGTATGCAGAATCATCTAGATCGCTCTTTTCGAGCTATTTAATGCGAAAAAACAAGTTTTCTGGTGTTTTCAAGATACCACAGTGCGTTTTATATGCAGAACCGGCGATATCTTGATATTCGTGGTGTTTCCAGCTGACATATGCATTTTCTGCGATAATCTTGGTGTGTCTTCTGTCAGAAGTATGCAGAATCTTCGAGAACGCTGTTTTCGAACTGCTTAATGCGAGAAACACGTTTTCTGGTGTATTCATCACTCCACAGTACGTTTGACATGCAGAACCGGAGATATCATGGTTTCGGTCGGGTTTCAAGATGAGATATGCATTTTCTACGATAATCTTGGTGAAACTTCTGTCACAAGTATGCAGAATCTTCTAGAACGCTCCTTTCGAGCTACTTAATGCGAGAAACGCGATATCTGGTGTTTTCACCACTCCACAGTGCGTTTGATATGCAGAACCGGGGACATCTTGGATTTCGTCGGGGTTCAAACTGAGATATGCATTTTCTACGATAATCTTGGTGAGATATCTGTCAGAAGTATGCAGAATCATCGAGATCGCTCTTTTCGAGCTATTTAATGCGAGAATCACGTTTTCTGGTGTATTCGCCACTCCACAGTACGTTTGACATGCAGAAACGGCGATATCTTGCTCTTCGTGGGTTTTCAAGCTGAGATATGAATTTTCTGCGATAATCTTGGTGAGAATTCAGTCAGAAGTATGCAGAATCATCGAGATCGCTCTTTTCGAGCTATTTAATGCGAGAAACACGTTATCTGGTGTATTGACCACTCCACAGTGCGATTGATATGCAGAAACGGCGCCATCTTCATTTTCGTGAGGTTTCAAGCTGAGATATGCATTTTCTGCAATAATACTGGTGAGACTTCAGTCAGAAGTATGCAGAATCATCTAGATCGCTCGTTTCGAGCTATTTAATGCGAGAAACACGTTGTCTGCTTGTTTTCACCACTCCACAGTGCGTTTGATATGCAGAACCGGCGACATCTTGATTTTCGTGAGGTTTCTAGCTGAGATATGCATTTTCTGCGATAATATTGGTGAGACTTCAGTCAGAAGTATGCAGAATCATCTAGATCGCTCGTTTCGAGCTGTTTAATGCGAAAATATAAGTTTTCTGGGGTTTTGACCACTCCACAGTGCGTTTGATATGTAGAGCCGCCGATAGCTTGCTTTTCGTGGGTTTTCAAGCTGAGATATGAATTTTCTGCGATAATCTTGGTGAGACTTCAGTCAGAAGCATGCAGAACCTTCGATAACGCTCTTTTCGAGCTGCTTAATGCGAGAAACACGTTATCTGGTGTATTGACCACTCCACAGTGCGTTTGATATGCAGAACCGGCGACATCTTGGTTTTCGTAGGGTTTCCAGCTGAAATATGTATTTTCTGCGATAATCTTGGTGTTTCATCTATGAGAAGTATGCAGAAACATCGAGATCGCTCTTTTCGAGCTATTTAATGTGAGAAACAAGTTATCTGGTGTATTGACCACTCCACAGTGCGTTTGATATGCAGAAACGGCGCCATCTTGATTTTCGTGAGGTTTCAAGCTGAGATATGCATTTTCTGCGATAATATTGGTGAGACTTCAGTCAGAAGTATGCAGAATCATCTAGATCGCTCATTTCAAGCTGTTTAATGCGAAAAAATAAGTTTTCTGGGGTTTTGACCACTCCACAGTGCGTTTGATATGTAGAGCCGCCGATAACTTGCTTTTCGTGGGTTTTCAAGCTGAGATATGAATTTTCTGCGATAATCTTGGTGAGACTTCAGTCAGAAGTATGCAGAATCTTCGATAACGCTCTTTTCGAGCTGCTTAATGCGAGAAACACGTTTTCTGGTGTTTTCACCACTCCACAGTACGTTTGATGTGCAGAACCGGAGATAACTTTGTGTTCGTGAGGTTTCAAGCTGAGATATGGATTTCCTGCGATAATCTTGGTGAGACTTTAGTCAGAAGTATGCTGAATCATCTAGATCGCTCTTTGCGAGCTATTTAATGCGAGAAACACGTTATCTGGTGTTTTCACCACTCCACAGTACGTTTGATGTGCAGAACCGGAGATATCATGGTTTCGGTCGGGTTTCAAGATGAGATATGCATTTTCTACGATAATCTTGGTGAGACTTCTGTCACAAGTATGCAGAACCTTCGAGAACGCTCCTTTCGAGCTACTTAATGCGAGAAACACGTTTTCTGGTGTTTTCACCACTCCACAGTACGTTTGATGTGCAGAACCGGGGATAACTTGGTTTTCGTGAGGTTTCAAGCTGAGATATGCATTTTCTGCGATAATCTTGGTGAGACTTCTGTCAGAAGTACGCAGAATCATTGAGATCGCTCTATTCCAGCTACTTAATGCGAGAAACGCGATATCTGGTGTTTTCACCACTCCACAGTGCGTTTGATATGCAGAACCGGGGACATCTTGGATTTCGTCGGTGTTCAAACTGAGATATGCATTTTCTACGATAATCTTGGTGAGACATCTGTCAGAAGTATGCAGAATCATCGAGATCGCTCTTTTCGAGCTATTTAATGCGAGAAACACGTTTTCTGGTGTATTCACCACTCCACAGTACGTTTGACATGCAGAACCGGCGATATCTTGCTCTTCGTGGGTTTTCAAGCTGAGATATGAATTTTCTGCGATAATCTTGGTGAGAATTCAGTCAGAAGTATGCAGAATCATCGAGATCTCTCTTATCGAGCTATTTAATGCGAGAAACACGTTTTCTGGTGTATTCACCACTCCACAGTACGTTTGACATGCAGAACCGGCGAAATCTTGCTTTTCGTGGGTTTTCAAGCTGAGATATGAATTTTCGGCGATACTCTTGGTGAGACTTCCGTCAGAAGTATGCAGAATCTTCGAGAACGCGGTTTTCGAACTGCTTAATGCGAGAAACACGTTTTCTGGTGTTTTCACCACTCCACAGTACGTTTGATGTGCAGAACCGGAGATAAATTTGTGTTCGTGAGGTTTCAAGCTGAGATATGCATTTTCTGCGATAATATTGGTGAGACTTCAGTCAGAAGTATGCAGAATCATCTAGATCGCTCGTTTCGAGCTATTTAATGCGGAAAAACTAGTTTTCTAGTGTTTTCAACATTCCACAGTGCGTTTGATATGCAGAACCGGCGATATCTTGATTTTGGTGGTGTTTCCAGCTGAGATATGCATTTTCTGCGGTAATCTTGGTGAGTCTTCTGTCAGCAGTATGCAGAATCATCTAGATCGCACTTTTCGAGCTATTTAATGCGAGAAACACGTTTTCTGGTGTATTCATCACTCCACAGTACGTTTGACATGCAGAACCGGAGATATCATGGTTTCGGTCGGGTTTCAAGCTGAGATATGCATTTTCTACGATAATCTTGGTGAGACTTCTGTCACAAGTATGCAGATTCTTCGAGAACGCTCTTTTCGAGCTACTTAATGCGAGAAACACGTTTTCTGGTGTGTTCACCACTCCACAGTATTTTTGATGTGCAGAACCGGAAATAACTTGGTTTTCGTGAGGTTTCAAGCTGAGAGATGCATTTTCTGCGATAATCTTGGTGAGACTTCAGTCAGAAGTATGCAGAATCATCTAGATCGCTCGTTTCGAGCTACTTACTGCGACAAAACAAGTTTTCTGGTGTATCCAACATTCCATAGTGCGATTGATATGTAGAACCGGCGATATCTTAATTTTCGTGGTGTTTCCAGCAGAGATATGCATTTTCTGCGATAATCTTGGTGAGTCTTCTATCAGAAGTATGAAGAATCATCTAGATCTCTCGTTTCGAGCTATTTAATGCGAAAAAACAAGTTTTCTGGTGTTTTCACCATTCCACAGTACGTTTGACATGCAGAACCGGCGACATCTTGATTTTCGTGAGGTTTCAAGCTGAGATATGCATTTTCTGCGATAATATTGGTGAGACTTTAGTCAGAAGTATGCAGAATCATCTGGATCGCTCGTTTCGAGCTATCTAATTCGAAAAAACAAGATTTCTGGTGTTTTCAACATTCCACAGTGCGTTTGATATGCAGAACCGGCGATATCTTGATTTTCGTGGTGTTTCCAGCTGAGATATGCATTCTCTGCGATAATCTTGGGGAGTCTTCTATCAGAAGTATGCAGAATCATCTAGATCGCTCTTTTCGTGCTATTTAATGCGAGAAACACGTTTTCTGGTGTATTCACCACTCCACAGTACGTTTGATGTGCAGAACCGGAGATAAGTTGGTTTTCGTGATGTTTCAAGCTGAGATATGCATTTTCTGCGATAATATTGGTGAGACTTCATTCAGAAGTATGCAGAATCATCTAGATCTCTCGTTTCGAGCTATTTAATGCGAAAAAACAAGTTTTCTGGTGTTTTCACCATTCCACAGTACGTTTGACATGCAGAACCGGCGACATCCTGATTTTCGTGAGGTTTCAAGCTGAGATATGCATTTTCTGTGATAATATTGGTGAGACTTCAGTCAGAAGTATGCAGAATCATCTGGATCGCTCGTTTCGAGCTATTTAATGCGAGAAACACGTTTTCTGGTGTATTCATCACTCCACAGTACGTTTGACATGCAGAACCGGAGATATCATGGTTTCCTACGGGTTTCAAGCTGAGATATGCATTTTCTACGATAATCGTGGTGAGACTTCTGTCACAAGTATGCAGAATCTTCGAGAACGCTCTTTTCGAGCTACTTAATGCGAGAAACACGTTTTCTGGTGTGTTCACCACTCCACAGTATTTTTGATGTGCAGAACCGGAGATAACTTGGTTTTCGTGAGGTTTCAAGCTGAGATATGCATTTTCTGCGATAATCTTGGTGAGACTTCAGTCAGAAGTATGCAGAATCACCTAGATCGCTCGTTTCGAGCTACTTACTGCGACAAAACAAGTTTTCTGGTGTTTCCAACATTCCACAGTGCGATTGATATGTAGAACCGGCGATATCTTAATTTTCGTGGTGTTTCCAGCTGAGATATGCATTTTCTGCGATAATCTGGGTGAGTCTTCTGTCAGAAGTATGCAGAATCAGCTAGATCTCTCGTTTCGAGCTATTTAATGCGAAAAAACAAGTTTTCTGGTGTTTTCACCATTCCACAGTACGTTTGACATGCAGAACCGGCGACATCTTGATTTTCGTGAGGTTTCAAGATGAGATATGCATTTTCTGCGATAATATTGGTGAGACTTCAGTCAGAAGTATGCAGAATCATCTGGATCGCTCGTTTCGAGCTATCTAATTCGAAAAAACAAGATTTCTGGTGTTTTCAACATTCCACAGTGCGTTTGATATGCAGAACCGGCGATATCTTGATTTTCGCGGTGTTTCCAGCTGAGATATGCATTCTCTGCGATAATCTTGGGGAGTCTTCTGTCAGAAGTATGCAGAATCATCTAGATCGCTCGTTTCGAGCTGTTTAATGCGAAAAAATAAGTTTTCTGGGGTTTTGACCACTCCACAGTGCGTTTGATATGTAGAGCCGCCGATAACTTGCTTTTCGTGGGTTTTCAAGCTGAGATATGAATTTTCTGCGATAATCTTGGTGAGACTTCAGTCAGAAGTATGCAGAATCTTCGATAACGCTCTTTTCGAGCTGCTTAATGCGAGAAACACGTTTTCTGGTGTTTTCACCACTCCACAGTACGTTTGATGTGCAGAACCGGAGATAACTTTGTGTTCGTGAGGTTTCAAGCTGAGATATGGATTTCCTGCGATAATCTTGGTGAGACTTTAGTCAGAAGTATGCTCAATCATCTCGATCGCTCTTGCGAGCTATTTAATGCGAGAAACACGTTATCTGGTGTTTTCACCACTCCACAGTACGTTTGACATGCAGAACCGGCGATATCTTGCTCTTCGTGGGTTTTCAAGCTGAGATATGAATTTTCTGCGATAATCTTGGTGAGAATTCAGTCAGAAGTATGCAGAATCATCGAGATCTCTCTTATCGAGCTATTTAATGCGAGAAACACGTTTTCTGGTGTATTCACCACTCCACAGTACGTTTGACATGCAGAACCGGCGAAATCTTGCTTTTCGTGGGTTTTCAAGCTGAGATATGAATTTTCGGCGATACTCTTGGTGAGACTTCCGTCAGAAGTATGCAGAATCTTCGAGAACGCGGTTTTCGAACTGCTTAATGCGAGAAACACGTTTTCTGGTGTTTTCACCACTCCACAGTACGTTTGATGTGCAGAACCGGAGATAAATTTGTGTTCGTGAGGTTTCAAGCTGAGATATGCATTTTCTGCGATAATATTGGTGAGACTTCAGTCAGAAGTATGCAGAATCATCTAGATCGCTCGTTTCGAGCTATTTAATGCGGAAAAACTAGTTTTCTAGTGTTTTCAACATTCCACAGTGCGTTTGATATGCAGAACCGGCGATATCTTGATTTTGGTGGTGTTTCCAGCTGAGATATGCATTTTCTGCGGTAATCTTGGTGAGTCTTCTGTCAGCAGTATGCAGAATCATCTAGATCGCACTTTTCGAGCTATTTAATGCGAGAAACACGTTTTCTGGTGTATTCATCACTCCACAGTACGTTTGACATGCAGAACCGGAGATATCATGGTTTCGGTCGGGTTTCAAGCTGAGATATGCATTTTCTACGATAATCTTGGTGAGACTTCTGTCACAAGTATGCAGATTCTTCGAGAACGCTCTTTTCGAGCTACTTAATGCGAGAAACACGTTTTCTGGTGTGTTCACCACTCCACAGTATTTTTGATGTGCAGAACCGGAAATAACTTGGTTTTCGTGAGGTTTCAAGCTGAGAGATGCATTTTCTGCGATAATCTTGGTGAGACTTCAGTCAGAAGTATGCAGAATCATCTAGATCGCTCGTTTCGAGCTACTTACTGCGACAAAACAAGTTTTCTGGTGTATCCAACATTCCATAGTGCGATTGATATGTAGAACCGGCGATATCTTAATTTTCGTGGTGTTTCCAGCAGAGATATGCATTTTCTGCGATAATCTTGGTGAGTCTTCTATCAGAAGTATGAAGAATCATCTAGATCTCTCGTTTCGAGCTATTTAATGCGAAAAAACAAGTTTTCTGGTGTTTTCACCATTCCACAGTACGTTTGACATGCAGAACCGGCGACATCTTGATTTTCGTGAGGTTTCAAGCTGAGATATGCATTTTCTGCGATAATATTGGTGAGACTTTAGTCAGAAGTATGCAGAATCATCTGGATCGCTCGTTTCGAGCTATCTAATTCGAAAAAACAAGATTTCTGGTGTTTTCAACATTCCACAGTGCGTTTGATATGCAGAACCGGCGATATCTTGATTTTCGTGGTGTTTCCAGCTGAGATATGCATTCTCTGCGATAATCTTGGGGAGTCTTCTATCAGAAGTATGCAGAATCATCTAGATCGCTCTTTTCGTGCTATTTAATGCGAGAAACACGTTTTCTGGTGTATTCACCACTCCACAGTACGTTTGATGTGCAGAACCGGAGATAAGTTGGTTTTCGTGATGTTTCAAGCTGAGATATGCATTTTCTGCGATAATATTGGTGAGACTTCATTCAGAAGTATGCAGAATCATCTAGATCTCTCGTTTCGAGCTATTTAATGCGAAAAAACAAGTTTTCTGGTGTTTTCACCATTCCACAGTACGTTTGACATGCAGAACCGGCGACATCCTGATTTTCGTGAGGTTTCAAGCTGAGATATGCATTTTCTGTGATAATATTGGTGAGACTTCAGTCAGAAGTATGCAGAATCATCTGGATCGCTCGTTTCGAGCTATTTAATGCGAGAAACACGTTTTCTGGTGTATTCATCACTCCACAGTACGTTTGACATGCAGAACCGGAGATATCATGGTTTCCTACGGGTTTCAAGCTGAGATATGCATTTTCTACGATAATCGTGGTGAGACTTCTGTCACAAGTATGCAGAATCTTCGAGAACGCTCTTTTCGAGCTACTTAATGCGAGAAACACGTTTTCTGGTGTGTTCACCACTCCACAGTATTTTTGATGTGCAGAACCGGAGATAACTTGGTTTTCGTGAGGTTTCAAGCTGAGATATGCATTTTCTGCGATAATCTTGGTGAGACTTCAGTCAGAAGTATGCAGAATCACCTAGATCGCTCGTTTCGAGCTACTTACTGCGACAAAACAAGTTTTCTGGTGTTTCCAACATTCCACAGTGCGATTGATATGTAGAACCGGCGATATCTTAATTTTCGTGGTGTTTCCAGCTGAGATATGCATTTTCTGCGATAATCTGGGTGAGTCTTCTGTCAGAAGTATGCAGAATCAGCTAGATCTCTCGTTTCGAGCTATTTAATGCGAAAAAACAAGTTTTCTGGTGTTTTCACCATTCCACAGTACGTTTGACATGCAGAACCGGCGACATCTTGATTTTCGTGAGGTTTCAAGATGAGATATGCATTTTCTGCGATAATATTGGTGAGACTTCAGTCAGAAGTATGCAGAATCATCTGGATCGCTCGTTTCGAGCTATCTAATTCGAAAAAACAAGATTTCTGGTGTTTTCAACATTCCACAGTGCGTTTGATATGCAGAACCGGCGATATCTTGATTTTCGCGGTGTTTCCAGCTGAGATATGCATTCTCTGCGATAATCTTGGGGAGTCTTCTGTCAGAAGTATGCAGAATCATCTAGATCGCTCGTTTCGAGCTGTTTAATGCGAAAAAATAAGTTTTCTGGGGTTTTGACCACTCCACAGTGCGTTTGATATGTAGAGCCGCCGATAACTTGCTTTTCGTGGGTTTTCAAGCTGAGATATGAATTTTCTGCGATAATCTTGGTGAGACTTCAGTCAGAAGTATGCAGAATCTTCGATAACGCTCTTTTCGAGCTGCTTAATGCGAGAAACACGTTTTCTGGTGTTTTCACCACTCCACAGTACGTTTGATGTGCAGAACCGGAGATAACTTTGTGTTCGTGAGGTTTCAAGCTGAGATATGGATTTCCTGCGATAATCTTGGTGAGACTTTAGTCAGAAGTATGCTCAATCATCTAGATCGCTCTTGCGAGCTATTTAATGCGAGAAACACGTTATCTGGTGTTTTCACCACTCCACAGTACGTTTGATGTGCAGAACCGGAGATAACTTGGTTTTCGATGGGTTTCAAGTTAAAATTTGCATTTTCTGCGATAATATTGGTGAGACTACTGTCAGAAGTATGCAGAATCATCGAGATCCCTCTTTTCGAGCTATTTAATGCGAGAAACACGTTATCTGGTGTTTTCACCACACCACAGTGCGTTTGATATGCAGAACCGGCGACATCTTTGATTTCGTCGGGTCTCAAGCTGAGATATGCATTTTCTACGATAATCTTGGTGATACTTCTGTCAGAAGGATGCAGAATCATCTAGATCGCTCTTTGCGAGCTATTTAATGCGAGAAACACGTTATCTGGTGTACTCACCACTCCACAGTACGTTTGACATGCAGAACCGGCGAAGTCTTGCTTTTCGTGGGTTGTCAAGCTGAGATATGAATTTTCTGCGATACTCTTGGTGAGACTTCTGTCAGAAGTACGCAGAATCTTCGAGAACGCTGTTTTCGAACTGCTTAATGCGAGAAACACGTTTTCTGGTGTGTTCACCACTCCACAGTATTTTTGATGTGCAGAACCGGAAATAACTTGGTTTTCGTGAGGTTTCAAGCTGAGATATGCATTTTCTGCGATAATCTTGGTGAGACTTCAGTCAGAAGTATGCAGAATCATCTAGATCGCTCGTTTCGAGCTACTTACTGCGACAAAACAAGTTTTCTGGTGTATCCAACATTCCATAGTGCGATTGATATGTAGAACCGGCGATATCTTAATTTTCGTGGTGTTTCCAGCTGAGATATGCATTTTCTGCGATAATCTTGGTGAGTCTTCTATCAGAAGTATGAAGAATCATCTAGATCTCTCGTTTCGAGCTATTTAATGCGAAAAAACAAGTTTTCTGGTGTTTTCACCATTCCACAGTACGTTTGACATGCAGAACCGGCGACATCTTGATTTTCGTGAGGTTTCAAGCTGAGATATGCATTTTCTGCGATAATATTGGTGAGACTTTAGTCAGAAGTATGCAGAATCATCTGGATCGCTCGTTTCGAGCTATCTAATTCGAAAAAACAAGATTTCTGGTGTTTTCAACATTCCACAGTGCGTTTGATATGCAGAACCGGCGATATCTTGATTTTCGTGGTGTTTCCAGCTGAGATATGCATTCTCTGCGATAATCTTGGGGAGTCTTCTGTCAGAAGTATGCAGAATCATCTAGATCGCTCTTTTCGTGCTATTTAATGCGAGAAACACGTTTTCTGGTGTATTCACCACTCCACAGTACGTTTGATGTGCAGAACCGGAGATAAGTTGGTTTTCGTGATGTTTCAAGCTGAGATATGCATTTTCTGCGATAATATTGGTGAGACTTCATTCAGAAGTATGCAGAATCATCTAGATCTCTCGTTTGGAACTATTTAATGCGAAAAAACAAGTTTTCTGGTGATTTCACCATTCCACAGTACGTTTGACATGCAGAACCGGCGACATCCTGATTTTCGTGAGGTTTCAAGCTGAGATATGCATTTTCTGCGATAATATTGGTGAGACTTCAGTCAGAAGTATGCAGAATCATCTGGATCGCTCGTTTCGAGCTATTTAATGCGAGAAACACGTTTTCTGGTGTATTCATCACTCCACAGTACGTTTGACATGCAGAACCGGAGATATCATGGTTTCCTACGGGTTTCAAGCTGAGATATGCATTTTCTACGATAATCGTGGTGAGACTTCTGTCACAAGTATGCAGAATCTTCGAGAACGCTCTTTTCGAGCTACTTAATGCGAGAAACACGTTTTCTGGTGTGTTCACCACTCCACAGTATTTTTGATGTGCAGAACCGGAGATAACTTGGTTTTCGTGAGGTTTCAAGCTGAGATATGCATTTTCTGCGATAATCTTGGTGAGACTTCAGTCAGAAGTATGCAGAATCACCTAGATCGCTCGTTTCGAGCTACTTACTGCGACAAAACAAGTTTTCTGGTGTTTCCAACATTCCACAGTGCGATTGATATGTAGAACCGGCGATATCTTAATTTTCGTGGTGTTTCCAGCTGAGATATGCATTTTCTGCGATAATCTGGGTGAGTCTTCTGTCAGAAGTATGCAGAATCAGCTAGATCTCTCGTTTCGAGCTATTTAATGCGAAAAAACAAGTTTTCTGGTGTTTTCACCATTCCACAGTACGTTTGACATGCAGAACCGGCGACATCTTGATTTTCGTGAGGTTTCAAGATGAGATATGCATTTTCTGCGATAATATTGGTGAGACTTCAGTCAGAAGTATGCAGAATCATCTGGATCGCTCGTTTCGAGCTATCTAATTCGAAAAAACAAGATTTCTGGTGTTTTCAACATTCCACAGTGCGTTTGATATGCAGAACCGGCGATATCTTGATTTTCGCGGTGTTTCCAGCTGAGATATGCATTTTCTGCGATAATATTGGTGAGACTTCAGTCAGAAGTATGCAGAATCATCTAGATCGCTCTTTTCGAGCTATTTAATGCGAAAAAACAAGTTTTCTGGTGTTTTCAAGATACCACAGTGCGTTTTATATGCAGAACCGGCGATATCTTGATATTCGTGGTGTTTCCAGCTGACATATGCATTTTCTGCGATAATCTTGGTGTGTCTTCTGTCAGAAGTATGCAGAATCTTCGAGAACGCTGTTTTCGAACTGCTTAATGCGAGAAACACGTTTTCTGGTGTATTCATCACTCCACAGTACGTTTGACATGCAGAACCGGAGATATCATGGTTTCGGTCGGGTTTCAAGATGAGATATGCATTTTCTACGATAATCTTGGTGAAACTTCTGTCACAAGTATGCAGAATCTTCTAGAACGCTCCTTTCGAGCTACTTAATGCGAGAAACGCGATATCTGGTGTTTTCACCACTCCACAGTGCGTTTGATATGCAGAACCGAGGACATCTTGGATTTCGTCGGGGTTCAAACTGAGATATGCATTTTCTACGATAATCTTGGTGAGATATCTGTCAGAAGTATGCAGAATCATCGAGATCGCTCTTTTCGAGCTATTTAATGCGAGAAACACGTTTTCTGGTGTATTCACCACTCCACAGTACGTTTGACATGCAGAAACGGCGATATCTTGCTCTTCGTGGGTTTTCAAGCTGAGATATGAATTTTCTGCGATAATCTTGGTGAGAATTCAGTCAGAAGTATGCAGAATCATCGAGATCGCTCTTTTCGAGCTATTTAATGCGAGAAACACGTTATCTGGTGTATTGACCACTCCACAGTGCGATTGATATGCAGAAACGGCGCCATCTTCATTTTCGTGAGGTTTCAAGCTGAGATATGCATTTTCTGCAATAATACTGGTGAGACTTCAGTCAGAAGTATGCAGAATCATCTAGATCGCTCGTTTCGAGCTATTTAATGCGAGAAACACGTTGTCTGCTTGTTTTCACCACTCCACAGTGCGTTTGATATGCAGAACCGGCGACATCTTGATTTTCGTGAGGTTTCTAGCTGAGATATGCATTTTCTGCGATAATATTGGTGAGACTTCAGTCAGAAGTATGCAGAATCATCTAGATCGCTCGTTTCGAGCTGTTTAATGCGAAAATATAAGTTTTCTGGGGTTTTGACCACTCCACAGTGCGTTTGATATGTAGAGCCGCCGATAGCTTGCTTTTCGTGGGTTTTCAAGCTGAGATATGAATTTTCTGCGATAATCTTGGTGAGACTTCAGTCAGAAGCATGCAGAACCTTCGATAACGCTCTTTTCGAGCTGCTTAATGCGAGAAACACGTTATCTGGTGTATTGACCACTCCACAGTGCGTTTGATATGCAGAACCGGCGACATCTTGGTTTTCGTAGGGTTTCCAGCTGAAATATGTATTTTCTGCGATAATCTTGGTGTTTCATCTATGAGAAGTATGCAGAAACATCGAGATCTATCTTTTCGAGCTATTTAATGCGAGAAACAAGTTATCTGGTGTATTGACCACTCCACAGTGCGTTTGATATGCAGAAACGGCGCCATCTTGATTTTCGTGAGGTTTCAAGCTGAGATATGCATTTTCTGCGATAATCTTGGTGAGTCCTCTGTCAGAAGTATGCAGAATCATCTAGATCGCTCGTTTCGAGCTATTGAATGCGAAAAAACAAGTTTTCTGGAGTTTTGACCACTCCACAGTGCGTTTGATATGCAGAACCGGCGACATCTTGGATTTCGTCGGGTTTCAAGCTGAGATATGCATTTTCTACGATAATCTTGGTGAGACGTCTGTCCGAAGTATGCAGAATCATCGAGATCGCTCTTTTCGAGCTATTTAATGCGAGAAACACGTTATCTGGTGTATTGACCACTCCACAGTGCGATTGATATGCAGAAACGGCGCCATCTTGATTTTCGTGAGGTTTCAAGCTGAGATATGCATTTTCTGCAATAATATTGGTGAGACTTCAGTCAGAAGTATGCAGAATCATCTAGATCGCTCGTTTCGAGCTGTTTAATGCGAAAAAATAAGTTTTCTGGGGTTTTGACCACTCCACAGTGCGTTTGATATGTAGAGCCGCCGATAACTTGCTTTTCGTGGGTTTTCAAGCTGAGATATGAATTTTCTACGATAATCTTGGTGAGAATTCAGTCAGAAGTATGCAGAATCATCGAGATCTCTCTTTTCGAGCTATTTAATGCGAGAAACACGTTTTCTGGTGTATTCACCACTCCACAGTACGTTTGACATGCAGAACCGGCGAAATCTTGCTTTTCGTGGGTTTTCAAGCTGAGATATGAATTTTCGGCGATACTCTTGGTGAGACTTCCGTCAGAAGTATGCAGAATCTTCGAGAACGCGGTTTTCGAACTGCTTAATGCGAGAAACACGTTTTCTGGTGTTTTCACCACTCCACAGTACGTTTGATGTGCAGAACCGGAGATAAATTTGTGTTCGTGAGGTTTCAAGCTGAGATATGCATTTTCTGCGATAATATTGGTGAGACTTCAGTCAGAAGTATGCAGAATCATCTAGATCGCTCGTTTCGAGCTATTTAATGCGGAAAAACAAGTTTTCTGGTGTTTTCAACATTCCACAGTGCGTTTGATATGCAGAACCGGCGATATCTTGATTTTGGTGGTGTTTCCAGCTGAGATATGCATTTTCTGCGGTAATCTTGGTGAGTCTTCTGTCAGCAGTATGCAAAATCATCTAGATCGCACTTTTCGAGCTATTTAATGCGAGAAACACGTTTTCTGGTGTATTCATCACTCCACAGTACGTTTGACATGCAGAACCGGAGATATCATGGTTTCGGTCGGGTTTCAAGCTGAGATATGCATTTTCTACGATAATCTTGGTGAGACTTCTGTCACAAGTATGCAGATTCTTCGAGAACGCTCTTTTCGAGCTACTTAATGCGAGAAACACGTTTTCTGGTGTGTTCACCACTCCACAGTATTTTTGATGTGCAGAACCGGAAATAACTTGGTTTTCGTGAGGTTTCAAGCTGAGATATGCATTTTCTGCGATAATCTTGGTGAGTCTTCTGTCAGAAGTATGAAGAATCATCTAGATCTCTCGTTTCGAGCTATTTAATGCGAAAAAACAAGTTTTCTGGTGTTTTCACCATTCCACAGTACGTTTGACATGCAGAACCGGCGACATCTTGATTTTCGTGAGGTTTCAAGCTGAGATATGCATTTTCTGCGATAATATTTGTGAGACTTCAGTCAGAAGTATGCAGAATCATCTGGATCGCTCGTTTCGAGATATCTAATTCGAAAAAACAAGATTTCTGGTGTTTTCAACATTCCACAGTGCGTTTGATATGCAGAACCGGCGATATCTTGATTTTCGTGGTGTTTCCAGCTGAGATATGCATTCTCTGCGATAATCTTGGTGAGACTTCAGTCAGAAGCATGCAGAATCATCTAGATCGCTCGTTTCGAGCTACTTACTGCGACAAAACAAGTTTTCTGGTGTATCCAACATTCCACAGTGCGATTGATATGTAGAACCGGCGATATCTTAATTTTCGTGGTGTTTCCAGCTGAGATATGCATTTTCTGCGATAATCTTGGTGAGTCTTCTGTCAGAAGTATGAAGAATCATCTAGATCTCTCGTTTCGAGCTATTTAATGCGAAAAAACAAGTTTTCTGGTGTTTTCACCATTCCACAGTACGTTTGACATGCAGAACCGGCGACATCTTGATTTTCGTGAGGTTTCAAGCTGAGATATGCATTTTCTGCGATAATATTGGTGAGACTTCAGTCAGAAGTATGCAGAATCATCTGGATCGCTCGTTTCGACATATCTAATTCGAAAAAACAAGATTTCTGGTGTTTTCAACATTCCACAGTGCGTTTGATATGCAGAACCGGCGATATCTTGATTTTCGTGGTGTTTCCAGCTGAGATATGCATTCTCTGCGATAATCTTGGGGAGTCTTCTGTCAGAAGTATGCAGAATCATCTAGATCGCTCTTTTCGTGCTATTTAATGCGAGAAACACGTTTTCTGGTGTATTCACCACTCCACAGTACGTTTGATGTGCAGAACCGGAGATAAGTTGGTTTTCGTGATGTTTCAAGCTGAGATATGCATTTTCTGCGATAATATTGGTGAGACTTCTTTCAGAAGTATGCAGAATCATCTGGATCGCTCGTTTCGAGCTATTTAATGCGAGAAACACGTTTTCTGGTGTATTCATCACTCCACAGTACGTTTGACATGCAGAACCGGAGATATCATGGTTTCCTACGGGTTTCAAGCTGAGATATGCATTTTCTACGATAATCGTGGTGAGACTTCTGTCACAAGTATGCAGAATCTTCGAGAACGCTCTTTTCGAGCTACTTAATGCGAGAAACATGTTTTCTGGTGTGTTCACCACTCCACAGTATTTTTGATGTGCAGAACCGGAAATAACTTGGTTTTCGTGAGGTTTCAAGCTGAGATATGCATTTTCTGCGATAATCTTGGTGAGACTTCAGTCAGAAGTATGCAGAATCACCTAGATCGCTCGTTTCGAGCTACTTACTGCGACAAAACAAGTTTTCTGGTGTTTCCAACATTCCACAGAGCGATTGATATGTAGAACCGGCGATATCTTAATTTTCGTGGTGTTTCCAGCTGAGATATGCATTTTCTGCGATAATCTGGGTGAGTCTTCTGTCAGAAGTATGCAGAATCATCTAGATCTCTCGTTTCGAGCTATTTAATGCGAAAAAACAAGTTTTCTGGTGTTTTCACCATTCCACAGTACGTTTGACATGCAGAACCGGCGACATCTTGATTTTCGTGAGGTTTCAAGATGAGATATGCATTTTCTGCGATAATATTGGTGAGACTTCAGTCAGAAGTATGCAGAATCATCTGGATCGCTCGTTTCGAGCTATCTAATTCGAAAAAACAAGATTTCTGGTGTTTTCAACATTCCACAGTGCGTTTGATATGCAGAACCGGCGATATCTTGATTTTCGCGGTGTTTCCAGCTGAGATATGCATTCTCTGCGATAATCTTGGGGAGTCTTCTGTCAGAAGTATGCAGAATCATCTAGATCGCTCGTTTCGAGCTGTTTAATGCGAAAAAATAAGTTTTCTGGGGTTTTGACCACTCCACAGTGCGTTTGATATGCAGAACCGGCGATATCTTGATTTTCGCGGTGTTTCCAGCTGAGATATGAATTTTCTGCGATAATCTTGGTGAGACTTCAGTCAGAAGTATGCAGAATCTTCGATAACGCTCTTTTCGAGCTGCTTAATGCGAGAAACACGTTTTCTGGTGTTTTCACCACTCCACAGTACGTTTGATGTGCAGAACCGGAGATAACTTTGTGTTCGTGAGGTTTCAAGCTGAGATATGGATTTCCTGCGATAATCTTGGTGAGACTTTAGTCAGAAGTATGCTCAATCATCTAGATCGTTCTTTGCGAGCTATTTAATGCGAGAAACACGTTATCTGGTGTTTTCACCACTCCACAGTACGTTTGATGTGCAGAACCGGAGATAACTTGGTTTTCGATGGGTTTCAAGTTAAAATTTGCATTTTCTGCGATAATATTGGTGAGACTTCTGTCAGAAGTATGCAGAATCATCGAGATCCCTCTTTTCGAGCTATTTAATGCGAGAAACACGTTATCTGGTGTTTTCACCACTCCACAGTGCGTTTGATATGCAGAACCGGCGACATCTTTGATTTCGTCGGGTCTCAAGCTGAGATATGCATTTTCTACGATAATCTTGGTGATACTTCTGTCAGAAGGATGCAGAATCATCTAGATCGCTCTTTGCGAGCTATTTAATGCGAGAAACACGTTATCTGGTGTACTCACCACTCCACAGTACGTTTGACATGCAGAACCGGCGAAGTCTTGCTTTTCGTGGGTTGTCAAGCTGAGATATGAATTTTCTGCGATACTCTTGGTGAGACTTCTGTCAGAAGTACGCAGAATCTTCGAGAACGCTGTTTTCGAACTGCTTAATGCGAGAAACACGTTTTCTCGTGTTTTCACCACTCCACAGTACGTTTGATGTGCAGAACCGGAGATAACTTTGTGTTCGTGAGGTTTCAAGCTGAGATATGGATTTTCTGCGATAATCTTGATGAGACTTTAGTCAGAAGTATGCAGAATCATCTAGATCGCTCTTTTCGAGCTATTTAATGCGAAAAAACAAGTTTTCTGGTGTTTTCAAGATACCACAGTGCGTTTTATATGCAGAACCGGCGATATCTTGATTTTCGTGGTGTTTCCAGCTGACATATGCATTTTCTGCGATAATCTTGGTGTGTCTTCTGTCAGAAGTATGCAGAATCTTCGAGAACGCTGTTTTCGAACTGCTTAATTCGAGAAACACGTTTTCTGGTGTATTCATCACTCCACAGTACGTTTGACATGCAGAACCGGAGATATCATGGTTTCGGTCGGGTTTCAAGATGAGATATGCATTTTCTACGATAATCTTGGTGAGACTTCTGTCACAAGTATGCAGAATCTTCGAGAACGCTCCTTTCGAGCTACTTAATGCGAGAAACAAGTTATCTGGTGTATTGACCACTCCACAGTGCGTTTGATATGCAGAAACGGCGCCATCTTGATTTTCGTGAGGTTTCAAGCTGAGATATGCATTTTCTGCGATAATATTGGTGAGACTTCAGTCAGAAGTATGCAGAATCATCGAGATCGCTCTTTTCGAGCTATTTAATGCGAGAAACAAGTTATCTGGTGTATTGACCACTCCACAGTGCGTTTGATATGCAGAAACGGCGACATATTGATTTTCGTGAGGTTTCTAGCTGAGATATGCATTTTCTGCGATAATATTGGTGAGACTTCAGTCAGAAGTATGCAGAATCATCGAGATCGCTCTTTTCGAGCTATTTAATGCGAAAAAACTAGTTTTCTGGTGTTTTCAACATTCCACAGTGCGTTTGATATGCAGCACCGGCGATATCGTGATTTTCGTGGTGTTTCCAGCTGAGATATGCATTTTCTGCGATAATCTTGGTGAGTCTTCTGTCAGCAGTATGCAGAATCATCTAGATCACTCTTTTCGAGCTTTTTAATGCGAGAACCACGTTATCTGGTGTATTGACCACTCCACAGTGTGTTTGATATGCAGAACCGGCGACATCTTGGTTTTCGTAGGGTTTCCAGCTGAAATATGTATTTTCTGCGATAATGTTGGTGTTTCATCTATGAGAAGTATGCAGAAACATCGAGATCGCTCTTTTCAAGCTAGTTAATGCGAGAAATACGTTTTCTAGTGTTTTCACCACCCCACAGTGCGTTTGATATGCAGAACCGGCGACATCTTGGATTTCGTCGGGTTTCAAGTTGAGATATGCATTTTCTGCGATAATCTTAGTGAGTCCTCTGTCAGAAGTATGCAGAATCATCTAGATCGCTCGTTTCGAGCTATTTAATGCGAAAAAACAAGTTTTCTGGAGTTTTGACCACTCCACAGTGCGTTTGATATGCAGAACCGGCGACATCTTGGATTTCGTCGGGTTTCAAGTTGAGATATGCATTTTCTACGATAATCTTGGTGAGACGTCTGTCCGAAGTATGCAGAATCATCGAGATCGCTCTTTTCGAGCTATTTAATGCGAGAAACACGTTATCTGGTGTATTGACCACTCCACAGTGCGATTGATATGCAGAAACGGCTCCATCTTGATTTTCGTGAGGTTTCAAGCTGAGATATGCATTTTCTACGATAATCTTGGTGAGACGTCTGTCCGAAGTATGCAGAATCATCGAGATCGCTCTTATCGAGCTATTTAATGCGAGAAACACGTTATCTGGTGTATTGACCACTCCACAGTGCGATTGATATGCAGAAACGGCGCCATCTTGATTTTCGTGAGGTTTCAAGCTGAGATATGCATTTTCTGCAATAATATTGGTGAGACTTCAGTCAGAAGTATGCAGAATCATCTAGATCGCTCGTTTCGAGCTATTTAATGCGAGAAACACGTTGTCTGCTTGTTTTCACCACTCCACAGTGCGTTTGATATGCAGAACCGGCGACATCTTGATTTTCGTGAGGTTTCAAGCTGAGATATGCATTTTCTGCGATAATATTGGTGAGACTTCAGTCAGAAGTATGCAGAATCATCTAGATCGCCCGTTTCGAGCTATTTAATGCGAGAAACACGTTGTCTGGTTGTTTTCACAACTCCACAGTGCGTTTGATATGCAGAACCGGCGACATATTGATTTTCGTGAGGTTTCTAGCTGAGATATGCATTTCCTGCGATAATATTGGTGAGACTTCAGTCAGAAGTATGCAGAATCATCTAGATCGCTCGTTTCGAGCTGTTTAATGCGAAAAAATAAGTTTTCTGGGGTTTTGACCACTCCACAGTGCGTTTGATATGTAGAGCCGCCGATAACTTGCTTTTCGTGGGTTTTCAAGCTGAGATATGAATTTTCCGCGATAATCTTGGTGAGACTTCAGTCAGAAGTATGCAGAATCTTCGATAACGCTCTTTTCGAGCTGCTTAATGCGAGAAACACGTTTTCTGGTGTTTTCACCACTCCACAGTACGTTTGATGTGCAGAACCGGAGATAACTTTGTGTTCGTGAGGTTTCAAGCTGAGATATGGATTTCCTGCGATAATCTTGGTGAGACTTTAGTCAGAAGTATGCTGAATCATCTAGATCGCTCTTTGCGAGCTATTTAATGCGAGAAACACGTTATCTGGTGTTTTCACCACTCCACAGTACGTTTGATGTGCAGAACCGGAGATAACTTGGTTTTCGATGGGTTTCAAGTTAAAATTTGCATTTTCTGCGATAATATTGGTGAGACTTCTGTCAGAAGTATGCAGAATCATCGAGATCCCTCTTTTCGAGCTATTTAATGCGAGAAACACGTTATCTGGTGTTTTCACCACTCCACAGTGCGTTTGATATGCAGAACCGGCGACATCTTTGATTTCGTCGGGTCTCAAGCTGAGATATGCATTTTCTGCGATAATCTTGGTGTGTCTTCTGTCAGAAGTATGCAGAATCTTCGAGAACGCTGTTTTCGAACTGCTTAATGCGAGAAACACGTTTTCTGGTGTATTCATCACTCCACAGTACGTTTGACATGCAGAACCGGAGATATCATGGTTTCGGTCGGGTTTCAAGATGAGATATGCATTTTCTACGATAATCTTGGTGAGACTTCTGTCACAAGTATGCAGAATCTTCGAGAACGCTCCTTTCGAGCTACTTAATGCGAGAAACACGTTTTCTGGTGTATTCACCACTCCACAGTACGTTTGACATGCAGAACCGGCGAAATCTTGCTTTTCGTGGGTTTTCAAGCTGAGATATGAATTTTCGGCGATACTCTTGGTGAGACTTCCGTCAGAAGTATGCAGAATCTTCGAGAACGCGGTTTTCGAACTGCTTAATGCGAGAAACACGTTTTCTGGTGTTTTCACCACTCCACAGTACGTTTGATGTGCAGAACCGGAGATAAATTTGTGTTCGTGAGGTTTCAAGCTGAGATATGCATTTTCTGCGATAATATTGGTGAGACTTCAGTCAGAAGTATGCAGAATCATCTAGATCGCTCGTTTCGAGCTATTTAATGCGGAAAAACAAGTTTTCTGGTGTTTTCAACATTCCACAGTGCGTTTGATATGCAGAACCGGCGATATCTTGATTTTGGTGGTGTTTCCAGCTGAGATATGCATTTTCTGCGGTAATCTTGGTGAGTCTTCTGTCAGCAGTATGCAGAATCATCTAGATCGCACTTTTCGAGCTATTTAATTCGAGAAACACGTTTTCTGGTGTATTCATCACTCCACAGTACGTTTGACATGCAGAACCGGAGATATCATGGTTTCGGTCGGGTTTCAAGCTGAGATATGCATTTTCTGCGATAATCTTGGTGAGACTTCAGTCAGAAGTATGCAGAATCATCTAGATCGCTCGTTTCGAGCTACTTACTGCGACAAATCAAGTTTTCTGGTGTATCCAACATTCCACAGTGCGATTGATATGTAGAACCGGCGATATCTTAATTTTCGTGGTGTTTCCAGCTGAGATATGCATTTTCTGCGATAATCTTGGTGAGTCTTCTGTCAGAAGTATGAAGAATCATCTAGATCTCTCGTTTCGAGCTATTTAATGCGAAAAAACAAGTTTTCTGGTGTTTTCACCATTCCACAGTACGTTTGACATGCTGAACCGGCGACATCTTGATTTTCGTGAGGTTTCAAGCTGAGATATGCATTTTCTGCGATAATATTGGTGAGACTTCAGTCAGAAGTATGCAGAATCATCTGGATCGCTCGTTTCGAGCTATCTAATTCGAAAAAACAAGATTTCTGGTGTTTTCAACATTCCACAGTGCGTTTGATATGCAGAACCGGCGATATCTTGATTTTCGTGGTGTTTCCAGCTGAGATATGCATTCTCTGCGATAATCTTGGGGAGTCTTCTGTCAGAAGTATGCCGAATCATCTAGATCGCTCTTTTCGTGCTATTTAATGCGAGAAACACGTTTTCTGGTGTATTCACCACTCCACAGTACGTTTGATGTGCAGAACCGGAGATAAGTTGGTTTTCGTGATGTTTCAAGCTGAGATATGCATTTTCTGCGATAATATTGGTGAGACTTCATTCAGAAGTATGCAGAATCATCTAGATCTCTCGTTTCGAGCTATTTAATGCGAAAAAACAAGTTTTCTGGTGATTTCACCATTCCACAGTACGTTTGACATGCAGAACCGGCGACATCCTGATTTTCGTGAGGTTTCAAGCTGAGATATGCATTTTCTGCGATAATATTGGTGAGACTTCAGTCAGAAGTATGCAGAATCATCTGGATCGCTCGTTTCGAGCTATTTAATGCGAGAAACACGTTTTCTGGTGTATTCATCACTCCACAGTACGTTTGACATGCAGAACCGGAGATATCATGGTTTCCTACGGGTTTCAAGCTGAGATATGCATTTTCTACGATAATCTTGGTGAGACTTCTGTCACAAGTATGCAGAATCTTCGAGAACGCTCTTTTCGAGCTACTTAATGCGAGAAACACGTTTTCTGGTGTGTTCACCACTCCACAGTATTTTTGATGTGCAGAACCGGAGATAACTTGGTTTTCGTGAGGTTTCAAGCTGAGATATGCATTTTCTGCGATAATCTTGGTGAGACTTCAGTCAGAAGTATGCAGAATCACCTAGATCGCTCGTTTCGAGCTACTTACTGCGACAAAACAAGTTTTCTGGTGTTTCCAACATTCCACAGTGCGATTGATATGTAGAACCGGCGATATCTTGATTTTGGTGGTGTTTCCAGCTGAGATATGCATTTTCTGCGGTAATCTTGGTGAGTCTTCTGTCAGCAGTATGCAGAATCATCTAGATCGCACTTTTCGAGCTATTTAATGCGAGAAACACGTTTTCTGGTGTATTCATCACTCCACAGTACGTTTGACATGCAGAACCGGAGATATCATGGTTTCGGTCGGGTTTCAAGCTGAGATATGCATTTTCTACGATAATCTTGGTGAGACTTCTGTCACAAGTATGCAGATTCTTCGAGAACGCTCTTTTCGAGCTACTTAATGCGAGAAACACGTTTTCTGGTGTGTTCACCACTCCACAGTATTTTTGATGTGCAGAACCGGAAATAACTTGGTTTTCGTGAGGTTTCAAGCTGAGATATGCATTTTCTGCGATAATCTTGGTGAGACTTCAGTCAGAAGTATGCAGAATCATCTAGATCGCTCGTTTCGAACTACTTACTGCGACAAATCAAGTTTTCTGGTGTTTTCACCATTCCACAGTACGTTTGACATGCAGAACCGGCGACATCTTGATTTTCGTGAGGTTTCAAGCTGAGATATGCATTTTCTGCGATAATATTGGTGAGACTTCAGTCAGAAGTATGCAGAATCATCTGGATCGCTCGTTTCGAGCTATCTAATTCGAAAAAACAAGATTTCTGGTGTTTTCAACATTCCACAGTGCGTTTGATATGCAGAACCGGCGATATCTTGATTTTCGCGGTGTTTCCAGCTGAGATATGCATTCTCTGCGATAATCTTGGGGAGTCTTCTGTCAGAAGTATGCAGAATCATCTAGATCGCTCTTTTCGTGCTATTTAATGCGAGAAACACGTTTTCTGGTGTATTCACCACTCCACAGTACGTTTGATGTGCAGAACCGGAGATAAGTTGGTTTTCGTGATGTTTCAAGCTGAGATATGCATTTTCTGCGATAATATTGGTGAGACTTCAGTCAGAAGTATGCAGAATCATCTGGATCGCTCGTTTCGAGCTATTTAATGCGAGAAACACGTTGTCTGGTGGTTTTCACCACTCCACAGTGCGTTTGATATGCAGATCCGGCGACATCTTGATTTTCGTGAGGTTTCAAGCTGAGATATGCATTTTCTGCGATAATATTGGTGAGACTTCAGTCAGAAGTATGCAGAATCATCTAGATCGCTCGTTTCGAGCTATTTAATGCGGAAAAACAAGTTTTCTGGTGTTTTCAACATTCCACAGTGCGTTTGATATGCAGAACCGGCGATATCTTGATTTTGGTGGTGTTTCCAGCTGAGATATGCATTTTCTGCGGTAATCTTGGTGAGTCTTCTGTCAGCAGGATGCAGAATCATCTAGATCGCTCTTTTCGAGCTATTTAATGCGAGAAACACGTTTTCTGGTGTATTCATCACTCCACAGTACGTTTGACATGCAGAACCGGAGATATCATGGTTTCGGTCGGGTTTCAAGCTGAGATATGCATTTTCTACGATAATCTTGGTGAGACTTCTGTCACAAGTATGCAGATTCTTCGAGAACGCTCTTTTCGAGCTACTTAATGCGAGAAACACGTTTTCTGGTGTGTTCACCACTCCACAGTATTTTTGATGTGCAGAACCGGAAATAACTTGGTTTTCGTGGTGTTTCCAGCTGAGATATGCATTTTCTGCGATAATCTTGGTGAGTCTTCTGTCAGAAGTATGCAGAATCATCTAGATCTCTCGTTTCGAGCTATTTAATGCGAAAAAACAAGTTTTCTGGTGTATCCAACATTCCACAGTGCGATTGATATGTAGAACCGGCGATATCTTAATTTTCGTGGTGTTTCCAGCTGAGATATGCATTTTCTGCGATAATCTTGGTGAGAATTCAGTCAGAAGTATGCAGAATCATCGAGATCTCTCTTTTCGAGCTATTTAATGCGAGAAACACGTTTTCTGGTGTATTCACCACTCCACAGTGCGTTTGATATGCAGAACCGGGGACATCTTGGATTTCGTCGGGGTTCAAACTGAGATATGCATTTTCTACGATAATCTTGGTGAGACATCTGTCAGAAGTATGCAGAATCTTCGAGAACGCGGTTTTCGAACTGCTTAATGCGAGAAACACGTTTTCTGGTGTTTTCACCACTCCACAGTACGTTTGATGTGCAGAACCGGAGATAAATTTGTGTTCGTGAGGTTTCAAGCTGAGATATGCATTTTCTGCGATAATATTGGTGAGACTTCAGTCAGAAGTATGCAGAATCATCGAGATCTCTCTTTTCGAGCTATTTAATGCGAGAAACACGTTTTCTGGTGTATTCACCACTCCACAGTACGTTTGACATGCACAACCGGCGAAATCTTGCTTTTCGTGGGTTTTCAAGCTGAGATATGAATTTTCGGCGATACTCTTGGTGAGACTTCCGTCAGAAGTATGCAGAATCTTCGAGAACGCGGTTTTCGAACTGCTTAATGCGAGAAACACGTTTTCTGGTGTTTTCACCACTCCACAGTACGTTTGATGTGCAGAACCGGAGATAAATTTGTGTTCGTGAGGTTTCAAGCTGAGATATGCATTTTCTGCGATAATATTGGTGAGACTTCAGTCAGAAGTATGCAGAATCATCTAGATCGCTCGTTTCGAGCTATTTAATGCGGAAAAACAAGTTTTCTGGTGTTTTCAACATTCCACAGTGCGTTTGATATGCAGAACCGGCGATATCTTGATTTTGGTGGTGTTTCCAGCTGAGATATGCATTTTCTGCGGTAATCTTGGTGAGTCTTCTGTCAGCAGTATGCAGAATCATCTAGATCGCACTTTTCGAGCTATTTAATGCGAGAAACACGTTTTCTGGTGTATTCATCACTCCACAGTACGTTTGACATGCAGAACCGGAGATATCATGGTTTCGGTCGGGTTTCAAGCTGAGATATGCATTTTCTACGATAATCTTGGTGAGACTTCTGTCACAAGTATGCAGATTCTTCGAGAACGCTCTTTTCGAGCTACTTAATGCGAGAAACACGTTTTCTGGTGTGTTCACCACTCCACAGTATTTTTGATGTGCAGAACCGGAAATAACTTGGTTTTCGTGAGGTTTCAAGCTGAGATATGCATTTTCTGCGATAATCTTGGTGAGACTTCAGTCAGAAGTATGCAGAATCATCTAGATCGCTCGTTTCGAGCTACTTACTGCGACAAATCAAGTTTTCTGGTGTATCCAACATTCCACAGTGCGATTGATATGTAGAACCGGCGATATCTTAATTTTCGTGGTGTTTCCAGCTGAGATATGCATTTTCTGCGATAATCTTGGTGAGTCTTCTGTCAGAAGTATGAAGAATCATCTAGATCTCTCGTTTCGAGCTATTTAATGCGAAAAAACAAGTTTTCTGGTGTTTTCACCATTCCACAGTACGTTTGACATGCAGAACCGGCGACATCTTGATTTTCGTGAGGTTTCAAGCTGAGATATGCATTTTCTGCGATAATATTGGTGAGACTTCAGTCAGAAGTATGCAGAATCATCTGGATCGCTCGTTTCGAGCTATCTAATTCGAAAAAACAAGATTTCTGGTGTTTTCAACATTCCACAGTGCGTTTGATATGCAGAACCGGCGATATCTTGATTTTCGTGGTGTTTCCAGCTGAGATATGCATTCTCTGCGATAATCTTGGGGAGTCTTCTGTCAGAAGTATGCAGAATCATCTAGATCGCTCTTTTCGTGCTATTTAATGCGAGAAACACGTTTTCTGGTGTATTCACCACTCCACAGTACGTTTGACATGCAGAACCGGCGATATCTTGCTCTTCGTGGGTTTTCAAGCTGAGATATGAATTTTCTGCGATAATCTTGGTGAGAATTCAGTCAGAAGTATGCAGAATCATCGAGATCTCTCTTTTCGAGCTATTTAATGCGAGAAACACGTTTTCTGGTGTATTCACCACTCCACAGTACGTTTGACATGCAGAACCGGCGATATCTTGCTCTTCGTGGGTTTTCAAGCTGAGATATGAATTTTCTGCGATAATCTTGGTGAGAATTCAGTCAGAAGTATGCAGAATCATCGAGATCTCTCTTTTCGAGCTATTTAATGCGAGAAACACGTTTTCTGGTGTATTCACCACTCCACAGTACGTTTGACATGCAGAACCGGCGAAATCTTGCTTTTCGTGGGTTTTCAAGCTGAGATATGAATTTTCGGCGATACTCTTGGTGAGACTTCCGTCAGAAGTATGCAAAATCTTCGAGAACGCGGTTTTCGAACTGCTTAATGCGAGAAACACGTTTTCTGGTGTTTTCACCACTCCACAGTACGTTTGATGTGCAGAACCGGAGATAAATTTGTGTTCGTGAGGTTTCAAGCTGAGATATGCATTTTCTGCGATAATATTGGTGAGACTTCAGTCAGAAGTATGCAGAATCATCTAGATCGCTCGTTTCGAGCTATTTAATGCGGAAAAACAAGTTTTCTGGTGTTTTCAACATTCCACAGTGCGTTTGATATGCAGAACCGGCGATATCTTGATTTTGGTGGTGTTTCCAGCTGAGATATGCATTTTCTGCGGTAATCTTGGTGAGTCTTCTGTCAGCAGTATGCAGAATCATCTAGATCGCACTTTTCGAGCTATTTAATGCGAGAAACACGTTTTCTGGTGTATTCATCACTCCACAGTACGTTTGACATGCAGAACCGGAGATATCATGGTTTCGGTCGGGTTTCAAGCTGAGATATGCATTTTCTACGATAATCTTGGTGAGACTTCTGTCACAAGTATGCAGATTCTTCGAGAACGCTCTTTTCGAGCTACTTAATGCGAGAAACACGTTTTCTGGTGTGTTCACCACTCCACAGTATTTTTGATGTGCAGAACCGGAAATAACTTGGTTTTCGTGAGGTTTCAAGCTGAGATATGCATTTTCTGCGATAATCTTGGTGAGACTTCAGTCAGAAGTATGCAGAATCATCTAGATCGCTCGTTTCGAGCTACTTACTGCGACAAATCAAGTTTTCTGGTGTATCCAACATTCCACAGTGCGATTGATATGTAGAACCGGCGATATCTTAATTTTCGTGGTGTTTCCAGCTGAGATATGCATTTTCTGCGATAATCTTGGTGAGTCTTCTGTCAGAAGTATGAAGAATCATCTAGATCTCTCGTTTCGAGCTATTTAATGCGAAAAAACAAGTTTTCTGGTGTTTTCACCATTCCACAGTACGTTTGACATGCAGAACCGGCGACATCTTGATTTTCGTGAGGTTTCAAGCTGAGATATGCATTTTCTGCGATAATATTGGTGAGACTTCAGTCAGAAGTATGCAGAATCATCTGGATCGCTCGTTTCGAGCTATCTAATTCGAAAAAACAAGATTTCTGGTGTTTTCAACATTCCACAGTGCGTTTGATATGCAGAACCGGCGATATCTTGATTTTCGTGGTGTTTCCAGCTGAGATATGCATTCTCTGCGATAATCTTGGGGAGTCTTCTGTCAGAAGTATGCAGAATCATCTAGATCGCTCTTTTCGTGCTATTTAATGCGAGAAACACGTTTTCTGGTGTATTCACCACTCCACAGTACGTTTGACATGCAGAACCGGCGATATCTTGCTCTTCGTGGGTTTTCAAGCTGAGATATGAATTTTCTGCGATAATCTTGGTGAGAATTCAGTCAGAAGTATGCAGAATCATCGAGATCTCTCTTTTCGAGCTACTTAATGCGAGAAACACGTTTTCTGGTGTATTCACCACTCCACAGTACGTTTGACATGCAGAACCGGCGATATCTTGCTCTTCGTGGGTTTTCAAGCTGAGATATGAATTTTCTGCGATAATCTTGGTGAGAATTCAGTCAGAAGTATGCAGAATCATCGAGATCTCTCTTTTCGAGCAATTTAATGCGAGAAACACGTTTTCTGGTGTATTCACCACTCCACAGTACGTTTGACATGCAGAACCGGCGAAATCTTGCTTTTCGTGGGTTTTCAAGCTGAGATATGAATTTTCGGCGATACTCTTGGTGAGACTTCCGTCAGAAGTATGCAGAATCTTCGAGAACGCGGTTTTCGATCTGCTTAATGCGAGAAACACGTTTTCTGGTGTTTTCACCACTCCACAGTACGTTTGATGTGCAGAACCGCAGATAAATTTGTGTTCGTGAGGTTTCAAGCTGAGATATGCATTTTCTGCGATAATATTGGTGAGACTTCAGTCAGAAGTATGCAGAATCATCTAGATCGCTCGTTTCGAGCTATTTAATGCGGAAAAACAAGTTTTCTGGTGTTTTCAACATTCCACAGTGCGTTTGATATGCAGAACCGGCGATATCTTGATTTTGGTGGTGTTTCCAGCTGAGATATGCATTTTCTGCGGTAATCTTGGTGAGTCTTCTGTCAGCAGTATGCAGAATCATCTAGATCGCACTTTTCGAGCTATTTAATGCGAGAAACACGTTTTATGGTGTATTCATCACTCCACAGTACGTTTGACATGCAGAACCGGAGATATCATGGTTTCCTACGGGTTTCAAGCTGAGATATGCATTTTCTACGATAATCTTGGTGAGACTTCTGTCACAAGTATGCAGAATCTTCGAGAACGCTCTTTTCGAGCTACTTAATGCGAGAAACACGTTTTCTGGTGTGTTCACCACTCCACAGTATTTTTGATGTGCAGAACCGGAGATAACTTGGTTTTCGTGAGGTTTCAAGCTGAGATATGCATTTTCTGCGATAATCTTGGTGAGACTTCAGTCAGAAGTATGCAGAATCACCTAGATCGCTCGTTTCGAGCTACTTACTGCGACAAAACAAGTTTTCTGGTGTTTCCAACATTCCACAGTGCGATTGATATGTAGAACCGGCGATATCTTGATTTTGGTGGTGTTTCCAGCTGAGATATGCATTTTCTGCGGTAATCTTGGTGAGTCTTCTGTCAGCAGTATGCTGAATCATCTAGATCGCACTTTTCGAGCTATTTAATGCGAGAAACACGTTTTCTGGTGTATTCATCACTCCACAGTACGTTTGACATGCAGAACCGGAGATATCATGGTTTCGGTCGGGTTTCAAGCTGAGATATGCATTTTCTACGATAATCTTGGTGAGACTTCTCTCACAAGTATGCAGATTCTTCGAGAACGCTCTTTTCGAGCTACTTAATGCGAGAAACACGTTTTCTGGTGTGTTCACCACTCCACAGTATTTTTGATGTGCAGAACCGGAAATAACTTGGTTTTCGTGAGGTTTCAAGCTGAGATATGCATTTTCTGCGATAATCTTGGTGAGACTTCAGTCAGAAGTATGCAGAATCATCTAGATCGCTCGTTTCGAGCTACTTACTGCGACAAATCAAGTTTTCTGGTGTATCCAACATTCCACAGTGCGATTGATATGTAGAACCGGCGATATCTTAATTTTCGTGGTGTTTCCAGCTGAGATATGAATTTTCTGCGATAATCTTGGTGAGTCTTCTGTCAGAAGTATGAAGAATCATCTAGATCTCTCGTTTCGAGCTATATAATGCGAAAAAACAAGTTTTCTGGAGTTTTCACCATTCCACAGTACGTTTGACATGCAGAACCGGCGACATCTTGATTTTCGTGAGGTTTCAAGCTGAGATATGCATTTTCTGCGATAATATTGGTGAGACTTCAGTCAGAAGTATGCAGAATCATCTGGATCGCTCGTTTCGAGCTATCTAATTCGAAAAAACAAGATTTCTGGTGTTTTCAACATTCCACAGTGCGTTTGATATGCAGAACCGGCGATATCTTGATTTTCGTGGTGTTTCCAGCTGAGATATGCATTCTCTGCGATAATCTTGGGGAGTCTTCTGTCAGAAGTATGCAGAATCATCTAGATCGCTCTTTTCGTGCTATTTAATGCGTGAAACACGTTTTCTGGTGTATTCACCACTCCACAGTACGTTTGATGTGCAGAACCGGAGATAAGTTGGTTTTCGTGATGTTTCAAGCTGAGATATGCATTTTCTGCGATAATATTGGTGAGACTTCATTCAGAAGTATGCAGAATCATCTAGATCTCTCGTTTCGAGCTATTTAATGCGAAAAAACAAGTTTTCTGGTGATTTCACCATTCCACAGTACGTTTGACATGCAGAACCGGCGACATCCTGATTTTCGTGAGGTTTCAAGCTGAGATATGCATTTTCTGCGATAATATTGGTGAGACTTCAGTCAGAAGTATGCAGAATCATCTGGATCGCTCGTTTCGAGCTATTTAATGCGAGAAACACGTTTTCTGGTGTATTCATCACTCCACAGTACGTTTGACATGCAGAACCGGAGATATCATGGTTTCCTACGGGTTTCAAGCTGAGATATGCATTTTCTACGATAATCTTGGTGAGACTTCTGTCACAAGTATGCAGAATCTTCGAGAACGCTCTTTTCGAGCTACTTAATGCGAGAAACACGTTTTCTAGTGTGTTCACCACTCCACAGTATTTTTGATGTGCAGAACCGGAGATAACTTGGTTTTCGTGAGGTTTCAAGCTGAGATATGCATTTTCTGCGATAATCTTGGTGAGACTTCAGTCAGAAGTATGCAGAATCACCTAGATCGCTCGTTTCGAGCTACTTACTGCGACAAAACAAGTTTTCTGGTGTTTCCAACATTCCACAGTGCGATTGATATGTAGAACCGGCGATATCTTAATTTTCGTGGTGTTTCCAGCTGAGATATGCATTTTCAGCGATAATCTGGGTGAGTCTTCTGTCAGAAGTATGCAGAATCATGTAGATCTCTCGTTTCGAGCTATTTAATGCGAAAAAACAAGTTTTCTGGTGTTTTCACCATTCCACAGTACGTTTGACATGCAGAACCGGCGACATCTTGATTTTCGTGAGGTTTCAAGATGAGATATGCATTTTCTGCGATAATATTGGTGAGACTTCAGTCAGAAGTATGCAGAATCATCTGGATCGCTCGTTTCGAGCTATCTAATTCGAAAAAACAAGATTTCTGGTGTTTTCAACATTCCACAGTGCGTTTAATATGCAGAACCGGCGATATCTTGATTTTCGCGGTGTTTCCAGCTGAGATATGCATTCTCTGCGATAATCTTGGGGAGTCTTCTGTCAGAAGTATGCAGAATCATCTAGATCGCTCTTTTCGTGCTATTTAATGCGAGAAACACGTTTTCTGGTGTATTCACCACTCCACAGTACGTTTGATGTGCAGAACCGGAGATAAGTTGGTTTTCGTGATGTTTCAAGCTGAGATATGCATTTTCTGCGATAATATTGGTGAGACTTCAGTCAGAAGTATGCAGAATCATCTGGATCGCTCGTTTCGAGCTATTTAATGCGAGAAACACGTTGTCTGGTTGTTTTCACCACTCCACAGTGCGTTTGATATGCAGATCCGGCGACATCTTGATTTTCGTGAGGTTTCAAGCTGAGATATGCATTTTCTGCGATAATATTGGTGAGACTTCAGTCAGAAGTATGCAGAATCATCTAGATCGCTCGTTTCGAGATATTTAATGCGGAAAAACAAGTTTTCTGGTGTTTTCAACATTCCACAGTGCGTTTGATATGCAGAACCGGCGATATCTTGATTTTGGTGGGGTTTCCAGCTGAGATATGCATTTTCTGCGGTAATCTTGGTGAGTCTTCTGTCAGCAGTATGCAGAATCATCTAGATCGCTCTTTTCGAGCTATTTAATGCGAGAAACACGTTTTCTGGTGTATTCATCACTCCACAGTACGTTTGACATGCAGAACCGGAGATATCATGGTTTCGGTCGGGTTTCAAGCTGAGATATGCATTTTCTACGATAATCTTGGTGAGACTTCTGTCACCAGTATGCAGATACTTCGAGAACGCTCTTTTCGAGCTACTTAATGCGAGAAACACGTTTTCTGGTGTGTTCACCACTCCACAGTATTTTTGATGTGCAGAACCGGAAATAACTTGGTTTTCGTGGTGTTTCCAGCTGAGATATGCATTTTCTGCGATAATCTTGGTGAGTCTTCTGTCAGAAGTATGCAGAATCATTTAGATCTCTCGTTTCGAGCTATTTAATGCGAAAAAACAAGTTTTCTTGTGTTTTCACCATTGCACAGTACGTTTGACATGCAGAACCGGCGACATCTTGATTTTCGTGAGGTTTCAAGCTGAGATATGCATTTTCTATGATAATATTGGTGAGACTTCAGTCAGAAGTATGCAGAATCATCTGGATCGCTCGTTTCGAGCTATTTAATGCGAGAAACACGTTTTCTGGTGTATTCATCACTCCACAGTACGTTTGACATGCAGAACCGGAGATATCATGGTTTCCTACGGGTTTCAAGCTGAGATATGCATTTTCTACGATAATCTTGGTGAGACTTCTGTCACAAGTATGCAGAATCTTCGAGAACGCTCTTTTCGAGCTACTTAATGCGAGAAACACGTTTTCTGGTGTGTTCACCACTCCACAGTATTTTTGATGTGCAGAACCGTAGATAACTTGGTTTTCGTGAGGTTTCAAGCTGAGATATGCATTTTCTGCGATAATATTTGTGAGACTTCAGTCAGAAGTATGCAGAATCATCTGGATCGCTCGTTTCGAGCTATTTAATGCGAGAAACACGTTTTCTGGTGTATTCATCACTCCACAGTACGTTTGACATGCAGAACCGGAGATATCATGGTTTCCTACGGGTTTCAAGCTGAGATATGCATTTTCTACGATAATCTTTGTGAGACGTCAGTCAGAAGTATGCAGAATCATCTAGATCGCTCTTTTCGATCTACTTAATGCGAGAAACACGATTTCGGATGTTTTCACCACTCCACAGTGCGTTTGATATGCAGAACCTGCGACATCTTGGATTTCGTCGGGGTTCAAACTGAGATATGCATTTTCTGCGATAATATTGGTGAGACCAGTCAGAAGTATGCAGAATCATCTAGATCGCTCGTTTCGAGCTATTTAATGCGATAAAACAAGTTTTCTGGTGTTTTCAACATTCCACAGTGCGTTTGATATGCAGAACCGGCGATATCTTGAATTTCGTGGTGTTTCCAGCTGAGATATGCATTTTCTGCGATAATCCTGGTGACTCATCTGTCAGAAGTATGCAGAAACATCGAGATCCCTCTTTTCGAGCTATTTAATGCGAGAAACACGTTATCTGGTGTTTTCACGACTCCACAGTGCGTTTGATATGCAGAACCGGCGACATCTTGATTTTCGTGAGATTTCAACCTGAGATATGCATTTTCTTCGACAATCTTGGTGAGTCTTCTGTCAGTGGCATGCAGAATCTTCGAGATCGCTCTTTCCGAGCTACTTAATGCGAGAAACACGATTTCGGGTGTTTTCACCACTCCACAGTGCGTTTGATATGCAGAACCGGCGACATCTTGGATTTCGTGGTGTTTCCAGCTGAGATATGCATTCTCTGCGATAATCTTGGTGAGTCCTCTGTCAGAAGTATGCAGAATCATCTAGATCGCTCTTTTCGTGCTATTTAATGCGAGAAACACGTTTTCTGGTGTATTCGCCACTCCACCGTACGTTTGATGTGCAGAACCGGAGATAAGTTGGTTTTCGTGAGGTTTCAAGCTGAGATATGGATTTTCTGCGATAATCTTGGTGAGACTTCAGTCAGAAGTATGCAGAATCATCTAGATCGCTCGTTTCCAGCTATTTAATGCGAGTAACACGTTTTCTGGTGTTTTCACCACTCCACATTGCGCCTGATATGCAGAACCGGCGACATCATCGATTTCGTCGGTGTTCAAGCTGAGATATGCATTTTCTACGATAATCTTGGTGAAACATCTGTCCGAAGTATGCAGAAACATCAAGAACGCTCTTTTCGAGCTATTTAATGCGAGAAACACGTTTTCTGTGGTTTTCACCACACCACAGTTCATGGATGTGCAGAACCAGCGAAATCTTGGTTTTCGTGGGGTTTCAAGCTGAGATATGCATTTTTTACGATAATCATGGTGAGACTTCTGTCCGAAGTATGCAGAATTATCGAAATCGCACTTTTCGAGTTATTTAATGCGAGAAACACGTTATCTGGTGTTTTCAGCACTCCACAGTGCGTTTGATATGCAGAACCAGCGATATCTGGGTTTTCGTGGGGTTTCCAGCTGAGATATGCATTTTCTGCGATATTCCTGGTGAGTCTTCTGTCAGCAGTATGCAGAATCATCGACATCGCTCGTTTCGAGCTATTTAATGCGAAAAAAACAAGTTTTCTGGTGTTTTTAACATTCCACAGTGCGTTTGATATGCAGAACCGGCGACATCTTGGTTTTTGTGGGGTTTCCAGATGAGATATGCATTTTCTGCGATAATCTTGGTGAGACGTCTGTCCGAAGTATGCAGAATCATCGAGATCGCTCTTTTCGAGCTATTTAATGCGAGAAACACGTTATCTGGTGTATTGACCACTCCACAGTGCGTTTGATATGCAGAACCGGCGCCATCTTGATTTTCGTGAGGTTTCAAGCTGAGATATGCATTTTCTGCTATAATATTGGTGAGACTTCAGTCAGAAGTATGCAGAATCATCTAGATCGCTCGTTTCGAGGTATTTAATGCGCTAAACACGTTGTCTGGTGTTTTCAACATTCCACAATGCGTTTGATATGCAGAACCGGCGATATCTTGATTTTCGTGGTGTTTCCAGCTGAGATATGCATTTTCTGCGATAATCTTGGTGGGTCATCTGTCAGAAGTATGCAGAATCATCGAGATCCCTCTTTTCGAGCTATTTAATGCGAGAAACACGATTTCGGGTGTTTTCACCACTCCACAGTGCGTTTGATATGCAGAACCGGCGATTTCTTGGTTTTCGTGGGGTTTCAAGAAGAGATATGCAATTTCTGCGATAATCATGGCGAGACTTCTGTCCGAAGTATGCAGAGTCATCGAGATCGCACATTTCGATCTATTTAATGCGAGAAACACGTTGTCTGGTGTTTTCACCACTCCACAGTTGGTTTGATATGCAGAACCGGCGATATCTGGGTTTTCGTGGGGTTTCAAGCTGAGATATGCATTTTTTACGATAATCATGGTGAGACTTCTGTCCGAAGTATGCAGAATCGTCGAGATCGCGCTTTTCGAGCTATTTAATGCGAGTAACACGTTTTCTGGTGTTTTCACCACTCCACATTGCGCCTGATATGCAGAACCGGCGACATCATCGATTTCGTCGGTGTTCAAGCTGAGATATGCATTTTCTACGATAATCTTGGTGAAACATCTGTCCGAAGTATGCAGAAACATCAAGAACGCTCTTTTCGAGCTATTTAATGCGAGAAACACGTTTTCTGTGGTTTTCACCACACCACAGTTCATGGATGTGCAGAATCATCGAAATCTTGGTTTTCGTGGGGTTTCAAGCTGAGATATGCATTTTTTACGATAATCATGGTGAGACTTCTGTCCGAAGTATGCAGAATTATCGAAATCGCACTTTTCGAGTTATTTAATGCGAGAAACACGTTATCTGGTGTTTTCAGCACTCCACAGTGCGTTTGATATGCAGAACCAGCGATATCTGGGTTTTCGTGGGGTTTCCAGCTGAGATATGCATTTTCTGCGATAATCCTGGTGAGTCTTCTGTCAGCAGTATGCAGAATCATCGACATCGCTCGTTTCGAGCTATTTAATGCGAAAAAACAAGTTTTCTGGTGTTTTTAACATTCCACAGTGCGTTTGATAAGCAGAACCGGCGACATCTTGGTTTTTGTGGGGTTTCCAGATGAGATATGCATTTTCTGCGATAATCTTGGTGAGACGTCTGTCCGAAGTATGCAGAATCATCGAGATCGCTCTTTTCGAGCTATTTAATGCGAGAAACACGTTATCTGGTGTATTGACCACTCCACAGTGCGTTTGATATGCAGAACCGGCGCCATCTTGATTTTCGTGAGGTTTTAAGCTGAGATATGCATTTTCTGCTATAATATTGGTGAGACTTCAGTCAGAAGTATGCAGAATCATCTAGATCGCTCGTTTCGAGCTATTTAATGCGCTAAACACGTTGTCTGGTGTTTTCAACATTCCACAATGCGTTTGATATGCAGAACCGGCGATATCTTGATTTTCGTGGTGTTTCCAGCTGAGATATGCATTTTCTGCGATAATCTTGGTGGGTCATCTGTCAGAAGTATGCAGAATCATCGAGATCCCTCTTTTCGAGCTATTTAATGCGAGAAACACGTTATCTGGTGTTTTCACGACTCCACAGTGCGTTTGATATGCAGAACCGGCGACATCTTGATTTTCGTGAGATTTCAACCTGAGATATGCATTTTCTTCGACAATCTTGGTGAGTCTTCTGTCAGTGGCATGCAGAATCTTCGAGATCGCTCTTTCCGAGCTACTTAATGCGAGAAACACGATTTCGGGTGTTTTCACCACTCCACAGTGCGTTTGATATGCAGACCGGCGACATCTTGGATTTCGTGGTGTTTCCGGCTGAGATATGCGTTCTCTGCGATAATCGTGGTGAGTCTTCTGTCAGAAGTATGCAGAATCATCTAGAACGCTCTTTTCGTGCTATTTAATGCGAGAAACACGTTTTCTGGTGCATTCGCCACTCCACCGTACCTTTGATGTGCAGAACCGGAGATAAGTTGGTTTTCGTGAGGTTTCAAGCTGAGATATGGATTTTCTGCGATAATCTTGGTGAGACTTCAGTCAGAAGTATGCAGAATCATCGAGATCCCTCTTTGCGAGCTATTTAATGCGAGAAACACGTTATCTGGTGTTTTCACCACTCCACAGTGCGATTGATATGCAGAACCGGCGACATCTTGGATTTCGTCGGGTTTCAAGTTGAGATACGCATTTTCTTCGACAATCTTGGTGAGTCTTCTGTCAGTGGCATGCAGAATCTTCGAGATCGCTCTTTCCGAGCTACTTAATGCGAGAAACACGATTTCGGGTGTTTTCACCACTCCACAGTGCGTTTGATATGCAGAACCGGCGACATCTTGGATATCGTCGGGGTTCAAACTGAGATATGCATTTTCTGCGATAATCTTCGTGAGTCTTCTGTCAGAAGTATGCAGAATCATCGAGATCCCTCTTTGCGAGCTATTTAAAGCGAGAAACACGTTATCTGGTGTTCTCACCACTCCACAGTACGTTTGATGTGCTGAACCGGAGATAACTTGGTTTTCGTGAGGTTTCAAGCTGAGATATGCATTTTCTACGATAATCTTGGAGAGACTTCTGTCAGAAGGATGCAGAGTCTTCGAGATCGCTCTTTTCGAGCTATTTAATGCGAAAAAACAAGTTTTCTGGTGTTTTGACCACTCCACATTGCGCCTGATATGCAGAACCGGCGATATCTTGATTTTGGTGGTGTTTCCAGCTGAGATATGCATTTTCTGCGATAATCTTGGTGAGTCTTCTGTCAGCAGTATGCAGAATCATCTAGATCACTCTTTTCGAGCTATTTAATGCGAGAACCACGTTATCTGGTGTATTGATCACTCCACAGTGCGTTTGATATGCAGAACCGGCGACATCTTGGTTTTCGTGGGGTTTCCAGCTGAGATATGCATTTTCTGCGATAATCTTGGTGAGACATCAGTCAGAAGTATGCAGAATCATCTAGATCGCTCGTTTCGAGCTATTTAATGCGAAAAAACAAGTTTTCTGGTGTTTTCACCACTCCACAGTACGTTTGACATGCAGAAACGGAGATATCTTGGTTTCGGTCGGGTTTCAAGATGAGATATGCATTTTCTGCGATAATATTGGTGAGACTTCAGTCAGAAGTATGCAGAATCATCTAGATCGCTCGTTTCAAGCTATTTAATGCGAAAAAACAAGTTTTCTGGTGTTTTTAACATTCCACAGTGCGTTTGATATGCAGAACCGGCGATATCTTGATTTTCGTGGGGTTTCCAGCTGAGATATGCATTTTCTACGCTAAACTTGGTGCGACTTCTGTCAGAAGTATGCAGAATCATCTAGATCGCTCGTATCCAGCTATTTACTGCGAGTAACACGTTTTCTGGTGTTTTCACCACTCCACATTGCGCCTGATATGCAGAACCGGCGACATCATCGATTTCGTCGGGGTTCAAGCTGAGATATGCATTTTCTACGATAATCTTGGTGAAACATCTGTCCGAAGTATGCAGAAACATCGAGATCGCTCTTTTCGAGCTATTTAATGCGAGAAACACTTTATCTGGTGTATTGACCACTGCACAGTGCGTTTGATATGCAGAACCGGCGCCATCTTGATTTTCGTGAGGTTTCAAGCTGAGATATGCATTTTCTGCGATAATATTGGTGAGACTTCAGTCAGAAGTATGCAGAATCATCTAGATCGCTCGTTTCGAGCTATTTAATGCGCTAAACACGTTGTCTGGTTGTTTTCACCACTCCACATTGCGCCTGATATGCAGAACCGGCGACATCTTTGTTTTCGTCGGTTTTCATCCTGAGGTATGCATTTTCTGCGATAATCTTGGTGCGACTTCTGTCAGAAGTATGCAGAACCATCGAGATCGCTGTTTTCGAGCTATTTAATGCGAAAAAACAAGTTTTCTGGTGTATTCAACATTCCACAGTGCGTTTCATATGCAGAACCAGCGATTTCTTGGTTTTCGTGGGGTTTCAAGAAGAGATATGCAATTTCTGCGATAATCTTGGCGAGACTTCTGTCCGAAGTATGCAGAGTCATCGAGATCGCACATTTCGATCTATTTAATGCGAGAAACACGTTGTCTGGTGTTTTCACCACTCCACAGTTGGTTTGATATGCAGAACCGGCGATATCTGGGTTTTCGTGGGGTTTCAAGCTGAGATATGCATTTTTTACGATAATCATGGTGAGACTTCTGTCCGAAGTATGCAGAATCGTCGAGATCGCGCTTTTCGAGCTATTTAATGCGAGAAACAGTTTATCTGGTGTTTTCAGCACTCCACAGTGCGTTTGATAAGCAGAACGAGCGGTATCTGGGTTTTCGTGGTTTTTCAAGCCGAGATATGCATTATCTGCGATAATCTTGGTGAGACTTCTGTCCGAAGTATGCAGAGTCATCGAGATCGCACATTTCGATCTATAAAATGCGAGAAACACGTTATCTGGTGTTTCGAGCACTCCACAGTGCGTTTTATATGCAGAACCAGCGACATCTTGGTTTTTGTGTGGTTTCAAGCTGTGATACGCATTTTTTACGATAATCTTGGTGAGACTTCTGTCCGAAGTATGCTTAATCATCGAGATCGCTCTATTCGAGCTATTTAATGCGTGAAACACGTTATCTGGTGTTTCCAGCACTCCACAGTGCGTTTTATATGCAGAACCAGCGATATCTTGGTTTTCGTGGGGTTTCAAGCAGAGATATGCAATTTCTGCGATAATCTTAGTGAGACTTCTGTCCGAAGTATGCAGAGTCATCGAGATCGCACATTTCGATCTATTAAATGCGAGAAACACGTTATCTGGTGTTTCGAGCACTCCACAGTGCGTTTTATATGCAGAAACAGCGACATCTTGGTTTTTGTGGGGTTTCAAGCTGAGATACGCAATTTTTACGGTAATCTTGGTGAGACTTCTGTCCGAAGTATGCTTAATCATCGAGATCGCGCTATTCGAGCTATTTAATGCGAGAAACACGTTATCCGGTGTTTCCAGCACTCCACAGTGCGTTTTATATGCAGAACCAGCGATATCTTGGTTTTCGTGGGGTTTCAAGCAGAGATATGAAATTTCTGCGATAATCTTGGTGAGACCTCTGTCCGAAGTATGCAGAATCATCGATATCGCTCTTTTCGAGCTATTTAATGCGAGAAACACGTTATCTAGTGAATTGACCACTCCACAGTGCGTTTGATATGCAGAACCGGAGATATCTTGGTTTTCGTGGGGTTTCAAGCTGAGATATGCATTTTCTGCGATAATCTTGGTGAGACTTCTGTCCGAAGTATGCAGAATCATCGAGATCGCTCGTTTCGAGCTATTTAATGCGAGAAACACGTTATCTGGTGTTTTCACCACTCCACAGTGCGTATGATATGCAGAACCGGAGATATCTTGGTTTTCGTGGGGTTTCAAGCTGAGATATGCATTTTCTGCGATAATCTTGGTGAGACTTCTGTCCGAAGTATGCAGAATCATCGAGATCGCACTTTTCGAGCTATTTAATGCGAGAAACACATTATCTGGTGTTTTCACCACTCCACAGATGGTTTGATATGCAGATCCGGAGGTATCTTGGTTTTCGTGGGGTTTCAAGCTGAGATATGCATTTTTTACGATAATCATGGTGAGACTTCTGTCCGAAGTATGCAGAATTATCGAAATCGCACTTTTCGAGTTATTTAATGCGAGAAACACGTTATCTGGTGTTTTCAGCACTCCACAGTGCGTTTGATATGCAGAACCGGCGACATCTTGGTTTTCGTGGGGTTTCCAGATGAGATATGCATTTTCTGCGATAATCTTGGTGAGACGTCTGTCCGAAGTATGCTTAATCATCGAGATCGCTCTATTCGAGCTATTTAATGCGTGAAACACGTTATCTGGTGTTTCCAGCACTCCACAGTGCGTTTTATATGCAGAACCAGCGATATCTTGGTTTTCGTGGGGTTTCAAGCAGAGATATGCAATTTCTGCGATAATCTTAGTGAGACTTCTGTCCGAAGTATGCAGAGTCATCGAGATCGCACATTTCGATCTATTAAATGCGAGAAACACGTTATCTGGTGTTTCGAGCACTCCACAGTGCGTTTTATATGCAGAAACAGCGACATCTTGGTTTTTGTGGGGTTTCAAGCTGAGATACGCAATTTTTACGGTAATCTTGGTGAGACTTCTGTCCGAAGTATGCTTAATCATCGAGATCGCGCTATTCGAGCTATTTAATGCGAGAAACACGTTATCCGGTGTTTCCAGCACTCCACAGTGCGTTTTATATGCAGAACCAGCGATATCTTGGTTTTCGTGGGGTTTCAAGCAGAGATATGAAATTTCTGCGATAATCTTGGTGAGACCTCTGTCCGAAGTATGCAGAATCATCGATATCGCTCTTTTCGAGCTATTTAATGCGAGAAACACGTTATCTAGTGAATTGACCACTCCACAGTGCGTTTGATATGCAGAACCGGAGATATCTTGGTTTTCGTGGGGTTTCAAGCTGAGATATGCATTTTCTGCGATAATCTTGGTGAGACTTCTGTCCGAAGTATGCAGAATCATCGAGATCGCTCGTTTCGAGCTATTTAATGCGAGAAACACGTTATCTGGTGTTTTCACCACTCCACAGTGCGTATGATATGCAGAACCGGAGATATCTTGGTTTTCGTGGGGTTTCAAGCTGAGATATGCATTTTCTGCGATAATCTTGGTGAGACTTCTGTCCGAAGTATGCAGAATCATCGAGATCGCACTTTTCGAGCTATTTAATGCGAGAAACACATTATCTGGTGTTTTCACCACTCCACAGATGGTTTGATATGCAGATCCGGAGGTATCTTGGTTTTCGTGGGGTTTCAAGCTGAGATATGCATTTTTTACGATAATCATGGTGAGACTTCTGTCCGAAGTATGCAGAATTATCGAAATCGCACTTTTCGAGTTATTTAATGCGAGAAACACGTTATCTGGTGTTTTCAGCACTCCACAGTGCGTTTGATATGCAGAACCGGCGACATCTTGGTTTTCGTGGGGTTTCCAGATGAGATATGCATTTTCTGCGATAATCTTGGTGAGACGTCTGTCCGAAGTATGCTTAATCATCGAGATCGCTCTATTCGAGCTATTTAATGCGTGAAACACGTTATCTGGTGTTTCCAGCACTCCACAGTGCGTTTTATATGCAGAACCGGCGACATCTTGGTTTTCGTGGGGTTTCCAGCTGAGATATGCATTTTCTGCGATAATCTTGGTGAGACATCAGTCAGAAGTATGCAGAATCATCTAGATCGCTCGTTTCGAGCTATTTAATGCGAAAAAACAAGTTTTCTGGTGTTTTCACCACTCCACAGTACGTTTGACATGCAGAAACGGAGATATCTTGGTTTCGGTCGGGTTTCAAGATGAGATATGCATTTTCTGCGATAATATTGGTGAGACTTCAGTCAGAAGTATGCAGAATCATCTAGATCGCTCGTTTCAAGCTATTTAATGCGAAAAAACAAGTTTTCTGGTGTTTTTAACATTCCACAGTGCGTTTGATATGCAGAACCGGCGATATCTTGATTTTCGTGGGGTTTCCAGCTGAGATATGCATTTTCTACGCTAAACTTGGTGCGACTTCTGTCAGAAGTATGCAGAATCATCTAGATCGCTCGTATCCAGCTATTTACTGCGAGTAACACGTTTTCTGGTGTTTTCACCACTCCACATTGCGCCTGATATGCAGAACCGGCGACATCATCGATTTCGTCGGGGTTCAAGCTGAGATATGCATTTTCTACGATAATCTTGGTGAAACATCTGTCCGAAGTATGCAGAAACATCGAGATCGCTCTTTTCGAGCTATTTAATGCGAGAAACACTTTATCTGGTGTATTGACCACTGCACAGTGCGTTTGATATGCAGAACCGGCGCCATCTTGATTTTCGTGAGGTTTCAAGCTGAGATATGCATTTTCTGCGATAATATTGGTGAGACTTCAGTCAGAAGTATGCAGAATCATCTAGATCGCTCGTTTCGAGCTATTTAATGCGCTAAACACGTTGTCTGGTTGTTTTCACCACTCCACATTGCGCCTGATATGCAGAACCGGCGACATCTTTGTTTTCGTCGGTTTTCATCCTGAGGTATGCATTTTCTGCGATAATCTTGGTGCGACTTCTGTCAGAAGTATGCAGAACCATCGAGATCGCTGTTTTCGAGCTATTTAATGCGAAAAAACAAGTTTTCTGGTGTATTCAACATTCCACAGTGCGTTTCATATGCAGAACCAGCGATTTCTTGGTTTTCGTGGGGTTTCAAGAAGAGATATGCAATTTCTGCGATAATCTTGGCGAGACTTCTGTCCGAAGTATGCAGAGTCATCGAGATCGCACATTTCGATCTATTTAATGCGAGAAACACGTTGTCTGGTGTTTTCACCACTCCACAGTTGGTTTGATATGCAGAACCGGCGATATCTGGGTTTTCGTGGGGTTTCAAGCTGAGATATGCATTTTTTACGATAATCATGGTGAGACTTCTGTCCGAAGTATGCAGAATCGTCGAGATCGCGCTTTTCGAGCTATTTAATGCGAGAAACAGTTTATCTGGTGTTTTCAGCACTCCACAGTGCGTTTGATAAGCAGAACGAGCGGTATCTGGGTTTTCGTGGTTTTTCAAGCCGAGATATGCATTATCTGCGATAATCTTGGTGAGACTTCTGTCCGAAGTATGCAGAGTCATCGAGATCGCACATTTCGATCTATAAAATGCGAGAAACACGTTATCTGGTGTTTCGAGCACTCCACAGTGCGTTTTATATGCAGAACCAGCGACATCTTGGTTTTTGTGTGGTTTCAAGCTGTGATACGCATTTTTTACGATAATCTTGGTGAGACTTCTGTCCGAAGTATGCTTAATCATCGAGATCGCTCTATTCGAGCTATTTAATGCGTGAAACACGTTATCTGGTGTTTCCAGCACTCCACAGTGCGTTTTATATGCAGAACCAGCGATATCTTGGTTTTCGTGGGGTTTCAAGCAGAGATATGCAATTTCTGCGATAATCTTAGTGAGACTTCTGTCCGAAGTATGCAGAGTCATCGAGATCGCACATTTCGATCTATTAAATGCGAGAAACACGTTATCTGGTGTTTCGAGCACTCCACAGTGCGTTTTATATGCAGAAACAGCGACATCTTGGTTTTTGTGGGGTTTCAAGCTGAGATACGCAATTTTTACGGTAATCTTGGTGAGACTTCTGTCCGAAGTATGCTTAATCATCGAGATCGCGCTATTCGAGCTATTTAATGCGAGAAACACGTTATCCGGTGTTTCCAGCACTCCACAGTGCGTTTTATATGCAGAACCAGCGATATCTTGGTTTTCGTGGGGTTTCAAGCAGAGATATGAAATTTCTGCGATAATCTTGGTGAGACCTCTGTCCGAAGTATGCAGAATCATCGATATCGCTCTTTTCGAGCTATTTAATGCGAGAAACACGTTATCTAGTGAATTGACCACTCCACAGTGCGTTTGATATGCAGAACCGGAGATATCTTGGTTTTCGTGGGGTTTCAAGCTGAGATATGCATTTTCTGCGATAATCTTGGTGAGACTTCTGTCCGAAGTATGCAGAATCATCGAGATCGCTCGTTTCGAGCTATTTAATGCGAGAAACACGTTATCTGGTGTTTTCACCACTCCACAGTGCGTATGATATGCAGAACCGGAGATATCTTGGTTTTCGTGGGGTTTCAAGCTGAGATATGCATTTTCTGCGATAATCTTGGTGAGACTTCTGTCCGAAGTATGCAGAATCATCGAGATCGCACTTTTCGAGCTATTTAATGCGAGAAACACATTATCTGGTGTTTTCACCACTCCACAGATGGTTTGATATGCAGATCCGGAGGTATCTTGGTTTTCGTGGGGTTTCAAGCTGAGATATGCATTTTTTACGATAATCATGGTGAGACTTCTGTCCGAAGTATGCAGAATTATCGAAATCGCACTTTTCGAGTTATTTAATGCGAGAAACACGTTATCTGGTGTTTTCAGCACTCCACAGTGCGTTTGATATGCAGAACCGGCGACATCTTGGTTTTCGTGGGGTTTCCAGATGAGATATGCATTTTCTGCGATAATCTTGGTGAGACGTCTGTCCGAAGTATGCTTAATCATCGAGATCGCTCTATTCGAGCTATTTAATGCGTGAAACACGTTATCTGGTGTTTCCAGCACTCCACAGTGCGTTTTATATGCAGAACCAGCGATATCTTGGTTTTCGTGGGGTTTCAAGCAGAGATATGCAATTTCTGCGATAATCTTAGTGAGACTTCTGTCCGAAGTATGCAGAGTCATCGAGATCGCACATTTCGATCTATTAAATGCGAGAAACACGTTATCTGGTGTTTCGAGCACTCCACAGTGCGTTTTATATGCAGAAACAGCGACATCTTGGTTTTTGTGGGGTTTCAAGCTGAGATACGCAATTTTTACGGTAATCTTGGTGAGACTTCTGTCCGAAGTATGCTTAATCATCGAGATCGCGCTATTCGAGCTATTTAATGCGAGAAACACGTTATCCGGTGTTTCCAGCACTCCACAGTGCGTTTTATATGCAGAACCAGCGATATCTTGGTTTTCGTGGGGTTTCAAGCAGAGATATGAAATTTCTGCGATAATCTTGGTGAGACCTCTGTCCGAAGTATGCAGAATCATCGATATCGCTCTTTTCGAGCTATTTAATGCGAGAAACACGTTATCTAGTGAATTGACCACTCCACAGTGCGTTTGATATGCAGAACCGGAGATATCTTGGTTTTCGTGGGGTTTCAAGCTGAGATATGCATTTTCTGCGATAATCTTGGTGAGACTTCTGTCCGAAGTATGCAGAATCATCGAGATCGCTCGTTTCGAGCTATTTAATGCGAGAAACACGTTATCTGGTGTTTTCACCACTCCACAGTGCGTATGATATGCAGAACCGGAGATATCTTGGTTTTCGTGGGGTTTCAAGCTGAGATATGCATTTTCTGCGATAATCTTGGTGAGACTTCTGTCCGAAGTATGCAGAATCATCGAGATCGCACTTTTCGAGCTATTTAATGCGAGAAACACATTATCTGGTGTTTTCACCACTCCACAGATGGTTTGATATGCAGATCCGGAGGTATCTTGGTTTTCGTGGGGTTTCAAGCTGAGATATGCATTTTTTACGATAATCATGGTGAGACTTCTGTCCGAAGTATGCAGAATTATCGAAATCGCACTTTTCGAGTTATTTAATGCGAGAAACACGTTATCTGGTGTTTTCAGCACTCCACAGTGCGTTTGATATGCAGAACCGGCGACATCTTGGTTTTCGTGGGGTTTCCAGATGAGATATGCATTTTCTGCGATAATCTTGGTGAGACGTCTGTCCGAAGTATGCAGAATCATCGAGATCGCTCTTTTCGAGCTATTTAATGCGAGAAACACTTTATCTGGTGTATTGACCACTGCACAGTGCGTTTGATATGCAGAACCGGCGCCATCTTGATTTTCGTGAGGTTTCAAGCTGAGATATGCATTTTCTGCGATAATATTGGTGAGACTTCAGACAGAAGTATGCAGAATCATCTAGATCGCTCGTTTCGAGCTATTTAATGCGCTAAACACGTTATCTGGTGTTTTCACCACTCCACAGTGCGTATGATATGCAGAACCGGAGATATCTTGGTTTTCGTGGGGTTTCAAGCTGAGATATGCATTTTCTGCGATAATCTTCGTGAAACATCTGTCCGAAGTATGCAGAAACATCAAGAACGCTCTTTTCGAGCTATTTAATGCGAGAAACACGTTTTCTGGGGTTTTCACCACACCACAGTTCATGGATGTGCAGAACCAGCGAAATCTTGGTTTTCGTGGGGTTTCAAGCTGAGATATGCATTTTTTACGATAATCATGGTGAGACTTCTGTCCGAAGTATGCAGAATTATCGAAATCGCACTTTTCGAGTTATTTAATGCGAGAAACACGTTATCTGGTGTTTTCAGCACTCCACAGTGCGTTTGATATGCAGAACCGGCGACATCTTGGTTTTCGTGGGGTTTCCAGATGAGATATGCATTTTCTGCGATAATCTTGGTGAGACGTCTGTCCGAAGTATGCAGAATCATCGAGATCGCTCTTTTCGAGCTATTTAATGCGCTAAACACGTTGTCTGGTTGTTTTCACCACTCCACATTGCGCCTGATATGCAGAACCGGCGACATCTTGGTTTTCGTCGGTTTTCATCCAGAGGTATGCATTTTCTGCGATAATCTTGGTGCGACTTCTGTCAGAAGTATGCAGAACCATCGAGATCGCTGTTTTCGAGCTATTTAATGCGAAAAAACAAGTTTTCTGGTGTATTCAACATTCCACAGTGCGTTTCATATGCAGAACCAGCGATTTCTTGGTTTTCGTGGGGTTTCAAGAAGAGATATGCAATTTCTGCGATAATCTTGGTGAGACTTCTGTCCGAAGTATGCAGATTCATCGATATCGCTCTTTTCGAGCTATTTAATGTGAGAAACACGTTATCTGGTGTTTTGACAACTCCACAGTGCGTTTGATACGCAGAAATGGCGAAATCTTGGTTTTCGTCGGTTTTCATCCTGAGGTATGCATTTTCTGCGATAATCTTGGTGCGACTTCTGTCAGAAGTATGCAGAACCATCGAGATCGCTGTTTTCGAGCTATTTAATGCGAGAAACACGTTATCTGGTGTATTGACCACTCCACGGTGCGTTTGATATGCAAAACCGGCGATATCTTGGTTTTCGTCGGGTTTCAAGCTGAGATATGCATTTTCAACGATAATCTTGGTGAGACTTCAGTCAGAAGTATGCAAAATCGTCTAGATCGCTCGTTTCGAGCTATTTAATGCGAAAAAACAAGTTTTCTGGTGTATTCAACATTCCACAGTGCGTTTCATATGCAGAACCAGCGATTTCTTGGTTTTCGTGGGGTTTCAAGAAGAGATATGCAATTTCTGCGATAATCTTGGCGAGACTTCTGTCCGAAGTATGCAGAGTCATCGAGATCGCACATTTCGATCTATTTAATGCGAGAAACACGTTGTCTGGTGTTTTCACCACTCCACAGTTGGTTTGATATGCAGAACCGGCGATATCTGGGTTTTCGTGGGGTTTCAAGCTGAGATATGCATTTTTTACGATAATCATGGTGAGACTTCTGTCCGAAGTATGCAGAATCGTCGAGATCGCGCTTTTCGAGCTATTTAATGCGAGAAACAGTTTATCTGGTGTTTTCAGCACTCCACAGTGCGTTTGATAAGCAGAACGAGCGGTATCTGGGTTTTCGTGGTTTTTCAAGCCGAGATATGCATTATCTGCGATAATCTTGGTGAGACTTCTGTCCGAAGTATGCAGAGTCATCGAGATCGCACATTTCGATCTATTAAATGCGAGAAACACGTTATCTGGTGTTTCGAGCACTCCACAGTGCGTTTTATATGCAGAACCAGCGACATCTTGGTTTTTGTGTGGTTTCAAGCTGTGATACGCATTTTTTACGGTAATCTTGGTGAGACCTCTGTCCGAAGTATGCTTAATCATCGAGATCGCTCTATTCGAGCTATTTAATGCGAGAAACACGTTATCCGGTGTTTCCAGCACTCCACAGTGCGTTTTATATGCAGAACCAGCGATATCTTGGTTTTCGTGGGGTTTCAAGCAGAGATATGAAATTTCTGCGATAATCTTGGTGAGACCTCTGTCCGAAGTATGCAGAATCATCGATATCGCTCTTTTCGAGCTATTTAATGCGAGAAACACGTTATCTAGTGAATTGACCACTCCACAGTGCGTTTGATATGCAGAACCGGAGATATCTTGGTTTTCGCGGGGTTTCAAGCTGAGATATGCATTTTCTGCGATAATCTTGGTGAGACTTCTGTCCGAAGTATGCAGAATCATCGAGATCGCTCGTTTCGAGCTATTTAATGCGAGAAACACGTTATCTGGTGTTTTCACCACTCCACAGTGCGTATGATATGCAGAACCGGAGATATCTTGGTTTTCGTGGGGTTTCAAGCTGAGATATGCATTTTCTGCGATAATCTTGGTGAGACTTCTGTCCGAAGTATGCAGAATCATCGAGATCGCACTTTTCGAGCTATTTAATGCGAGAAACTCGTTATCTGGTGTTTTCACCACTCCACAGATGGTTTGATATGCAGATCCGGAGGTATCTTGGTTTTCGTGGGGTTTCAAGCTGAGATATGCATTTTTTACGATAATCTTGGTGAGACTTCTGTCCGAAGTATGCTTAATCATCGAGATCGCTCTATTCGAGCTATTTAATGCGAGAAACACGTTATCTGGTGTTTCCAGCACTCCACAGTGCGTTTTATATGCACAACCAGCGATATTTGGGTTTTCGTGGGGTTTCAAGCTGAGATATGCAATTTCTGCGATAATCTTGGTGAGACTTCTGTCCGAAGTATGCAGAATCATCGAGATCGCACATTTCGATCTATTTAATGCGAGAAACACGTTTTCTGGGGTTTTCACCACACCACAGTTCGTTGGATGTGCAGAACCCGAGATATCTTGGTTTTCGTGGGGTTTCAAGCTGAGATATGCATTTTTTACGATAATCATGGTGAGACTTCTGTCCGAATTATGCAGAACCATCGAGATCGCACTTTTCGAGCTATTTAATGCGAGAAACAGTTTATCTGGTGTTTTCAGCACACCTCAGTGCGTTTGATATGCAGAACCAGCGATATCTGTGTTTTCGTGGTTTTTCAAGCCGAGATATGCATTTTCTGCGATAATCTTGGTGAGACTTCTGTCCGAAGTATGCTTAATCATCGAGATCGCTCTATTCGAGCTATTTAATGCGAGAAACACGTTATCTGGTGTTTCCAGCACTCCACAGTGCGTTTTATATGCACAACCAGCGATATTTGGGTTTTCGTGGGGTTTCAAGCTGAGATATGCAATTTCTGCGATAATCTTGGTGAGACTTCTGTCCGAAGTATGCAGAATCATCGAGATCGCACATTTCGATCTATTTAATGCGAGAAACACGTTTTCTGGGGTTTTCACCACACCACAGTTCGTTGGATGTGCAGAACCGGAGATATCTTGGTTTTCGTGGGGTTTCAAGCTGAGATATGCATTTTTTACGATAATCATGGTGAGACTTCTGTCCGAAGTATGCAGAATCATCGAGATCGCACTTTTCGAGCTATTTAATGCGAGAAACAGTTTATCTGGTGTTTTCAGCACACCACAGTGCGTTTGATATGCAGAACCAGCGATATCTGGGTTTTCGTGGTTTTTCAAGCCGAGATATGCATTTTCTGCGATAATCTTGGTGAGACTTCTGTCCGAAGTATGCAGAAACATCGAGAGCGCTCTTTTCGAGCTATTTAATGCGAGAAACACGTTATCTGGTGTATTGACCACTCCACAGTGCGTTTGATATGCAAAACCGGCGATATCCTGGTTTTCGTCGGGTTTCAATCTGAAATATGCATTTTCAACGATAATTTTGGTGAGACTTCAGGCAGAAGTATGCAGAATCATCTAGATCGCTCGTTTCGAGCTATTTAATGCGAGAAACACGTTTTCTGGGGTTTTCACCACACCACAGTTCGTTGGATGTGCAGAACCAGCGACATCTTGGTGTTTGTGGGGTTTCAAGCTGAGATACGCATTTTTTACGATAATCTTGGTGAGACTTCTGCCCGAAGTATGCTTAATCATCGAGATCGCTCTATTCGAGCTATTTAATGCGAGAAACACGTTATCTGGTGTTTCCAGCACTCCACAGTGCGTATTATATGCAGAATCAGCGATATCTTGGTTTTCGTGGGGTTTCAAGAGGAGATATGCAATTTCTGCGATAATCTTGGTGAGACTTCTGTCCGAAGTATGCAGAGTCATCGAGATCGCACATTTCGATCTATTTAACGCGAGAAACACGTTGTCTGGTGTTTTCACCACTCCACAGTTGGTTTGATATGCAGAACCGGCGATATCTGGGTTTTCGTGTGGTTTCAAGCTGAGATATGCATTTTTTACGATAATCATGGTGAGACTTCTGTCCGAAGTATGCAGAATCATCGAGATCGCGCTTTTCGAGCTATTTAATGCGAAAAAACAAGTTTTCTGGTGTATTCAACATTCCACAGTGCGTTTCATATGCAGAACCAGCGATTTCTTGGTTTTCGTGGGGTTTCAAGAAGAGATATGCAATTTCTGCGATAATCTTGGTGAGACTTCTGTCAGAAGTATGCAGAACCATCGAGATCGCTGTTTTCGAGCTATTTAATGCGAGAAACACGTTATCTGGTGTATTGACCACTCCACGGTGCGTTTGATATGCAAAACCGGCGATATCTGGGTTTTCGTGGGGTTTCAAGCTGAGATATGCATTTTTTACGATAATCATGGTGAGACTTCTGTCCGAAGTATGCAGAATCGTCGAGATCGCGCTTTTCGAGCTATTTAATGCGAGAAACAGTTTATCTGGTGTTTTCAGCACTCCACAGTGCGTTTGATAAGCAGAACGAGCGGTATCTGGGTTTTCGTGGTTTTTCAAGCCGAGATATGCATTATCTGCGATAATCTTGGTGAGACTTCTGTCCGAAGTATGCAGAGTCATCGAGATCGCACATTTCGATCTATTAAATGCGAGAAACACGTTATCTGGTGTTTCGAGCACTCCACAGTGCGTTTTATATGCAGAACCAGCGACATCTTGGTTTTTGTGTGGTTTCAAGCTGTGATACGCATTTTTTACGATAATCTTGGTGAGACTTCTGTCCGAAGTATGCTTAATCATCGAGATCGCTCTATTCGAGCTATTTAATGCGTGAAACACGTTATCTGGTGTTTCCAGCACTCCACAGTGCGTTTTATATGCAGAACCAGCGATATCTTGGTTTTCGTGGGGTTTCAAGCAGAGATATGCAATTTCTGCGATAATCTTGGTGAGACTTCTGTCCGAAGTATGCAGAGTCATCGAGATCGCACATTTCGATCTATTAAATGCGAGAAACACGTTATCTGGTGTTTCGAGCACTCCACAGTGCGTTTTATATGCAGAACCAGCGACATCTTGGTTTTTGTGGGGTTTCAAGCTGAGATACGCAATTTTTACGGTAATCTTGGTGAGACTTCTGTCCGAAGTATGCTTAATCATCGAGATCGCTCTATTCGAGCTATTTAATGCGAGAAACACGTTATCCGGTGTTTCCAGCACTCCACAGTGCGTTTTATATGCAGAACCAGCGATATCTTGGTTTTCGTGGGGTTTCAAGCAGAGATATGAAATTTCTGCGATAATCTTGGTGAGACCTCTGTCCGAAGTATGCAGAATCATCGATATCGCTCTTTTCGAGCTATTTAATGCGAGAAACACGTTATCTAGTGAATTGACCACTCCGCAGTGCGTTTGATATGCAGAACCGGAGATATCTTGGTTTTCGCGGGGTTTCAAGCTGAGATATGCATTTTCTGCGATAATCTTGGTGAGACTTCTGTCCGAAGTATGCAGAATCATCGAGATCGCTCGTTTCGAGCTATTTAATGCGAGAAACACGTTATCTGGTGTTTTCACCACTCCACAGTGCGTATGATATGCAGAACCGGAGATATCTTGGTTTTCGTGGGGTTTCAAGCTGAGATATGCATTTTCTGCGATAATCTTGGTGAGACTTCTGTCCGAAGTATGCAGAATCATCGAGATCGCACTTTTCGAGCTATTTAATGCGAGAAACTCGTTATCTGGTGTTTTCACCACTCCACAGATGGTTTGATATGCAGATCCGGAGGTATCTTGGTTTTCGTGGGGTTTCAAGCTGAGATATGCATTTTTTACGATAATCTTGGTGAGACTTCTGTCCGAAGTATGCTTAATCATCGAGATCGCTCTATTCGAGCTATTTAATGCGAGAAACACGTTATCTGGTGTTTCCAGCACTCCACAGTGCGTTTTATATGCACAACCAGCGATATTTGGGTTTTCGTGGGGTTTCAAGCTGAGATATGCAATTTCTGCGATAATCTTGGTGAGACTTCTGTCCGAAGTATGCAGAATCATCGAGATCGCACATTTCGATCTATTTAATGCGAGAAACACGTTTTCTGGGGTTTTCACCACACCACAGTTCGTTGGATGTGCAGAACCCGAGATATCTTGGTTTTCGTGGGGTTTCAAGCTGAGATATGCATTTTTTACGATAATCATGGTGAGACTTCTGTCCGAATTATGCAGAACCATCGAGATCGCACTTTTCGAGCTATTTAATGCGAGAAACAGTTTATCTGGTGTTTTCAGCACACCTCAGTGCGTTTGATATGCAGAACCAGCGATATCTGTGTTTTCGTGGTTTTTCAAGCCGAGATATGCATTTTCTGCGATAATCTTGGTGAGACTTCTGTCCGAAGTATGCTTAATCATCGAGATCGCTCTATTCGAGCTATTTAATGCGAGAAACACGTTATCTGGTGTTTCCAGCACTCCACAGTGCGTTTTATATGCACAACCAGCGATATTTGGGTTTTCGTGGGGTTTCAAGCTGAGATATGCAATTTCTGCGATAATCTTGGTGAGACTTCTGTCCGAAGTATGCAGAATCATCGAGATCGCACATTTCGATCTATTTAATGCGAGAAACACGTTTTCTGGGGTTTTCACCACACCACAGTTCGTTGGATGTGCAGAACCGGAGATATCTTGGTTTTCGTGGGGTTTCAAGCTGAGATATGCATTTTTTACGATAATCATGGTGAGACTTCTGTCCGAAGTATGCAGAATCATCGAGATCGCACTTTTCGAGCTATTTAATGCGAGAAACAGTTTATCTGGTGTTTTCAGCACACCACAGTGCGTTTGATATGCAGAACCAGCGATATCTGGGTTTTCGTGGTTTTTCAAGCCGAGATATGCATTTTCTGCGATAATCTTGGTGAGACTTCTGTCCGAAGTATGCAGAAACATCGAGAGCGCTCTTTTCGAGCTATTTAATGCGAGAAACACGTTATCTGGTGTATTGACCACTCCACAGTGCGTTTGATATGCAAAACCGGCGATATCCTGGTTTTCGTCGGGTTTCAATCTGAGATATGCATTTTCAACGATAATTTTGGTGAGACTTCAGGCAGAAGTATGCAGAATCATCTAGATCGCTCGTTTCGAGCTATTTAATGCGAGAAACACGTTTTCTGGGGTTTTCACCACACCACAGTTCGTTGGATGTGCAGAACCAGCGACATCTTGGTTTTTGTGGCGTTTCAAGCTGAGATACGCATTTTTTACGATAATCTTGGTGAGACTTCTGCCCGAAGTATGCTTAATCATCGAGATCGCGCTTTTCGAGCTATTTAATGCGAGAAACAGTTTATCTGGTGTTTTCAGCACTCCACAGTGCGTTTTATATGCAGAACCAGCGATATCTTGGTTTTCGTGTGGTTTCAAGCAGAGATATGCAATTTCTGCGATAATCTTGGTGAGACCTCTGTCCGAAGTATGCAGAATCATCGATATCGCTCTTTTCGAGCTATTTAATGCGAGAAACACGTTATCTGGTGAATTGACCACTCCACAGTGCGTTTGATATGCAGAACCGGAGATATCTTGGTTTTCGTGGGGTTTCAAGCTGAGATATGCATTTTCTGCGATAATCTTGGTGAGACTTCTGTCCGAAGTATGCAGAATCATCGAGATCGCTCGTTTCGAGCTATTTAATGCGAGAAACACGTTATCTGGTGTTTTCACCACTCCACAGTGCGTATGATATGCAGAACCGGAGATATCTTGGTTTTCGTGGGGTTTCAAGCTGAGATATGCATTTTCTGCGATAATCTTGGTGAGACTTCTGTCCGAAGTATGCAGAATCATCGAGATCGCACTTTTCGAGCTATTTAATGCGAGAAACACGTTATCTGGTGTTTTCACCACTCCACAGATGGTTTGATATGCAGAACCGGAGGTATCTTGGTTTTCGTGGGGTTTCAAGCTGAGATATGCATTTTTTACGATAATCTTGGTGAGACTTCTGTCCGAAGTATGCTTAATCATCGAGATCGCTCTATTCGAGCTATTTAATGCGAGAAACACGTTATCTGGTGTTTCCAGCACTCCACAGTGCGTTTTATATGCACAACCAGCGATATTTGGGTTTTCGTGGGGTTTCAAGCTGAGATATGCAATTTCTGCGATAATCTTGGTGAGACTTCTGTCCGAAGTATGCAGAATCATCGAGATCGCACATTTCGATCTATTTAATGCGAGAAACACGTTTTCTGGGGTTTTCACCACACCACAGTTCGTTGGATGTGCAGAACCGGAGATATCTTGGTTTTCGTGGGGTTTCAAGCTGAGATATGCATTTTTTACGATAATCATGGTGAGACTTCTGTCCGAATTATGCAGAATCATCGAGATCGCACTTTTCGAGCTATTTAATGCGAGAAACAGTTTATCTGGTGTTTTCAGCACACCTCAGTGCGTTTGATATGCAGAACCAGCGATATCTGTGTTTTCGTGGTTTTTCAAGCCAAGATATGCATTTTCTGCGATAATCTTGGTGAGACTTCTGTCCGAAGTATGCTTAATCATCGAGATCGCTCTATTCGAGCTATTTAATGCGAGAAACACGTTATCTGGTGTTTCCAGCACTCCACAGTGCGTTTTATATGCACAACCAGCGATATTTGGGTTTTCGTGGGGTTTCAAGCTGAGATATGCAATTTCTGCGATAATCTTGGTGAGACTTCTTTCTGTCCGAAGTATGCAGAATCATCGAGATCGCACATTTCGATCTATTTAATGCGAGAAACACGTTTTCTGGGGTTTTCACCACACCACAGTTCGTTGGATGTGCAGAACCGGAGATATCTTGGTTTTCGTGGGGTTTCAAGCTGAGATATGCATTTTTTACGATAATCATGGTGAGACTTCTGTCCGAAGTAAGCAGAATCATCGAGATCGCACTTTTCGAGCTATTTAATGCGAGAAACAGTTTATCTGGTGTTTTCAGCACACCACAGTGCGTTTGATATGCAGAACCAGCGATATCTGGGTTTTCGTGGTTTTTCAAGCCGAGATATGCATTTTCTGCGATAATCTTGGTGAGACTTCTGTCCGAAGTATGCAGAAACATCGAGAGCGCTCTTTTCGAGCTATTTAATGCGAGAAACACGTTATCTGGTGTATTGACCACTCCACAGTGCGTTTGATATGCAAAACCGGCGATATCCTGGTTTTCGTCGGGTTTCAATCTGAGATATGCATTTTCAACGATAATTTTGGTGAGACTTCAGTCAGAAGTATGCAGAATCATCTAGATCGCTCGTTTCGAGCTATTTAATGCGAGAAACACGTTTTCTGGGGTTTTCACCACACCACAGTTCGTTGGATGTGCAGAACCAGCGACATCTTGGTTTTTGTGGGGTTTCAAGCTGAGATACGCATTTTTTACGATAATCTTGGTGAGACTTCTGTCCGAAGTATGCTTAATCATCGAGATCGCTCTATTCGAGATATTTAATGCGAGAAACACGTTATCTGGTGTTTCCAGCACTCCACAGTGCGTATTATATGCAGAATCAGCGATATCTTGGTTTTCGTGGGGTTTCAAGAGGAGATATGCAATTTCTGCGATAATCTTGGTGAGACTTCTGTCCGAAGTATGCAGAGTCATCGAGATCGCACATTTCGATCTATTTAACGCGAGAAACACGTTGTCTGGTGTTTTCACCACTCCACAGTTGGTTTGATATGCAGAACCGGCGATATCTGGGTTTTCGTGGGGTTTCAAGCTGAGATATGCATTTTTTACGATAATCATGGTGAGACTTCTGTCCGAAGTATGCAGAATCATCGAGATCGCGCTTTTCGAGCTATTTAATGCGAGAAACACGTTGTCTGGTGTTTTCACCACTCCACAGTTGGTTTGATATGCAGAACCGGCGATATCTGGGTTTTCGTGGGGTTTCAAGCTGAGATATGCATTTTTTACGATAATCATGGTGAGACTTCTGTCCGAAGTATGCAGAATCGTCGAGATCGCGCTTTTCGAGCTATTTAATGCGAGAAACAGTTTATCTGGTGTTTTCAGCACTCCACAGTGCGTTTGATAAGCAGAACGAGCGGTATCTGGGTTTTCGTGGTTTTTCAAGCCGAGATATGCATTATCTGCGATAATCTTGGTGAGACTTCTGTCCGAAGTATGCAGAGTCATCGAGATCGCACATTTCGATCTATTAAATGCGAGAAACACGTTATCTGGTGTTTCGAGCACTCCACAGTGCGTTTTATATGCAGAACCAGCGACATCTTGGTTTTTGTGTGGTTTCAAGCTGTGATACGCATTTTTTACGATTATCTTGGTGAGACTTCTGTCCGAAGTATGCTTAATCATCGAGATCGCTCTATTCGAGCTATTTAATGCGTGAAACACGTTATCTGGTGTTTCCAGCACTCCACAGTGCGTTTTATATGCAGAACCAGCGATATCTTGGTTTTCGTGGGGTTTCAAGCAGAGATATGCAATTTCTGCGATAATCTTGGTGAGACTTCTGTCCGAAGTATGCAGAGTCATCGAGATCGCACATTTCGATCTATTAAATGCGAGAAACACGTTATCTGGTGTTTCGAGCACTCCACAGTGCGTTTTATATGCAGAACCAGCGACATCTTGGTTTTTGTGGGGTTTCAAGCTGAGATACGCAATTTTTACGGTAATCTTGGTGAGACTTCTGTCCGAAGTATGCTTAATCATCGAGATCGCTCTATTCGAGCTATTTAATGCGAGAAACACGTTATCCGGTGTTTCCAGCACTCCACAGTGCGTTTTATATGCAGAACCAGCGATATCTTGGTTTTCGTGGGGTTTCAAGCAGAGATATGAAATTTCTGCGATAATCTTGGTGAGACCTCTGTCCGAAGTATGCAGAATCATCGATATCGCTCTTTTCGAGCTATTTAATGCGAGAAACACGTTATCTAGTGAATTGACCACTCCACAGTGCGTTTGATATGCAGAACCGGAGATATCTTGGTTTTCGTGGGGTTTCAAGCTGAGATATGCATTTTCCGCGATAATCTTGGTGAGACTTCTGTCCGAAGTATGCAGAATCATCGAGATCGCTCGTTTCGAGCTATTTAATGCGAGAAACACGTTATCTGGTGTTTTCACCACTCCACAGTGCGTATGATATGCAGAACCGGAGATATCTTGGTTTTCGTGGGGTTTCAAGCTGAGATATGCATTTTCTGCGATAATCTTGGTGAGACTTCTGTCCGAAGTATGCAGAATCATCGAGATCGCACTTTTCGAGCTATTTAATGCGAGAAACTCGTTATCTGGTGTTTTCACCACTCCGCAGATGGTTTGATATGCAGATCCGGAGGTATCTTGGTTTTCGTGGGGTTTCAAGCTGAGATATGCATTTTTTACGATAATCTTGGTGAGACTTCTGTCCGAAGTATGCTTAATCATCGAGATCGCTCTATTCGAGCTATTTAATGCGAGAAACACGTTATCTGGTGTTTCCAGCACTCCACAGTGCGTTTTATATGCACAACCAGCGATATTTGGGTTTTCGTGGGGTTTCAAGCTGAGATATGCAATTTCTGCGATAATCTTGGTGAGACTTCTGTCCGAAGTATGCAGAATCATCGAGATCGCACATTTCGATCTATTTAATGCGAGAAACACGTTTTCTGGGGTTTTCACCACACCACAGTTCGTTGGATGTGCAGAACCGGAGATATCTTGGTTTTCGTGGGGTTTCAAGCTGAGATATGCATTTTTTACGATAATCATGGTGAGACTTCTGTCCGAATTATGCAGAACCATCGAGATCGCACTTTTCGAGCTATTTAATGCGAGAAACAGTTTATCTGGTGTTTTCAGCACACCTCAGTGCGTTTGATATGCAGAACCAGCGATATCTGTGTTTTCGTGGTTTTTCAAGCCGAGATATGCATTTTCTGCGATAATCTTGGTGAGACTTCTGTCCGAAGTATGCTTAATCATCGAGATCGCTCTATTCGAGCTATTTAATGCGAGAAACACGTTATCTGGTGTTTCCAGCACTCCACAGTGCGTTTTATATGCACAACCAGCGATATTTGGGTTTTCGTGGGGTTTCAAGCTGAGATATGCAATTTCTGCGATAATCTTGGTGAGACTTCTGTCCGAAGTATGCAGAATCATCGAGATCGCACATTTCGATCTATTTAATGCGAGAAACACGTTTTCTGGGGCTTTCACCACACCACAGTTCGTTGGATGTGCAGAACCGGAGATATCTTGGTTTTCGTGGGGTTTCAAGCTGAGATATGCATTTTTTACGATAATCATGGTGAGACTTCTGTCCGAAGTATGCAGAATCATCGAGATCGCACTTCTCGAGCTATTTAATGCGAGAAACAGTTTATCTGGTGTTTTCAGCACACCACAGTGCGTTTGATATGCAGAACCAGCGATATCTGGGTTTTCGTGGTTTTCAAGCCGAGATATGCATTTTCTGCGATAATCTTGGTGAGACTTCTGTCCGAAGTATGCAGAAACATCGAGAGCGCTCTTTTCGAGCTATTTAATGCGAGAAACACGTTATCTGGTGTATTGACCACTCCACAGTGCGTTTGATATGCAAAACCGGCGATATCCTGGTTTTCGTCGGGTTTCAATCTGAGATATGCATTTTCAACGATAATTTTGGTGAGACTTCAGGCAGAAGTATGCAGAATCATCTAGATCGCTCGTTTCGAGCTATTTAATGCGAGAAACACGTTTTCTGGGGTTTTCACCACACCACAGTTCGTTGGATGTGCAGAACCAGCGACATCTTGGTTTTTGTGGGGTTTCAAGCTGAGATACGCATGTTTTACGATAATCTTGGTGAGACTTCTGTCCGAAGTATGCTTAATCATCGAGATCGCTCTATTCGAGCTATTTAATGCGAGAAACACGTTATCTGGTGTTTCCAGCACTCCACAGTGCGTATTATATGCAGAATCAGCGATATCTTGGTTTTCGTGGGGTTTCAAGAGGAGATATGCAATTTCTGCGATAATCTTGGTGAGACTTCTGTCCGAAGTATGCAGAGTCATCGAGATCGCACATTTCGATCTATTTAACGCGAGAAACACGTTGTCTGGTGTTTTCACCACTCCACAGTTGGTTTGATATGCAGAACCGGCGATATCTGGGTTTTCGTGGGGTTTCAAGCTGAGATATGCATTTTTTACGATAATCATGGTGAGACTTCTGTCCGAAGTATGCAGAATCATCGAGATCGCGCTTTTCGAGCTATTTAATGCGAGAAACAGTTTATCTGGTGTTTTCAGCACTCCACAGTGCGTTTGATAAGCAGAACCAGCGATATCTGGGTTTTCGTGGTTTTTCAAGCCGAGATATGCATTATCTGCGATAATCTTGGTGAGACTTCTGTCCGAAGTATGCAGAGTCATCGAGATCGCACATTTCGATCTATTAAATGCGAGAAACACGTTATCTGGTGTTTCGAGCACTCCACAGTGCGTTTTATATGCAGAACCAGCGACATCATGGTTTTTGTGGGGTTTCAAGCTGAGATACGCATTTTTTACGGTAATCTTGGTGAGACTTCTGTCCGAAGTATGCTTAATCATCGAGATCGCTCTATTCGAGTTATTTAATGCGAGAAACACGTTATCCGGTGTTTCCAGCACTCCACAGTGCGTTTTATATGCAGAACCAGCGATATCTTGGTTTTCGTGTGGTTTCAAGCAGAGATATGCAATTTCTGCGATAATCTTGGTGAGACCTCTGTCCGAAGTATGCAGAATCATCGATATCGCTCTTTTCGAGCTATTTAATGCGAGAAACACGTTATCTGGTGAATTGACCACTCCACAGTGCGTTTGATATGCAGAACCGGAGATATCTTGGTTTTCGTGGGGTTTCAAGCTGAGATATGCATTTTCTGCGATAATCTTGGTGAGACTTCTGTCCGAAGTATGCAGAATCATCGAGATCGCTCGTTTCGAGCTATTTAATGCGAGAAACACGTTATCTGGTGTTTTCACCACTCCACAGTGCGTATGATATGCAGAACCGGAGATATCTTGGTTTTCGTGGGGTTTCAAGCTGAGATATGCATTTTCTGCGATAATCTTGGTGAGACTTCTGTCCGAAGTATGCAGAATCATCGAGATCGCACTTTTCGAGCTATTTAATGCGAGAAACACGTTATCTGGTGTTTTCACCACTCCACAGATGGTTTGATATGCAGAACCGGAGGTATCTTGGTTTTCGTGGGGTTTCAAGCTGAGATATGCATTTTTTACGATAATCTTGGTGAGACTTCTGTCCGAAGTATGCTTAATCATCGAGATCGCTCTATTCGTGCTATTTAATGCGAGAAACACGTTATCTGGTGTTTCCAGCACTCCACAGTGCGTTTTATATGCACAACCAGCGATATTTGGGTTTTCGTGGGGTTTCAAGCTGAGATATGCAATTTCTGCGATAATCTTTGTGAGACTTCTGTCCGAAGTATGCAGAATCATCGAGATCGCACATTTCGATCTATTTAATGCGAGAAACACGTTTTCTGGGGTTTTCACCACACCACAGTTCGTGGATGTGCAGAACCGGAGATATCTTGGTTTTCGTGGGGTTTCAAGCTGAGATATGCATTTTTTACGATAATCATGGTGAGACTTCTGTCCGAATTATGCAGAATCATCGAGATCGCACTTTTCGAGCTATTTAATGCGAGAAACAGTTTATCTGGTGTTTTCAGCACACCTCAGTGCGTTTGATATGCAGAACCAGCGATATCTGTGTTTTCGTGGTTTTTCAAGCCGAGATATGCATTTTCTGCGATAATCTTGGTGAGACTTCTGTCCGAAGTATGCTTAATCATCGAGATCGCTCTATTCGAGCTATTTAATGCGAGAAACACGTTATCTGGTGTTTCCAGCACTCCACAGTGCGTTTTATATGCACAACCAGCGATATTTGGGTTTTCGTGGGGTTTCAAGCTGAGATATGCAATTTCTGCGATAATCTTGGTGAGACTTCTTTCTGTCCGAAGTATGCAGAATCATCGAGATCGCACATTTCGATCTATTTAATGCGAGAAACAGTTTATCTGGTGTTTTCAGCACACCTCAGTGCGTTTGATATGCAGAACCAGCGATATCTGTGTTTTCGTGGTTTTTCAAGCCGAGATATGCATTTTCTGCGATAATCTTGGTGAGACCTCTGTCCGAAGTATGCTTAATCATCGAGATCGCACATTTCGATCTATTTAATGCGAGAAACACGTTTTCTGGGGTTTTCACCACACCACAGTTCGTTGGATGTGCAGAACCGGAGATATCTTGGTTTTCGTGGGGTTTCAATCTGAGATATGCATTTTCAACGATAATTTTGGTGAGACTTCAGTCAGAAGTATGCAGAATCATCTAGATCGCTCGTTTCGAGCTATTTAATGCGAGAAACACGTTTTCTGGGGTTTTCACCACACCACAGTTCGTTGGATGTGCAGAACCGGCGATATCTGGGTTTTCGTGGTTTTTCAAGCCGAGATATGCATTATCTGCGATAATCTTGGTGAGACTTCTGTCCGAAGTATGCAGAGTCATCGAGATCGCACATTTCGATCTATTAAATGCGAGAAACACGTTATCCGGTGTTTCGAGCACTCCACAGTGCGTTTTATATGCAGAACCAGCGACATCTTGGTTTTTGTGGGGTTTCAAGCTGAGATACGCATTTTTTACGGTAATCTTGGTGAGACATCTGTCCGAAGTATGCTTAATCATCGAGATCGCTCTATTCGAGCTATTTAATGCGAGAAACACGTTATCCGGTGTTTCCAGCACTCCACAGTGCGTTTGATATGCAGAACCAGCGATATCTTGGTTTTCGTGGGGTTTCAAGCAGAGATATGCAATTTCTGCGATAATCTTGGTGAGACCTCTGTCCGAAGTATGCAGAATCATCGATATCGCTCTTTTCGAGCTATTTAATGCGAGAAACACGTTATCTGGTGAATTGACCACTCCACAGTGCGTTTGATATGCAGAACAGTAGATATCCTGGTTTTCGTGGGGTTTCCAGCTGAGATATGCATTTTCGGCGATAATCTTGGTGAGTCATCTGTGAGAAGTATGCAGAATCATCTAGATCGCTCTTTTCGAGCTATTTAATGCGGGAAACACGTTTTCTGGTGTATTCACCACTCCACTGTACGTTTGACATGCAGAACCGGAGATATGTTGGTTTCGGTCGAGTTTCAAGCTGAGATATGCATTTTCTACGATAATATTGGTGAGACCTCTGTCAGAAGTATGCAGAACCTTCGAGAACGCTCTTTTCGAGCTACTTAATGCGAGAAACACGTTTTCTGGTGTTTTCACCACTCCACAGTACGTTTGATGTGCAGAACCGGAGATATCTTGGTTTTCGTGAGGTTTCAACCTGAGATATGCACTTTCTGCGATAATCTTGGTGAGTCTTCTGTCAGAAGTATGCAGAATCATCTAGATCGCTCTTTTCGTGCTATTTAATGCGAGTAACACGTTTTCTGGTGTTTTCACCACCCCACAGTGCGTTGGATATGCAGAACCGACTACATCTTGGTTTTCGTCGGGTTTCAAGCTGAGATATGCATTTTCTGCGATAATATTGGTGAGACTTCAGTCAGAAGTATGCAGATTCATCGATATCGCTCTTTTCGAGCTATTTAATGCGAGAAACACGTTATCTGGTGTTTTGACCACTCCACAGTGCGTTTGATATGTAGAGCCGCCGATAACTTGGTTCTCGTGGGGTTTCCACCTGAAATATGCATTTTCTGCTATAATCTTGGTGTTTCATCTATGAGAAGTATGCAGAATCATCGAGAACGCTCTTTTCGAGCTGGTTAATGCGAGAAACACGTTTTCTGGTGTTTTCAGCACTCCACAGTGCGTCTGATATGCAGAACCGGCGATATCTTGATTTTCGTGGTGTTTCCAGCTGAGATATGCATTTTCGGCGATAATCTTGGTGAGACATCAGTCAGAAGTATGCACAATCATCTAGATCGCTCGTTTCGTGCTATTTAATGCGAGAAACACGTTTTCCTTGTGTATTCACCACTCCACAGTACGTTAGACATGCAGAACCGGACATATCTTCGTTTCGGTCGGGTTTCAAGCTGAGATATGCATTTTCTGCGATAATATTGGTGAGACTTCTGTCCGAAGCATGCAGAATCTTCGAGAACGCTGTTTTCGAGCTATTTAATGCGAGAAACACGTTTTCTGGTGTTTTGACCACTCCACAGTGCGTTTGATATGTAGAGCCGCCGATAACTTGGTTTTCGTGGGGTTTCCAGCTGACATATGCATTTTCTGCGATAATCTTGGTGTTTCATCTATGAGAAGTATGCAGAATCATCGAGAACGCTCTTTTCGAGCTAGTTAATGCGAGAAACACGTTTTCTGGTGTTTTCAGCAATCCACAGTGCGTCTGATATGCAGAACCGGCGATATCTTGATTTTCGTGGTGTTTCCAGCTGAGATATGCATTTTCTGCGATAATCTTGGTGAGACTTAAGTCAGAAGTATGCAGAATCATCTAGATCGCTCGTTTCGAGCTATTTAATGCGAGAAACACGTTATCTGGTTGTTTATACCACTCCATAGTGCGTTTGATATGCAGAACCGGCGACATCTTGATTTTCGTGTGGTTTCTAGCTGAGATATGCACTCTCTGCGATAATATTGGTGAGACTTCAGTCAGAAGTATGCAGAATCATCTAGATCGCTCGTTTGGAGCTATTTAATGCGAAAAAACACGTTATCTGGTGTATTGACCACTCCACAGTGCGTTTGATATGCAGAACCGGCGATATCTTGATTTTCGTGGTGTTTCCAGCTGAGATATGCATTTTCTGCGATAATCTTGGTGAGTCATCTGCGAGAAGTATGCAGAATCATCTAGATCGCTCTTTTCGAGCGATTTAATGCGAGAAACACGTTTTCTGGTGTATTCACCGCTCCACTGTACGTTTGACATGCAGAACCGGACATATCTTCGTTTCGGTCGGGTTTCAAGCTGAGATATGCATTTTCTGCGATAATATTGGTGAGACTTCTGTCCGAAGCATGCAGAATCTTCGAGAACGCTCTTTTCGAGCTACTTAATGCGAGAAACACGTTTTCTGGTGTTTTGACCACTCCACAGTGCGTTTGATATGTAGAGCCGCCGATAACTTGGATTTCGTGGGGTTTCCAGCTGAAATATGCATTTTCTGCGATAATCTTGGAGTTTCATCTATGAGAAGTATGCAGAATCATCGAGAACGCTCTTTTCGAGCTAGTTAATGCGAGAAACACGTTTTCTAGTGTTTTCACCACTTCACAGTGCGTCTGATATGCAGAACAGGCGATATCTTGGTTTTCGTGGGGTTTCAAGCTGAGATATGCATTTTCTGCGATAATCTTGATGAGACTTCAGTCAGAAGTATGCAGAATCATCTAGATCGTTCGTTTCGAGCTATTTAATGCGAGAAACACGTTATCTGGTTGTTTTCACCACTCCATAGTGCGTTTGATATGCAGAACCGGCGACATCTTGATTTTCGTGAGGTTTCTAGCTGAGATATGCTTTTTCTGCGATAATATTGGTGAGACTTCAGTCAGAAGTATGCAGAATCATCGATATCGCTCTTTTCCAGCTATTTAATGCGAGAAACACGTTATCTGGTGTTTTGACCACTCCACAGTGCGTTTGATATGTAGAGCCGCCGATAACTTGGTTATCGTGGGGTTTCCAGCTGAAATATGCATTTTCTGCGATAATCTTGGTGTTCCATCTATGAGAAGTATGCAGAATCATCGAGAACGCTCTTTTCGAGCTACTTAATCCGAGAAACACGTTTTCTGGTGTTTTGACCACTCCACAGTGCGTCTGATATGCAGAACCGGCGATATCTTGGTTTTCGTGGGGTTTCCAGCTGAAATATGCATTTTCTGCGATAATCTTGGTGTTCCATCTATGAGAAGTATGCAGAATCATCGAGAACGCTCCTTTCGAGCTATTTAATGCGAGAAACACGTTATCTGGTGTTTTGACCACTCCACAGTGCGTTTGATATGTAGAGCCGCCGATAACTTGGTTTTCGTGGGGTTTCCAGCTGAGATATGCACTTTCTGCGATAATCTTGGTGAGTCTTCTGTCAGAAGTATGCAGAATCATCGATATCGCTCTTTTCGAGCTATTTAATGCGAGAAACACGTTATCTGGTGTTTTGACCACTCCACAGTGCGTTTGATATGTAGAGCCGCCGATAACCTGGTTATCGTGGGGTTTCCAGCTGAGATATGCATTTTCTGCGATAAGCTTGGTGAGTCTTCTGTCAGAAGTATGCAGAATCATCTAGATCGCTCGTTTCGAGCTATTTAATGCGAGAAACACGTTTTCTGGGGTTTTCACCACACCACAGTTCGTTGGATGTGCAGAACCAGCGACATCTTGGTTTTTGTGGGGTTTCAAGCTGAGATACGCATTTTTTACGATAATCTTGGTGAGACTTCTGCCCGAAGTATGCTTAATCATCGAGATCGCTCTATTCGAGCTATTTAATGCGAGAAACACGTTATCTGGTGTTTCCAGCACTCCACAGTGCGTATTATATGCAGAATCAGCGATATCTTGGTTTTCGTGGGGTTTCAAGAGGAGATATGCAATTTCTGCGATAATCTTGGTGAGACTTCTGTCCGAAGTATGCAGAGTCATCGAGATCGCACATTTCGATCTATTTAACGCGAGAAACACGTTGTCTGGTGTTTTCACCACTCCACAGTTGGTTTGATATGCAGAACCGGCGATATCTGGGTTTTCGTGGGGTTTCAAGCTGAGATATGCATTTTTTACGATAATCATGGTGAGACTTCTGTCCGAAGTATGCAGAATCATCGAGATCGCGCTTTTCGAGCTATTTAATGCGAAAAAACAAGTTTTCTGGTGTATTCAACATTCCACAGTGCGTTTGATATGCGGAAACTGCCATATCTTCGGTATCGTTGTTGTTTCCAGCTGAGATATACATTTTCAGTGATAATCTGCATGATTCTGCTGTTACAAGAGTGCAGAATCACCGAAATCGCTCTTTTCGAGCTATTTAATGCGAGAAACACGTTATCTGGTGTTTTGACCACTCCACAGTGCGTTTGATATGGAGAACCGGCGATACCTTGGTTTTCGTAGGGTTTCCAACTGAGATATGCATTTTCAGCGATAATCTTGGTGATTCATCTGTCAGAAGTATGCAGCACCATCTAGATCGCTCGTTTCGAGCTATTTAATGCGAAAAAACCAGTTTTCTGGTGTTTTGACCACACCACAGTGCGTTTGATATGCAGAAATTGCGAAATCTTGGTTTTCGTCGGTTTACATGCTGAGGTATGCATTTTCTGCGATAATCTTGGTGCGACTTCTGTCAGAAGTATGCAGAATCACCGAAATCGCTGTTTTCGTGCTATTGAATGTGAAAAACACGTTTTCTGGTGTTTTCAGCACTCCACAGTGCGTTTGATATGCGGAAACTGCCATATCTTCGGTATCGTTGTTGTTTCCAGCTGAGATATGCATTTTCAGTGATAATCTTCATGATTCTGCTGTTACAAGTGTGCAGAATCACCGAAATCGCTGTTTTCGTGCTATTGGATGCGAAAAACACGTTTTCTGGTGTTTTCAGCACTCCACAGTGCGTTTGATATGCGGAAACTGCCATATCTTCGGTATCGTTGTTGTTTCCAGCTGAGATATGCATTTTCAGTGATAATCTTCATGATTCTGCTGTTACAAGTGTGCAGAGTCACCGAAATCGCTGTTTTCGTGCTATTGAAGGCGAAAAACACGGTTTCTCGTGTTTTCAGCACTCCACAGTGCGTTTGATATGCGGAAACTGCCATATCTTCGGCATCGTTGTTGTTTCCAGCTGAGATATGCATTTTCAGTGATCATCTTCATGATTCTGCTGTTACAAGTGTGCAGAATCACCGAAATCGCTGTTTTCGTGCTATTGAATGCGAAAAACACGTTTTCTGGTGTTTTCAGCACTCCACAGTGCGTTTGATATGCGGAAACTGCCATATCTTCGGTATCGTTGTTGTTTCCAGCTGAGATATACATTTTCAGTGATAATCTGCATGATTCTGCTGTTGCAAGCGTGCAGAATCACCGAAATCGCTGTTTTCGTGCTATTGAATGCGGAAAACACGTTTTCTGGTGTTTTCAGCACTCCACAGTGCGTTTGATATGCGGAAGCTGCGATATCTTCGGTATCGTTGTTGTTTCCAGCTGAGATATGCATTTTCAGTGATAATCTTCATGATTCTGCTGTTACAAATGTGCAGAATCACCGAAATCGCTGTTTTCGTGCTTTTGAATGCGAAAAACACGTTTTCTGGTGTTTTCAGCACTCCACAGTGCGTTTGATATGCGGAAACTGCCATATCTTCGGTATCGTTGTTGTTTCCAGCTGAGATTGCATTTTCAGTGATAATCTTCATGATTCTGCTGTTACAAGTGTGCAGAATCACCGAAATCGCTGTTTTCGTGCTATTGGATGCGAAAAACACGTTTTCTGGTGTTTTCAGCACTCCACAGTGCGTTTGATATGCGGAAACTGCCATATCTTCGGTATCGTTGTTGTTTCCAGCTGAGATATGCATTTTCAGTGATAATCTTCATGATTCTGCTGTTACAAGTGTGCAGAGTCACCGAAATCGCTGTTTTCGTGCTATTGAAGGCGAAAAACACGGTTTCTCGTGTTTTCAGCACTCCACAGTGCGTTTGATATGCGGAAACTGCCATATCTTCGGCATCGTTGTTGTTTCCAGCTGAGATATGCATTTTCAGTGATCATCTTCATGATTCTGCTGTTGCAAGCGTGCAGAATCACCGAAATCGCTGTTTTCGTGCTATTGAATGCGGAAAACACGTTTTCTGGTGTTTTCAGCACTCCACAGTGCGTTTGATATGCGGAAACTGCCATATCTTCGGTATCGTTGTTGTTTCCAGCTGAGATATGCATTTTCAGTGATAATCTTCATGATTCTGCTGTTACAAGTGTGCAGAATCACCGAAATCGCTGTTTTCGTGCTATTGGATGCGAAAAACACGTTTTCTGGTGTTTTCAGCACTCCACAGTGCGTTTGATATGCGGAAACTGCCATATCTTCGGTATCGTTGTTGTTTCCAGCTGAGATATGCATTTTCAGTGATAATCTTCATGATTCTGCTGTTACAAGTGTGCAGAGTCACCGAAATCGCTGTTTTCGTGCTATTGAAGGCGAAAAACACGGTTTCTCGTGTTTTCAGCACTCCACAGTGCGTTTGATATGCGGAAACTGCCATATCTTCGGCATCGTTGTTGTTTCCAGCTGAGATATGCATTTTCAGTGATCATCTTCATGATTCTGCTGTTACAAGTGTGCAGAATCACCGAAATCGCTGTTTTCGTGCTATTGAATGCGAAAAACACGTTTTCTGGTGTTTTCAGCACTCCACAGTGCGTTTGATATGCGGAAACTGCCATATCTTCGGTATCGTTGTTGTTTCCAGCTGAGATATACATTTCCAGTGATAATCTGCATGATTCTGCTGTTGCAAGCGTGCAGAATCACCGAAATCGCTGTTTTCGTGCTATTGAATGCGGAAAACACGTTTTCTGGTGTTTTCAGCACTCCACAGTGCGTTTGATATGCGGAAGCTGCGATATCTTCGGTATCGTTGTTGTTTCCAGCTGAGATATGCATTTTCAGTGATAATCTTCATGATTCTGCTGTTACAAATGTGCAGAATCACCGAAATCGCTGTTTTCGTGCTTTTGAATGCGAAAAACACGTTTTCTGGTGTTTTCAGCACTCCACAGTGCGTTTGATATGCGGAAACTGCCATATCTTCGGTATCGTTGTTGTTTCCAGCTGAGATTGCATTTTCAGTGATAATCTTCATGATTCTGCTGTTACAAGTGTGCAGAATCACCGAAATCGCTGTTTTCGTGCTATTGGATGCGAAAAACACGTTTTCTGGTGTTTTCAGCACTCCACAGTGCGTTTGATATGCGGAAACTGCCATATCTTCGGTATCGTTGTTGTTTCCAGCTGAGATATGCATTTTCAGTGATAATCTTCATGATTCTGCTGTTACAAGTGTGCAGAGTCACCGAAATCGCTGTTTTCGTGCTATTGAAGGCGAAAAACACGGTTTCTCGTGTTTTCAGCACTCCACAGTGCGTTTGATATGCGGAAACTGCCATATCTTCGGCATCGTTGTTGTTTCCAGCTGAGATATGCATTTTCAGTGATCATCTTCATGATTCTGCTGTTGCAAGCGTGCAGAATCACCGAAATCGCTGTTTTCGTGCTATTGAATGCGGAAAACACGTTTTCTGGTGTTTTCAGCACTCCACAGTGCGTTTGATATGCGGAAGCTGCGATATCTTCGGTATCGATGTTGTTTCCATCTGAGATATGCATTTTCAGTGATAATCTTTATGATTCTGCTGTTACAAATGTGCAGAATCACCGAAATCGCTGTTTTCGTGCTTTTGAATGCGAAAAACACGTTTTCTGGTGTTTTCAGCACGCCACAGAACGTTTGACACGCGGAAACTGCGATATCTTCGGTATCGTTGTTGTTTCCAGCTGAGATATGCATTTTCAGTGATAATCTTCATAATTCTGCTGTTACAAGTGTGCAGAATCACCGAAATCGCTGTTTTCGTGCTACTGAATGCGAAAAACACGTTTTCTGGTGTTTTCAGCACTCCACAGTGCGTTTGATATGCGGAAACTGCCATATCTTCGGTATCGTTGTTGTTTCCAGCTGAGATATGCATTTTCAGTGATAATCTTCATGATTCTGCTGTTACAAATGTGCAGAATCACCGAAATCGCTGTTTTCGTGCTTTTGAATGCGAAAAACACGTTTTCTGGTGTTTTCAGCACTCCACAGTGCGTTTGATATTTGCGGAAACTGCCATATCTTCGGTATCGTTGTTGTTTCCAGCTGATATATGCATTTCCAGTGATAATCTTCATGATTCTGCTGTTACAAGTGTGCAGAATCACCGATATCGCTGTTTTCGTGCTATTGGATGCGAAAAACACGTTTTCTGGTGTTTTCAGTACTCCACAGTGCGTTTGATATGCGGAAGCTGCGATATCTTCGGAATCGTTGTTGCTTCCAGCTGAGATATGCATTTTCAGTGATAATATTCATGATTCTGCTGTTACAAGTGTGCTGAATCACCGAAACCGCTGTTTTCGTGCTATTGGATGCGAAAAACACGTTTTCTGGTGTTTTCAGCACTGCACAGAACGTTTGACATGCGGAAACTGCGATATCTTCGGTATCGTTGTTGTTTCCAGCTGAGATATGCATTTTCAGTGATAATCTTCATGATTCTGCCTTTGCAAGTGTGTAGAATCACCGAAATCGCTGTTTTCGTGCTATTGAATGCGAAAAACACGTTTTCTGGTGTTTTCAGCACTCCACAGTGCGTTTGATATGCGGAAACTGCCATATCTTCGGTATCGTTGTCGTTTCCAGCTGAGATATGCATTTTCAGTGATAATCTTCATGATTCTGCTGTTACAAGTGTGCAGAATCACCGAAATCGCTATTTCGTGCTATTGAATGCGAAAAACACGGTTTCTGGTGTTTTCAGCACTCCACAGTGCGTTTGATATGGGGAAACTGCCATATCTTCGGCTTCGTTGTTGTTTCCAGCTGAGATATGCATTTTCAGTGATCATCTTCATGATTCTGCTGTTACAAGTGTGCAGAATCACCGAAATCGCTGTTTTCGTGCTATTGAATGCGAAAAACACGTTTTCTGGTGTTTTCAGCACTGCACAGTGCGTTTGATATGCGGAAACTGCCATATCTTCGGTATCGTTGTTGTTTCCAGCTGAGATATACATTTTCAGTGATAATCTGCATGATTCTGCTGTTACAAGCCTGCAGAATCACCGAAATCGCTGTTTTCGTGCTATTTAATGCGAAAAACACGTTTTCTGGTGTTTTCAGCACTCCACAGTGCGTTTGATATGCGGAAGCTGCGATATCTTCGGTATCGATGTTGTTTCCAGCTGAGATATGCATTTTCAGTGATAATCTTCATGATTCTGCTGTTACAAATGTGCAGAATCACCGAAATCGCTGTTTTCGTGCTTTTGAATGCGAAAAACACGTTTTCTGGTGTTTTCAGCACGCCACAGAACGTTTGACACGCGGAAACTGCGATATCTTCGGTATCGTTGTTGTTTCCAGCTGAGATATACATTTTCTGCGATAATCTAGGTGTTTCATCTATGAGAAGTATGCAGAATCATCGAGAACGCTCTTTTCGAGTTAGTTAAAACGAGAAACACGTTTTCTGGTGTTTTCAACATTCCACAGTGCGTCTGATATGCAGAACCGACGATATCTTGGTTTTCGTGGGGTTTCAAGCTGAGATATGCATTTTCTACGATAATATTGGTGAGACCTCTGTCAGAAGTATGCAGAATCTTCGAGAACGCTCTTTTCGAGCTACTTAATGCGAGAAACACATTATCTGGTGTTTTGACCACTCCACAGTGCGTTTGATATGTAGAGCCGCCGATAACTTGGTTTTCGTGGGGTTTCCAGCTGAAATATGCATTTTCTGCGATAATCTTGGTGTTTCATCTATGAGAAGGATGCAGAATCATCGAGAACGCTCTTGTCGAGCTAGTTAATGCGAGAAACAGTTTATCTGGTGTTTTCACCACTCCACAGTGCGTCTGATATGCAGAACCGGCGATATCTTGATTTTCGTGGTGTTTCCAGCTGAGATATGCATTTTCTGCGATAATCTTGGTGAGACTTCTGTCCGAAGTATGCAGAGTCATCGAGATCGCACATTTCGATCTATTAAATGCGAGAAACACGTTATCTGGTGTTTCGAGCACTCCACAGTGCGTTTTATATGCAGAACCAGCGACATCTTGGTTTTTGTGTGGTTTCAAGCTGTGATACGCATTTTTTACGATAATCTTGGTGAGACTTCTGTCCGAAGTATGCTTAATCATCGAGATCGCTCTATTCGAGCTATTTAATGCGTGAAACACGTTATCTGGTGTTTCCAGCACTCCACAGTGCGTTTTATATGCAGAACCAGCGATATCTTGGTTTTCGTGGGGTTTCAAGCAGAGATATGCAATTTCTGCGATAATCTTGGTGAGACTTCTGTCCGAAGTATGCAGAGTCATCGAGATCGCACATTTCGATCTATTAAATGCGAGAAACACGTTATCTGGTGTTTCGAGCACTCCACAGTGCGTTTTATATGCAGAACCAGCGACATCTTGGTTTTTGTGGGGTTTCAAGCTGAGATACGCAATTTTTACGGTAATCTTGGTGAGACTTCTGTCCGAAGTATGCTTAATCATCGAGATCGCTCTATTCGAGCTATTTAATGCGAGAAACGCGTTATCCGGTGTTTCCAGCACTCCACAGTGCGTTTTATATGCAGAACCAGCGATATCTTGGTTTTCGTGGGGTTTCAAGCAGAGATATGAAATTTCTGCGATAATCTTGGTGAGACCTCTGTCCGAAGTATGCAGAATCATCGATATCGCTCTTTTCGAGCTATTTAATGCGAGAAACACGTTATCTAGTGAATTGACCACTCCACAGTGCGTTTGATATGCAGAACCGGAGATATCTTGGTTTTCGTGGGGTTTCAAGCTGAGATATGCATTTTCTGCGATAATCTTGGTGAGACTTCTGTCCGAAGTATGCAGAATCATCGAGATCGCTCGTTTCGAGCTATTTAATGCGAGAAACACGTTATCTGGTGTTTTCACCACTCCACAGTGCGTATGATATGCAGAACCGGAGATATCTTGGTTTTCGTGGGGTTTCAAGCTGAGATATGCATTTTCTGCGATAATCTTGGTGAGACTTCTGTCCGAAGTATGCAGAATCATCGAGATCGCACTTTTCGAGCTATTTAATGCGAGAAACTCGTTATCTGGTGTTTTCACCACTCCACAGATGGTTTGATATGCAGATCCAGAGGTATCTTGGTTTTCGTGGGGTTTCAAGCTGAGATATGCATTTTTTACGATAATCTTGGTGAGACTTCTGTCCGAAGTATGCTTAATCATCGAGATCGCTCTATTCGAGCTATTTAATGCGAGAAACACGTTATCTGGTGTTTCCAGCACTCCACAGTGCGTTTTATATGCACAACCAGCGATATTTGGGTTTTCGTGGGGTTTCAAGCTGAGATATGCAATTTCTGCGATAATCTTGGTGAGACTTCTGTCCGAAGTATGCAGAATCATCGAGATCGCACATTTCGATCTATTTAATGCGAGAAACACGTTTTCTGGGGTTTTCACCACACCACAGTTCGTTGGATGTGCTGAACCGGAGATATCTTGGTTTTCGTGGGGTTTCAAGCTGAGATATGCATTTTTTACGATAATCATGGTGAGACTTCTGTCCGAATTATGCAGAACCATCGAGATCGCACTTTTCGAGCTATTTAATGCGAGAAACAGTTTATCTGGTGTTTTCAGCACACCTCAGTGCGTTTGATATGCAGAACCAGCGATATCTGTGTTTTCGTGGTTTTTCAAGCCGAGATATGCATTTTCTGCGATAATCTTGGTGAGACTTCTGTCCGAAGTATGCTTAATCATCGAGATCGCTCGATTCGAGCTATTTAATGCGAGAAACACGTTATCTGGCGTTTCCAGCACTCCACAGTGCGTTTTATATGCACAACCAGCGATATTTGGGTTTTCGTGGGGTTTCAAGCTGAGATATGCAATTTCTGCGATAATCTTGGTGAGACTTCTGCCCGAAGTATGCAGAAACATCGAGATCGCACATTTCGATCTATTTAATGCGAGAAACACGTTTTCTGGGGTTTTCACCACACCACAGTTCGTTGGATGTGCTGAACCGGAGATATCTTGGTTTTCGTGGGGTTTCAAGCTGAGATATGCATTTTTTACGATAATCATGGTGAGACTTCTGTCCGAATTATGCAGAACCATCGAGATCGCACTTTTCGAGCTATTTAATGCGAGAAACAGTTTATCTGGTGTTTTCAGCACACCTCAGTGCGTTTGATATGCAGAACCAGCGATATCGGTGTTTTCGTGGTTTTTCAAGCCGAGATATGCATTTTCTGCGATAATCTTGGTGAGACTTCTGTCCGAAGTATGCTTAATCATCGAGATCGCTCTATTCGAGCTATTTAATGCGAGAAACACGTTATCTGGTGTTTCCAGCACTCCACAGTGCGTTTTATATGCACAACCAGCGATATCTGGGTTTTCGTGGTTTTTCAAGCCGAGATATGCATTTTCTGCGATAATCTTGGTGAGACTTCTGTCCGAAGTATGCAGAAACATCGAGAGCGCTCTTTTCGAGCTATTTAATGCGAGAAACACGTTATCTGGTGTATTGACCACTCCACAGTGCGTTTGATATGCAAAACCGGCGATATCCTGGTTTTCGTCGGGTTTCAATCTGAGATATGCATTTTCAACGATAATTTTGGTGAGACTTCAGGCAGAAGTATGCAGAATCATCTAGATCGCTCGTTTCGAGCTATTTAATGCGAGAAACACGTTTTCTGGGGTTTTCACCACACCACAGTTCGTTGGATGTGCAGAACCAGCGACATCTTGGTTTTTGTGGGGTTTCAAGCTGAGATACGCATTTTTTACGATAATCTTGGTGAGACTTCTGTCCGAAGTATGCTTAATCATCGAGATCGCTCTATTCGAGCTATTTAATGCGAGAAACACGTTATCTGGTGTTTCCAGCACTCCACAGTGCGTATTATATGCAGAATCAGCGATATCTTGGTTTTCGTGGGGTTTCAAGAGGAGATATGCAATTTCTGCGATAATCTTGGTGAGACTTCTGTCCGAAGTATGCAGAGTCATCGAGATCGCACATTTCGATCTATTTAACGCGAGAAACACGTTGTCTGGTGTTTTCACCACTCCACAGTTGGTTTGATATGCAGAACCGGCGATATCTGGGTTTTCGTGGGGTTTCAAGCTGAGATATGCATTTTTTACGATAATCATGGTGAGACTTCTGTCCGAAGTATGCAGAATCATCGAGATCGCGCTTTTCGAGCTATTTAATGCGAGAAACAGTTTATCTGGTGTTTTCAGCACTCCACAGTGCGTTTGATAAGCAGAACCAGCGATATCTGGGTTTTCGTGGTTTTTCAAGCCGAGATATGCATTATCTGCGATATTCTTGGTGAGACTTCTGTCCGAAGTATGCAGAGTCATCGAGATCGCACATTTCGATCTATTAAATGCGAGAAACACGTTATCTGGTGTTTCGAGCACTCCACAGTGCGTTTTATATGCAGAACCAGCGACATCTTGGTTTTTGTGGGGTTTCAAGCTGAGATACGCATTTTTTACGGTAATCTTGGTGAGACTTCTGTCCGAAGTATGCTTAATCATCGAGATCGCTCTATTCGAGCTATTTAATGCGAGAAACACGTTATCCGGTGTTTCCAGCACTCCACAGTGCGTTTTATATGCAGAACCAGCGATATCTTGGTTTTCGTGTGGTTTCAAGCAGAGATATGCAATTTCTGCGATAATCTTGGTGAGACCTCTGTCCGAAGTATGCAGAATCATCGATATCGCTCTTTTCGAGCTATTTAATGCGAGAAACACGTTATCTGGTGAATTGACCACTCCACAGTGCGTTTGATATGCAGAACCGGAGATATCTTGGTTTTCGTGGGGTTTCAAGCTGAGATATGCATTTTCTGCGATAATCTTGGTGAGACTTCTGTCCGAAGTATGCAGAATCATCGAGATCGCTCGTTTCGAGCTATTTAATGCGAGAAACACGTTATCTGGTGTTTTCACCACTCCACAGTGCGTATGATATGCAGAACCGGAGATATCTTGGTTTTCGTGGGGTTTCAAGCTGAGATATGCATTTTCTGCGATAATCTTGGTGAGACTTCTGTCCGAAGTATGCAGAATCATCGAGATCGCACTTTTCGAGCTATTTAATGCGAGAAACACGTTATCTGGTGTTTTCACCACTCCACAGATGGTTTGATATGCAGAACCAGCGATATTTGGGTTTTCGTGGGGTTTCAAGCTGAGATATGCAATTTCTGCGATAATCTTGGTGAGACTTCTGTCCGAAGTATGCAGAATCATCGAGATCGCACATTTCGATCTATTTAATGCGAGAAACACGTTTTCTGGGGTTTTCACCACACCACAGTTCGTTGGATGTGCAGAACCGGAGATATCTTGGTTTTCGTGGGGTTTCAAGCTGAGATATGCATTTTTTACGATAATCATGGTGAGACTTCTGTCCGAATTATGCAGAATCATCGAGATCGCACTTTTCGAGCTATTTAATGCGAGAAACAGTTTATCTGGTGTTTTCAGCACACCTCAGTGCGTTTGATATGCAGAACCAGCGATATCTGTGTTTTCGTGGTTTTTCAAGCCGAGATATGCATTTTCTGCGATAATCTTGGTGAGACTTCTGTCCGAAGTATGCTTAATCATCGAGATCGCTCTATTCGAGCTATTTAATGCGAGAAACACGTTATCTGGTGTTTCCAGCACTCCACAGTGCGTTTTATATGCACAACCAGCGATATTTGGGTTTTCGTGGGGTTTCAAGCTGAGATATGCAATTTCTGCGATAATCTTGGTGAGACTTCTTTCTGTCCGAAGTATGCAGAATCATCGAGATCGCACATTTCGATCTATTTAATGCGAGAAACACGTTTTCTGGGGTTTTCACCACACCACAGTTCGTTGGATGTGCAGAACCGGAGATATCTTGGTTTTCGTGGGGTTTCAAGCTGAGATATGCATTTTTTACGATAATCATGGTGAGACTTCTGTCCGAAGTATGCAGAATCATCGAGATCGCACTTTTCGAGCTATTTAATGCGAGAAACAGTTTATCTGGTGTTTTCAGCACACCACAGTGCGTTTGATATGCAGAACCAGCGATATCTGGGTTTTCGTGGTTTTTCAAGCCGAGATATGCATTTTCTGCGATAATCTTGTTGAGACTTCTGTCCGAAGTATGCAGAAACATCGAGAGCGCTCTTTTCGAGCTATTTAATGCGAGAAACACGTTATCTGGTGTATTGACCACTCCACAGTGCGTTTGATATGCAAAACCGGCGATATCCTGGTTTTCGTCGGGTTTCAATCTGAGATATGCATTTTCAACGATAATTTTGGTGAGACTTCAGTCAGAAGTATGCAGAATCATCTAGATCGCTCGTTTCGAGCTATTTAATGCGAGAAACACGTTTTCTGGGGTTTTCACCACACCACAGTTCGTTGGATGTGCAGAACCAGCGACATCTTGGTTTTTGTGGGGTTTCAAGCTGAGATACGCATTTTTTACGATAATCTTGGTGAGACTTCTGTCCGAAGTATGCTTAATCATCGAGATCGCTCTATTCGAGCTATTTAATGCGAGAAACACGTTATCTGGTGTTTCCAGCACTCCACAGTGCGTATTATATGCAGAATCAGCGATATCTTGGTTTTCGTGGGGTTTCAAGAGGAGATATGCAATTTCTGCGATAATCTTGGTGAGACTTCTGCCCGAAGTATGCAGAAACATCGAGATCGCACATTTCGATCTATTTAATGCGAGAAACACGTTTTCTGGGGTTTTCACCACACCACAGTTCGTTGGATGTGCTGAACCGGAGATATCTTGGTTTTCGTGGGGTTTCAAGCTGAGATATGCATTTTTTACGATAATCATGGTGAGACTTCTGTCCGAATTATGCAGAACCATCGAGATCGCACTTTTCGAGCTATTTAATGCGAGAAACAGTTTATCTGGTGTTTTCAGCACACCTCAGTGCGTTTGATATGCAGAACCAGCGATATCGGTGTTTTCGTGGTTTTTCAAGCCGAGATATGCATTTTCTGCGATAATCTTGGTGAGACTTCTGTCCGAAGTATGCTTAATCATCGAGATCGCTCTATTCGAGCTATTTAATGCGAGAAACACGTTATCTGGTGTTTCCAGCACTCCACAGTGCGTTTTATATGCACAACCAGCGATATCTGGGTTTTCGTGGTTTTTCAAGCCGAGATATGCATTTTCTGCGATAATCTTGGTGAGACTTCTGTCCGAAGTATGCAGAAACATCGAGAGCGCTCTTTTCGAGCTATTTAATGCGAGAAACACGTTATCTGGTGTATTGACCACTCCACAGTGCGTTTGATATGCAAAACCGGCGATATCCTGGTTTTCGTCGGGTTTCAATCTGAGATATGCATTTTCAACGATAATTTTGGTGAGACTTCAGGCAGAAGTATGCAGAATCATCTAGATCGCTCGTTTCGAGCTATTTAATGCGAGAAACACGTTTTCTGGGGTTTTCACCACACCACAGTTCGTTGGATGTGCAGAACCAGCGACATCTTGGTTTTTGTGGGGTTTCAAGCTGAGATACGCATTTTTTACGATAATCTTGGTGAGACTTCTGTCCGAAGTATGCTTAATCATCGAGATCGCTCTATTCGAGCTATTTAATGCGAGAAACACGTTATCTGGTGTTTCCAGCACTCCACAGTGCGTATTATATGCAGAATCAGCGATATCTTGGTTTTCGTGGGGTTTCAAGAGGAGATATGCAATTTCTGCGATAATCTTGGTGAGACTTCTGTCCGAAGTATGCAGAGTCATCGAGATCGCACATTTCGATCTATTTAACGCGAGAAACACGTTGTCTGGTGTTTTCACCACTCCACAGTTGGTTTGATATGCAGAACCGGCGATATCTGGGTTTTCGTGGGGTTTCAAGCTCAGATATGCATTTTTTACGATAATCATGGTGAGACTTCTGTCCGAAGTATGCAGAATCATCGAGATCGCGCTTTTCGAGCTATTTAATGCGAGAAACAGTTTATCTGGTGTTTTCAGCACTCCACAGTGCGTTTGATAAGCAGAACCAGCGATATCTGGGTTTTCGTGGTTTTTCAAGCCGAGATATGCATTATCTGCGATATTCTTGGTGAGACTTCTGTCCGAAGTATGCAGAGTCATCGAGATCGCACATTTCGATCTATTAAATGCGAGAAACACGTTATCTGGTGTTTCGAGCACTCCACAGTGCGTTTTATATGCAGAACCAGCGACATCTTGGTTTTTGTGGGGTTTCAAGCTGAGATACGCATTTTTTACGGTAATCTTGGTGAGACTTCTGTCCGAAGTATGCTTAATCATCGAGATCGCTCTATTCGAGCTATTTAATGCGAGAAACACGTTATCCGGTGTTTCCAGCACTCCACAGTGCGTTTTATATGCAGAACCAGCGATATCTTGGTTTTCGTGTGGTTTCAAGCAGAGATATGCAATTTCTGCGATAATCTTGGTGAGACCTCTGTCCGAAGTATGCAGAATCATCGATATCGCTCTTTTCGAGCTATTTAATGCGAGAAACACGTTATCTGGTGAATTGACCACTCCACAGTGCGTTTGATATGCAGAACCGGAGATATCTTGGTTTTCGTGGGGTTTCAAGCTGAGATATGCATTTTCTGCGATAATCTTGGTGAGACTTCTGTCCGAAGTATGCAGAATCATCGAGATCGCTCGTTTCGAGCTATTTAATGCGAGAAACACGTTATCTGGTGTTTTCACCACTCCACAGTGCGTATGATATGCAGAACCGGAGATATCTTGGTTTTCGTGGGGTTTCAAGCTGAGATATGCATTTTCTGCGATAATCTTGGTGAGACTTCTGTCCGAAGTATGCAGAATCATCGAGATCGCACTTTTCGAGCTATTTAATGCGAGAAACACGTTATCTGGTGTTTTCACCACTCCACAGATGGTTTGATATGCAGAACCGGAGGTATCTTGGTTTTCGTGGGGTTTCAAGCTGAGATATGCATTTCTTACGATAATCTTGGTGAGACTTCTGTCCGAAGTATGCTTAATCATCGAGATCGCTCTATTCGAGCTATTTAATGCGAGAAACACGTTATCTGGTGTTTCCAGCACTCCACAGTGCGTTTTATATGCACAACCAGCGATATTTGGGTTTTCGTGGGGTTCCAAGCTGAGATATGCAATTTCTGCGATAATCTTGGTGAGACTTCTGTCCGAAGTATGCAGAATCATCGAGATCGCACATTTCGATCTATTTAATGCGAGAAACACGTTTTCTGGGGTTTTCACCACACCACAGTTCGTTGGATGTGCAGAACCGGAGATATCTTGGTTTTCGTGGGGTTTCAAGCTGAGATATGCATTTTTTACGATAATCATGGTGAGACTTCTGTCCGAATTATGCAGAATCATCGAGATCGCACTTTTCGAGCTATTTAATGCGAGAAACAGTTTATCTGGTGTTTTCAGCACACCTCAGTGCGTTTGATATGCAGAACCAGCGATATCTGTGTTTTCGTGGTTTTTCAAGCCGAGATATGCATTTTCTGCGATAATCTTGGTGAGACTTCTGTCCGAAGTATGCTTAATCATCGAGATCGCTCTATTCGAGCTATTTAATGCGAGAAACACGTTATCTGGTGTTTCCAGCACTCCACAGTGCGTTTTATATGCACAACCAGCGATATTTGGGTTTTCGTGGGGTTTCAAGCTGAGATATGCAATTTCTGCGATAATCTTGGTGAGACTTCTTTCTGTCCGAAGTATGCAGAATCATCGAGATCGCACATTTCGATCTATTTAATGCGAGAAACACGTTTTCTGGGGTTTTCACCACACCACAGTTCGTTGGATGTGCAGAACCGGAGATATCTTGGTTTTCGTGGGGTTTCAAGCTGAGATATGCATTTTTTACGATAATCATGGTGAGACTTCTGTCCGAAGTATGCAGAATCATCGAGATCGCACTTTTCGAGCTATTTAATGCGAGAAACAGTTTATCTGGTGTTTTCAGCATACCACAGTGCGTTTGATATGCAGAACCAGCGATATCTGGGTTTTCGTGGTTTTTCAAGCCGAGATATGCATTTTCTGCGATAATCTTGTTGAGACTTCTGTCCGAAGTATGCAGAAACATCGAGAGCGCTCTTTTCGAGCTATTTAATGCGAGAAACACGTTATCTGGTGTATTGACCACTCCACAGTGCGTTTGATATGCAAAACCGGCGATATCCTGGTTTTCGTCGGGTTTCAATCTGAGATATGCATTTTCAACGATAATTTTGGTGAGACTTCAGTCAGAAGTATGCAGAATCATCTAGATCGCTCGTTTCGAGCTATTTAATGCGAGAAACACGTTTTCTGGGGTTTTCACCACACCACAGTTCGTTGGATGTGCAGAACCAGCGACATCTTGGTTTTTGTGGGGTTTCAAGCTGAGATACGCATTTTTTACGATAATCTTGGTGAGACTTCTGTCCGAAGTATGCTTAATCATCGAGATCGCTCTATTCGAGATATTTAATGCGAGAAACACGTTATCTGGTGTTTCCAGCACTCCACAGTGCGTATTATATGCAGAATCAGCGATATCTTGGTTTTCGTGGGGTTTCAAGAGGAGATATGCAATTTCTGCGATAATCTTGGTGAGACTTCTGTCCGAAGTATGCAGAGTCATCGAGATCGCACATTTCGATCTATTTAACGCGAGAAACACGTTGTCTGGTGTTTTCACCACTCCACAGTTGGTTTGATATGCAGAACCGGCGATATCTGGGTTTTCGTGGGGTTTCAAGCTGAGATATGCATTTTTTACGATAATCATGGTGAGACTTCTGTCCGAAGTATGCAGAATCATCGATATCGCGCTTTTCGAGCTATTTAATGCGAGAAACAGTTTATCTGGTGTTTTCAGCACTCCACAGTGCGTTTGATAAGCAGAACCAGCGATATCTGGGTTTTCGTGGTTTTTCAAGCCGAGATATGCATTATCTGCGATAATCTTGGTGAGACTTCTGTCCGAAGTATGCAGAGTCATCGAGATCGCACATTTCGATCTATTAAATGCGAGAAACACGTTATCTGGTGTTTCGAGCACTCCACAGTGCGTTTTATATGCAGAACCAGCGACATCTTGGTTTTTGTGGGGTTTCAAGCTGAGATACGCATTTTTTACGGTAATCTTGGTGAGACTTCTGTCCGAAGTATGCTTAATCATCGAGATCGCTCTATTCGAGCTATTTAATGCGAGAAACACGTTATCCGGTGTTTCCAGCACTCCACAGAGCGTTTGATATGCAGAACCAGCGATATCTTGGTTTTCGTGGGGTTTCAAGCAGAGATATGCAATTTCTGCGATAATCTTGGTGAGACCTCTGTCCGAAGTATGCAGAATCATCGATATCGCTCTTTTCGAGCTATTTAATGCGAGAAACACGTTATCTGGTGAATTGACCACTCCACAGTGCGTTTGATAGGCAGAACCGGAGATATCTTGGTTTTCGTGGGGTTTCAAGCTGAGATATGCATTTTCTGCGATAATCTTGGTGAGACTTCTGTCCGAAGTATGCAGAATCATCGAGATCGCTCGTTTCGAGCTATTTAATGCGAGAAACACGTTATCTGGTGTTTTCACCACTCCACAGTGCGTATGATATGCAGAACCGGAGATATCTTGGTTTTCGTGGGGTTTCAAGCTGAGATATGCATTTTCTGCGATAATCTTGGTGAGACTTCTGTCCGAAGTATGCAGAATCATCGAGATCGCACTTTTCGAGCTATTTAATGCGAGAAACACGTTATCTGGTGTTTTCACCACTCCACAGATGGTTTGATATGCAGAACCGGAGGTATCTTGGTTTTCGTGGGGTTTCAAGCTGAGATATGCATTTTTTACGATAATCTTGGTGAGACTTCTGTCCGAAGTATGCTTAATCATCCAGATCGCTCTATTCGAGCTATTTAATGCGAGAAACACGTTATCTGGTGTTTCCAGCACTCCACAGTGCGTTTTATATGCACAACCAGCGATATTTGGGTTTTCGTGGGGTTTCAAGCTGAGATATGCAATTTCTGCGATAATCTTGGTGAGACTTCTGTCCGAAGTATGCAGAATCATCGAGATCGCACATTTCGATCTATTTAATGCGAGAAACACGTTTTCTGGGGTTTTCACCACACCACAGTTCGTTGGATGTGCAGAACCGGAGATATCTGGGTTTTCGTGGGGTTTCAAGCTGAGATATGCATTTCTTACGATAATCATGGTGAGACTTCTGTCCGAAGTATGCAGAATCATCGAGATCGCGCTTTTCGAGCTATTTAATGCGAGAAACAGTTTATCTGGTGTTTTCAGCACTCCACAGTGCGTTTGATAAGCAGAACCAGCGATATCTGGGTTTTCGTGGTTTTTCAAGCCGAGATATGCATTATCTGCGATAATCTTGGTGAGACTTCTGTCCGAAGTATGCAGAGTCATCGAGATCGCACATTTCGATCTATTAAATGCGAGAAACACGTTATCTGGTGTTTCGAGCACTCCACAGTGCGTTTTATATGCAGAACCAGCGACATCTTGGTTTTTGTGGGGTTTCAAGCTGAGATACGCATTTTTTACGGTAATCATGGTGAGACTTCTGTCCGAAGTATGCTTAATCATCCAGATCGCTCTATTCGAGCTATTTAATGCGAGAAACACGTTATCTGGTGTTTCCAGCACTCCACAGTGCGTTTTATATGCACAACCAGCGATATTTGGGTTTTCGTGGGGTTTCAAGCTGAGATATGCAATTTCTGCGATAATCTTGGTGAGACTTCTGTCCGAAGTATGCAGAATCATCGAGATCGCACATTTCGATCTATTTAATGCGAGAAACACGTTTTCTGGGGTTTTCACCACACCACAGTTCGTTGGATGTGCAGAACCGGAGATATCTGGGTTTTCGTGGGGTTTCAAGCTGAGATATGCATTTCTTACGATAATCATGGTGAGACTTCTGTCCGAAGTATGCAGAATCATCGAGATCGCGCTTTTCGAGCTATTTAATGCGAGAAACAGTTTATCTGGTGTTTTCAGCACTCCACAGTGCGTTTGATAAGCAGAACCAGCGATATCTGGGTTTTCGTGGTTTTTCAAGCCGAGATATGCATTATCTGCGATAATCATGGTGAGACTTCTGTCCGAAGTATGCAGAATCATCGAGATCGCACTTTTCGAGCTATTTAATGCGAGAAACAGTTTATCTGGTGTTTTCAGCACACCACAGTGCGTTTGATATGCAGAACCAGCGATATCTGGGTTTTCGTGGTTTTTCAAGCCGAGATATGCATTTTCTGCGATAATCTTGTTGAGACTTCTGTCCGAAGTATGCAGAAACATCGAGAGCGCTCTTTTCGAGCTATTTAATGCGAGAAACACGTTATCTGGTGTATTGACCACTCCACAGTGCGTTTGATATGCAAAACCGGCGATATCCTGGTTTTCGTCGGGTTTCAATCTGAGATATGCATTTTCAACGATAATTTTGGTGAGACTTCAGTCAGAAGTATGCAGAATCATCTAGATCGCTCGTTTCGAGCTATTTAATGCGAGAAACACGTTTTCTGGGGTTTTCACCACACCACAGTTCGTTGGATGTGCAGAACCAGCGACATCTTGGTTTTTGTGGGGTTTCAAGCTGAGATACGCATTTTTTACGATAATCTTGGTGAGACTTCTGTCCGAAGTATGCTTAATCATCGAGATCGCTCTATTCGAGATATTTAATGCGAGAAACACGTTATCTGGTGTTTCCAGCACTCCACAGTGCGTATTATATGCAGAATCAGCGATATCTTGGTTTTCGTGGGGTTTCAAGAGGAGATATGCAATTTCTGCGATAATCTTGGTGAGACTTCTGTCCGAAGTATGCAGAGTCATCGAGATCGCACATTTCGATCTATTTAACGCGAGAAACACGTTGTCTGGTGTTTTCACCACTCCACAGTTGGTTTGATATGCAGAACCGGCGATATCTGGGTTTTCGTGGGGTTTCAAGCTGAGATATGCATTTTTTACGATAATCATGGTGAGACTTCTGTCCGAAGTATGCAGAATCATCGAGATCGCGCTTTTCGAGCTATTTAATGCGAGAAACAGTTTATCTGGTGTTTTCAGCACTCCACAGTGCGTTTGATAAGCAGAACCAGCGATATCTGGGTTTTCGTGGTTTTTCAAGCCGAGATATGCATTATCTGCGATAATCTTGGTGAGACTTCTGTCCGAAGTATGCAGAGTCATCGAGATCGCACATTTCGATCTATTAAATGCGAGAAACACGTTATCTGGTGTTTCGAGCACTCCACAGTGCGTTTTATATGCAGAACCAGCGACATCTTGGTTTTTGTGGGGTTTCAAGCTGAGATACGCATTTTTTACGGTAATCTTGGTGAGACTTCTGTCCGAAGTATGCTTAATCATCGAGATCGCTCTATTCGAGCTATTTAATGCGAGAAACACGTTATCCGGTGTTTCCAGCACTCCACAGAGCGTTTGATATGCAGAACCAGCGATATCTTGGTTTTCGTGGGGTTTCAAGCAGAGATATGCAATTTCTGCGATAATCTTGGTGAGACCTCTGTCCGAAGTATGCAGAATCATCGATATCGCTCTTTTCGAGCTATTTAATGCGAGAAACACGTTATCTGGTGAATTGACCACTCCACAGTGCGTTTGATAGGCAGAACCGGAGATATCTTGGTTTTCGTGGGGTTTCAAGCTGAGATATGCATTTTCTGCGATAATCTTGGTGAGACTTCTGTCCGAAGTATGCAGAATCATCGAGATCGCTCGTTTCGAGCTATTTAATGCGAGAAACACGTTATCCGGTGTTTCCAGCACTCCACAGTGCGTTTTATATGCAGAACCAGCGATATCTTGGTTTTCGTGGGGTTTCAAGCTGAGATATGCATTTTCTGCGATAATCTTGGTGAGACTTCTGTCCGAAGTATGCAGAATCATCGAGATCGCTCTATTCGAGCTATATAATGCGAGAAACACGTTATCCGGTGTTTCCAGCACTCCACAGTGCGTTTTATATGCAGAACCAGCGACATCTTGGTTTTTGTGGGGTTTCAAGCTGAGATACGCATTTTTTACGATAATCTTGGTGAGACCTCTGTCCGAAGTATGCAGAATCACCGATATCGCTCTTTTCGAGCTATTTAATGCGAGAAACACGTTATCTGGTGAATTGACCACTCCACAGTGCGTTTGATATGCAGAACCGGAGATATCTTGGTTTTCGTGGGGTTTCAAGCAGAGATATGCAATTTCTGCGATAATCTTGGTGAGACTTCTGTCCGAAGTATGCAGAATCATCGAGATCGCACATTTCGATCTATTTAATGCGAGAAACACGTTTTCTGGGGTTTTCACCACACCACAGTTCGTTGGATGTGCAGAACCGGAGATATCTTGGTTTTCGTGGGGTTTCAAGCTGAGATATGCATTTTTTACGATAATCATGGTGAGACTTCTGTCCGAAATATGCAGAATCATCGAGATCGCACTTTTCGAGCTATTTAATGCGAGAAACAGTTTATCTGGTGTTTTCAGCACACCTCAGTGCGTTTGATATGCAGAACCAGCGATATCTTGGTTTTCGTGGGGTTTCAAGCAGAGATATGCAATTTCTGCGATAATCTTGGTGAGACCTCTGTCCGAAGTATGCAGAATCATCGATATCGCTCGTTTCGAGCTATTTAATGCGAGAAACACGTTATCTAGTGTTTTCACCACTCCACAGTGCGTATGATATGCAGAACCGGAGATATCTTGGTTTTCGTGGGGTTTCAAGCTGAGATATGCATTTTCTGCGATAATCTTGGTGAGGCTTCTGTCCGAAGTATGCAGAATCATCGAGATCGCACTTTTCGAGCTATTTAATGCGAGAAACACGTTATCTGGTGTTTTCACCACTCCACAGATGGTTTGATATGCAGATCCGGAGGTATCTTGGTTTTCGTGGGGTTTCAAGCTGAGATATGCATTTTTTACGATAATCTTGGTGAGACTTCTGTCCGAAGTATGCTTAATCATCGAGATCGCTCTATTCGAGCTATTTAATGCGAGAAACACGTTATCTGGTGTTTCCAGCACTCCACAGTGCGTTTTATATGCACAACCAGCGATATTTGGGTTTTCGTGGGGTTTCAAGCTGAGATATGCAATTTCTGCGATAATCTTGGTGAGACTTCTGTCCGAAGTATGCAGAATCATCGAGATCGCACATTTCGATCTATTTAATGCGAGAAACACGTTTTCTGGGGTTTTCACCACACCACAGTTCGTTGGATGTGCAGAACCGGAGATATCTTGGTTTTCGTGGGGTTTCAAGCTGAGATATGCATTTTTTACGATAATCATGGTGAGACTTCTGTCCGAATTATGCAGAATCATCGAGATCGCACTTTTCGAGCTATTTAATGCGAGAAACAGTTTATCTGGTGTTTTCAGCACACCTCAGTGCGTTTGATATGCAGAACCAGCGATATCTGTGTTTTCGTGGTTTTTCAAGCCGAGATATGCATTTTCTGCGATAATCTTGGTGAGACTTCTGTCCGAAGTATGCTTAATCATCGAGATCGCTCTATTCGAGCTATTTAATGCGAGAAACACGTTATCTGGTGTTTCCAGCACTCCACAGTGCGTTTTATATGCACAACCAGCGGTATTTGGGTTTTCGTGGGGTTTCAAGCTGAGATATGCAATTTCTGCGATAATCTTGGTGAAACTTCTGTCCGAAGTATGCAGAATCATCGAGATCGCACATTTCGATCTATTTAATGCGAGAAACACGTTTTCTGGGGTTTTCACCACACCACAGTTCGTTGGATGTGCAGAACCGGAGATATCTTGGTTTTCGTGGGGTTTCAAGCTGAGATATGCATTTTTTACGATAATCATGGTGAGACTTCTGTCCGAAGTATGCAGAATCATCGAGATCGCACTTTTCGAGCTATTTAATGCGAGAAACAGTTTATCTGGTGTTTTCAGCACACCACAGTGCGTTTGATATGCAGAACCAGCGATATCTGGGTTTTCGTGGTTTTTCAAGCCGAGATATGCATTTTCAGCGATAATCTTGGTGAGACTTCTGTCCGAAGTATGCAGAAACATCGAGAGCGCTCTTTTCGAGCTATTTAATGCGAGAAACACGTTATCTGGTGTATTGACCACTCCACAGTGCGTTTGATATGCAAAACCGGCGATATCCTGGTTTTCGTCGGGTTTCAATCTGAGATATGCATTTTCAACGATAATTTTGGTGAGACTTCAGTCAGAAGTATGCAGAATCATCTAGATCGCTCGTTTCGAGCTATTTAATGCGAGAAACACGTTTTCTGGGGTTTTCACCACACCACAGTTCGTTGGATGTGCAGAACCAGCGACATCTTGGTTTTTGTGGGGTTTCAAGCTGAGATACGCATGTTTTACGATAATCTTGGTGAGACTTCTGTCCGAAGTATGCTTAATCATCGAGATCGCTCTATTCGAGCTATTTAATGCGAGAAACACGTTATCTGGTGTTTCCAGCACTCCACAGTGCGTATTATATGCAGAACCAGCGATATCTTGGTTTTCGTGGGGTTTCAAGAGGAGATATGCAATTTCTGCGATAATCTTGGTGAGACTTCTGTCCGATGTATGCAGAGTCATCGAGATCGCACATTTCGATCTATTTAATGCGAGAAACACGTTGTCTGGTGTTTTCACCACTCCACAGTTGGTTTGATATGCAGAACCGGCGATATCTGGGTTTTCGTGGGGTTTCAAGCTGAGATATGCATTTTTTACGATAATCATGGTGAGACTTTTGTCCGAAGTATGCAGAATCACCGATATCGCTCTTTTCGAGCTATTTAATGCGAGAAACACGTTATCTGGTGAATTGACCACTCCACAGTGCGTTTGATATGCAGAACCGGAGATATCTTGGTTTTCGTGGGGTTTCAAGCAGAGATATGCAATTTCTGCGATAATCTTGGTGAGACTTCTGTCCGAAGTATGCAGAATCATCGAGATCGCACATTTCGATCTATTTAATGCGAGAAACACGTTTTCTGGGGTTTTCACCACACCACAGTTCGTTGGATGTGCAGAACCGGAGATATCTTGGTTTTCGTGGGGTTTCAAGCTGAGATATGCATTTTCTGCGATAATCTTGGTGAGACTTCAGTCAGAAGTATGCAGAATCATCTAGATCGCTCGTTTCGAGCTATTTAATGCGAGTAACACGTTTTCTGGTGTTTTCACCACTCCACATTGCGCCTGATATGCAGAACCGGCGACATCTTGGTTTTCTTGGGGTTTCCAGCTGAGATATGCATTTTCTGCGATAATCTTGGTGAGACTTCTGTCCGAAGTATGCTTAATCATCGAGATCGCTCTATTCGAGCTATTTAATGCGAGAAACACGTTATCTGGTGTTTCCAGCACTCCACAGTGCGTATTATATGCAGAACCAGCGATATCTTGGTTTTCGTGGGGTTTCAAGAGGAGATATGCAATTTCTGCGATAATCTTGGTGAGACTTCTGTCCGATGTATGCAGAGTCATCGAGATCGCACATTTCGATCTATTTAATGCGAGAAACACGTTGTCTGGTGTTTTCACCACTCCACAGTTGGTTTGATATGCAGAACCGGCGATATCTGGGTTTTCGTGGGGTTTCAAGCTGAGATATGCATTTTTTACGATAATCATGGTGAGACTTTTGTCCGAAGTATGCAGAATCACCGATATCGCTCTTTTCGAGCTATTTAATGCGAGAAACACGTTATCTGGTGTATTGACCACTCCACAGTGCGTTTGATATGCAGAACCGGCGCCATCTTGATTTTCGTGAGGTTTCAAGCTGAGATATGCATTTTCTGCGATAATATTGGTGAGACTTCAGTCAGAAGTATGCAGAAGTAAGGCCATTGAAATAAACTAAAATCAACTATTAATAATAAATTTATTTATTAATTAAATTCTCTACTTATAAAAAACAAATAAAACTATTTAAATAAATTCAAACTAAAGTAGAATTGAAAGGTTTATTTCAATATATTCATTCTTAGGGAAAGAATGAAACCATTGAAATAAACTAAAATCGACTATTAATAATAAATTTATTTATTAATTAAATTCTCTACTTATAAAAACAAATAAAACTATTTAAATAAATTCAAACTAAAGTAGAACTGAAAGGTTTGTTTCAATATATTCATCTTTAAGGGAAAAATAAAGCCATTGAAATAAACTAAAATCGACTATTAATAATAAATTTATTTATTAATTAAATTCTCTACTTATCAAAACAAATAAAACTATTTACATAAATTCAAACTAAAGTAGAATTGAAAGGTTTATTTCAATATATTCATCTTTAAGGGAAAAATAAAGCCATTGAAATAAACTAAAATCGACTATTAATAATAAATTTATTTATTAATTAAATTCTCTACTTATAAAAACAAATAAAACTATTTAAATAAATTCAAACTAAAGTAAAATTGAAAGGTTTATTTCAATATATTCATCCTTAGGGAAAGAATGAAGCCATTGAAATAAACTAAAGCTAATATAAATTCGAAAGGTTAATATCCAAAAATCCTCTACTTGCAAGGGACAAATGAGGCTATTTAAATAAATTCAAGCTAAAGTAGAATTGAAAGGTTTATTTCAATATATTCATCCTTAGGGAAAGAATGAAGCCATTGAAATAAACTAAAGCTAATATAAATTCGAAAGGTTAATATCCAAAAATCCTCTACTTGCAAGGGACAAATGAGGCTATTTAAATAAATTCAAGCTAAAGTAGAATTGAAAGGTTTATTTCAATATATTCATCCTTAGGGAAAGAGTGAAGCCATTGAAATAAACTAAAGCTAATGTAAATTCGAAAGGTTAATATCCAAATCCTCTACTTGCAAGGGACAAATGAGGCTATTTAAATAAATTCAAGCTAAAGTAGAATTGAAAGGTTTATTTCAATATATTCATCTATAAGGGAAAAATAAAGCCATTGAAATAAACTAAAATCGACTATTAATAATAAATTTATTTATTAATTAAATTCTCTAAGATACAAATTTAATTATAAATTATATATAAATTATATATAAATACCCCCCCCCAATAATTAATAATTTTATTTAATTCATAAATAAAAATTTTTAATTTTTTTTTGTTATTAAGTAACGCTATAATCTTATTAATAATATTAAACTATAATTTTATTACATAATAAATTTAAATATAAGTAAATAAAATTAATTTTTAATTTGAAAAAATTTTTATTAATATATATATATATATATATTAATATTAAAATGTATATATATATATAAATAATTTATTAACCAATATATTTATATATATATAAATCATAGGTGGGTTCCAAAATTTATAAAAGATTATATCAACCTTTATATATTAATATTAATATTAATTAATTAAATATTTATATAATTATATATATTATTTTATATCTATAATATATGTAAATTATATTATGAATACATTAGATTATAATAAATTATTGAAAAGAAAAGAAATATAAATATTAATATAAAAATTATTTATTAATTAATGAATATTTATATATATATATATATATATATATATATATATATATATATACATATATATTTATTTATTAAATATTAATCAATTTATTAAATATAGTGCATTTATAAGTTATTAAATAATTTATAAATTATATGAAAGCATAAATAATCATAAGTTAATCCTACCTTAGGATATATTTATAAATGTATATATATTCTCAGATTTATATATTGTAATATTTATATATATATCTTGTTATATATAAAATGTATATATATTTATCAGTTGGCCTCCATCTATCTATAATAATATATAAATATATATATATATATAAATAATTTATTAATTAATAGATAAATATTATATATATTAATATTAAGATGTATATATATATATATAAATAATTTATTAATTAATATATATATATATACAACTACTATAATAAGTTTTTATTATTAAAAATTTTGTATTAAAATTTTAATCTATTATAATTAATAATATTTTAGGGCTATTTAATAACAATTTATTTCTATATAATTTTTTTTATATAAAAATTAATTTTTTTATTATTTATAATTTTCTATAGAAAAATCAAAGCTTTAAATAGTTAATTAAGGGGTTAACTATTATAAAGATTAGATTTACCTATAGATAGATTAATCTTTGTATATTTAATTAAAAAATTAATTACATTATAGAAATTGATACCTTCTATAGAAAAATCAAAGCTTTAAATAGTTAATTATGGGGTTAACTATTATAAAGATTAGATTTACCTATAGATAAATTAATCTTTGTATATTTAATTAAAAAATTAATTACATTATAGAAATTGATACCTTCTATAGAAAAATCAAAGCTTTAAATAGTTAATTAAGGGGTTAACTATTATAAAGATTAGATTTACCTATAGATAGATTAATCTTTGTATATTTAATTAAAAAATTAATTACATTATAGAAATTGATACCTTCTATAGAAAAATCAAAGCTTTAAATAGTTAATTAAGGGGTTAACTATTATAAAGATTAGATTTACCTACAGATAGATTAATCTTTGTATATTTAATTAAAAAATTAATTACATTATAGAAATTGATACCTTCTATAGAAAAATCAAAGCTTTAAATAGTTAATTAAGGGGTTAACTATTATAAAGATTAGATTTACCTACAGATAGATTAATCTTTGTATATTTAATTAAAAAATTAATTACATTATAGAAATTGATACCTTCTATAGAAAAATCAAAGCTTTAAATAGTTAATTGGGGGGTTAACTATTATAAAGATTAGATTTACCTATAGATAGATTAATCTTTGTATATTTAATTAAAAAATTAATTACATTATAGAAATTGATACCTTCTATAGAAAAATCAAAGCTTTAATTTATTTAAAATTTTTAAATAAATTTAAGTCAATAAAATTGAATTTAAGTTACAAATTAATTAAGTTTATTTTATATATATAATTAAATTAAAAAATAATTTTTTATTAATAATAAAATCTGCAACACTAAATAAAAATTTTATTCGGAAATAAATTTTAATAATGGTAAATTTCGGTGCCAGCAACAGCGGTTAAACCAATTTTATAAATTAATTAATCATAATATTTTAATTACTTAAAAATTAATATATTTTAATTAAAAAATTAAATTTTTAGTGAAATATACAATTTAGTTCAAATAATTAAAATTTATTATTAAATTAATTGATAAATTTTATAAAAAAACTAGGATTACATACCCTACTATAAAATTAAATAAAAAATTAACTATTAAATGTAAATCATTAATATTAATAAATATGGCGGCTTATTAATTCCATTAGAGGAACTTATAATTTAATCGATATTCCACGATAAGACTCACTTAAATTACATTTATATATAGCTGTTTACAAATTTTTTTTAATTGATAATGTTAATAAATTTTAATAAATTAAAATTCAAGTAAATATGTAGTGCATTTAAGATATTAAGAGTTATAATATAATATTATATTTTGAATAAATAATTTTAAAATTATTTTGAAAGAAAATTTAAAAGTAAATTTACTTTAATTAATTAAATTGAACTATATGCTAATAAGCGTACAAATCGCCCGTCAATTTCACCAAAATGAAATAAGTCGTAACATAGTAATTGTACTGGAAAGTGTAATTAGGAACTAAAAATTTTAGTTTAAACTGAAATAAAATTTTTCATTTACACTGAAAAGATTAATTTAATTAAAATTTTATTTTAATTAAAATAATAAAAAATATTATAAATTAATCAATTTTATATAAATAAAATTTTATCAAATAACAATTATTTCAGTAATTATTTATTAAAAAATAATTTTTTTAAAAGTTAAAAGTAATGTAAATGAACTTATTTAAATTTAAAAAATTTTAAATAAATTTAGTACCTTTTGTATCAGGGTTAATCAAATTAAATTATTTATATATATTAATCCCGAAATAAAAAGAACTAAATATATATAATTTTTTTTGTTACAGAAAAACTATAAATATATATTTAGAAATTAGATGTTATACGATTTTTAAAATATCTGGTTTTTTTAGAAATGAATTTAATTCATAATTAAATAAAAATTTATTAAAATTTTAAAATTTTATAAATTTATTTAATTAAAAAATTTAAGGGATAACCTTTAAATTTAAATTATTATTAATTTTAAAATCCAACTATTATTATATTCTTAAAATTTGAAATTATAATAAAATATTTTATAATTTAAAAATATTACTTAAAAATTTAAAATATTAATATAAAAATAATTATAAAACAAACTAATTAAATAAATAAATTAATTTTATAATGATTAAATAAATAGTAAAAATTGTAAAAATTATTAAAGAAATAATATATAAATTTAAGGAATTAGGCAAATTAAAATAATATATTCAACTGTTTAACAAAAACATTGTCTATAGAAATAATAATTTTAGATAAATCTGCCCAATGATTCTTATTAAATGGCTGCAGTATACCTGACTGTACAAAGGTAGCATAATAAATTGTCTTCTAATTAAAGACTTGTATGAAAGAATTAATGAAATATATACTGTCTCAATATTATTTTATGAAATTAAGTTTTAAGTTAAAATTCTTAAATTTTTTTATGGGACGATAAGACCCTATAGAATTTCATATTTATAATTATTATAAATTTAAATTTTATTCTAAATAATAATAATTATAACATATTTAACTGGGAGGGTTATTAAATTTAAAAAACTTTAATTTAAAAAATCTTAAATTATAGAAAATTTAAAAGATCTTTTATTAAAAATTAAAAAAATAAATTACCTTAGGGATAACAGCGTAATATCTTTTGAAAGACCAAATTTATAAAGATGATTACGACCTCGATGTTGAATTAAGATATAATTTAAATGCAGGAGTTTAAAAATTAAGTCTGTTCGACTTTTAAAATCTTACATGATTTGAGTTCAGATCGACGTAAGTCAGATCGGTTTCTATCTATAAAAAACCTATAATTTTTTGTACGAAAGGACTAAAATTATTTATATAAATATAATCATTTAATTGAATTAATATTTATTAAAAATTATCTTGGCAGAAAAGTGCATTAAAGTTAGAATTTAATAATATATATACATATAATAAATTATATATAGGTAATAATCTTTGTAATTATTATAATTTTAACTATAATTTGTATATTACTTAGAGTAGCTTTTTTAACCTTATTAGAACGAAAAATCTTAAGATATATTCAAACACGAAAAGGACCTAATAAAGTAGGATATAAAGGAATGCTTCAACCTTTTTCAGATGCTATTAAATTAATCTCTAAAGAATGACTATTTTTAAATTTAAATTATTTAATTTATATATTAAGACCAATATTTATATTTATATTTGCCATATTATTATGAATTTTATATCCTTGAACTAATTTAATAATAACAAATTACAATTTAATATTCTTTATCACTTTATTAGGTCTTAATACTTATCCAATTATTTTAATTGGGTGAATTTCAAATAGTAATTATTCTATATTAGGGGCTATTCGATCTTTAGCACAAATAATTTCATTTGAAATTAGTCTTTTTTTAATATTTTTTTTAATTATAATTTTGACTGAAGGTTATTCATTAAATCAATTATATTAATATCAAGAATATATAAAATTTAGAATTTTATTAACACCAATTTATATAATCTTCTTTATTAGTATATTAATTGAATTAAATCGAACCCCTTTTGACCTAATTGAAGGAGAATCTGAATTAGTTTCAGGATTTAATGTAGAATGCTATAGAAGATTTTTTATATTAATTTTTTTATCAGAATATTCAAATATTTTATTTATAAGATTTATTATAACTTTAATATTTATAGGTTTTAAAATACCTAGAATAAAATTTTTAATTTTTATAAATATTCATATAATTTTAATTTTATGATTACGAGGTGTATTACCACGAATCCGTTATGATAATTTAATATACATATGTTGAACTGATTTTTTAATTTTAGTATTAATTTATAATATATTTGTATATATAACAAAAGTAATTTTTATACATATTTAAAATAAAATTAAAAAGTTAATAGAAAATACTATTTCTATGATATATTTTCAAAATATAAACTTATTCAAGTTCATTAACTATTTATTAATTTAATAAATAATATTATCTCAATAATAATATAATCCAGGAGAAACAATAAAGAAAAAAAAGTATATAATTGTAAATATATTATTCAATTGAATATAAGGATATTCAATTAACTGACCACCTAATCAAGTTAATATAATAAATCTATTAATAAAAAATCAATAAAATAATTGACTTAATGGATAAAATTTATTTGTTTTAATATTATTTTTATATAAAGGTATAAAATATAAAATTAAAATAGATAATAATAATATAAATACCCCCCCCAATTTATTAGGAATTGCCCGTAAAATTGAATAAGCAAATAAAAAATATCACTCTGGTTTAATATGAACTGGTGTCCTTATTCTATTAGCAATTTTAAAATTATCAGGATCTCCTAAAAAATAAGGTAATTGACAAATTAATAATATAAAAATTATTAGAATTCAAATAAATATAAAAACATCTTTAATAACAAAATAAGGATGAAAAGGAACTTTATATAAATTTCTAGAAAATCCTAAAGGATTAGTAGAACCTGTTAAATGTAAAAAAAAGATATGTAAAACTACTATTAATAAAATAATTAAAGGTAAAATAAAATGAATAGAAAAAAATCGATTTAATGTAGCATTATTAATAGAATAACCCCCTCAAATTCATTCAACTAATAATTGCCCAATATAAGGAATAGCGGTTATTAAATTAGTAATAACAGTTGCTCCTCAAAAAGATATTTGCCCTCAAGGTAAAACATATCCTATAAAAGCTGTTGCTATTGACAAAAATAAAATTCTAACTCCAATTAATCATACATGAACTAATTTAAAAGATTGATAATAAATATTTCGTCTAATATGAATATATATTATAATAAAATAAAAAGATGCTCCATTTATATGAATTAAACGAATTAATCAACCAGAATTAACATCTTTTATAATATGAATAATTCTATTAAAAGCATAATCAATATTAGGACAATAATGTATTGATAAAAATAATCCAGACAGAATTTGAATTACCAAAAATACCCCTAATATTGATCCAAAATTTCATCAAATATTAATATTAAAGGGAGTAGGTAATACCAATAATGAATAAAAAAATATATTAAGAATTTTATCTTTATTTAATAAACTTAAAAATTTTATTGACATTAAAATTAAATAAAACAAATTAACAGGATAAAGTTTAAAACTTATATTTTTTATCTAACTCTTCTAAAAATTTAGATTTAGATTGATAAGCTTTTTTTTTAGGATATCTTATTTTATATCTTATAATTAAAACAAAAACTAAAAATAAAATTATAAAAAATAATAAAAACAAATTTGAATATTGATAAATAAAAGATAAATTAATATTTTTATCCCGATATAGATTTATTGAATAAATTATTCTATCAAAATTTTCAATTAAATAATTAGAAAAGAAATATATAATATTAATTATTAATAAACCAATAATAAAAGAATTTATATATTTAAAATAATTCATCATAGATTGATTATTTAATCTAACAAAATAAGCTAATAAAATTATTAACCCTCTAATAAAAATAATTATAATTATATAAATAAATAAAGATTTAAATTTAAATAAATATAAAATTAAACATAAAATAACTATATATAATAAAAAATATATTAAATTCTTTATAGGATGAATTTTATCCCCAGTAATTAAAATAAAAAAAATCAAATATAAAGATAAAAAATATAAAAATATTAAAAAAAACTTTAATATATAATTTAGAAATTCTATGGACATTTTATATAATTTTTAATTTTTGATTTATTTATTTAATAAAACTAACCGAAAACACATTTTTTTGAGGCTTAATTCTCGTCTAACATAAAAATCTTATATATATATATATATTATCATATTATAAATAAAATAAAATTATAATTAATAAAACATTAATTTAAACAAAAAATAGTTTATTCATAAAACAATAATTCTGGGAATTATAAAAAATTTATATTAATTTTTTTTGAAATTTAAACTTTATTATAGAATATTCACAATTCATTAATAATTTACAAAATTATTATTTTAACTTAAATTATATAATATTTTAAATTTATTTACATAATTATTTTATTAGTTATTATCGCCTTAATTCTTTGAAAATCTAGAAAACAATTTATTAACTTTTTAATTACTTTAGAATATTTTATTTTAACTTTAATTATTATTATTCTATTAAATAATTTAAATAGATGAATTTTTATTATCTATATTATTTTCGCAGTATGTGAATCTATTGTAGGATTAGCTTTACTAATTAGAATAAATTATACACATGGCCATCAAAACATTAATTTAATTAATTTATGTTCGAAATAATTATATTCATTACTTATATAATGATACAATTTAATATAAATAAATGTTTATATCTATTAAGAAATAATTCTTATATATTAACATTTATTATATTATTTAAACTAAATTTAATAAATTGATGAATAATTTCTAATAATTTAAGATTTAATATATATTCTTATAATTTAATTATTTTAACTTTATGAATTTTCAGAATAATTATAATAAATATAAAGTACGAAAATAATATAAATATATACGCCAATTTAACTATAATAATATTAATATCCTTAATCTTAAATTTCATAGCTATAAATTTTTTTATTTTTTATTTAATATTTGAAATAAATTTATTATTAATTTTCTTTATAGTTATTTTCTGAGGATATGGTATATTTCGAATATTAGCAAGTTATTATTTAATATTTTATACTTTAGTTTTATCATTACCTTTATTAATAATTATATTTTACATATTAAAATATAGAAAAAATTTATCTTTTCCTTATATAGAAATTAAAAAACTTAAATTATCTATATATATTTTAATTTATTTACTAATATCTTTTATAGTAAAAATTCCTATATTTACACTTCACAATTGATTATTAAAAGCTCATGTAGAAGCTTCATATATTGGATGTATAATTTTAGCTTCTATCATATTAAAACTTGGAAGATATGGCTTATTACGAATAATTATAATTTTAAAAAATTTAAATAAATTAAGAATTTATTTAATTTATTTAAGAATAATTGGAAGATTAATTAGTTTATTTAATATTACATTGAATTCCAATTAATCTAATAATTATAAATTTAAATATTATTTATTTAAATAATTTAACTAAAATATTGATTTGTGATATCAAAAATGTATATATATATATATATATTACTTTAAATTATTATCAAAATAATAATTTTTAGAATCATTTTAACAATATGAAGAATCTTATCTTTTATAACTGCTTGTTATTTAATTATAATTAATAAAATTATTATTATTGAATGATTAATCTTAAATTTTAATTCAATAAAATTTAATTTATTTATTTTAATTGATAATAAAACATTATTTTTTATTATAATAGTCAGATTAATTACAGCAATAGTTCTAATTTATAGAACTGAATATATAAAATTAAATAACAATCTTATAAATAAATTTTTATACTTAACTTTATTATTTTATTTATCAATAGTATTTATAATTTTAAGACCTAATATATTAACTATTTTATTAGGATGAGATGGTTTAGGATTAATCTCTTATTGTTTAATTATTTATTATAATAACAATAAAGCTTATAGAGCAGGATTATTAACTATTATTTTAAATCGAATTGGAGATATTTGTCTTTTAATATTAATTTGCTTTATAATAAAATTTAATTCATGAAACTTAATACTTTATAATTTAAATTTACCAATATTTATTCTTATTGTAATTATAACCTTTACAAAAAGAGCACAAATTCCTTTTAGAAATTGATTACCTGCTGCTATAATAGCTCCCACTCCTGTATCTTCTTTAGTTCATTCATCTACATTAGTAACTGCCGGAGTATATATCTTAATTCGATACAATACTTTAATTATAAATACAAATTTAAATAAATATTTATTAATTATTTCAAGATTAACTATACTAATTGCCGGATTAATAGCTATATTTGAAATAGATTTTAAAAAAATTATTGCTTTATCTACCTTAAGACAACTAGGATTTATAATAAGAATTTTATTTCTAGGTTTAGAAAACTTAGCCTTTTTTCATTTAATCATTCATGCAATATTTAAATCTTTAATATTTCTATGTTCAGGAAGATTTATTCATTATATAAATAGAAGTCAAGATATACGTGATTATAAAGGAATATTTATAATCTACCCATTTAAAAGATTAATTATAATATTTTCAATTTTATCTCTATGTGGATTCCCATTTTTATGTGGATTTTACTCCAAAGACTTAATTATAGAATTTTTTTTTTATAATAAATTAAATTTTATAAGATTATTAAATTTAATACTTGGAACTATCTTTACAGTTGCATATTCAACTCGTTTAATTTTAACTTTACTACCCCAAAATTTACCTTTCTACAATAATTTAAATTTAAAAGAAAATAATATAATAAATTTTAGAATATTAATTATATTTATTATATCACTATTTTTTAGTAAAATTTATCTAAATATAATTTACTTAGATTATAATATTAATCTACCTAAAGTATATAAATTAATAATTATTAAATTATTAATTATTGGTATAATTATTGGCTATCAAATCTTTAAATCAAATAAAAAAAATTATCTATTAATTAATTTAACTGAAAGAATAATACTTATAAATATCTTCTATACCCATATTTATAAAATACCAGTAAAAATCATTTTAAACTATGAAAAATTTATTGAAAAAAGATTATTTGAAATACTTATAGGAAAATTAATAAAAAATATTCTATATTATTTAACAATTATTAAATTTAGTATATTTAACTTCAACTATATAATTTCCTCTTTTTTTCTATTTATATTATTAATATTATTTATCTATTAAATTTAAATAGCTTATATAAGAGCATAATATTGAAAATATTAAAGAAATAATTTATTATTTTTAAATATATATATATATATATATATATATATATATATATATATATATATATATATATATATATATATATATATATATATATATATATATATATATATATATCTTTATACATTTATTTATAAATAAATATGTATATTAATATTTTTATACTGAAAATATAAAGTTTTAATTAAACTATATAAACCTATTAAAAGAAATATGATAAATTAATATCTCTACAGAATTAGAAATTCTATTTTCAATTATTTCTTTAATTAGAATAAATTATTCAATAATCTTATTAACAATAAAATGCCTCTATTTGGCTTTAATTAAAATTTATATTAAATTATATAAATTAAATAATATATGAAGTAAAAAATTACAATTTAATTTCGACTTAAATATTGATTAACTAATAATCCATATATTCAAATTAAAATATTCACAATAAATAATTTATAATATCATTCATAAACTAAAGAAAAAGGTATAATAAAAAAAAATAATAAAAAAATAATAAATATGTAACTAAAACCTATATACTTAACTAATAAAATAAATGGAACAATTAAAATAATTTCAATATCAAATACTAAAAATATTAAAGCTATTAAATAAAAAGGTACTGAAAATGGAATAAAAGCCTTAGTAATTGAATTAAACCCACATTCATAAGAACTTTTCTTTTCCTTATCAGAAATCTTAAAAATAGAAGAAAACACATTTAATAAATAAATTAAAATTATAATTAAAAAAATTAATCTAATATAAGATAACACCATTAACATCACTATATATATTACTAAAATAGAAATTTGTTAATTGGAAGTTAACTGTATTAAATTATACTATATATATAATATATTCATCAATAAATAAAAATATATAAAAATAATCAAATAACATCAACAAAATGTCAATATCATAAAGAACCTTCAAAATTAAAATGATGAATTTTTTTAAAATGATTTATATTCAATCGAAATAAAGAAAATATCAATATTAAAGTTCCTACAATAACATGAAGACCATGAAATCCAGTCCTTATATAAAAAATAGAACCAAAAATTCCATCATTAATTCTAAAAGAAGATTCTAAATATTCAATAAATTGAATTAAAGTAAAATAAATACCTAAAATAACTGTAAAAAATAATCTTAAATTAACTATATTAAAATTATTATTTAACAATCTATAATGACTTCAAGAAACTGATAATCCTGAAGAAATTAAAATAACAGAATTTAATAAAGGAATATCATAAGAATTAAATTGACTAATTATTTTAGGAGGTCAAATATATCCTAATTCAATTCTTAAAGAAATACATCTACGAAAATAAGTTCAAAAAAAAGAAATAAAAAAAAATATTTCTGAAATAATAAATAAAATTATCCTAAACTTTAAAAACCCATAAACTATAAAAGTATGAAATCCTTGATATAAACTCTCTCGAATAATATCTCGTCATCATTGATATATAATTAATAAATTAATAAATAAATTAAAAAAAATAAATTCAACATCATTTAAATAAAATCAATTAATAAAACCTAATATTGAATTTATTAATCTCATAGATATCAAAAAAGGTCATGGTCTAACTGTTACTAAATGAAAAGGAAAATTTCTTATTATCATTTTATTTATTTAAATTCTGAAAAATACAATACTCTTAAAGTTGAAAATACATAAGCTTGAATAAATGATATACACAATTCTAAAATTACTAAAATATTTTGAATTGAAACAAATAAAATTATTAAAATCAATCCTATTTTAGAAATAAATCTACTTAATAAAATTATTACGTGTTTCTCGCATTAAATAGCTCGAAAAGTGCGATCTCGATGATTCTGCATACTTCTAACAGAAGTCTCACCAAGATTATCGCAGAAAATGCATATCTCTGCTTGAAACCCCACGCAAACCAAGATATCTCCTGTTCTGCATATCCAAAGAACTGTGGAGTGGTGAAAACACCAGATAACGTGTTTCTCGCATTAAATAGCTCGAAACGAGCGATCTCGATGATTCTGCATACTTCTGACAGAAGTCTCAACAAGATTATCGCAGAAAATGCATATCTCAGCTTGAAACCCTACGAAAACCAAGATATCTACTGTTCTGCATATCAAACGCACTGTGGAGTGGTGAAGACACCAGATAACATGTTTCTCGCATTAAATAGCTCGATAAGAGAGCTCTCGATGTTTCTGCATACTTCGGACAGATGTTTCACCAAGATTATCGTAGAAAATGCATATCTCAGCTTGAAACCCGACGAAAACCAAAATATCGCCGGTTCTGCATATCAAACCAACTGTGGAGTGGAGAAAACACCAGATAACGTGTTTCTCGCATCAAATAGCTCGAAAAGTGCGATCTCGATGATTCTGCATACTTCTAACAGAAGTCTCACCAAGATTATAGCAGAAAATGCATATCTCAGCTTGAAACCCAACGAAAATCAAAATATCTCCGGTTCTGCATATCCAACGCACTGTGGAGTGGTGAAAACACCAGATAACGTGTTTCTCGCACGAACTAGCGCGAAAAGAGCGATCTCGATGATTCAGCATACTTCGGACAGAAGTCTCACCAAGATTATCGCAGAAAATGCATATCTCTGCTTGAAACCCCACGCAAACCAAGATATCTCCTGTTCTGCATATCAAACGCACTGTGGAGTGGTGAAAAAACCAGATAACGTGTTTCTCGCATTAAATAGCTCGAAACGAGCGATCTCGATGATTCTGCATACTTCGGACAGAATTCTCACCAAAATTATCGTAAAAAATGCATATCTCAGCTTGAAACCCCACGAAAACCAAGATATCGCTGTGTTCAGCATATCAAACGCACTGTGGAGTGGTGAAAACACCAGAAAACGTGTTTCTCGATTTAAGTAGCTCGAAATGAGCGTTCTCGAAGATTCTGCATAATTCTGACAGAAGTCTCACCAGGATTATCGTAGAAAATGCATATCTCAGCTTGAAACCCGACCGAAACCAAGATATCTCCGGTTCTGCATGTCAAACATACTGTGGAGTGGTGAAAACACCAGAAAACGTGTTTCGTGCATTAACTAGCTCGAAAAGAGCGATCTAGATGATCCTGCATACTTCTGACTGAAGTCTCACCAATATTATCGCAGAAAATGCATATCTTAGCTTGAAACCCCACGACCACCAAGATATCGCTGGTTCTGCATGTCAAACGCACTGTGGAGTGGGGAAAACACCGGATAACGTGTTTCTCGCATTAAATAGCTCGAAAAGAGCGATCTCGATGATTCAGCATACTTCGGACAGAAGTCTCACCAAGATTATCGCAGAAAATGCATATCTCAGCTTGAAACCCCTCGAAAACCAAGATATCAGCTGTTCTGCATATCCAACGAACTGTGGAGTGGTGAAAACCCCAGAAAACGTGTTTCTCGCATTAAATAGCTCGAAAACAGCGATCTCGATGATTCAGCATACTTCGGACAGAAGACTCACCAAGATTATCGCAGAAAACGCATATCTCAGCTTGAAACACCACGAAAACCAAGATATCGCCGCTTCTGCATATCAAACGCACTGTGGAGAGGTGAAAACACCAGTTAGCATGTTTCTCGCACTAGATAGCTCGAAACGAGCGATGTCGATGAATCTGCATACTTCGGACAGAAGTCTCACCAAAATTATCGTAAAAAATGCATATCTCAGCTTGAAACCCCACGAAAACCAAGATATCGCCGGTTCTGCATATCAAACGCACTGTGGAGTGGTGAAAACACCAGCAACGTGTTTCTCGCATTAACTATCTCGAAAAGAGCGATCTCGAAGTTTCAGCATACTTCGGACAGAAGTCTCACCAAGGTTATCGTAGAAAATGCATATCTCAGCTTGAAACCCGACGAAAACCAAAATATCTCCGGTTCTGCATATCCAACGAACTGTGGAGTGGTGAAAACACCAGATAACGTGTTTCTCGCACTGAATAGCTCGAAACGAGCGATGTCGATGATTCTGCATACTTCGGACAGAAGTCTCATCAAGATTATCGTAAAAAAAGCATATCTCAGTTTGAAACCCCACGAAAACCCAGATATCGCTGGTTCTGCATATCAAACGCTCTGTGGTGTGGTGAAAACACCAGATAACGTGTTTCTCGCACTAACTAGCTCGAAAAGAGCGATCTCGATGATTCAGCGTACTTCGGACAGAAGTCTCACCAAGATTATCGCAGAAAATGCATATCTCAGCTTGAAACCCCACGAAAACCAAGATATCGCCGGTTCTGCATATCAAACGCACTGTGGAGTGGTGAAAACACCAGCAACGTGTTTCTCGCATTAAGTAGCTCGAAAAGAGCGATCTCGAAGATTCTGCATACTTCTGACAGAAGTCTCATCAAGATTATCGTAGACAATGCATATCTCAGCTTGAAACCCGACGAAAACCAAAATATCGCCCGTTCTGCATATCAAACCAACTGTGAAGTGGTGAAAACACCAGATAACGTGTTTCTCGCATTAAATAGCTCGAAAAGTGCGATCTCCATGATTCTGCATACTTCCAACAGAAGTCTCACCAAGATTATCGCAGAAAATGAATATCTCTTCTTGAAACCCCACGAAAACAAAGATATCTACTGTTCTGCATATCCAACGAACTGTGGAGTGGTGAAAACCCCAGAAAACGTGTTTCTCGCATTAAATAGATCGAAAAGAGCGCTGTCGATGTTTCTGCATACTTCGGACAGATGTTTCACCAAGATTATCGTAGAAAATGCATATCTCAGCTTGAAACCCGACGAAAACCAAAATATCTCCGGTTCTGCATATCAAACGCACTGTGGAGTGGTGAAAACACCAGATAACGTGTTTCTCGCACTAACTAGCTCGAAAAGAGCGATCTCGATGATTCAGCATACTTCGGACAGAAGACTCACCAAGATTATCGCAGAAAACGCATATCTCAGCTTGAAACCCCACGAAAACCAAGATATCGCCGCTTCTGCATATCAAACGCACTGTGGAGAGGTGAAAACACCAGTTAACATGTTTCTCGCACCAGATAGCTCGAAACGAGCGATGTCGATGAATCTGCATACTTCGGACAGAAGTCTCACCAAAATTATCGTAAAAAATGCATATCTCAGCTTGAAACCCCACGAAAACCAAGATATCGCCGGTTCTGCATATCAAACGCACTGTGGAGTGGTGAAAACACCAGCAACGTGTTTCTCGCATTAAATAGCTCGAAAAGTGCGATCTCGATGATTCTGCATACTTCTAACAGAAGTCTCACCAAGATTATCGCAGAAAATGCATATCTCTGCTTGAAACCCCACGCAAACCAAGATATCTCCGATTCTGCATATCAAACGCACTGTGGAGTGGTGAAAACACCAGATAACGTGTTTCTCGCACTAACTAGCTCGAAAAGAGCGATCTCGATGATTCAGCATACTTCGGACAGAAGTCTCAACAAGATTATCGCAGAAAATGCATATCTCAGCTTGAAACCCCACGAAAACCAAGATATCTACTGTTCTCCATATCAAACGCACTGTGGAGTGGTGAAAACACCAGATAACGTGTTTCTCGCACTAACTAGCTCGAAAAGAGCGATCTCGATGATTCAGCATACTTCTAACAGAAGTCTCACCAAGATTATCGCAGAAAATGCATATCTCTGCTTGAAACCCCACGCAAACCAAGATATCTCCGATTCTGCATATCAAACGCACTGTGGAGTGGTGAAAACACCAGATAACGTGTTTCTCGCACTAACTAGCTCGAAGAGAGCGATCTCGATGATTCAGCATACTTCGGACAGATGTCTCACAAAGATTATCGCAGAAAATGCATATCTCTGCTTGAAACCCCACGAAAACCAAGATATCGCGGGTTCTGCATATCAAACGCACTGTGGAGTGGTGAAAACACCAGATAACGTGTTTCTCGCATTGAATAGCCCGAAACGAGCGATCTCGATGATTCTGCATACTTCGGACAGAAGTCTCATCAAGATTATCGTAAAAAAAGCATATCTCAGCTTGAAACCCCACGAAAACCCAGATATCGCTGGTTCTGCATATCAAACGCACTGTGGAGTGGTGAAAACACCAGATAACGTGTTTCTCGCACTAACTAGCTCGAAAAGAGCGATCTCGATGATTCAGCATACTTCGGACAGAAGACTCACCAAGATTATCGCAGAAAATGCATATCTCAGCTTGAAACCCCACGAAAACCAAGAAATCGCCGGTTCTGCATATCAAACGCACTGAGGAGTGGTGAAAACACCAGAAAACGTGTTTCGGGCATTAAGTAGCTCGAAAAGAGCGTTCTCGAAGATTCTGCATAATTCTGACAGAAGTCTCACCAGGATTATCGTAGAAAATGCATATCTCAGCTTGAAACCCGACCGAAACCAAGATATCTTCGGTTCTGCATGTCAAACGTACTGTGGAGTGGTGAAAACACCAGAAAACGTGTTTCGTGCATTAAGTAGCTCGAAAAGAGCGATCTAGATGATTCTGCATACTTCTGACTGAAGTCTCACCAATATTATCGCAGTAAATGCATATCTCAGCTTGAAACCCCACGAAAACCAAGATATCGCTGGTTCTGAATGTCAAACGCACTGTGGAGTGGTGAAAACACCAGATAACGCGTTTCTCGCATTAAATAGCTCGAAAAGAGCGATCTAGATGATTCAGCATACTTCGGACAGAAGCGTCACCAAGATTATCGCAGGAAACGCATATCTCAGCTTGAAACCCCACGAAAACCAAGATATCTCCTGTTCTGCATATCCAACGAACTGTTTAGTGGTGAAAACCCCAGAAAACGAGTTTCTCGCATTAAATAGCTCGAAAAGAGCGCTCTCGATGTTTCTGCATACTTCTAACAGAAGTCTCACCAAGATTATCGCAGAAAATGCATATCTCTGCTTGAAACCCCACGAAAACCAAGATATCTACTGTTCTGCATATCATACGCACTTTGGAGTGGTGAAAACACCAGATAACGTGTTTCTCGCACTAACTATCTCGAAGAGAGCGATCTCGATGATTCAGCATACTTCGGACAGATGTCTCACAAAGATTATCGCAGAAAATGCATATCTCAGCTTGAAACCCCACGAAAACCCAGATATCGCTGGTTCTGCATATCAAACGCACTGTGGAGTGGTGAAAACACCAGATAACGTGTTTCTCGCACTAACTAGCTCGAAAAGAGCGATCTCGATGATTCAGCATAAATCGGACAGAAGACTCACCAAGATTATCGCAGAAAATGCATATCTCAGCTTGAAACCCCACGAAAACCTAGATATCGCCGGTTCTGCATATCGAACGCACTGAGGAGTGGTGAAAACACCAGAAAACGTGTTTCGGGCATTAAGTAGCTCGAAAAGAGCGTTCTCGAAGATTCTGCATAATTCTGACAGAAGTCTCACCAGGATTATCGTAGAAATTGCATATCTCAGCTTGAAACCCCACGAAAACCAAGATATCGCTGGTTCTGCATGTCAAACGCACTGTGGAGTGGTGAAAACACCAGATAACGCGTTTCTCGCATTAAATAGCTCGAAAAGAGCGATCTAGATGATTCAGCATACTTCGGACAGAAGGGTCACCAAGATTATCGCAGGAAACGCATATCTCAGCGTGAAACCCCACGAAAACCAAGATATCTCCGGTTCTGCATATCCAACGAACTGTTTAGTGGTGAAAACCCCAGTAAACGAGTTTCTCGCATTAAATAGCTCGAAAAGAGCGCTCTCGATGTTTCTGCATACTTCTAACAGAAGTCTCACCAAGATTATCGCAGAAAATGCATATCTCTGCTTGAAACCCCACGAAAACCAAGATATCTACTGTTCAGCATATCCAACGAACTGTGGTGTGGTGACAACCCCAGAAAACGTGTTTCTCGCATTAAATAGCTCGAAAAGAGCGCTCTCGATGTTTCTGCATACTTCGGACAGATGTTTTACCAAGCTTATCGCAGAAAATGCATATATCTGCTAGAAACCCCACGAAAACCAAGATATCTACTGTTCTGCATATCCAACGAACTGTGGAGTCGTGAAAACCCCAGAAAACGTGTTTCTCGCATTAAATAGATCGAAAAGAGCGCTGTCGATGTTTCTGCATACTTCGGACAGATGTTTCACCAAGATTATCGTAGAAAATGCATATCTGAGCTTGAAACTCGACGAAATCCAAAATATCTCCGGTTCTGAATATCAAACGCACTGTGGAGTGGTGAAAACACCAGATAACGTGTTTCTCGCACTAACTAGCTCGAAAAGAGCGATCTCGATGATTCAGCATACTTCGGACAGAAGACTCACCAAGATTATCGCAGAAAATGCATATCTCAGCTTGAAACCACACGAAAACCAAGATATCGCCTGTTCTGCATATCAAACGCACTGTGGAGTGGTGAAAACACCAGATAACATGTTTCTCGCACTAAATAGCTCGAAACGAGCGATGTCGATGAATCTGCATAATTCGGACAGAAGTCTCACCAAAATTATCGTAAAAAATGCATATCTCAGCTTGAAACCCCACGGAAACCAAGATATCGCAGGTTCTGCATATCAGACGCACTGTGGAGTGATGAAAACACCAGATAACGTGCTTCTCGCATTAAATAGCTCGCAACGAGCGATCTCGATGATTCTGCATACTTCGGACAGAAGTCTCACCAAAATTATCGTAAAAAATGCATATCTCAGCTTGAAACACCACGAAAACCAAGATATCTACTGTTCTGCATATCAAACGCACTGTGGAGTGGTGAAAACACCAGATAACGTGTTTCTCGCACTAACTATCTGGAAGAGAGCGATCTCGATGATTCAGCATACTTCGGACAGAAGTCTCACCAATATTATCGCAGTAAATGCATATCTCATCTTGAAACCCCACGAAAACCAAGATATCGCTGGTTCTGCATGTCAAACGCACTGTGGAGTGGTGAAAACACCAGATAACGCGTTTCTCGCATTAAATAGCTCGAAAAGAGCGATCTAGATGATTCAGCATACTTCGGACAGAAGTGTCACCAAGATTATCGCAGGAAACGCATATCTCAGCTTGAAACCCCACGAAAACCAAGATATCTCCGGTTCTGCATATCCAACGAACTGTTTAGTGGTGAAAACCCCAGAAAACGAGTTTCTCGCATTAAATAGCTCGAAAAGAGCGCTCTCGATGTTTCTGCATACTTCTAACAGAAGTCTCACCAAGATTATCGCAGAAAATGCATATCTGTGCTTGAAACCCCACGAAAACCAAGATATCTACTGTTCTGCATATCCAACGAACTGTGGTGTGGTGACAACCCCAGAAAACGTGTTTCTCGCATTAAATAGCTCGAAAAGAGCGCTCTCGATGTTTCTGCATACTTCGGACAGATGTTTTACCAAGCTTATCGTAGAAAATGCATATCTCAGCTGGAAACCCGACGAAAACCAAAATATCTCCGGTTCTGCATATCCAACGCACTGTGGAGTGGTAAAAACCCCAGAAAACGAGTTTCTCGCATTAAATAGCTCGAAAAGAGCGCTCTGGATGTTTCTGCATACTTCGGGCAGATGTTTCACCAAGATTATCGTAGAAAATGCATATCTCAGCTTGAAACCCGACGCAAACCGGTATATCTCCGGTTCTGCACATCAAACATACCGTGGAGGGGTGAAAACACCAGAATACGTGTTTCGCGCATTAAGTAGCTCGAAACGAGCGTTCTCGAAGATTCTGCATAATTCTGACAGAAGTCTCACCAGGATTATCGTAGAAAATGCATATCTCAGCTTGAAACCCGACGAAAACCAAAATATCTCCGGTTCTGCATATCCAACGCACTGTGGAGTGGTGAAAACACCAGATAACGTGTTTCTCGCACTAACTAGCTCGAAAAGAGCGATCTCGATGATTCAGCATACTTCGGACTGAAGTCTCACCAAGATTATCGCAGAAAATGCATATCTCAGCTGGAAACCCTACGAAAACCAAAATATCTCCGGTTCTGCATATCCAACGCACTGTGGAGTGGTGAAAACCCCAGAAAACGTGTTTCTCGCATTAAATAGCTCGACAAGTGCGATCTCGATGATTCTGCATACTTCTAACAGAAGTCTCACCAAGTTTATCGCAGAAAATGCACATCTCTGATTGAAACCCCACGAAAACCAAGATATCTACTGTTCTGCATATCCAACGAACTGTGGAGTGGTGAAAACACCAGATAACGTGTTTCTCGCACTAACTAGCTCGAAAAGAGCGATCTCGATGATTCAGCATACTTCGGACAGAAGACTCACCAAGCTCATCGTAGAAAATGCATATCTCAGCATGAAACCCGACGAAAACCAAAATATCTCCGGTTCTGCATATCCAACGCACTTTGGAGTGGTGAAAACACCAGATAACGTGTTTCTCGCATTAAATAGCTCGAAACGAGCGATCTCGATGATTCTGCATACTTCGGACAGAAGTCTCAAGAAGATTATCGCAGAAAATGCATATCTCAGCTTGAAACCCCACGAAAACCAAGATATCTACTGTTCTGCATATCAAACGCACTGTGGAGTGGTGAAAACACCAGATAACGTGTTTCTCGCACTAACTAGCTCGAAAAGAGCGATCTCGATAATTCAGCATACTTCGGACAGAAGACTCACCAAGATTATCGTAGAAAATGCATATCTCAGCATGAAACCCGACGAAAACCAAATTATCTCCGGTTCTGCATATCCAACGCACTGTGGAGTGGTGAAAACACCAGATAACGTGTTTCTCGCATTAAATAGCTCGAAACGAGCGATCTCGATGATTCTGCATACTTCGGACAGAAGTCTCAAGAAGATTATCGCAGAAAATGCATATCTCAGCTTGAAACCCCACGAAAACCAAGATATCTACTGTTCTGCATATCAAACGCACTGTGGAGTGGTGAAAACACCAGATAACGTGTTTCTCGCACTAACTAGCTCGAAAAAAGCGATCTCGATGATTCAGCATACTTCGGACAGAAGACTCACCAAGATTATCGCAGGAAATGCATATCTCAGCTTGAAACCCCACGAAAACCAAGATATCGCTGGCTCTGCATATCAAACGCACTGTGGAGTGGTGAAAACACCAGATAACGTGTTTCTCGCATTAAATAGCTCGAGACGAGCGATCTCGATGATTCTGCATACTTCGGACAGAAGTCTCACCGAAATTATCGTAAAAAATGCATATCTCAGCTTGAAACCCCACGAAAACCAAGATATCGCCGGTTCTGCATATCATACGCCCTGTGGAGTGGTGAAAACACCAGCTATCGTGTTTCTCGCATTAAATAGCTCGAAAAGTGCGATCTCGATGATTCTGCATACTTCGGACAGAAGTCTCAACAAGATTATCGCAGAAAATGCATATTTCAGCTTGAAACCCCACGAAAACAAAGATATCTACTGTTCTGCATATCAAACCCACTGTGGAGTGGTGAAAACACCAGATAACGTGTTTCTCGCATTAAATAGCTCGAAAAGCGCGATCTCGATGATTCTGCATACTTCTAACAGAAGTCTCACCAAGATTGTCGCAGAAAATGCATATCTCTGCGTGAAACCCCACGAAAACCAAGACATGTACTGTTCTGCATATCCAACGAACTGTGGAGTGGTGAAACCCCCAGAAAACGTGTTTCTCGCATTAAATAGCTCGAAAAGAGCGCTCTCGATATTTCTGCATACTTCGGACAGATGTTTTACCAAGCTTATCGTAGAAAATGCATATCTCAACTTGAAACCCGACGAAAACCAAAATATCTCCGGTTCTGCATATCCAACGCACTGTGGAGTGGTGAAAACACCAGATAACGTGTTTCTCGCATTCAGTAGCTCGAAACGAGCGATCTCGATGATTCTGCATACTTCGGACAGAAGTCTCAACAAGATGATCGCAGAAAATGCATATCTCAGCTTAAAACCCCACGAAAACCAAGGTATCTACTGTTCTGCATATCACACGCACTGTGGAGTGGTGAAAACACCAGATAACCTGTTTCTCGCACTAGCTAGCTCGAAAAGAGCGATCTCGATGATTCAGCATACTCCGGACAGAAGTCTCACCAAGATTATCGCACAAATACATATCTCAGCTTGAAACCCCACGAAAACCAAGATGTCGCCGGTTCTGCATATCCAAAGCACTGTGGAGTGGTGAAAACAACAGATAACGTGTTTCTCGCATTCAGTAGCTCGAAACGAGCGATCTCGATGATTCTGCATACTTCGGACAGAAGTCTCAACAAGATGATCGCAGAAAATGCATATCTCAGCTTGAAACCCCACGAAAACCAAGGTATCTACTGTTCTGCATATCACACGCACTGTGGAGTTGTGAAAACACCAGATAACGTGTTTCTCGCACTAGCTAGCTCGAAAAGAGCGATCTAGATGATTCAGCATACTTCGGACAGAAGTCTCGCCAAGATTATCGTAGAAAATGCATATCTCAGCTTGAACCCCCACGAAAACCAAGATATAGCTGTGTTCAGCATATCAAACGCACTGTGGAGTGGTGAAAACACCAGATAACGTGTTTCTCGCATTCAGTAGCTCGAAACGAGCGATCTCGATGATTCTGCATACTTCGGACAGAAGTCTCAACAAGATGATCGCAGAAAATGCATATCTCAGCTTGAAACCCCACGAAAACCAAGGTATCTACTGTTCTGCATATCACACGCACTGTGGAGTGGTGAAAACACCAGATAACGTGTTTCTCGCACTAGCTAGCTCGAAAAGAGCGATCTAGATGATTCAGCATACTTCGGACAGAAGTCTCGCCAAGATTATCGTAGAAAATGCATATCTCAGCTTGAACCCCGACGAAATCAAAGATGTCGCCGGTTCTGCATATCAAACGCACTGTGGAATGTTGAAAACAGCAAAAAACTGGTTTTTTCGCATTAAATAGTTCGAAAAGAGCGATCTAGATGATTCTGCATACTTCGGACAGAAGTCTCACCAAGATTATCGCAGAAAATGCATATCTCAGCTTGAAACCCCACGAAAACCAAAATATCGCCGGTTCTGCATATCAGACCAACTGTGGAGTGGTGAAAACACCAGATAACGTGTTTCTCGCATTAAATAGCTCGAAAAGCGCGATCTCGATGATTCTGCATACTTCTGACAGAAGTCTCACCAAGATTATCGTAGAAAATGCATATCTCAGCTTGAAACCCGACGAAAACCGAGTTATCTACTGTTCTGCATATCAAACCCACTGTGGAGTGGTGAAAACACCAGATAACGTGTTTCTCGCATTAAATAGCTCGAAAAGCGCGAACTCGATGATTCTGCATACTTCTGACAGAAGTCTCACCAAGATTATCGTAGAAAATGCATATCTCAGCTTGAAACCCGACGAAAACCGAGTTATCTCCGGTTCTGCACATCAAACCTACCTTGGAGTGGTGAAAACACCAGAAAACGTGTTTCGCGCATTAAGTATCTCGAAAAGAGCGTTCTCGAAGATTCTGCATACTTCTGACAGAAGTCTCACCAGGATTATCGTAGAAAATGCATATCTCAGCTTGAAACCCGACCGAAACCAGGATATCTCCGGTTCTGCATGTCAAACGTACTGTGGAGTGGTGAAAACACCAGAAAACGTGTTTCGTGCATTAAGTAGCTCGAAAAGAGCGATCTAGATGATTCTGCATACTTCTGACAAAAGAACCACCAAGATTATCGCAGAAAATGCATATCTCAGCTTGAAACCCAACGAAAACCAAGATATCGCCTGTTCTGCATATCAAACGCACTGTGGAGTGGTGAAAACACCAGATAACCTGTTTCTCGCATTAAATAGTTCGAAACGAGCGATCTCGATGATTCTGCATACTTCGGACGGAAGTCTCACCAAAATTATCGTAAAAAATGCATATCTCAGCTTGAAACCCCACGAAAACCAAGATATAGCTGTGTTCAGCATATCAAACGCACTGTGGAGTGGTGAAAACCCCAGAAAACGTGTTTCTCGCATTAAATAGCTCGAAAAGTGCGATCTCGATGATTCTGCATACTTCTAACAGAAGTCTCACCAAGATTATCGCAGAAAATGCATATCTCAGCTTGAAACCCCACGAAAACCAAGATATCTACTGTTCTGCATATCAAACGCACTGTGGAGTGGTGAAAACACCAGATAACGTGTTTCGCGCTTTAAGTTGCTCGAAAAGAGCGTTCTCGAAGATTCTGCATACTTCTAACAGAAGTCTCACAAAGATTATCGTAGAAAATGCATATCTCAGCTTGAACCCCGACGAAATCCAAGATGTCGCCGGTTCTGCATATCAAACGCACTGTGGAGTGGTGAAAACTCCAGATAACGTGTTTCTCGCATTAAATAGCTCGAAAAGAGCGATCTAGATGGTTCTGCATACTTCTGGCAGAAGACTCACCTAGATTATCGCAGAAAATGCATATCTCAGCTGGAAACACCACGAAAATCAAGATATCGCCGGTTCTGCATATCAAACGCACTGTGGAATGTTGAAAACACCAGAAAACTTGTTTTTTCGTATTAAATACCTCGAAAAGAGCGATCTAGATGATTCTGCATACTTCTGACAAAAGACTCACCAAGATTATCGCACAAAATGCATATATCAGCTGGGAACACCACGAAAATCAAGATATCGCCGGTTCTGCATATCAAACGCACTGTGGAGTGCTGAAAACACCAGATAACGTATTTCTCGCATTAAATAGCACGAATAGAGCGATCTCGATGATTAAACATACTTCGGACAGAAGTCTCACAAAGATTATCGTAAAAAATGCGTATCTCAGCTTGATACCCGACGAAAGCCAAGATGTGGCCGGGTCTGCATATCAAAAGCACTGTGGAGTGGTGAAAACACCAGATAACGTTTTTCTCGCATTAGATAGCTCGAAAAAAGCGATCCCGATGATTCTGCATACTTCTGACAGAAGTCTCACCAAGATTATCGTAGAAAATGCACATCTCAGCTTGAACCCCGACGAAATCCAAGATGTCGCCGGTTCTGCATATCAAACGCACTGTGGAGTGGTGAAAACACCAGTTAACGTGTTTCTCGCATTAAATAGCTCGAAAAGAGGGATCTCGATGATTCTGCATACCTCTGACAGAAGACTCACCAAGATTATCGCAGAAAATGCATATCTCAGCTTGAAACCCCACGAAAACCAAAATATCGCCGGTTCTGCATATCAAACCAACTGTGGAGTGGTGAAAACACCAGATAACGTGTTTCTCGCATTAAATAGCTCGAAAAGCGCGATCTCGATGATTCTGCATACTTCTGACAGAAGTCTCACCAAGATTATCGTAGAAAATGCATATCTCAGCTTGAAACCCGACGAAAACCGAGTTATCTACTGTTCTGCATATCAAACCCACTGTGGAGTGGTGAAAACACCAGATAACGTGTTTCTCGCATTAAATAGCTCGAAAAGCGCGAACTCGATGATTCTGCATACTTCTGACAGACGTCTCACCAAGATTATCGTAGAAAATGCATATCTCAGCTTGAAACCCGACGAAAACCGAGTTATCTCCGGTTCTGCACATCAAACCTACCTTGGAGTGGTGAAAACACAAGAAAACGTGTTTCGCGCATTAAGTATCTCGAAAAGAGCGTTCTCGAAGATTCTGCATACTTCTGACAGAAGTCTCACCAGGATTATCGTATAAAATGCATATCTCAGCTTGAAACCCGACCGAAACCAAGATATCTCCGGTTCTGCATGTCAAACGTATTGTGGAGTGGTGAAAACACCAGAAAACGTGTTTCGTGCATTAAGTAGCTCGAAAAGAGCGATCTAGATGATTCTGCATACTTCTGACAAAAGAACCACCAAGATTATCGCAGAAAATGCATATCTCAGCTTGAAACCCAACGAAAACCAAGATATCGCCTGTTCTGCATATCAAACGCACTGTGGAGTGGTGAAAACACCAGATAACCTGTTTCTCGCATTAAATAGTTCGAAACGAGCGATCTCGATGATTCTGCATACTTCGGACGGAAGTCTCACCAAAATTATCGCAGAAAATGCATATCTCAGCTTGAAACCCCACGAAGACCAAGATATCTACTGTTCTGCATATCAAACGCACTGTGGAGTGGTGAAAACACCAGATAACGTGTTTCGCGCTTTAAGTTGCTCGAAAAGAGCGTTCTCGAAGATTCTGCATACTTCTAACAGAAGTCTCACCAAGATTATCGTAGAAAATGCATATCTCAGCTTGAACCCCGACGAAATCCAAGATGTCGCCGGTTCTGCATATCAAACGCACTGTGGAGTGGTGAAAACTCCAGATAACGTGTTTCTCGCATTAAATAGCTCGAAACGAGCGATCTAGATGGTTCTGCATACTTCTGGCAGAAGACTAACCTAGATTATCGCAGAAAATGCATATCTCAGCTGGAAACACCACGAAAATCAAGATATCGCCGGTTCTGCATATCAAACGCACTGTGGAATGTTGAAAACACCAGAAAACTTGTTTTTTCGTATTAAATACCTCGAAAAGAGCGATCTAGATGATTCTGCATACTTCTGACAAAAGACTCACCAAGATTATCGCACAAAATGCATATATCAGCTGGGAACACCACGAAAATCAAGATATCGCCGGTTCTGCATATCAAACGCACTGTGGAGTGCTGAAAACACCAGATAACGTATTTCTCGCATTAAATAGCACGAATAGGGCGATCTCGATGATTAAACATACTTCGGACAGAAGTCTCACCAAGATTATCGTAAAAAATGCGTATCTCAGCTTGATACCCGACGAAAGCCAAGATGTGGCCGGGTCTGCATATCAAAAGCACTGTGGAGTGGTGAAAACACCAGATAACGTGTTTCTCGCATTAGATAGCTCGAAAAAAGCGATCCCGATGATTCTGCATACTTCTGACAGAAGTCTCACCAAGATTATCGTAGAAAATGCACATCTCAGCTTGAACCCCGACCAAATCCAAGATGTCGCCGGTTCTGCATATCAAACGCACTGTGGAGTGGTGAAAACACCAGTTAACGTGTTTCTCGCATTAAATAGCTCGAAAAGAGTGATCTCGATGATTCTGCATACCTCTGACAGAAGACTCACCAAGATTATCGCAGAAAATGCATATCTCAGGTTGAACACCGACGAAATCCAAGATGTCGCCGGTGCTGCATATCAAACGCACTGCGGAGTGGTGAAAACACCAGTTAACGTGTTTATCGGATTAAATAGCCCGAAAAGAGGGATCTCGATGATTCTGCATACCTCTGACAGAAGACTGACCAAGATTATCGCAGAAAATGCATATCTCAGGTTGAACCCCGACGAAATCCAAGATGTCGCCGGTTCTGCATATCAAACGCACTGCGGAGTGGTGAAAAAAACCAGATAACGTTTTTCTCGCATTAAATAGCTCGAAAAGAGCGATCCCGATGATTCTGCATACTTCTGACAGAAGTCTCACCAAGATTATCGTAGAAAATGCATATCTTAGCTTGAACCCCGACGAAATCCAAGATGTCGCCGGTTCTGCACATCAAACGCACTGTGGAGTGGTGAAAACTCCAGATAACGTGTTTCTCGCATTAAATAGCTCGAAAAGAGCGATCTAGATGGTTCTGCATACTTCTGGCAGAAGACTCACCTAGATTATCGCAGAAAATGCATATCTCAGCTGGAAACACCACGAAAATCAAGATATCGCCGGTTCTGCATATCAAACGCACTGTGGAATGTTGAAAACACCAGAAAACTTGTTTTTTCGTATTAAATACCTCGAAAAGAGCGATCTAGATGATTCTGCATACTTCTGACAAAAGACTCACCAAGATTATCGCACAAAATGAATATATCAGCTGGGAACACCACGAAAATCAAGATATCGCCGGTTCTGCATATCAAACGCACTGCGGAGTGGTGAAAACACCAGACAACGTTTTTCTCGCATTAAATAGCTCGGAAAGAGCGATCCCGATGATTCTGCATACTTCTGACAGAAGACTCACCATGATTATCGCACAAAATGCATATATCAGCTGGGAACACCACGAAAATCAAGATATCGCCGGTTCTGCATATCAAACGCTCTGTGGTGTGCTGAAAACACCAGATAACGTATTTCTCGCATTAAATAGCACGAATAGAGCGATCTCGATGATTAAACATACTTCGGACAGAAGTCTCACCAAGATTATCGTAAAAAATGCGTATCTCAGCTTGAAACCCCACAAAAACCAAGATGTCGCTGGTTCTGCATATCAAACGCACTGTGGAGTGGTGAAAACACCAGTCAACGTGTTTCTCGCATTAAATAGCTCGAAAAGAGGGATCTCGATGATTCTGCATACTTCTGACAGAAGACTCACCAAGATGATCACAGAAAATGCATATCTCAGCTGGAAACACCACGAAAATGAAGATATCGCCGGTTCTGCATATAAAACGCACTGTGGAATCTTGAAAACACCAGGAAACTTGTTTTTTCGCATTGAATAGCTGGAAAAGAGCGATCTAGATGATTCTGCATACTTCTGGCAGAAGACTCACCTAGATTATCGCAGAAAATGCATATCTCAGCTGGAAACACCACGAAAATCAAGATGTCGCCGGTTCTGCATATCAAACGCACTGCGGAGTGGTGAAAACACCAGATAACGTTTTTCTCGCATTAAATAGCTCGAAAAGAGCGATCCCGAAGATTCTGCATACTTCTGACAGAAGTCTCACCAAGATTATCGTAGAAAATGCATATCTCAGCTTGAACCCCGACGAAATCCAAGATGTCGCCGGTTCTGCATATCAAACGCACTGTGGAGTGGTGAAAACTCCAGATAACGTGTTTCTCGCATTAAATAGCTCGAAAAGAGCGATCTAGATGATTCTGCATACTTCTGGCAGAAGACTCACCTAGATTATCGCAGAAAATGCATATCTCAGCTGGAAACACCACGAAAATGAAGATATCGCCGGTTCTGCATATCAAACGCACTGTGGAATCTTGAAAACACCAGGAAACTTGTTTTTTCGCATTGAATAGCTCGAAAAGAGCGATCTAGATGATTCTGCATACTTCTGGCAGAAGACTCACCTAGATTATCGCAGAAAATGCATATCTCAGCTGGAAACACCACGAAAGTGAAGATATCGCCGGTTCTGCATATCAAACGCACTGTGGAATCTTGAAAACACCAGGAAACTTGTTTTTTCGCATTGAATAGCTCGAAAAGAGCGATCTAGATGATTCTGCATACTTCTGGCAGAAGACTCACCTAGATTATCGTAGAAAATGCATATCTCAGCTTGATACCCGACGAAAGCCAAGATGTGGCCGGGTCTGCATATCAAAAGCACTGTGGAGTGGTGAAAACACCAGATAACGTGTTTCTCGCATTAGATAGCTCGAAAAAAGCGATCCCGATGATTCTGCATACTTCTGACAGAAGTCTCACCAAGATTATCGTAGAAAATGCATATCTCAGCTTGAACCCCGACGAAATCCAAGATGTCGCCGGTTCTGCATATCAAACGCCTACTGTGGAGTGGTGAAAACTCCAGATAACGTGTTTCTCGCATTAAATAGCTCGAAAAGAGCGATCCAGATGGTTCTGCATACTTCTGGCAGAAGACTCACCTAGATTATCGCAGAAAATGCATATCTCAGCTGGAAACACCACGAAAATCAAGATATCGCCGGTTCTGCATATCAAACGCACTGTGGAATGTTGAAAACACCAGAAAACTTGTTTTTTCGTATTAAATACCTCGAAAAGAGCGATCTAGATGATTCTGCATACTTCTGACAAAAGACTCACCAAGATTATCGCACAAAATGCATATATCAGCTGGGAACACCACGAAAATCAAGATATCGCCGGTTCTGCATATCAAACGCACTGCGGAGTGGTGAAAACACCAGACAACGTTTTTCTCGCATTAAATAGCTCGGAAAGAGCGATCCCGATGATTCTGCATACTTCTGACAGAAGACTCACCATGATTATCGCACAAAATGCATATATCAGCTGGGAACACCACGAAAATCAAGATATCGCCGGTTCTGCATATCAAACGCTCTGTGGAGTGCTGAAAACACCAGATAACGTATTTCTCGCATTAAATAGCACGAATAGAGCGATCTCGATGATTAAACATACTTCGGACAGAAGTCTCACCAAGATTATCGTAAAAAATGCGTATCTCAGCTTGAAACCCCACAAAAACCAAGATGTCGCTGGTTCTGCATATCAAACGCACTGTGGAGTGGTGAAAACACCAGTTAACGTGTTTCTCGCATTAAATAGCTCGAAAAGAGGGATCTCGATGATTCTGCATACTTCTGACAGAAGACTCACCAAGATGATCACAGAAAATGCATATCTCAGCTGGAAACACCACGAAAATGAAGATATCGCCGGTTCTGCATATAAAACGCACTGTGGAATCTTGAAAACACCAGGAAACTTGTTTTTTCGCATTGAATAGCTCGAAAAGAGCGATCTAGATGATTCTGCATACTTCTGGCAGAAGACTCACCTAGATTATCGCAGAAAATGCATATCTCAGCTGGAAACACCACGAAAATCAAGATATCGCCGGTTCTGCATATCAAACGCACTGTGGAATGTTGAAAACACCAGAAAACTTGTTTTTTCGTATTAAATACCTCGAAAAGAGCGATCTAGATGATTCTGCATACTTCTGACAAAAGACTCACCAAGATTATCGCACAAAATGCATATATCAGCTGGGAACACCACGAAAATCAAGATATCGCCGGTTCTGCATATCAAACGCACTGCGGAGTGGTGAAAACACCAGATAACGTTTTTCTCGCATTAAATAGCTCGAAAAGAGCGATCCCGATGATTCTGCATACTTCTGACAGAAGTCTCACCAGTATTATCGTAGAAAATGCATATCTCAGCTTGAACCCCGACGAAATCCAAGATGTCGCCGGTTCTGCATATCAAACGCACTGTGGAGTGGTGAAAACTCCAGATAACGTGTTTCTCGCATTAAATAGCTCGAAAAGAGCGATCTAGATGATTCTGCATACTTCTGGCAGAAGACTCACCTAGATTATCGCAGAAAATGCATATCTCAGCTGGAAACACCACGAAAATGAAGATATCGCCGGTTCTGCATATCAAACGCACTGTGGAATCTTGAAAACACCAGGAAACTTGTTTTTTCGCATTGAATAGCTCGAAAAGAGCGATCTAGATGATTCTGCATACTTCTGGCAGAAGACTCACCTAGATTATCGCAGAAAATGCATATCTCAGCTGGAAACACCACGAAAGTGAAGATATCGCCGGTTCTGCATATCAAACGCACTGTGGAATCTTGAAAACACCAGGAAACTTGTTTTTTCGCATTGAATAGCTCGAAAAGAGCGATCTAGATGATTCTGCATACTTCTGGCAGAAGACTCACCTAGATTATCGTAGAAAATGCATATCTCAGCTTGATACCCGACGAAAGCCAAGATGTGGCCGGGTCTGCATATCAAAAGCACTGTGGAGTGGTGAAAACACCAGATAACGTGTTTCTCGCATTAGATAGCTCGAAAAAAGCGATCCCGATGATTCTGCATACTTCTGACAGAAGTCTCACCAAGATTATCGTAGAAAATGCATATCTCAGCTTGAACCCCGACGAAATCCAAGATGTCGCCGGTTCTGCATATCAAACGCCTACTGTGGAGTGGTGAAAACTCCAGATAACGTGTTTCTCGCATTAAATAGCTCGAAAAGAGCGATCCAGATGGTTCTGCATACTTCTGGCAGAAGACTCACCTAGATTATCGCAGAAAATGCATATCTCAGCTGGAAACACCACGAAAATCAAGATATCGCCGGTTCTGCATATCAAACGCACTGTGGAATGTTGAAAACACCAGAAAACTTGTTTTTTCGTATTAAATACCTCGAAAAGAGCGATCTAGATGATTCTGCATACTTCTGACAAAAGACTCACCAAGATTATCGCACAAAATGCATATATCAGCTGGGAACACCACGAAAATCAAGATATCGCCGGTTCTGCATATCAAACGCACTGCGGAGTGGTGAAAACACCAGATAACGTTTTTCTCGCATTAAATAGCTCGAAAAGAGCGATCCCGATGATTCTGCATACTTCTGACAGAAGTCTCACCAAGATTATCGTAGAAAATGCATATCTCAGCTTGAACCCCGACGAAATTCAAGATGTCGCCGGTTCTGCATATCAAACGCACTGTGGAGTGGTGAAAACTCCAGATAACGTGTTTCTCGCATTAAATAGCTCGAAAAGAGCGATCTAGATGGTTCTGCATACTTCTGGCAGAAGACTCACCTAGATTATCGCAGAAAATGCATATCTCAGCTGGAAACACCACGAAAATCAAGATATCGCCGGTTCTGCATATCAAACGCACTGTGGAATGTTGAAAACACCAGAAAACTTGTTTTTTCGTATTAAATACCTCGAAAAGAGCGATCTAGATGATTCTGCATACTTCTGACAAAAGACTCAGCAAGATTATCGCACAAAATGCATATATCAGCTGGGAACACCACGAAAATCAAGATATCGCCGGTTCTGCATATCAACCGCACTGTGGAGTGCTGAAAACACCAGATAACGTATTTCTCGCATTAAATAGCACGAATAGAGCGATCTCGATGATTAAACATACTTCGGACAGAAGTCTCACCAAGATTATCGTAAAAAATGCGTATCTCAGCTTGAAACCCCACTAAAACCAAGATGTCGCTGGTTCTGCATATCAAACGCACTGTGGAGTGGTGAAAACACCAGTTAACGTGTTTCTCGCATTAAATAGCTCGAAAAGAGGGATCTCGATGATTCTGCATACTTCTGACAGAAGACTCACCAAGATTATCGCGGAACGTGCATATCTCAGCTTGAAACCTCACGAAAACGAAGATATCCCCGGTTCTGCACATCAAACGTACTGTGGAGTGGTGAAAACACCAGAAAACGTGTTTCTCGCATTAAATAGCTCGAAAAGAGCGATCTCGATGATTCTGCATACATCTGACAGAAGTCGCACCAAGATTATCGCAGAAAATGCATACCTCAGCATGATAACCGACGAAAACCAAGATTTCGCAATTTCTGCATATCAAACGCACTGTGGTGTGGTCAAAACACCAGAAAACTGGTTTTTTCGCAGTAAATAGCTCGAAACCAGCGATCTAGATGATTCTGCATACTTCTGACTGAAGTCTCACCAAGATTATCGCAGAAAATGCATATCTCAGCTTGAAACCTCACGAAAATCAAGATGTCGCCCGTTCTGCATATCAAACGCACTGTGGAGTGGTGAAGACACCGGATAACGTGTTTATCGCATTAAATAGGCCGAAAAGAGCGATCCCGATGATTCTGCATACTTCTGACAGAAGTCTCAACAAGATCATCGTAGAAAATGCATATCTCAGCTTGATACCCTACGACAGCCAAGATGTCGCCGGTTCTGCATATCAAACGCACCGTGGAGAGGTGAAAACGCCAGATAACGTGTTTCTCGCATTAACTAGCTCGAAAAGAGCGATTTCGAAGATTCTGCATACTTCTGACAGAAGACTCAACAAGATTATCGCTGAAAATGCACATCTCAGCTTGAACCCCGACGAAATCTAAGATGTCGCCGGTTCTGCATATCAAACGCACTGTGGAGTGGTGAAAACACCAGTTAACGTGTTTCGCGCATTAAATAGCTCGAAAAGAGGGATCTCGATGATTCTGCATACCTCTGACAGAAGACTCACCAAGATTATCGCAGAAATTGCATATCTCAGCTTGAATCCCCACGAAAACCAGGATATCGCTGGTTCTGCATATCAAACGCACTGTGGAGTGCTGAAAACACCAGATAACGTGTTTCTCGCATTAAATAGCACGAATAGAGCGATCTCGATGATTAAACATACTTCGGACAGAAGTCTCACCAAGATTATCGTAAAAAATGCGTATCTCAGCTTGAAACCCCACAAAAACCAAGATGTCGCTGGTTCTGCATACCAAACGCACTGTGGAGTGGTGAAAACACCAGTTAACGTGTTTCTCGCATTAAATAGCTCGAAAAGAGGGATCTCGATGATTCTGCATACTTCTGACAGAAGACTCACCAAGATTATCACAGAAAATGCATATCTCATCTTGAAACCCCACGAAAACCAAGATATCTCCGGTTCTGCATATCAATCACACTGTGGAATGTTGAAAACACCAGAAAACTTGTTTTTTCGCATTGAATAGCTCGAAAAGGGCGATCTAGATGATTCTGCATACTTCTGACTGAAGTCTCACCAAGATTATCGCAGAAACTGCATATCTCAGCTTGAAACCTCACGAAAATCAAGATGTCGCCCGTTCTGCATATAAAACGCACTGTGGAGTGGTGAAGACACCGGATAACGTGTTTATCGCATTAAATAGCCCGAAAAGAGCGATCCCGATGATTCTGCATACTTCTGACTGAAGTCTCAACAAGATTATCGTAGAAAATGCATATCTCAGCTTGATACTCTAGGACAGCCAAGATGTCGCCGGTTCTGCATATCAAAGGCACTGTGGAGAGGTGAAAACGCCAGATAACGTGTTTCTCGCATTAACTAGCTCGAAAAGAGCGATTTCGAAGATTCTGCATACTTCTGACAGAAGACTCAACAAGATTATCGCTGAAAATGCACATCTCAGCTTGAACCCCGACGAAATCCAAGATGTCGCCGGTTCTGCATATCAAACGCACTGTGGAGTGGTGAAAACACCAGATAACGTGTTTCTCGCACTAACTAGCTCGAAAAGAGCGATCTCGATGATTCAGCATACTTCGGACAGAAGACTCACCAAGATTATCGGAGGAAATGCATATCTCAGCTTGAAACCCCACGAAAACCAAGATATCGCTGGCTCTGCATATCAAACGCACTGTGGAGTGGTGATAACACCAGATAACGTGTTTCTCGCATTAAATAGCTCGAGACGAGCGATCTCGATGATTCTGCATACTTCGGACAGAAGTCTCACCGAAATTATCGTAAAAAATGCATATCTCAGCTTGAAACCCCACGAAAACCAAGATATCGCCGGTTCTGGATATCATACGCCCTGTGGAGTGGTGAAAACACCAGCTATCGTGTTTCTCGCATTAAATAGCTCGAAAAGTGCGATCTCGATGATTCTGCATACTTCGGACAGAAGTCTCAACAAGATTATCGCAGAAAATGCATATTTCAGCTTGAAACCCCACGAAAACAAAGATATCTACTGTTCTGCATATCAAACCCACTGTGGAGTGGTGAAAACACCAGATAACGTGTTTCTCACATTAAATAGCTCGAAAAGCGCGATCTCGATGATTCTGCATACTTCTAACAGAAGTCTCACCAAGATTATCGCAGAAAATGCATATCTCTGCGTGAAACCCCACGAAAACCAAGACATCTACTGTTCTGCATATCCAACGAACTGTGGAGTGGTGAAACCCCCAGAAAACGTGTTTCTCGCATTAAATAGCTCGAAAAGAGCGCTCTCGATGTTTCTGCATACTTCGGACAGATGTTTTACCAAGCTTATCGTAGAAAATGCATATCTCGACTTGAAACCCGAGGAAAACCAAAATATCTCCGGTTCTGCATATCCAACTCACTGTGGAGTGGTGAAAACACCAGATAACGTGTTTCTCGCATTCAGTAGCTCGAAACGAGCGATCTCGATGATTCTGCATACTTCGGACAGAAGTCTCAACAAGATGATCGCAGAAAATGCATATCTCAGCTTAAAACCCCACGAAAACCAAGGTATCTACTGTTCTGCATATCACACGCACTGTGGAGTGGTGAAAACACCAGATAACCTGTTTCTCGCACTAGCTAGCTCGAAAAGAGCGATCTCGATGATTCAGCATACTCCGGACAGAAGTCTCACCAAGATTAACGCACAAATACATATCTCAGCTTGAAACCCCACGAAAACCAAGATGTCGCCGGTTCTGCATATCCAAAGCACTGTGGAGTGGTGAAAACACCAGATAACGTGTATCTCGCATTCAGTAGCTCGAAACGAGCGATCTCGATGTTTCTGCATACTTCGGACAGAAGTCTCAACAAGATGATCGCAGAAAATGCATATCTCAGCTTGAAACCCCACGAAAACCAAGGTATCTACTGTTCTGCATATCACACGCACTGTGGAGTGGTGAAAACACCAGATAACGTGTTTCTCGCACTAGCTAGCTCGAAAAGAGCGATCTAGATGATTCAGCATACTTCGGACAGAAGTCTCACCAAGATTATTACGGTAGAAAATGCATATCTCAGCTTGAACCCCGACGAAATCAAAGATGTCGCCGGTTCTGCATATCAAACGCACTGTGGAATGTTGAAAACAGCAAAAAACTGGTTTTTTCGCATTAAATAGCTCGAAAAGAGCGATCTAGATGATTCTGCATACTTCGGACAGAAGTCTCACCAAGATTATCGCAGAAAATGCATATCTCAGCTTGAAACCCCACGAAAACCAAAATATCGCCGGTTCTGCATATCAAACCAACTGTGGAGTGGTGAAAACACCAGATAACGTGTTTCTCGCATTAAATAGCTCGAAAAGCGCGATCTCGATGATTCTGCATACTTCTGACAGAAGTCTCACCAAGATTATCGTAGAAAATGCATATCTCAGCTTGAAACCCGACGAAAACCGAGTTATCTACTGTTCTGCATATCAAACCCACTGTGGAGTGGTGAAAACACCAGATAACGTGTTTCTCGCATTAAATAGCTCGAAAAGCGCGAACTCGATGATTCTGCATACTTCTGACGGAAGTCTCACCAAAATTATCGTAAAAAATGCATATCTGAGCTTGAAACCCCACGAAAACCAAGATATCGCCTGTTCTGCATATCAAACGCACTGTAGAGTGGTGAAAACACCAGATAACGTGTTTCTCGCATTCAGTAGCTCGAAACGAGCGATCTCGATGATTCTGCATACTTCGGACAGAAGTCTCAACAAGATGATCGCAGAAAATGCATATCTCAGCTTGAAACCCCACGAAAACCAAGGTATCTACTGTTCTGCATATCACACGCACTGTGGAGTGGTGAAAACACCAGATAACGTGTTTCTCGCACTTGCTAGCTCGAAAAGAGCGATCTAGATGATTCAGCATACTTCGGACAGAAGTCTCACCAAGATTATCGTAGAAAATGCATATCTCAGCTTGAACCCCGACGAAATCAAAGATGTCGCCGGTTCTGCATATCAAACGCACTGTGGAATGTTGAAAACAGCAAAAAACTGTTTTTTTCGCATTAAATAGCTCGAAAAGAGCGATCTAGATGATTCTGCATACTTCGGACAGAAGTCTCACCAAGATTATCGCAGAAAATGCATATCTCAGCTTGAAACCCCACGAAAACCAAAATATCGCCGGTTCTGCATATCAAACCAACTGTGGAGTGGTGAAAACACCAGATAACGTGTTTCTCGCATTAAATAGCTCGAAAAGCGCGATCTCGATGATTCTGCATACTTCTGACAGAAGTCTCACCAAGATTATCGTAGAAAATGCATATCTCAGCTTGAAACCCGACGAAAACCGAGTTATCTACTGTTCTGCATATCAAACCCACTGTGGAGTGGTGAAAACACCAGATAACCTGTTTCTCGCACTAGCTAGCTCGAAAAGAGCGATCTCGATGATTCAGCATACTCCGGACAGAAGTCTCACCAAGATTAACGCACAAATACATATCTCAGCTTGAAACCCCACGAAAACCAAGATGTCGCCGGTTCTGCATATCCAAAGCACTGTGGAGTGGTGAAAACACCAGATAACGTGTTTCTCGCATTCAGTAGCTCGAAACGAGCGATCTCGATGATTCTGCATACTTCGGACAGAAGTCTCAACAAGATGATCGCAGAAAATGCATATCTCAGCTTGAACCCCGACGAAATCAAAGATGTCGCCGGTTCTGCATATCAAACGCACTGTGGAATGTTGAAAACAGCAAAAAACTGGTTTTTTCGCATTAAATAGCTCGAAAAGAGCGATCTAGATGATTCTGCATACTTCGGACAGAAGTCTCACCAAGATTATCGCAGAAAATGCATATCTCAGCTTGAAACCCCACGAAAACCAAAATATCGCCGGTTCTGCATATCAAACCAACTGTGGAGTGGTGAAAACACCAGATAACGTGTTTCGCGCATTAAGTATCTCGAAAAGAGCGTTCTCGAAGATTCTGCATACTTCTGACAGAAGTCTCACCAGGATTATCGTAGAAAATGCATATCTCAGCTTGAAACCCGACCGAAACCAAGATATCTCCGGTTCTGCATGTCAAACGTACTGTGGAGTGGTGAAAACACCAGATAACGTGTTTCGCGCTTTAAGTTGCTCGAAAAGAGCGTTCTCGAAGATTCTGCATACTTCTAACAGAAGTCTCACCAAGATTATCGTAGAAAATGCATATCTCAGCTTGAACCCCGACGAAATCCAAGATGTCGCCGGTTCTGCATATCAAACGCACTGTGGAGTGGTGAAAACTCCAGATAACGTGTTTCTCGCATTAAATAGCTCGAAAAGAGCGATCTAGATGGTTCTGCATACTTCTGGCAGAAGACTCACCTAGATTATCGCAGAAAATGCATATCTCAGCTGGAAACACCACGAAAATCAAGATATCGCCGGTTCTGCATATCAAACGCACTGTGGAATGTTGAAAACACCAGAAAACTTGTTTTTTCGTATTAAATACCTCGAAAAGAGCGATCTAGATGATTCTGCATACTTCTGACAAAAGACTCACCAAGATTATCGCACAAAATGCATATATCAGCTGGGAACACCACGAAAATCAAGATATCGCCGGTTCTGCATATCAAACGCACTGTGGAGTGCTGAAAGCACCAGATAACGTATTTCTCGCATTAAATAGCACGAATAGAGCGATCTCGATGATTAAACATACTTCGGACAGAAGTCTCACCAAGATTATCGTAAAAAATGCGTATCTCAGCTTGATACCCGACGAAAGCCAAGATGTGGCCGGGTCTGCATATCAAAAGCACTGTGGAGTGGTGAAAACACCAGATAACGTGTTTCTCGCATTAGATAGCTCGAAAAAAGCGATCCCGATGATTCTGCATACATCTGACAGAAGTCTCACCAAGATTATCGCAGAAAATGCATATCTCAGCTTGAAACCCCACGAAAACCAAGATATCTACTGTTCTGCATATCAAACGCACTGTGGAGTGGTGAAAACACCAGATAACGTGTTTCGCGCTTTAAGTTGCTCGAAAAGAGCGTTCTCGAAGATTCTGCATACTTCTGACAGAAGTCTCACCAGGATTATCGTAGAAAATGCATATCTCAGCTTGAAACCCGACCGAAACCAAGATATCTCCGGTTCTGCATGTCAAACGTACTGTGGAGTGGTGAAAACACCAGAAAACGTGTTTCGTGCATTAAGTAGCTCGAAAAGAGCGATCTAGATGATTCTGCATACTTCTGACAAAAGAACCACCAGGATTATCGCAGAAAATGCATATCTCAGCTTGAAACCCAACGAAAACCAAGATATCGCCTGTTCTGCATATCAAACGCACTGTGGAGTGGTGAAAACACCAGATAACCTGTTTCTCGCATTAAATAGTTCGAAACGAGCGATCTCGATGATTCTGCATACTTCGGACGGAAGTCTCACCAAAATTATCGTAAAAAATGCATATCTGAGCTTGAAACCCCACGAAAACCAAGATATAGCTGTGTTCAGCATATCAAACGCACTGTGGAGTGGTGAAAACCCCAGAAAACGTGTTTCTCGCATTAAATAGCTCGAAAAGTGCGATCTCGATGATTCTGCATACTTCTAACAGAAGTCTCACCAAGATTATCGCAGAAAATGCATATCTCAGCTTGAAACCCCACGAAAACCAAGATATCTACTGTTCTGCATATCAAACGCACTGTGGAGTGGTGAAAACACCAGATAACGTGTTTCGCGCTTTAAGTTGCTCGAAAAGAGCGTTCTCGAAGATTCTGCATACTTCTAACAGAAGTCTCACCAAGATTATCGTAGAAAATGCATATCTCAGCTTGAACCCCGACGAAATCCAAGATGTCGCCGGTTCTGCATATCAAACGCACTGTGGAGTGGTGAAAACACCAGAAAACTTGTTTTTTCGTATTAAATACCTCGAAAAGAGCGATCTAGATGATTCTGCATACTTCTGACAAAAGACTCACCAAGATTATCGCACAAAATGCATATATCAGCTGGGAACACCACGAAAATCAAGATATCGCCGGTTCTGCATATCAAACGCACTGTGGAGTGCTGAAAACACCAGATAACGTATTTCTCGCATTAAATAGCACGAATAGAGCGATCTCGATGATTAAACATACTTCGGACAGAAGTCTCACCAAGATTATCGTAAAAAATGCGTATCTCAGCTTGATACCCGACGAAAGCCAAGATGTGGCCGGGTCTGCATATCAAAAGCACTGTGGAGTGGTGAAAACACCAGATAACGTGTTTCTCGCATTAGATAGCTCGAAAAAAGCGATCCCGATGATTCTGCATACATCTGACAGAAGTCTCACCAAGATTATCGCAGAAAATGCATATCTCAGCTTGAAACCCCACGAAAACCAAGATATCTACTGTTCTGCATATCAAACGCACTGTGGAGTGGTGAAAACACCAGATAACGTGTTTCGCGCTTTAAGTTGCTCGAAAAGAGCGTTCTCGAAGATTCTGCATACTTCTGACAGAAGTCTCACCAGGATTATCGTAGAAAATGCATATCTCAGCTTGAAACCCGACGAAAACCAAGATATCGCCTGTTCTGCATATCAAACGCACTGTGGAGTGGTGAAAACACCAGATAACCTGTTTCTCGCATTAAATAGTTCGAAACGAGCGATCTCGATGATTCTGCATACTTCGGACGGAAGTCTCACCAAAATTATCGTAAAAAATGCATATCTGAGCTTGAAACCCCACGAAAACCAAGATATAGCTGTGTTCAGCATATCAAACGCACTGTGGAGTGGTGAAAACCCCAGAAAACGTGTTTCTCGCATTAAATAGCTCGAAAAGTGCGATCTCGATGATTCTGCATACTTCTAACAGAAGTCTCACCAAGATTATCGCAGAAAATGCATATCTCAGCTTGAAACCCCACGAAAACCAAGATATCTACTGTTCTGCATATCAAACGCACTGTGGAGTGGTGAAAACACCAGATAACGTGTTTCGCGCTTTAAGTTGCTCGAAAAGAGCGTTCTCGAAGATTCTGCATACTTCTGACAGAAGTCTCACCAGGATTATCGTAGAAAATGCATATCTCAGCTTGAAACCCGACGAAAACCAAGATATCGCCTGTTCTGCATATCAAACGCACTGTGGAGTGGTGAAAACACCAGATAACCTGTTTCTCGCATTAAATAGTTCGAAACGAGCGATCTCGATGATTCTGCATACTTCGGACGGAAGTCTCACCAAAATTATCGTAAAAAATGCGTATCTCAGCTTGATACCCGACGAAAGCCAAGATGTGGCCGGGTCTGCATATCAAAAGCACTGTGGAGTGGTGAAAACACCAGATAACGTGTTTCTCGCATTAGATAGCTCGAAAAAAGCGATCCCGATGATTCTGCATACATCTGACAGAAGTCTCACCAAGATTATCGCAGAAAATGCATATCTCAGCTTGAAACCCCACGAAAACCAAGATATCTACTGTTCTGCATATCAAACGCACTGTGGAGTGGTGAAAACACCAGATAACGTGTTTCGCGCTTTAAGTTGCTCGAAAAGAGCGTTCTCGAAGATTCTGCATACTTCTGACAGAAGTCTCACCAGGATTATCGTAGAAAATGCATATCTCAGCTTGAAACCCGACCGAAACCAAGATATCTCCGGTTCTGCATGTCAAACGTACTGTGGAGTGGTGAAAACACCAGAAAACGTGTTTCGTGCATTAAGTAGCTCGAAAAGAGCGATCTAGATGATTCTGCATACTTCTGACAAAAGAACCACCAGGATTATCGCAGAAAATGCATATCTCAGCTTGAAACCCAACGAAAACCAAGATATCGCCTGTTCTGCATATCAAACGCACTGTGGAGTGGTGAAAACACCAGATAACCTGTTTCTCGCATTAAATAGTTCGAAACGAGCGATCTCGATGATTCTGCATACTTCGGACGGAAGTCTCACCAAAATTATCGTAAAAAATGCATATCTGAGCTTGAAACCCCACGAAAACCAAGATATAGCTGTGTTCAGCATATCAAACGCACTGTGGAGTGGTGAAAACCCCAGAAAACGTGTTTCTCGCATTAAATAGCTCGAAAAGTGCGATCTCGATGATTCTGCATACTTCTAACAGAAGTCTCACCAAGATTATCGCAGAAAATGCATATCTCAGCTTGAAACCCCACGAAAACCAAGATATCTACTGTTCTGCATATCAAACGCACTGTGGAGTGGTGAAAACACCAGATAACGTGTTTCGCGCTTTAAGTTGCTCGAAAAGAGCGTTCTCGAAGATTCTGCATACTTCTAACAGAAGTCTCACCAAGATTATCGTAGAAAATGCATATCTCAGCTTGAACCCCGACGAAATCCAAGATGTCGCCGGTTCTGCATATCAAACGCACTGTGGAGTGGTGAAAACTCCAGATAACGTGTTTCTCGCATTAAATAGCTCGAAAAGAGCGATCTAGATGGTTCTGCATACTTCTGGCAGAAGACTCACCTAGATTATCGCAGAAAATGCATATCTCAGCTGGAAACACCACGAAAATCAAGATATCGCCGGTTCTGCATATCAAACGCACTGTGGAATGTTGAAAACACCAGAAAACTTGTTTTTTCGTATTAAATACCTCGAAAAGAGCGATCTAGATGATTCTGCATACTTCTGACAAAAGACTCACCAAGATTATCGCACAAAATGCATATATCAGCTGGGAACACCACGAAAATCAAGATATCGCCGGTTCTGCATATCAAACGCACTGTGGAGTGCTGAAAAACACCAGATAACGTATTTCTCGCATTAAATAGCACGAATAGAGCGATCTCGATGATTAAACATACTTCGGACAGAAGTCTCACTAAGATTATCGTAAAAAATGCGTATCTCAGCTTGATACCCGACGAAAGCCAAGATGTGGCCGGGTCTGCATATCAAAAGCACTGTGGAGTGGTGAAAACACCAGATAACGTGTTTCTCGCATTAGATAGCTCGAAAAAAGCGATCCCGATGATTCTGCATACTTCTGACAGAAGTCTCACCAAGATTATCGTAGAAAATGCACATCTCAGCTTGAACCCCGACGAAATCCAAGATGTCGCCGGTTCTGCATATCAAACGCACTGTGGAGTGGTGAAAACACCAGTTAACGTGTTTCTCGCATTAAATACCTCGAAAAGAGCGATCTAGATGATTCTGCATACTTCTGACAAAAGACTCACCAAGATTATCGCACAAAATGCATATATCAGCTGGGAACACCACGAAAATCAAGATATCGCCGGTTCTGCATATCAAACGCACTGTGGAGTGCTGAAAACACCAGATAACGTATTTCTCGCATTAAATAGCACGAATAGAGCGATCTCGATGATTAAACATACTTCGGACAGAAGTCTCACCAAGATTATCGTAAAAAATGCGTATCTCAGCTTGATACCCGACGAAAGCCAAGATGTGGCCGGGTCTGCATATCAAAAGCACTGTGGAGTGGTGAAAACACCAGATAACGTGTTTCTCGCATTAGATAGCTCGAAAAAAGCGATCCCGATGATTCTGCATACTTCTGACAGAAGTCTCACCAAGATTATCGCAGAAAATGCATATCTCAGCTTGAAACCCCACGAAAACCAAGATATCTACTGTTCTGCATATCAAACGCACTGTGGAGTGGTGAAAACACCAGATAACGTGTTTCGCGCTTTAAGTTGCTCGAAAAGAGCGTTCTCGAAGATTCTGCATACTTCTGACAGAAATCTCACCAGGATTATCGTAGAAAATGCATATCTCAGCTTGAAACCCGACCGAAACCAAGATATCTCCGGTTCTGCATGTCAAACGTACTGTGGAGTGGTGAAAACACCAGAAAACGTGTTTCGTGCATTAAGTAGCTCGAAAAGAGCGATCTAGATGATTCTGCATACTTCTGACAAAAGAACCACCAGGATTATCGCAGAAAATGCATATCTCAGCTTGAAACCCAACGAAAACCAAGATATCGCCTGTTCTGCATATCAAACGCACTGTGGAGTGGTGAAAACACCAGATAACCTGTTTCTCGCATTAAATAGTTCGAAACGAGCGATCTCGATGATTCTGCATACTTCGGACGGAAGTCTCACCAAAATTATCGTAAAAAATGCATATCTGAGCTTGAAACCCCACGAAAACCAAGATATAGCTGTGTTCAGCATATCAAACGCACTGTGGAGTGGTGAAAACCCCAGAAAACGTGTTTCTCGCATTAAATAGCTCGAAAAGTGCGATCTCGATGATTCTGCATACTTCTAACAGAAGTCTCACCAAGATTATCGCAGAAAATGCATATCTCAGCTTGAAACCCCACGAAAACCAAGATATCTACTGTTCTGCATAGCAAACGCACTGTGGAGTGGTGAAAACACCAGATAACGTGTTTCGCGCTTTAAGTTGCTCGAAAAGAGCGTTCTCGAAGATTCTGCATACTTCTAACAGAAGTCTCACCAAGATTATCGTAGAAAATGCATATCTCAGCTTGAACCCCGACGAAATCCAAGATGTCGCCGGTTCTGCATATCAAACGCACTGTGGAGTGGTGAAAACTCCAGATAACGTGTTTCTCGCATTAAATAGCTCGAAAAGAGCGTTCTAGATGGTTCTGCATACTTCTGGCAGAAGACTCACCTAGATTATCGCAGAAAATGCATATCTCAGCTGGAAACACCACGAAAATCAAGATATCGCCGGTTCTGCATATCAAACGCACTGTGGAATGTTGAAAACACCAGAAAACTTGTTTTTTCGTATTAAATACCTCGAAAAGAGCGATCTAGATGATTCTGCATACTTCTGACAAAAGACTCACCAAGATTATCGCACAAAATGCATATATCAGCTGGGAACACCACGAAAATCAAGATATCGCCGGTTCTGCATATCAAACGCACTGTGGAGTGCTGAAAACACCAGATAACGTATTTCTCGCATTAAATAGCACGAATAGAGCGATCTCGATGATTAAACATACTTCGGACAGAAGTCTCACCAAGATTATCGTAAAAAATGCGTATCTCAGCTTGATACCCGACGAAAGCCAAGATGTGGCCGGGTCTGCATATCAAAAGCACTGTGGAGTGGTGAAAACACCAGATAACGTGTTTCTCGCATTAGATAGCTCGAAAAAAGCGATCCCGATGATTCTGCATACTTCTGACAGAAGTCTCACCAAGATTATCGTAGAAAATGCACATCTCAGCTTGAACCCCGACGAAATCCAAGATGTCGCCGGTTCTGCATATCAAACGCACTGTGGAGTGGTGAAAACACCAGTTAACGTGTTTCTCGCATTAAATAGCTCGAAAAGAGGGATCTCGATGATTCTGCATACCTCTGACAGAAGACTCACCAAGATTATCGCAGAAAATGCATATCTCAGGTTGAACCCCGACGAAATCCAAGATGTCGCCGGTGCTGCATATCAAACGCACTGCGGAGTGGTGAAAACACCAGATAACGTGTTTATCGGATTAAATAGCCCGAAAAGTGCGATCCCGATGATTCTGCATACATCTGACAGAAGTCTCACCAAGCTTATCGTAGAAAATGCATATCTCAGCTTGATACCCGACGAAAGCCAAGATGTGGCCGGGTCTGCATATCAAAAGCACTGTGGAGTGGTGAAAACACCAGATAACGAGTTTCTCGCATTAGATAGCTCGAAAAAAGCGATCCCGATGATTCTGCATACCTCTGACAGAAGACTCACCAAGATTATCGCAGAAAATGCATATCTCAGGTTGAACCCCGACGAAATCCAAGATGTCGCCGGTTCTGCATATCAAACGCACTGCGGAGTGGTGAAAAAAACCAGATAACGTTTTTCTCGCATTAAATAGCTCGAAAAGAGCGATCCCGATGATTCTGCATACTTCTGACAGAAGTCTCACCAAGATTATCGTAGAAAATGCATATCTCAGCTTGAACCCCGACGAAATCCAAGATGTCGCCGGTTCTGCATATCAAACGCACTGTGGAGTGGTGAAAACTCCAGATAACGTGTTTCTCGCATTAAATAGCTCGAAAAGAGCGATCTAGATGGTTCTGCATACTTCTGGCAGAAGACTCACCTAGATTATCGCAGAAAATGCATATCTCAGCTGAAAACACCACGAAAATCAAGATATCGCCGGTTCTGCATATCAAACGCACTGTGGAATGTTGAAAACACCAGAAAACTTGTTTTTTCGTATTAAATACCTCGAAAAGAGCGATCTAGATGATTCTGCATACTTCTGACAAAAGACTCACCAAGATTATCGCACAAAATGCATATATCAGCTGGGAACACCACGAAAATCAAGATATCGCCGGTTCTGCATATCAAACGCACTGCGGAGTGGTGAAAACACCAGACAACGTTTTTCTCGCATTAAATAGCTCGGAAAGAGCGATCCCGATGATTCTGCATACTTCTGACAGAAGACTCACCAAGATTATCGCACAAAATGCATATATCAGCTGGGAACACCACGAAAATCAAGATATCGCCGGTTCTGCATATCAAACGCTCTGTGGAGTGCTGAAAACACCAGATAACGTATTTCTCGCATTAAATAGCACGAATAGAGCGATCTCGATGATTAAACATACTTCGGACAGAAGTCTCACCAAGATTATCGTAAAAAATGCGTATCTCAGCTTGAAACCCCACAAAAACCAAGATGTCGCTGGTTCTGCATATCAAACGCACTGTGGAGTGGTGAAAACACCAGTTAACGTGTTTCTCGCATTAAATAGCTCGAAAAGAGGGATCTCGATGATTCTGCATACTTCTGACAGAAGACTCACCAAGATGATCACAGAAAATGCATATCTCAGCTGGAAACACCACGAAAATGAAGATATCGCCGGTTCTGCATATAAAACGCACTGTGGAATCTTGAAAACACCAGGAAACTTGTTTTTTCGCATTGAATAGCTCGAAAAGAGCGATCTAGATGATTCTGCATACTTCTGGCAGAAGACTCACCTAGATTATCGCAGAAAATGCATATCTCAGCTGGAAACACCACGAAAATCAAGATATCGCCGGTTCTGCATATCAAACGCACTGTGGAATGTTGAAAACACCAGAAAACTTGTTTTTTCGTATTAAATACCTCGAAAAGAGCGATCTAGATGATTCTGCATACTTCTGACAAAAGACTCACCAAGATTATCGCACAAAATGCATATATCAGCTGGGAACACCACGAAAATCAAGATATCGCCGGTTCTGCATATCAAACGCACTGCGGAGTGGTGAAAACACCAGATAACGTTTTTCTCGCATTAAATAGCTCGAAAAGAGCGATCCCGATGATTCTGCATACTTCTGACAGAAGTCTCACCAAGATTATCGTAGAAAATGCATATCTCAGCTTGAACCCCGACGAAATCCAAGATGTCGCCGGTTCTGCATATCAAACGCACTGTGGAGTGGTGAAAACTCCAGATAACGTGTTTCTCGCATTAAATAGCTCGAAAAGTGCGATCTCGATGATTCTGCATACTTCGGACAGAAGTCTCACCAAGATTATCGCAGAAAATGCATATCTCAACTTGAATCCCCACGAAAACCAGGATATCGCTGGTTCTGCATATCAAACGCACTGTGGAGTGCTGAAAACACCAGATAACGTGTTTCTCACATTAACTAGCTCGAATAGAGCGAACTCGATGATTCTGCATACTTCGGACAGAAGTCTCACCAAGATTATCGCAGAAAATGCATATCTGAGCTTGAAACCCCACGAAAACCAAGATATCGTCGGTTCTGCATATCATACGCACTATGGAGTGGTGAAAACACCAGATAACATGTTTCTCGCATTGAATAGCTCGAAACGAGCGATCTCGATGATTAAGCATACTTCGGACAGAAGTCTCACCAAGATTATCGCAGAAATTGCATATCTCAGCTTGAATCCCCACGAAAACCAGGATATCGCTGGTTGTGCATATCAAACGCACTGTGGAGTGCTGAAAACACCAGATAACGTGTTTCACACAGTAAATAGCTCGAATAGAGCGATCTCGATGATTAAGCATACTTCTAACAGAAGTCTCACCAAGATTATCGTAAAAAATGCGTATCTCAGCTTGAAACCCGACGAAAACCAAATATCGCCGGTTCTGCATATCAAACCAACTGTGCAGTGGTGAAAACACCAGACAACGTGTTTCTCGCATTAAATAGATCGAAAAGTGCGATCTCGATGATTCTGCATACTTCTAACTGAAGTCTCACTATGATTATCGCAGAAAATGCATATCTCTGCTAGAAACCCCACGAAAACCATGATATCTCCTGTTCTGCGTATCCAACGAACTGTGGAGTGGTGAAAACCCCAGAAAACGTGTTTCTCGCATTAAATAGCTCGAAAAGTGCGATCTCGATGATTTTCAATATTTCGGACAGAAGTCTCACCAAGATTATCGCAGAAAATGCATATCTGAGCTTGAAACCCCACGAAAACCAAGATATCTCTGGTTATGCATATCCAACGAACTGTGGAGTGGTGAAAACCCCAGAAAACGTGTTTCTCGCATTAAATAGCTCGAAAAGTGCGATCTCGATGATTTTCAATATTTCGGACAGAAGTCTCACCAAGATTATCGCAGAAAATGCATATCTGAGCTTGAAACCCCACGAAAACCAAGATATCTCTGGTTCTGCATATCAAACGCACTGTGGAGTGCTGAAAACACCAGATAACGTATTTCTCGCATTAAATAGCACGAATAGAGCGATCTCGATGATTAAACATACTTCGGACAGAAGTCTCACCAAGATTATCGTAAAAAATGCGTATCTCAGCTTGATACCCGACGAAAGCCAAGATGTGGCCGGGTCTGCATATCAAAAGCACTGTGGAGTGGTGAAAACACCAGATAACGTGTTTCTCGCATTAGATAGCTCGAAAAAAGCGATCCCGATGATTCTGCATACTTCTGACAGAAGTCTCACCAAGATTATCGTAGAAAATGCACATCTCAGCTTGAACCCCGACGAAATCCAAGATGTCGCCGGTTCTGCATATCAAACGCACTGTGGAGTGGTGAAAACACCAGTTAACGTGTTTCTCGCATTAAATAGCTCGAAAAGAGGGATCTCGATGATTCTGCATACCTCTGACAGAAGACTCACCAAGATTATCGCAGAAAATGCATATCTCAGGTTGAACCCCGACGAAATCCAAGATGTCGCCGGTGCTGCATATCAAACGCACTGCGGAGTGGTGAAAACACCAGATAACGTGTTTATCGGATTAAATAGCCCGAAAAGTGCGATCCCGATGATTCTGCATACATCTGACAGAAGTCTCACCAAGCTTATCGTAGAAAATGCATATCTCAGCTTGATACCCGACGAAAGCCAAGATGTGGCCGGGTCTGCATATCAAAAGCACTGTGGAGTGGTGAAAACACCAGATAACGAGTTTCTCGCATTAGATAGCTCGAAAAAAGCGATCCCGATGATTCTGCATACCTCTGACAGAAGACTCACCAAGATTATCGCAGAAAATGCATATCTCAGGTTGAACCCCGACGAAATCCAAGATGTCGCCGGTTCTGCATATCAAACGCACTGCGGAGTGGTGAAAAAAACCAGATAACGTTTTTCTCGCATTAAATAGCTCGAAAAGAGCGATCCCGATGATTCTGCATACTTCTGACAGAAGTCTCACCAAGATTATCGTAGAAAATGCATATCTCAGCTTGAACCCCGACGAAATCCAAGATGTCGCCGGTTCTGCATATCAAACGCACTGTGGAGTGGTGAAAACTCCAGATAACGTGTTTCTCGCATTAAATAGCTCGAAAAGAGCGATCTAGATGGTTCTGCATACTTCTGGCAGAAGACTCACCTAGATTATCGCAGAAAATGCATATCTCAGCTGAAAACACCACGAAAATCAAGATATCGCCGGTTCTGCATATCAAACGCACTGTGGAATGTTGAAAACACCAGAAAACTTGTTTTTTCGTATTAAATACCTCGAAAAGAGCGATCTAGATGATTCTGCATACTTCTGACAAAAGACTCACCAAGATTATCGCACAAAATGCATATATCAGCTGGGAACACCACGAAAATCAAGATATCGCCGGTTCTGCATATCAAACGCACTGCGGAGTGGTGAAAACACCAGACAACGTTTTTCTCGCATTAAATAGCTCGGAAAGAGCGATCCCGATGATTCTGCATACTTCTGACAGAAGACTCACCAAGATTATCGCACAAAATGCATATATCAGCTGGGAACACCACGAAAATCAAGATATCGCCGGTTCTGCATATCAAACGCTCTGTGGAGTGCTGAAAACACCAGATAACGTATTTCTCGCATTAAATAGCACGAATAGAGCGATCTCGATGATTAAACATACTTCGGACAGAAGTCTCACCAAGATTATCGTAAAAAATGCGTATCTCAGCTTGAAACCCCACAAAAACCAAGATGTCGCTGGTTCTGCATATCAAACGCACTGTGGAGTGGTGAAAACACCAGTTAACGTGTTTCTCGCATTAAATAGCTCGAAAAGAGGGATCTCGATGATTCTGCATACTTCTGACAGAAGACTCACCAAGATGATCACAGAAAATGCATATCTCAGCTGGAAACACCACGAAAATGAAGATATCGCCGGTTCTGCATATAAAACGCACTGTGGAATCTTGAAAACACCAGGAAACTTGTTTTTTCGCATTGAATAGCTCGAAAAGAGCGATCTAGATGATTCTGCATACTTCTGGCAGAAGACTCACCTAGATTATCGCAGAAAATGCATATCTCAGCTGGAAACACCACGAAAATCAAGATATCGCCGGTTCTGCATATCAAACGCACTGTGGAATGTTGAAAACACCAGAAAACTTGTTTTTTCGTATTAAATACCTCGAAAAGAGCGATCTAGATGATTCTGCATACTTCTGACAAAAGACTCACCAAGATTATCGCACAAAATGCATATATCAGCTGGGAACACCACGAAAATCAAGATATCGCCGGTTCTGCATATCAAACGCACTGCGGAGTGGTGAAAACACCAGATAACGTTTTTCTCGCATTAAATAGCTCGAAAAGAGCGATCCCGATGATTCTGCATACTTCTGACAGAAGTCTCACCAAGATTATCGTAGAAAATGCATATCTCAGCTTGAACCCCGACGAAATCCAAGATGTCGCCGGTTCTGCATATCAAACGCACTGTGGAGTGGTGAAAACTCCAGATAACGTGTTTCTCGCATTAAATAGCTCGAAAAGTGCGATCTCGATGATTCTGCATACTTCGGACAGAAGTCTCACCAAGATTATCGCAGAAAATGCATATCTCAACTTGAATCCCCACGAAAACCAGGATATCGCTGGTTCTGCATATCAAACGCACTGTGGAGTGCTGAAAACACCAGATAACGTGTTTCTCACATTAACTAGCTCGAATAGAGCGAACTCGATGATTCTGCATACTTCGGACAGAAGTCTCACCAAGATTATCGCAGAAAATGCATATCTGAGCTTGAAACCCCACGAAAACCAAGATATCGTCGGTTCTGCATATCATACGCACTATGGAGTGGTGAAAACACCAGATAACATGTTTCTCGCATTGAATAGCTCGAAACGAGCGATCTCGATGATTAAGCATACTTCGGACAGAAGTCTCACCAAGATTATCGCAGAAATTGCATATCTCAGCTTGAATCCCCACGAAAACCAGGATATCGCTGGTTGTGCATATCAAACGCACTGTGGAGTGCTGAAAACACCAGATAACGTGTTTCACACAGTAAATAGCTCGAATAGAGCGATCTCGATGATTAAGCATACTTCTAACAGAAGTCTCACCAAGATTATCGTAAAAAATGCGTATCTCAGCTTGAAACCCGACGAAAACCAAATATCGCCGGTTCTGCATATCAAACCAACTGTGCAGTGGTGAAAACACCAGACAACGTGTTTCTCGCATTAAATAGATCGAAAAGTGCGATCTCGATGATTCTGCATACTTCTAACTGAAGTCTCACTATGATTATCGCAGAAAATGCATATCTCTGCTAGAAACCCCACGAAAACCATGATATCTCCTGTTCTGCGTATCCAACGAACTGTGGAGTGGTGAAAACCCCAGAAAACGTGTTTCTCGCATTAAATAGCTCGAAAAGTGCGATCTCGATGATTTTCAATATTTCGGACAGAAGTCTCACCAAGATTATCGCAGAAAATGCATATCTGAGCTTGAAACCCCACGAAAACCAAGATATCTCTGGTTATGCATATCCAACGAACTGTGGAGTGGTGAAAACCACAGAAAACGAGTTTCTCGCATTAAATAGCTCGAAAAGAGCGCCCTCGATGTTTCTGCATACTTCGGACAGAGGTCTCACCAAGATTATCGCAGAAAATGCATATCTGAGCTTGAAACCCCACGAAAACCAAGATATCGCTGGTTCTGCATATCAAACGCACTGTGGAGTGGTGAAAGCACCAGATAACTTGTTTCTCGCATTAAATTGCTCGAAAAGAGCGATCTCGATGATTCTGCATACTTCGGACAGAAGTCTCACCAAGATTATCGAAGAAAATGCATATCTCAGCTTGAAACCCCACGAAAACCAAGATATCGCTGGTTCTGCATATCAAATGCACTGTGGAGTGGTGAAAACACCAGACAACGTGTTTCTCGCATTAAATAGCTCGAAAAGAGCGCTCTTGATGTTTCTGCGTTCTTCGGACAGATATCTCACCAAGCTTATCGTAGAAAATGCATATCTCAGCTTGAAACCCGACGAAAACCAAAATATATCCGGTTCTGCATATCGAACGCACTGTGGAGTGGTGAAAACACCAGGTAACGTGGTTCTCGCATTAAATAGCTCGAAACGAGCGATCTCGATGATTCTGCATACTTCGGACAGAAGTCTCACCAAGATTATCGTAAAAAATGCATATCTCAGCTTGAAACCCCACGAAAACCAAGATATCGCTGGTTCTGCATATCAAATGCACTGTGGAGTGATGAAAACCCCAGACAACGTGTTTCTCGCATTAAATAGCTCGAAAAGAGCGCTCTTGATGTTTCTGCATACTTCGGACAGAGGTCTCACCAAGATTATCGCAGAAAATGCATATCTGAGCTTGAAACCCCACGAAAACCAAGATATCGCTGGTTCTGCATATCAAACGCACTGTGGAGTGGTGAAAACACCAGATAACTTGTTTCTCGCATTAAATAGCTCGAAAAGAGCGATCTCGATGATTCTGCATACTTCGGACAGAAGTCTCACCAAGATTATCGAAAAAATGCATATCTCAGCTTGAAACCCCACGAAAACCAAGATATCTCTGGTTATGCATATCCAACGAACTGTGGAGTGGTGAAAACACCAGAAAACGAGTTTCTCGCATTAAATAGCTCGAAAAGAGCGCTCTCGATGTTTCTGCATTCGTCGGACAGATGTCTCACCAAGCTTATCGTAGAAAATGCATATCTCAGCTTGAAACCCGACGAAAACCAAAATATCTCCGGTTCTGCATATCCACCGCACTGTGGAGTGGTGAAAACACCAGGTAACGTGGTTCTCGCATTAAATAGCTCGAAACGAGCGATACCGATGATTCTGCATACATCTGACAGAAGTCTCACCAAGATTATCGTAGAAAATGCATATCTCAGCTTGAACCCCGACGAAATCCAAGATGTCGCCGGTTCTGCATATCAAACGCACTGTGGAGTGGTGAAAACACCAGTTAACGTGTTTCTCGCATTAAATAGCTCGAAAAGTGGGTTCTCGATGATTCTGCATACCTCTGACAGAAGACTCACCAAGATTATCGCAGAAAATGCATATCTCAGGTTGAACCCCGACGAAACCCAGATGTCGCCGGTTCTGCATATCAAACGCACTGCGAAGTGGTGAAAACACCAGATAACGTTTTTCTCGCATTAAATAGCTCGAATAGAGCGATCTCGATGACTAAGCATACTTCGAACAGAAGTCTCACCAAGATTATCGTAAAAAATGCGTATCTCAGCTTGAAACCCCACAAAAACCAAGATATCGCCGTTTCAGCATATCAAACGCACTGTGGAGTGGTGAAAACACCAGATAACTTGTTTCTCTCATTAAATAGCCCCGAAAAGAGCGAACTCGATGATTCTGCATACCTCTGACAGAAGACTCACCAAGATTATCGCAGAAAATGCATATCTCACCTGGAAACACCACGAAAATCAAGATATCGCCGGTTCTGCATATCAAGCGCACTGTGGAATGTTGAAAACACCAGAAAACTTGTTTTTTCGTATTAAATACCTCGAAAAAAGCGCTCTTGAGGTTTCTGCATACTTCGGACAGATGTTTCACCAAGATTATCGTAGAAAATGCATATCTCAGCTTGAAACCCGACGAAAACCAATCATCGCCGGTTCTGCATATCAAACCAACTGTGCAGTGGTGAAAACACCAGACAACGTGTTTCTCGCATTAAATAGATCGAAAAGAGCGATCTCGATGATTCTGCATACTTCTAACAGAAGTCTCACCATGATTATCGCAGAAAATGCATATCTCTGCTAGAAACCCCACGAAAACCAAGATATCTCCTGTTCTGCATATCCAACGAACTGTGGAGTGGTGAAAACCACAGAAAACGTGTTTCTCGCATTAAATAGCTCGAAAAGTACGATCTCCATGACTCTGCATACTTCGGACAGAAGTCTCACCAAGATTATCGCAGAAAATGCATATCTGAGCTTGAAACCCCACAAAAACCAAGATATCGCCGGTTCAGCATATCAAACGCACTGTGGAGTGGTGAAAACACCAGATAACTCGTTTCTCGCATTAAATAGCCCCGAAAAGAGCGAACTCGATGATTCTGCATACTTTGGACAGAAGTCTCACCAAGATTATCGCATAAATTGCATATCGCTGCTTGAAACCCCACGAAAACCAAGATATCTCCGGTTCTGCACATCCAACGAACTGTGGTGTGGTGAAAACCCCAGAAAACGTGTTTCTCGCATTAAATAGCTCGAAAAGTGCGATCTCGATGATTCTGCATACTTCGGACAGAAGTCTCACCAAGATTATCGCAGAAAATGCATATCTCTGCTTGAATCCCCACGAAAACCAGGATATCGCTGGTTCTGCATATCAAACGCACTGTGGAGTGCTGAAATCACCAGATAACGTGTTTCTCACATTAACTAGCTCGAATAGAGCGAACTCGATGGTTCTGCATACTTCGGACAGAAGTCTCACCAAGATTATCGCAGAAAATGCATATCTGAGCTTGAAACCCCACGAAAACCAAGATATCGTCGGTTCTGCATATCATACGCACTATGGAGTGGTGAAAACACCAGATAACATGTTTCTCGCATTGAATAGCTCGAAACGAGCGATCTCGATGATTAAGCATACTTCGGACAGAAGTCTCACCAAGATTATCGCAGAAATTGCATATCTCAGCTTGAATCCCCACGAAAACCAGGATATCGCTGGTTGTGCATATCAAACGCACTGTGGAGTGCTGAAAACACCAGATAACGTGTTTCACGCAGTAAATAGCTCGAATAGAGCGATCTCGATGATTAAGCATACTTCTAATAGAAGTCTCACCAAGATTATCGTAAAAAATGCGTATCTCAGCTTGAAACCCGACGAAAACCAAATATCGCCGGTTCTGCATATCAAACCAACTGTGCAGTGGTGAAAACACCAGACAACGTGTTTCTCGCATTAAATAGATCGAAAAGTGCGATCTCGATGATTCTGCATACTTCTAACTGAAGTCTCACTATGATTATCGCAGAAAATGCATATCTCTGCTAGAAACCCCACGAAAACCAAGATATCTCCTGTTCTGCGTATCCAACGAACTGTGGAGTGGTGAAAACTCCAGAAAACGTGTTTCTCGCATTAAATAGCTCGAAAAGTGCGATCTCGATGATTTTGCATATTTCGGACAGAAGTCTCACCAAGATTATCGCAGAAAATGCATATCTGAGCTTGAAACCCCACGAAAACCAAGATATCTCTGGTTATGCATATCCAACGAACTGTGGAGTGGTGAAAACCACAGAAAACGAGTTTCTCGCATTAAATAGCTCGAAAAGAGCGCTCTCGATGTTTCTGCATACTTCGGACAGAAGTCTCACCAAGATTATCGAAGAAAATGCATATCTCAGCTTGAAACCCCACGAAAACCAAGATATCGCTGGTTCTGCATATCAAATGCACTGTGGAGTGGTGAAAACACCAGACAACGTGTTTCTCGCATTAAATAGCTCGAAAAGAGCGCTCTTGATGTTTCTGCATTCTTCGGACAGATATCTCACCAAGCTTATCGTAGAAAATGCATATCTCAGCTTGAAACCCGACGAAAACCAAAATATATCCGGTTCTGCATATCGAACGCACTGTGGAGTGGTGAAAACACCAGGTAACGTGGTTCTCGCATTAAATAGCTCGAAACGAGCGATCTCGATGATTCTGCATACTTCGGACAGAAGTCTCACCAAGATTATCGTAAAAAATGCATATCTCAGCTTGAAACCCCACGAAAACCAAGATATCGCTGGTTCTGCATATCAAATGCACTGTGGAGTGGTGAAAACCCCAGACAACGTGTTTCTCGCATTAAATAGCTCGAAAAGAGCGCTCTTGATGTTTCTGCATACTTCGGACAGAGGTCTCACCAAGATTATCGCAGAAAATGCATATCTGAGCTTGAAACCCCACGAAAACCAAGATATCGCTGGTTCTGCATATCAAACGCACTGTGGAGTGGTGAAAACACCAGATAACTTGTTTCTCGCATTAAATAGCTCGAAAAGAGCGATCTCGATGATTCTGCATACTTCGGACAGAAGTCTCACCAAGATTATCGAAAAAATGCATATCTCAGCTTGAAACCCCACGAAAACCAAGATATCTCTGGTTATGCATATCCAACGAACTGTGGAGTGGTGAAAACCCCAGAAAACGAGTTTCTCGCATTAAATAGCTCGAAAAGAGCGCTCTCGATGTTTCTGCATTCGTCGGACAGATGTCTCACCAAGCTTATCGTAGAAAATGCATATCTCAGCTTGAAACCCGACGAAAACCAAAATATCTCCGGTTCTGCATATCCACCGCACTGTGGAGTGGTGAAAACACCAGGTAACGTGGTTCTCGTATTAAATAGCTCGAAACGAGCGATACCGATGATTCTGCATACATCTGACAGAAGTCTCACCAAGATTATCGTAGAAAATGCATATCTCAGCTTGAACCCCGACGAAATCCAAGATGTCGCCGGTTCTGCATATCAAACGCACTGTGGAGTGGTGAAAACACCAGTTAACGTGTTTCTCGCATTAAATAGCTCGAAAAGTGGGTTCTCGATGATTCTGCATACCTCTGACAGAAGACTCACCAAGATTATCGCAGAAAATGCATATCTCACCTGGAAACACCACGAAAATCAAGATATCGCCGGTTCTGCATATCAAGCGCACTGTGGAATGTTGAAAACACCAGAAAACTTGTTTTTTCGTATTAAATACCTCGAAAAAAGCGCTCTTGAGGTTTCTGCATACTTCGGACAGATGTTTCACCAAGATTATCGTAGAAAATGCATATCTCAGCTTGAAACCCGACGAAAACCAATCATCGCCGGTTCTGCATATCAAACCAACTGTGCAGTGGTGAAAACACCAGACAACGTGTTTCTCGCATTAGATAGATCGAAAAGAGCGATCTCGATGATTCTGCATACTTCTAACAGAAGTCTCACCATGATTATCGCAGAAAATGCATATCTCTGCTAGAAACCCCACGAAAACCAAGATATCTCCTGTTCTGCATATCCAACGAACTGTGGAGTGGTGAAAACCACAGAAAACGTGTTTCTCGCATTAAATAGCTCGAAAAGTACGATCTCCATGACTCTGCATACTTCGGACAGAAGTCTCACCAAGATTATCGCAGAAAATGCATATCTGAGCTTGAAACCCCACAAAAACCAAGATATCGCCGGTTCAGCATATCAAACGCACTGTGGAGTGGTGAAAACACCAGATAACTCGTTTCTCGCATTAAATAGCCCCGAAAAGAGCGAACTCGATGATTCTGCATACTTTGGACAGAAGTCTCACCAAGATTATCGCATAAATTGCATATCGCTGCTTGAAACCCCACGAAAACCAAGATATCTCCGGTTCTGCACATCCAACGAACTGTGGTGTGGTGAAAACCCCAGAAAACGTGTTTCTCGCATTAAATAGCTCGAAAAGTGCGATCTCGATGATTCTGCATACTTCGGACAGAAGTCTCACCAAGATTATCGCAGAAAATGCATATCTCTGCTTGAATCCCCACGAAAACCAGGATATCGCTGGTTCTGCATATCAAACGCACTGTGGAGTGCTGAAAACACCAGATAACGTGTTTCTCACATTAACTAGCTCGAATAGAGCGAACTCGATGGTTCTGCATACTTCGGACAGAAGTCTCACCAAGATTATCGCAGAAAATGCATATCTGAGCTTGAAACCCCACGAAAACCAAGATATCGTCGGTTCTGCATATCATACGCACTATGGAGTGGTGAAAACACCAGATAACATGTTTCTCGCATTGAATAGCTCGAAACGAGCGATCTCGATGATTAAGCATACTTCGGACAGAAGTCTCACCAAGATTATCGCAGAAATTGCATATCTCAGCTTGAATCCCCACGAAAACCAAATATCGCCGGTTCTGCATATCAAACCAACTGTGCAGTGGTGAAAACACCAGACAACGTGTTTCTCGCATTAAATAGATCGAAAAGTGCGATCTCGATGATTCTGCATACTTCTAACTGAAGTCTCACTATGATTATCGCAGAAAATGCATATCTCTGCTAGAAACCCCACGAAAACCAAGATATCTCCTGTTCTGCGTATCCAACGAACTGTGGAGTGGTGAAAACTCCAGAAAACGTGTTTCTCGCATTAAATAGCTCGAAAAGTGCGATCTCGATGATTTTGCATATTTCGGACAGAAGTCTCACCAAGATTATCGCAGAAAATGCATATCTGAGCTTGAAACCCCACGAAAACCAAGATATCTCTGGTTATGCATATCCAACGAACTGTGGAGTGGTGAAAACCACAGAAAACGAGTTTCTCGCATTAAATAGCTCGAAAAGAGCGCTCTCGATGTTTCTGCATACTTCGGACAGAAGTCTCACCAAGATTATCGAAGAAAATGCATATCTCAGCTTGAAACCCCACGAAAACCAAGATATCGCTGGTTCTGCATATCAAATGCACTGTGGAGTGGTGAAAACACCAGACAACGTGTTTCTCGCATTAAATAGCTCGAAAAGAGCGCTCTTGATGTTTCTGCATTCTTCGGACAGATATCTCACCAAGCTTATCGTAGAAAATGCATATCTCAGCTTGAAACCCGACGAAAACCAAAATATATCCGGTTCTGCATATCGAACGCACTGTGGAGTGGTGAAAACACCAGGTAACGTGGTTCTCGCATTAAATAGCTCGAAACGAGCGATCTCGATGATTCTGCATACTTCGGACAGAAGTCTCACCAAGATTATCGTAAAAAATGCATATCTCAGCTTGAAACCCCACGAAAACCAAGATATCGCTGGTTCTGCATATCAAATGCACTGTGGAGTGGTGAAAACCCCAGACAACGTGTTTCTCGCATTAAATAGCTCGAAAAGAGCGCTCTTGATGTTTCTGCATACTTCGGACAGAGGTCTCACCAAGATTATCGCAGAAAATGCATATCTGAGCTTGAAACCCCACGAAAACCAAGATATCGCTGGTTCTGCATATCAAACGCACTGTGGAGTGGTGAAAACACCAGATAACTTGTTTCTCGCATTAAATAGCTCGAAAAGAGCGATCTCGATGATTCTGCATACTTCGGACAGAAGTCTCACCAAGATTATCGAAAAAATGCATATCTCAGCTTGAAACCCCACGAAAACCAAGATATCTCTGGTTATGCATATCCAACGAACTGTGGAGTGGTGAAAACCCCAGAAAACGAGTTTCTCGCATTAAATAGCTCGAAAAGAGCGCTCTCGATGTTTCTGCATTCGTCGGACAGATGTCTCACCAAGCTTATCGTAGAAAATGCATATCTCAGCTTGAAACCCGACGAAAACCAAAATATCTCCGGTTCTGCATATCCACCGCACTGTGGAGTGGTGAAAACACCAGGTAACGTGGTTCTCGTATTAAATAGCTCGAAACGAGCGATACCGATGATTCTGCATACATCTGACAGAAGTCTCACCAAGATTATCGTAGAAAATGCATATCTCAGCTTGAACCCCGACGAAATCCAAGATGTCGCCGGTTCTGCATATCAAACGCACTGCGAAGTGGTGAAAACACCAGATAACGTTTTTCTCGCATTAAATAGCTCGAATAGAGCGATCTCGATGACTAAGCATACTTCGAACAGAAGTCTCACCAAGATTATCGTAAAAAATGCGTATCTCAGCTTGAAACCCCACAAAAACCAAGATATCGCCGTTTCAGCATATCAAACGCACTGTGGAGTGGTGAAAACACCAGATAACTTGTTTCTCTCATTAAATAGCCCCGAAAAGAGCGAACTCGATGATTCTGCATACTTTGGACAGAAGTCTCACCAAGATTATCGCAGAAATTGCATATCGCATCTTGAAACCCCACGAAAACCAAGATATCTCCGGTACTGCACATCCAACGAACTGTGGTGTGGTGAAATCCCCAGAAAACGTGTTTCTCGCATTAAATAGCTCGAAAAGTGCGCTCTTGATGTTTCTGCATACTTCGGACAGATGTTTCACCAAGATTATCGTAGAAAATGCATTTCTCAGCTTGAAACCCGACGAAAACCAATCATCGCCGGTTCTGCATATCAAACCAACTGCGCAGTGGTGAAAACACCAGACAACGTGTTTCTCGCATTAAATAGATCGAAAAGTGCGATCTCGATGATTCTGCATACTTCTAACTGAAGTCTCACCATGATTATCGTAGAAAATGCATATCTCAGCTTGAAACCCCACGAAAACCAAGATATCTCTGGTTATGCATATCCAACGAACTGTGGAGTGGTGAAAACCCCAGAAAACGTGTTTCTCGCATTAAATAGATCGAAAAGTACGATCTCGATGACTCTGCATACTTCGGACAGAAGTCTCACCAAGATTATCGCAGAAAATGCATATCTCAGCTTGAAACCCCACGAAAACCAAGATATCTCTGGTTATGCATATCCAACGAACTGTGGAGTGGTGAAAACCCCAGAAAACGAGTTTCTCGCATTAAATAGCTCGAAAAGATCGCTCTCGATGTTTCTGCATACTTCGGACAGATGTCTCACCAAGCTTATCGTAGAAAATGCATATCTCAGCTTGAAACCCGACGAAAACCAAAATATCTCCGGTTCTGCATATCCAACGCACTGTGGAGTGGTGAAAACACCAGGTAACGTGGTTCTCGCATTAAATAGCTCGAAACGAGCGATCCCGATGATTCTGCATACTTCTGACAGAAGTCTCACCAAGATTATCGTAGAAAATGCATATCTCAGCTTGAACCCCGACGAAATCCAAGATGTCGCCGGTTCTGCATATCAAACGCACTGAGGAGTGGTGAAAACACCAGTTAACGTGTCTCTCGCATTAAATAGCTCGAAAAGAGGGTTCTCGATGATTCTGCATACCTCTGACAGAAGACTCACCAAGATTATCGCAGAAAATGCATATCTCACCTGGAAACACCACGAAAATCAAGATATCGCCGGTTCTGCATATCAAGCGCACTGTGGAATGTTGAAAACACCAGAAAACTTGTTTTTTCGTATTAAATACCTCGAAAAAAGCGCTCTTGAGGTTTCTGCATACTTCGGACAGATGTTTCACCAAGATTATCGTAGAAAATGCATATCTCAGCTTGAAACCCGACGAAAACCAATCATCGCCGGTTCTGCATATCAAACCAACTGTGCAGTGGTGAAAACACCAGACAACGTGTTTCTCGCATTAAATAGATCGAAAAGAGCGATCTCGATGATTCTGCATACTTCTAACAGAAGTCTCACCATGATTATCGCAGAAAATGCATATCTCTGCTAGAAACCCCACGAAAACCAAGATATCTCCTGTTCTGCATATCCAACGAACTGTGGAGTGGTGAAAACCACAGAAAACGTGTTTCTCGCATTAAATAGCTCGAAAAGTACGATCTCCATGACTCTGCATACTTCGGACAGAAGTCTCACCAAGATTATCGCAGAAAATGCATATCTGAGCTTGAAACCCCACAAAATCCAAGATATCGCCGGTTCAGCATATCAAACGCACTGTGGAGTGGTGAAAACACCAGATAACTCGTTTCTCGCATTAAATAGCCCCGAAAAGAGCGAACTCGATGATTCTGCATACTTTGGACAGAAGTCTCACCAAGATTATCGCATAAATTGCATATCGCTGCTTGAAACCCCACGAAAACCAAGATATCTCCGGTTCTGCACATCCAACGAACTGTGGTGTGGTGAAAACCCCAGAAAACGTGTTTCTCGCATTAAATAGCTCGAAAAGTGCGATCTCGATGATTCTGCATACTTCGGACAGAAGTCTCACCAAGATTATCGCAGAAAATGCATATCTCTGCTTGAATCCCCACGAAAACCAGGATATCGCTGGTTCTGCATATCAAACGCACTGTGGAGTGCTGAAAACACCAGATAACGTGTTTCTCACATTAACTAGCTCGAATAGAGCGAACTCGATGGTTCTGCATACTTCGGACAGAAGTCTCACCAAGATTATCGCAGAAAATGCATATCTGAGCTTGAAACCCCACGAAAACCAAGATATCGTCGGTTCTGCATATCATACGCACTATGGAGTGGTGAAAACACCAGATAACATGTTTCTCGCATTGAATAGCTCGAAACGAGCGATCTCGATGATTAAGCATACTTCGGACAGAAGTCTCACCAAGATTATCGCAGAAATTGCATATCTCAGCTTGAATCCCCACGAAAACCAGGATATCGCTGGTTGTGCATATCAAACGCACTGTGGAGTGCTGAAAACACCAGATAACGTGTTTCACGCAGTAAATAGCTCGAATAGAGCGATCTCGATGATTAAGCATACTTCTAATAGAAGTCTCACCAAGATTATCGTAAAAAATGCGTATCTCAGCTTGAAACCCGACGAAAACCAAATATCGCCGGTTCTGCATATCAAACCAACTGTGCAGTGGTGAAAACACCAGACAACGTGTTTCTCGCATTAAATAGATCGAAAAGTGCGATCTCGATGATTCTGCATACTTCTAACTGAAGTCTCACTATGATTATCGCAGAAAATGCATATCTCTGCTAGAAACCCCACGAAAACCAAGATATCTCCTGTTCTGCGTATCCAACGAACTGTGGAGTGGTGAAAACTCCAGAAAACGTGTTTCTCGCATTAAATAGCTCGAAAAGTGCGATCTCGATGATTTTGCATATTTCGGACAGAAGTCTCACCAAGATTATCGCAGAAAATGCATATCTGAGCTTGAAACCCCACGAAAACCAAGATATCTCTGGTTATGCATATCCAACGAACTGTGGAGTGGTGAAAACCACAGAAAACGAGTTTCTCGCATTAAATAGCTCGAAAAGAGCGCTCTCGATGTTTCTGCATACTTCGGACAGAAGTCTCACCAAGATTATCGAAGAAAATGCATATCTCAGCTTGAAACCCCACGAAAACCAAGATATCGCTGGTTCTGCATATCAAATGCACTGTGGAGTGGTGAAAACACCAGACAACGTGTTTCTCGCATTAAATAGCTCGAAAAGAGCGCTCTTGATGTTTCTGCATTCTTCGGACAGATATCTCACCAAGCTTATCGTAGAAAATGCATATCTCAGCTTGAAACCCGACGAAAACCAAAATATATCCGGTTCTGCATATCGAACGCACTGTGGAGTGGTGAAAACACCAGGTAACGTGGTTCTCGCATTAAATAGCTCGAAACGAGCGATCTCGATGATTCTGCATACTTCGGACAGAAGTCTCACCAAGATTATCGTAAAAAATGCATATCTCAGCTTGAAACCCCACGAAAACCAAGATATCGCTGGTTCTGCATATCAAATGCACTGTGGAGTGGTGAAAACCCCAGACAACGTGTTTCTCGCATTAAATAGCTCGAAAAGAGCGCTCTTGATGTTTCTGCATACTTCGGACAGAGGTCTCACCAAGATTATCGCAGAAAATGCATATCTGAGCTTGAAACCCCACGAAAACCAAGATATCGCTGGTTCTGCATATCAAACGCACTGTGGAGTGGTGAAAACACCAGATAACTTGTTTCTCGCATTAAATAGCTCGAAAAGAGCGATCTCGATGATTCTGCATACTTCGGACAGAAGTCTCACCAAGATTATCGAAAAAATGCATATCTCAGCTTGAAACCCCACGAAAACCAAGATATCTCTGGTTATGCATATCCAACGAACTGTGGAGTGGTGAAAACCCCAGAAAACGAGTTTCTCGCATTAAATAGCTCGAAAAGAGCGCTCTCGATGTTTCTGCATTCGTCGGACAGATGTCTCACCAAGCTTATCGTAGAAAATGCATATCTCAGCTTGAAACCCGACGAAAACCAAAATATCTCCGGTTCTGCATATCCACCGCACTGTGGAGTGGTGAAAACACCAGGTAACGTGGTTCTCGTATTAAATAGCTCGAAACGAGCGATACCGATGATTCTGCATACATCTGACAGAAGTCTCACCAAGATTATCGTAGAAAATGCATATCTCAGCTTGAACCCCGACGAAATCCAAGATGTCGCCGGTTCTGCATATCAAACGCACTGTGGAGTGGTGAAAACTCCAGATAACGTGTTTCTCGCATTAAATAGCTCGAAAAGAGCGATCTAGATGGTTCTGCATACTTCTGGCAGAAGACTCACCTAGATTATCGCAGAAATTGCATATCGCAGCTTGAAACCCCACGAAAACCAAGATATCTCCGGTTCTGCACATCCAACGAACTGTGGTGTGGTGAAAACCCCAGAAAACGTGTTTCTCGCATTAAATAGCTCGAAAAGTGCGCTCTTGATGTTTCTGCATACTTCGGACAGATGTTTCACCAAGATTATCGTAGAAAATGCATATCTCAGCTTGAAACCCGACGAAAACCAAACATCGCCGGTTCTGCAAATCAAACCAACTGTGCAGTGGTGAAAACACCAGACAACGTGTTTCTCGCATTAAATAGATCGAAAAGTGCGATCTCGATGATTCTGCATACTTCTAACAGAAGTCTCACCATGATTATCGCAGAAAATGCATATCTCTGCTAGAAACCCCACGAAAACCAAGATATCTCCTGTTCTGCATATCCAACGAACTGTGGAGTAGTGAAAACCCCAGAAAACGTGTTTCTCGCATTAAATAACTCGAAAAGCAGCTCTCGATGACGCTGCATACTTCGGACAGAAGTCTCACCAAGATTATCGCAGAAAATGCGTATCTCAGCTTGAAACCCCACAAAAACCAAGATATCGCCGGATCAGCATATGAAACGCACTGTGGAGTGGTGAAAACACCAGATAACTTGTTTCTCGCATTAAATAGCCCCGAAAAGGGCGAACTCGATGATTCTGCATACTTCTAACAGAAGTCTCACCATGATTATCGCAGAAAATGCATATCTCTGCTAGAAACCCCACGAAAACCAAGATATCGTCGGTTCTGCATATCATACGCACTGTGGAGTGGTGAAAACACCAGATAACATGTTTCTCGCATTGAATAGCTCGAAACGAGCGATCTCGATGATTAAGCATACTTCGGACAGAAGTCTCGCCACGATTATCGCAGAAATTGCATATCTCAGCTTGAATCCCCACGAAAACCAGGATATCGCTGGTTCTGCATATCAAACGCACTGTGGAGAACTGAAAACACCAGATAACGTGTTTCTCGCATTAAATAGCTCGAATAGAGCGATCTCGATGAGTAAGCATACTTCGAACAGGAGTCTCACCAAGATTATCGTAAAAAATGCGTATCTCAGCTTGAAACCCCACAAAAACCAAGATATCGCCGGTTCAGCATATGAAACGCACTGTGGAGTGGTGAAAACACCAGATAACTTGTTTCTCGCATTAAATAGCCCCGAAAAGGGCGAACTCGATGATTCTGCATACTTTGGACAGAGGTCACACCAAGATTATCGCAGAAATTGCATATCGCAGCTTGAAACCCCATGAAAACCAAGATATCTCCGGATCTGCACATCCAACGAACTGTGGTGTGGTGAAAACCCCAGAAAACGTGTTTCTCGCATTAAATAGCTCGAAAAGTACGATCTCGATGACTCTGCATACTTCGGACAGAAGTCTCACCAAGATTATCGCAGAAAATGCATATCTGAGCTTGAAACCCCACGAAAACCAAGATATCGTCGGTTCTGCATATCATACGCACTGTGGAGTGGTGAAAACACCAGATAACACTTTTCGCGCATTGAATAGCTCGAAACGAGCGATCTCGATGATTAAGCATACTTCGGACAGAAGTCTCACCAAGATTATCGCAGAAATTGCATATCTCAGCTTGAATCCCCACGAAAACCAGGATATCGCTGGTTCTGCATATCAAACGCACTGTGGAGTGCTGAAAACACCAGATAACGTGTTTCTCGCATTAAATAGCTCGAATAGAGCGATCTCGATGATTAAGCATACTTCGAACAGAAGTCTCACCAAGATTATCGTAAAAAATGCGTATCTCAGCTTGAAACCCCACAAAAACCAAGATATCGCCGCTTCAGCATATTAAACGCACTGTGGAGTGGTGAAAACACCGGATAACTTGTTTCTCGCATTAAATAGCCCCGAAAAGAGCGAACTCGGTGATTCTGCATACTTTGGACAGAAGTCTCACCAAGATTATCGCAGAAATTGCATATCGCAGCTTGAAACCCCACGAAAACCAAGATATCTCCGGTTCTGCACATCCAACGAACTGTGGTGTGGTGAAAACCCCAGAAAACGTGTTTCTCGCATTAAATAGCTCGAAAAGTGCGCTCTTGATGTTTCTGCATACTTCGGACAGATGTTACACCAAGATTATCGTAGAAAATGCATATCTCAGCTCGAAACCCGACGAAAACCAAACATCGCCGGTTCTGCATATCAAACCAACTGTGCAGTGGTGAAAACACCAGACAACGTGTTTCTCGCATTAGATAGATCGAAAAGAGCGATCTCGATGATTCTGCACACTTCGGACGGAAGTCTCACCAAGATTATCGCAGACAATGCATATCTCAGCTTGAAACCCCACGAAAACCAAGATATCGCTGGTTCTGCATATCAAACGTACTGTGGAGTGGTGAAAACACCAGATAACGTGTTTCTCGCATTAAATATGTCGAAAAGAGCGATCTCGATGCTTCTGCATACTTCGGACAGAGGTCTCACCAAGATTATCGCAGAAAATGCATATCTGAGCTTGAAACCCCACGAAAACCAAGATATCGCTGGTTCTGCATATCAAACGCACTGTGGAGTGGTGAAAACACCAGATAACTTGTTTCTGGCATTAAATAGCTCGAAAAGAACGATCTCGATGATTCTGCATACTTCGGACAGAAGTCTCACCAAGATTATCGCAGAAAATGCATATCTGAGCTTGAAACCCCACGAAAACCAAGATATCGCTGGTTCTGCATATCAAACGAACTGTGGAGTGGTGAAAACCCCAGAAAACGAGTTTCTAGCATTAAATAGCTCGAAAAGAGCGCTCTCGATGTTTCTGCATACTTCGGACAGATGTCTCACCAAGCTTATCGTAGAAAATGCATATCTGAGCTTGAAACCCCACGAAAACCAAGATATCGTCGGTTCTGCATATCATACGCACTGTGGAGTGGTGAAAACACCAGATAACATGTTTCTCGCATTGAATAGCTCGAAACGAGCGATCTCGACGATTAATCATAGTTCGGACAGAAGTCTCACCAAGATTATCGCAGAAATTGCATATCTCAGCTTGAATCCCCACGAAAACCAGGATATCGCTGGTTCTGCATATCAAACGCACTGTGGAGTGCAGAAAACACCAGATAACGTGTTTCTCGCATTAAATAGCTCGAATAGAGCGATCTCGATGACTAAGCATACTTCGAACAGAAGTCTCACCAAGATTATCGTAAAAAATGCGTATCTCAGCTTGAAACCCCACAAAAACCAAGATATCGCCGCTTCAGCATATTAAACGCACTGTGGAGCGGTGAAAACACCGGATAACTTGTTTCTCGCATTAAATAGCCCCGAAAAGAGCGAACTCGGTGATTCTGCATACTTCTGACAGAAGTCTCACCAAGATTCTCGTAGAAAATGCATATCTCAGCTTGAACCCCGACGAAATCCAAGATGTCGCCGGTTCTGCATATCAAACGCACTGTGGAGTGGTGAAAACTCCAGATAACGTGTTTCTCGCATTAAATAGCTCGAGAAGAGCGATCTAGATGGTTCTGCATACTTCTGGCAGATGACGCACCTAGATTATCGCAGAAAATGCATATCTCAGCTGGAAACACCACGAAAATCAAGATATCGCCGGTTCTGCATATCAAACGCACTGTGGAATGTTGAAAACACCAGAAAACTTGTTTTTTCGTATTAAATACCTCGAAAAGAGCGCTCTTGATGTTTCTGCATACTTCGGACAGATGTTTCACCAAGATTATCGTAGAAAATGCTTATCGCAGCTTGAAACCCCACGAAAACCAAGATATCTCCGGTTCTGCACATCCAACGAACTGTGGTGTGGTGAAAACCCCAGAAAACGTGTTTCTCGCATTAAATAGCTCGAAAAGTGCGCTCTTGATGTTTCTGCATACTTCGGACAGATGTTTCACCAAGATTATCGTAGAAAATGCATTTCTCAGCTTGAAACCCGACGAAAACCAAACATCGCCGGTTCTGCATATCAAACGCACTGTGGAGTGGTGAAAACAACCAGAGAACATGTTTCTCGCATTAAATAGCTCGAAAAGAGAGATCCCGATGATTCTGCATACTTCTGGCAGAAGTCTCACCAAGATTATCGTAGAAAATGCATATCTCAGCTTGAACCCCGACGAAATCCAAGATGTCGCCGGTTCAGCATATCAAACGCACTGTGGAGTGGTGAAAACACCAGTTAACGTGTTTCTCGCATTAAATAGCTCGAAAAGAGGGTTCTCGATGATTCTGCATACCTCTGACAGAAGACTCACCAAGATTATCGCAGAAAATGCATATCTCAGGTTGAACCCCGACGAAATCCAAGATGTCGCCGGTTCTGCATATCAAACGCACTGCGAAGTGGTGAAAACACCAGATAACGTTTTTCTCGCATTAAATAGCTCGAAATGAGCGATCCCGATGATTCTGCATACTTCTGACAGAAGTCTCACCAAGATTCTCGTAGAAAATGCATATCTCAGCTTGAACCCCGACGAAATCCAAGATGTCGCCGGTTCTGCATATCAAACGCACTGTGGAGTGGTGAAAACTCCAGATAACGTGTTTCTCGCATTAAATAGCTCGAGAAGAGCGATCTAGATGGTTCTGCATACTTCTGGCAGATGACGCACCTAGATTATCGCAGAAAATGCATATCTCAGCTGGAAACACCACGAAAATCAAGATATCGCCGGTTCTGCATATCAAACGCACTGTGGAATGTTGAAAACACCAGAAAACTTGTTTTTTCGTATTAAATACCTCGAAAAGAGCGCTCTTGATGTTTCTGCATACTTCGGACAGATGTTTCACCAAGATTATCGTAGAAAATGCATATCTCAGCTTGAAACCCGACGAAAACCAAACATCGCCGGTTCTGCAAATCAAACCAACTGTGCAGTGGTGAAAACACCAGACAACGTGTTTCTCGCATTAAATAGATCGAAAAGTGCGATCTCGATGATTCTGCATACTTCTAACAGAAGTCTCACCATGATTATCGCAGAAAATGCATATCTCTGCTAGAAACCCCACGAAAACCAAGATATCTCCTGTTCTGCATATCCAACGAACTGTGGAGTAGTGAAAACACCAGATAACGTGTTTCTCGCATTAAATAGCTCGAATAGAGCGATCTCGATGATTAAGCATACTTCGAACAGAAGTCTCACCAAGATTATCGTAAAAAATGCGTATCTCAGCTTGAAACCCCACAAAAACCAAGATATCGCCGCTTCAGCATATTAAACGCACTGTGGAGTGGTGAAAACACCGGATAACTTGTTTTTCGCATTAAATAGCCCCGAAAAGAGCGAACTCGGTGATTCTGCATACTTTGGACAGAAGTCTCACCAAGATTATCGCAGAAATTGCATATCGCAGCTTGAAACCCCACGAAAACCAAGATATCTCCGGTTCTGCACATCCAACGAACTGTGGTGTGGTGAAAACCCCAGAAAACGTGTTTCTCGCATTAAATAGCTCGAAAAGTGCGCTCTTGATGTTTCTGCATACTTCGGACAGATGTTACACCAAGATTATCGTAGAAAATGCATATCTCAGCTTGAAACCCGACGAAAACCAAACATCGCCGGTTCTGCATATCAAACCAACTGTGCAGTGGTGAAAACACCAGACAACGTGTTTCTCGCATTAGATAGATCGAAAAGAGCGATCTCGATGATTCTGCACACTTCGGACAGAAGTCTCACCAAGATTATCGCAGACAATGCATATCTCAGCTTGAAACCCCACGAAAACCAAGATATCGCTGGTTCTGCATATCAAACGTACTGTGGAGTGGTGAAAACACCAGATAACGTGTTTCTCGCATTAAATATGTCGAAAAGAGCGATCTCGATGCTTCTGCATACTTCGGACAGAGGTCTCACCAAGATTATCGCAGAAAATGCATATCTGAGCTTGAAACCCCACGAAAACCAAGATATCGCTGGTTCTGCATATCAAACGCACTGTGGAGTGGTGAAAACACCAGATAACTTGTTTCTGGCATTAAATAGCTCGAAAAGAACGATCTCGATGATTCTGCATACTTCGGACAGAAGTCTCACCAAGATTATCGCAGAAAATGCATATCTGAGCTTGAAACCCCACGAAAACCAAGATATCGCTGGTTCTGCATATCAAACGAACTGTGGAGTGGTGAAAACCCCAGAAAACGAGTTTCTAGCATTAAATAGCTCGAAAAGAGCGCTCTCGATGTTTCTGCATACTTCGGACAGATGTCTCACCAAGCTTATCGTAGAAAATGCATATCTGAGCTTGAAACCCCACGAAAACCAAGATATCGTCGGTTCTGCATATCATACGCACTGTGGAGTGGTGAAAACACCAGATAACATGTTTCTCGTATTGAATAGCTCGAAACGAGCGATCTCGACGATTAATCATAGTTCGGACAGAAGTCTCACCAAGATTATCGCAGAAATTGCATATCTCAGCTTGAATCCCCACGAAAACCAGGATATCGCTGGTTCTGCATATCAAACGCACTGTGGAGTGCAGAAAACACCAGATAACGTGTTTCTCGCATTAAATAGCTCGAATAGAGCGATCTCGATGACTAAGCATACTTCGAACAGAAGTCTCACCAAGATTATCGTAAAAAATGCGTATCTCAGCTTGAAACCCCACAAAAACCAAGATATCGCCGCTTCAGCATATCAAACGCACTGTGGAGTGGTGAAAACACCGGATAACTTGTTTCTCGCATTAAATAGCCCCGAAAAGAGCGAACTCGATGATTCTGCATACTTTGGACAGAAGTCTCACCAAGATTATCGCAGAAATTGCATATCGCATCTTGAAACCCCACGAAAACCAAGATATCTCCGGTTCTGCACATCCAACGAACTGTGGTGTGGTGAAATCCCCAGAAAACGTGTTTCTCGCATTAAATAGCTCGAAAAGTGCGCTCTTGATGTTTCTGCATACTTCGGACAGATGTTTCACCAAGATTATCGTAGAAAATGCATTTCTCAGCTTGAAACCCGACGAAAACCAATCATCGCCGGTTCTGCATATCAAACCAACTGTGCAGTGGTGAAAACACCAGACAACGTGTTTCTCGCATTAAATAGATCGAAAAGTGCGATCTCGATGATTCTGCATACTTCTAACTGAAGTCTCACCATGATTATCGTAGAAAATGCATATCTCAGCTTGAACCCCGACGAAATCCAAGATGTCGCCGGTGCTGCATATCCAACGCACTGTGGAGTGGTGAAAACGCCAGGTAACGTGTTTCTCGCATTAAATAGCTCGAATAGAGCGATCTCGATGATTAAGCATACTTCGAACAGAAGTCTCACCAAGATTATCGTAAAAAATGCATATCTCTGCTAGAAACCCCACGAAAACCAAGATATCTCCTGTTCTGCGTATCCAACGAACTGTGGAGTGGTGAAAACCCCAGAAAACGTGTTTCTCGCATTAAATAGATCGAAAAGTACGATCTCGATGACTCTGCATACTTCGGACAGAAGTCTCACCAAGATTATCGCAGAAAATGCATATCTCAGCTTGAAACCCCACGAAAACCAAGATATCTCTGGTTATGCATATCCAACGAACTGTGGAGTGGTGAAAACCCCAGAAAACGAGTTTCTCGCATTAAATAGCTCGAAAAGAGCGCTCTCGATGTTTCTGCATACTTCGGACAGATGTCTCACCAAGCTTATCGTAGAAAATGCATATCTCAGCTTGAAACCCGACGAAAACCAAAATATCTCCGGTTCTGCATATCCAACGCACTGTGGAGTGGTGAAAACACCAGGTAACGTGGTTCTCGCATTAAATAGCTCGAAACGAGCGATCCCGATGATTCTGCATACTTCTGACAGAAGTCTCACCAAGATTATCGTAGAAAATGCATATCTCAGCTTGAACCCCGACAAAATCCAAGATGTCGACGGTTCTGCATATCAAACGCACTGAGGAGTGGTGAAAACACCAGTTAACGTGTCTCTCGCATTAAATAGCTCGAAAAGAGGGTTCTCGATGATTCTGCATACCTCTGACAGAAGACTCACCAAGATTATCGCAGAAAATGCATATCTCACCTGGAAACACCACGAAAATCAAGATATCGCCGGTTCAGCATATCAAACGCACTGTGGAGTGGTGAAAACACCAGATAACTCGTTTCTCGCATTAAATAGCCCCGAAAAGAGCGAACTCGATGATTCTGCATACTTTGGACAGAAGTCTCACCAAGATTATCGCATAAATTGCATATCGCTGCTTGAAACCCCACGAAAACCAAGATATCTCCGGTTCTGCACATCCAACGAACTGTGGTGTGGTGAAAACCCCAGAAAACGTGTTTCTCGCATTAAATAGCTCGAAAAGTGCGATCTCGATGATTCTGCATACTTCGGACAGAAGTCTCACCAAGATTATCGCAGAAAATGCATATCTCAGCTTGAATCCCCACGAAAACCAGGATATCGCTGGTTCTGCATATCAAACGCACTGTGGAGTGCTGAAAACACCAGATAACGTGTTTCTCACATTAACTAGCTCGAATAGAGCGAACTCGATGATTCTGCATACTTCGGACAGAAGTCTCACCAAGATTATCGCAGAAAATGCATATCTGAGCTTGAAACCCCACGAAAACCAAGATATCGTCGGTTCTGCATATCATACGCACTATGGAGTGGTGAAAACACCAGATAACATGTTTCTCGCATTGAATAGCTCGAAACGAGCGATCTCGATGATTAAGCATACTTCGGACAGAAGTCTCACCAAGATTATCGCAGAAATTGCATAGCTCAGCTTGAATCCCCACGAAAACCAGGATATCGCTGGTTGTGCATATCAAACGCACTGTGGAGTGCTGAAAACACCAGATAACGTGTTTCACACAGTAAATAGCTCGAATAGAATGATCTCGATGATTAAGCATACTTCTAACAGAAGTCTCACCAAGATTATCGTAAAAAATGCGTATCTCAGCTTGAAACCCGACGAAAACCAAACATCGCCGGTTCTGCATATCAAACCAACTGTGCAGTGGTGAAAACACCAGACAACGTGTTTCTCGCATTAAATAGATCGAAAAGTGCGATCTCGATGATTCTGCATACTTCTAACTGAAGTCTCACCATGGTTATCGCAGAAAATGCATATCTCTGCTAGAAACCCCACGAAAACCAAGATATCTCCTGTTCTGCGTATCCAACGAACTGTGGAGTGGTGAAAACCCCAGAAAACGTGTTTCTCGCATTAAATAGCTCGAAAAGTGCGATCTCGACGATTCTGCATATTTCGGACAGAAGTCTCACCAAGATTATCGCAGAAAATGCATATCTGAGCTTGAAACCCCACGAAAACCAAGATATCTCTGGTTATGCATATCCAACGAACTGTGGAGTGGTGAAAACCCCAGACAACGTGTTTCTCGCATTAAATAGCTCGAAAAGAGCGCTCTTGATGTTTCTGCATACTTCGGACAGAGGTCTCACCAAGATTATCGCAGAAAATGCATATCTGAGCTTGAAACCCGACGAAAACCAAAATATCTCCGGTTCTGCATATCCACCACACTGTGGAGTGGTGAAAACACCAGGTAACGTGGTTCTCGCATTAAATAGCTCGAAACGAGCGATACCGATGATTCTGCATACATCTGACAGAAGTCTCACCAAGATTATCGTAGAAAATGCATATCTCAGCTTGAACCCCGACGAAATCCAAGATGTCGCCGGTTCTGCATATCAAACGCACTGTGGAGTGGTGAAAACACCAGTTAACGTGTTTCTCGCATTAAATAGCTCAAAAAGTGGGTTCTCGATGATTCTGCATACCTCTGACAGAAGACTCACCAAGATTATCGCAGAAAATGCATATCTCAGGTTGAACCCCGACGAAATCCAAGATGTCGCCGGTTCTGCATATCAAACGCACTGCGAAGTGGTGAAAACACCAGGTAACGTGGTTCTCGCATTAAATAGCTCGAAACGAGCGATACCGATGATTCTGCATACATCTGACAGAAGTCTCACCAAGATTATCGTAGAAAATGCATATCTCAGCTTGAACCCCGACGAAATCCAAGATGTCGCCGGTTCGGCATATCATACGCACTGTGGAGTGGTGAAAACACCAGATAACGTGTTTCTCGCATTAAATAGCTCGCAAAGTGCGATCTCGATGATTCTGCATACTTCGGACAGAAGTCTCACCTAGATTATCGCAGAAAATGCATATCTCAGCTTGAAACCCCACGAAAACCAAGATATCTCCGGTTCTGCATATCCAACGAACTGTGGTGTGTTAAAACCCCAGAAAACGTGTTTCTTTCATTAAATAGCTCGAAAAGAGCGCTCTCGATGTTTCTGCATACTTCGGACAGAAGTCTCACCAAGATTATCGCAGAAACTGCATATCTCAGCTTGAAACCCCACGAAAACCCAGATATCGCTGGTTCTGCATATCAAACGCACTGTGCAGTGCTGAAAACACCAGATAACGTGTTTCTCGCATTAAATAGCTCGAAAAGTGCGATATCTATGATTCTGCATACTTCGGACAGAAGTCTCACCATGATTATCGAAAAAAATGCATATCTCAGCTTGAAACCCCACGAAAACCAAGATATCTCCGGTTCTGCACATCCAACGAACTGTGGTGTGGTGAAAACCCCAGAAAACGTGTTTCTCGCATTAAATAGCTCGAAACGAGCGATCTAGATGATTTTGCATACTTCTGACTGAAGTCTCACCAAGATTATCGTTGAAAATGCATATCTCAACTTGAAACCCGACGAAAACCAAGATATCGCCGGTTTTGCATATCAAACGCACTGTGGAGTGGTCAATACACCAGATAACGTGTTTCTCGCATTAAATAGCTCGAAAAGAGCGATCTAGATGATTCTGCATACTGCTGACAGAAAACTCACCAAGATTATCGCAGAAAATGCATATCTCAGCTGGAAACACCACGAAAATCAAGATATCGCCGGTTCTGCATATCAAACGCACTGTGGAATGTTGAAAACACCAGAAAACTTGTTTTTTCGTATTAAATACCTCGAAAAGAGCGCTCTTGATGTTTCTGCATACTTCGGACAGATGTTTCACCAAGATTATCGTAGAAAATGCATATCTCAGCTTGAAACCCGACGAAAACCAAACATCGCCGGTTCTGCATATCAAACCAACTGTGCAGTGGTGAAAACACCAGACAACGTGTTTCTCGCATTAAATAGATCGAAAAGTGCGATCTCGATGATTCTGCATACTTCTAACAGAAGTCTCACCATGATTATCGCAGAAAATGCATATCTCTGCTAGAAACCCCACGAAAACCAAGATATCTCCTGTTCTGCATATCCAACGAACTGTGGAGTTGTGAAAACCCCAGAAAACGTGTTTCTCGCATTAAATAGCTCGAAAAGTACGATCTCGATGACTCTGCATACTTCGGACAGAAGTCTCACCAAGATTATCGCAGAAAATGCATATCTGAGCTTGAAACCCCACGAAAACCAAGATATCGTCGGTTCAGCATATCATACGCACTGTGGAGTGGTGAAAACACCAGATAACATGTTTCTCGCATTGAATAGCTCGAAACGAGCGATCTCGATGATTAAGCGTACTTCGAACAGAAGTCTCACCAAGATTATCGTAAAAAATGCGTATCTCAGCTTGAAACCCCACAAAAACCAAGATATCGCCGGTTCAGCATATCAAACGCACTGTGGAGTGGTGAAAACACCAGATAACTTGTTTCTCGCATTATATAGCCCCGAAAAGAGAGAACTCGATGATTCTGCATACTTTGGACAGAAGTCTCACCAAGATTATCGCAGAAATTGCATATCGCAGCTTGAAACCCCACGAAAACCAAGATATCTCCGGTTCTGCACATCCAACGAACTGTGGTCTGGTGAAAACCCCAGAAAACGTGTTTCTCGCATTAAATAGCTCGAAAAGTGCGCTCTTGATGTTTCTGCATACTTCGGACAGATGTTTCACCAAGATTATCGTAGAAAATGCATATCTCAGCTTGAAACCCGACGAAAACCAAACATCGCCGGTTCTGCATATCAAACCAACTATGCAGTGGTGAAAACACCAGAGAACGTGTTTCTCGCATTAAATAGATCGAAAAGTGCGATCTCGATGATTCTGCGTACTTCTAACAGAAGTCTCACCATGATTATCGCAGAAAATGCATATCTCTGCTAGAAACCCCACGAAAACCAAGATATCTCCTGTTCTGCGTATCCAACGAACTGTGGAGTGGTGAAAACCCCAGAAAACGTGTTTCTCGCATTAAATAGCACGAAAAGTGCGATCTCGATGATTCTGCATACTTCGGACAGAAGTCTCACCAAGATTATCGCAGAAAATGCATATCTCAGCTTGAAACCCCACGAAAACCAAGATATCTCCGGTTCTGCATATCAAACGCACTGTGGAGTGGTGAAAACACCAGATATCTTGTTTCTCGCATTGAATAGATCGAAATGTGCGATCTCGATGACTCTGCATACTTCGGACAGAAGTCTCACCAAGATTATCGCAGAAAATGCATATCTGAGCTTGAAACCCCACGAAAACCAAGATATCGTCGGTTCTGCATATCATACGCACTGTGGAGTGGGGAAAACACCAGATAACGTGTTTCTCGCATTAAATAGATCGAAATGTGCGGTCTCGATGACTCTGCATACTTCGGACAGAAGTCTCACCAAGATTATCGCAGAAAATGCATATCTGAGCTTGAAACCCCACGAAAGCCAAGATATCGTCGGTTCGGCATATCATACGCACTGTGGAGTGGTGAAAACACCAGATAACGTGTTTCTCGCATTAAATAGCTCGCAAAGTGCGATCTCGATGATTCTGCATACTTCGGACAGAAGTCTCACCTAGATTATCGCAGAAAATGCTTATCTCAGCTTGAAACCCCACGAAAACCAAGATATCTCCGGTTCTGCATATCCAACGAACTGTGCTGTGGTTAAAACCCCAGAAAACGTGTTTCTCGCATTAAATAGCTCGAAAAGTGCGATCTCGATGATTCTGCATACTTCGGACAGAAGTCTCACCAAGATTATCGCAGAAAATGCATATCTCAGCTTGAAATCCCACGAAAACCCAGATATCGCCGGTTCTGCATATCAAACCAACTGTGGAGTGGTGAAAACACCAGACAACGTGTTTCTCGCATTAAATAGATCGAAATGTGCGATCTCGATGACTCTGCATACTTCGGACAGAAGTCTCACCAAGATTATCGAAGAAAATGCATATCTGAGCTTGAAACCCCACGAAAACAAAGATATCGTCGGTTCTGCATATCATACGCACTGTGGAGTGGGGAAAACACCAGATAACGTGTTTCTCGCATTAAATAGCTCGAAACGAGCGATCTCGATGATTAAGCATACTTCGGACAGAAGTCTCACCAAGATTATCGCAGAAATTGCATATCTCTGCTTGAAACCCCATGAAAACCAAGATATCGCTGGTTCTGCATATAAAACGCACTGTGGAGTGCTGGAAACACCAGATAACGTGTTTCTCGCATTAAATAGATCGAAACGAGCGATCTCGATGATTCTGCATACTTCGGACAGAAGTCTCACCAAGATTATCGTAAAAAATCCATATCTCAGGTTGAACCCCGACGAAATCCAAGATGTCGCCGGTTCTGCATATCAAACGCACTGTGGAGTGGTGAAAACTCCAGATAACGTGTTTCTCGCATGAAATAGCTCGAGAAGAGCGATCTAGATGGTTCTGCATACTTCTGGCAGATGACGCACCTAGATTATCGCAGAAAATGCATATCTCAGCTGGAAACACCACGAAAATCAAGATATCGCCGGTTCTGCATATCAAACGCACTGTGGAATGTTGAAAACACCAGAAAACTTGTTTTTTCGTATTAAATACCTCGAAAAGAGCGCTCTTGATGTTTCTGCATACTTCGGACAGATGTTTCACCAAGATTATCGTAGAAAATGCATATCTCAGCTTGAACCCCGACGAAAACCAAACATCGCCGGTTCTGCAAATCAAACCAACTGTGCAGTGGTGAAAACACCAGACAACGTGTTTCTCGCATTAAATAGATCGAAAAGTGCGATCTCGATGATTCTGCATACTTCTAACAGAAGTCTCACCATGATTATCGCAGAAAATGCATATCTCTGCTAGAAACCCCACGAAAACCAAGATATCTCCTGTTCTGCATATCCAACGAACTGTGGAGTAGTGAAAACCCCAGAAAACGTGTTTCTCGCATTAAATAACTCGAAAAGCAGCTCTCGATGACTCTGCATACTTCGGACAGAAGTCTCACCAAGATTATCGCAGAAAATGCGTATCTCAGCTTGAAACCCCACAAAAACCAAGATATCGCCGGTTCAGCATATGAAACGCACTGTGGAGTGGTGAAAACACCAGATAACTTGTTTCTCGCATTAAATAGCCCCGAAAAGGGCGAACTCGATGATTCTGCATACTTCTAACAGAAGTCTCACCATGATTATCGCAGAAAATGCATATCTCTGCTAGAAACCCCACGAAAACCAAGATATCTCCTGTTCTGCATATCCAACGAACTGTGGAGTAGTGAAAACACCAGAAAAGTTGTTTTTTCGTATTAAATACCTCGAAAAGAGCGCTCTTGATGTTTCTGCATACTTCGGACAGATGTTTCACCAAGATTATCGTAGAAAATGCATATCTGAGCTTGAAACCCCACGAAAACCAAGATATCGTCGGTTCTGCATATCATACGCACTGTGGAGTGGTGAAAACACCAGATAACATGTTTCTCGCATTGAATAGCTGGAAACGAGCGATCTCGATGATTAAGCATACTTCGGACAGAAGTCTCACCACGATTATCGCAGAAATTGCATATCTCAGCTTGAATCCCCACGAAAACCAGGATATCGCTGGTTCTGCATATCAAACGCACTGTGGAGAACTGAAAACACCAGATAACGTGTTTCTCGCATTAAATAGCTCGAATAGAGCGATCTCGATGATTAAGCATACTTCGAACAGGAGTCTCACCAAGATTATCGTAAAAAATGCGTATCTCAGCTTGAAACCCCACAAAAACCAAGATATCGCCGGTTCAGCATATGAAACGCACTGTGGAGCGGTGAAAACACCAGATAACTTGTTTCTCGCATTAAATAGCCCCGAAAAGGGCGAACTCGATGATTCTGCATACTTTGGACAGAGGTCACACCAAGATTATCGCAGAAATTGCATATCGCAGCTTGAAACCCCATGAAAAACAAGATATCTCCGGTTCTGCACATCCAACGAACTGTGGTGTGGTGAAAACCCCAGAAAACGTGTTTCTCGCATTAAATAGCTCGAAAAGTACGATCTCGATGACTCTGCATACTTCGGACAGAAGTCTCACCAAGATTATCGCAGAAAATGCATATCTGAGCTTGAAACCCCACGAAAACCAAGATATCGTCGGTTCTGCATATCATACGCACTGTGGAGTGGTGAAAACACCAGATAACACTTTTCGCGCATTGAATAGCTCGAAACGAGCGATCTAGATGATTAAGCATACTTCGGACAGAAGTCTCACCAAGATTATCGCAGAAATTGCATATCTCAGCTTGAATCCCCACGAAAACCAGGATATCGCTGGTTCTGCATATCAAACGCACTGTGGAGTGCTGAAAACACCAGATAACTTGTTTATCGCATTAAATAGCTCGAAAAGTGCGCTCTTGATATTTCTGCATACTTCGGACAGATGTTTCACCAAGATTATCGTAGAAAATGCATATCTCAGCTTGAAACCCGACGAAAACCAAACATCGCCGGTTCTGCATATCAAACCAACTGTGCAGTGGTGAAAACACCAGACAACGTGTTTCTCGCATTAAATAGATCGAAAAGTGCGATCTCGATGATTCTGCATACTTCTAACAGAAGTCTCACCATGATTATCGCAGAAAAAGCATATCTCTGCTAGAAACCCCACGAAAACCAAGATATCTCCTGTTCTGCATATCCAACGAACTGTGGAGTGGTGAAAACCCCAGAAAACGTGTTTCTCGCATTAAATAGCTCGAAAAGTACGATCTCGATGACTCTGCATACATCGGACAGAAGTCTCACCAAGATTATCGCAGAAAATGCATATCTGAGCTTGAAACCCCACGAAAACCAAGATATCGTCGGTTCTGCATATCATACGCACTGTGGTGTGGTGAAAACACCAGATAACACGTTTCGCGCATTGTATAGCTCGAAACGAGCGATCTCGATGATTAAGCATACTTCGGACAGAAGTCTCACCAAGATTATCGCAGAAATTGCATATCTCAGCTGGAATCCCCACGAAAACCAGGATATCGCTGGTTCTGCATATCAAACGCACTGTGGAGTGCTGAAAACACCAGATAACGTGTTTCTCGCATTAAATAGCTCGAATAGAGCGATCTCGATGATTAAGCATACTTCGAACAGAAGTCTCACCAAGATTATCGTAAAAAATGCGTATCTCAGCTTGAAACCCCACAAAAACCAAGATATCGCCGCTTCAGCATATTAAACGCACTGTGGAGTGGTGAAAACACCGGATAACTTGTTTCTCGCATTAAATAGCCCCGAAAAGAGCGAACTCGGTGATTCTGCATACTTTGGACAGAAGTCTCACCAAGATTATCGCAGAAATTGCATATCGCAGCTTGAAACCCCACGAAAACCAAGATATCTCCGGTTCTGCACATCCAACGAACTGTGGTGTGGTGAAAACCCCAGAAAACGTGTTTCTCGCATTAAATAGCTCGAAAAGTGCGCTCTTGATGTTTCTGCATACTTCGGACAGATGTTACACCAAGATTATCGTAGAAAATGCATATCTCAGCTTGAAACCCGACGAAAACCAAACATCGCCGGTTCTGCATATCAAACCAACTGTGCAGTGGTGAAAACACCAGACAACGTGTTTCTCGCATTAGATAGATCGAAAAGAGCGATCTCGATGATTCTGCACACTTCGGACAGAAGTCTCACCAAGATTATCGCAGACAATGCATATCTCAGCTGGAAACACCACGAAAACCAAGATATCGTAGGTCCTGCATATCATACGCACTGTGGAGTGGTGAAAACACCAGATAACATGTTTCTCGCATTGAATAGCTCGAAACGGGCGATCTCGACGATTAATCATAGTTCGGACAGAAGTCTCACCAAGATTATCGCAGAAATTGCATATCTCAGCTTGAACCCCGACGAAAACCAAACATCGCCGGTTCTGCAAATCAAACCAACTGTGCAGTGGTGAAAACACCAGACAACGTGTTTCTCGCATTAAATAGATCGAAAAGTGCGATCTCGATGATTCTGCATACTTCTAACAGAAGTCTCACCATGATTATCGCAGAAAATGCATATCTCTGCTAGAAACCCCACGAAAACCAAGATATCTCCTGTTCTGCATATCCAACGAACTGTGGAGTAGTGAAAACCCCAGAAAACGTGTTTCTCGCATTAAATAACTCGAAAAGCAGCTCTCGATGACTCTGCATACTTCGGACAGAAGTCTCACCAAGATTATCGCAGAAAATGCGTATCTCAGCTTGAAACCCCACAAAAACCAAGATATCGCCGGTTCAGCATATGAAACGCACTGTGGAGTGGTGAAAACACCAGATAACTTGTTTCTCGCATTAAATAGCCCCGAAAAGGGCGAACTCGATGATTCTGCATACTTCTAACAGAAGTCTCACCATGATTATCGCAGAAAATGCATATCTCTGCTAGAAACCCCACGAAAACCAAGATATCTCCTGTTCTGCATATCCAACGAACTGTGGAGTAGTGAAAACACCAGAAAACTTGTTTTTTCGTATTAAATACCTCGAAAAGAGCGCTCTTGATGTTTCTGCATACTTCGGACAGATGTTTCACCAAGATTATCGTAGAAAATGCATATCTGAGCTTGAAACCCCACGAAAACCAAGATATCGTCGGTTCTGCATATCGTACGCACTGTGGAGTGGTGAAAACACCAGATAACATGTTTCTCGCATTGAATAGCTCGAAACGAGCGATCTCGATGATTAAGCATACTTCGGACAGAAGTCTCACCACGATTATCGCAGAAATTGCATATCTCAGCTTGAATCCCCACGAAAACCAGGATATCGCTGGTTCTGCATATCAAACGCACTGTGGAGAACTGAAAACACCAGATAACGTGTTTCTCGCATTAAATAGCTCGAATAGAGCGATCTCGATGATTAAGCATACTTCGAACAGGAGTCTCACCAAGATTATCGTAAAAAATGCGTATCTCAGCTTGAAACCCCACAAAAACCAAGATATCGCCGGTTCAGCATATGAAACGCACTGTGGAGTGGTGAAAACACCAGATAACTTGTTTCTCGCATTAAATAGCCCCGAAAAGGGCGAACTCGATGACTCTGCATACTTCGGACAGAAGTCTCACCAAGATTATCGCAGAAAATGCATATCTGAGCTTGAAACCCCACGAAAACCAAGATATCGTCGGTTCTGCATATCATACGCACTGTGGAGTGGTGAAAACACCAGATAACACTTTTCGCGCATTGAATAGCTCGAAACGAGCGATCTAGATGATTAAGCATACTTCGGACAGAAGTCTCACCAAGATTATCGCAGAAATTGCATATCTCAGCTTGAATCCCCACGAAAACCAGGATATCGCTGGTTCTGCATATCAAACGCACTGTGGAGTGCTGAAAACACCAGATAACTTGTTTCTCGCATTAAATAGCTCGAAAAGTGCGCTCTTGATATTTCTGCATACTTCGGACAGATGTTTCACCAAGATTATCGTAGAAAATGCATATCTCAGCTTGAAACCCGACGAAAACCAAACATCGCCGGTTCTGCATATCAAACCAACTGTGCAGTGGTGAAAACACCAGACAACGTGTTTCTCGCATTAAATAGATCGAAAAGTGCGATCTCGATGATTCTGCATACTTCTAACAGAAGTCTCACCATGATTATCGCAGAAAAAGCATATCTCTGCTAGAAACCCCACGAAAACCAAGATATCTCCTGTTCTGCATATCCAACGAACTGTGGAGTGGTGAAAACCCCAGAAAACGTGTTTCTCGCATTAAATAGCTCGAAAAGTACGATCTCGATGACTCTGCATACATCGGACAGAAGTCTCACCAAGATTATCGCAGAAAATGCATATCTGAGCTTGAAACCCCACGAAAACCAAGATATCGTCGGTTCTGCATATCATACGCACTGTGGTGTGGTGAAAACACCAGATAACACGTTTCGCGCATTGTATAGCTCGAAACGAGCGATCTCGATGATTAAGCATACTTCGGACAGAAGTCTCACCAAGATTATCGCAGAAATTGCATATCTCAGCTGGAATCCCCACGAAAACCAGGATATCGCTGGTTCTGCATATCAAACGCACTGTGGAGTGCTGAAAACACCAGATAACGTGTTTCTCGCATTAAATAGCTCGAATAGAGCGATCTCGATGATTAAGCATACTTCGAACAGAAGTCTCACCAAGATTATCGTAAAAAATGCGTATCTCAGCTTGAAACCCCACAAAAACCAAGATATCGCCGCTTCAGCATATTAAACGCACTGTGGAGTGGTGAAAACACCGGATAACTTGTTTCTCGCATTAAATAGCCCCGAAAAGAGCGAACTCGGTGATTCTGCATACTTTGGACAGAAGTCTCACCAAGATTATCGCAGAAATTGCAATATCGCAGCTTGAAACCCCACGAAAACCAAGATATCTCCGGTTCTGCACATCCAACGAACTGTGGTGTGGTGAAAACCCCAGAAAACGTGTTTCTCGCATTAAATAGCTCGAAAAGTGCGCTCTTGATGTTTCTGCATACTTCGGACAGATGTTACACCAAGATTATCGTAGAAAATGCATATCTCAGCTTGAAACCCGACGAAAACCAAACATCGCCGGTTCTGCATATCAAACCAACTGTGCCGTGGTGAAAACACCAGACAACGTGTTTCTCGCATTAGATAGATCGAAAAGAGCGATCTCGATGATTCTGCACACTTCGGACAGAAGTCTCACCAAGATTATCGCAGACAATGCATATCTCAGCTTGAAACCCCACGAAAACCAAGATATCGCTGGTTCTGCATATCAAACGTACTGTGGAGTGGTGAAAACACCAGATAACGTGTTTCTCGCATTAAATATGTCGAAAAGAGCGATCTCGATGCTTCTGCATACTTCGGACAGAGGTCTCACCAAGATTATCGCAGAAAATGCATATCTGAGCTTGAAACCCCACGAAAACCAAGATATCGCTGGTTCTGCATATCAAACGCACTGTGGAGTGGTGATAACACCAGATAACTTGTTTCTGGCATTAAATAGCTCGAAAAGAACGATCTCGATGATTCTGCATACTTCGGACAGAAGTCTCACCAAGATTATCGCAGAAAATGCATATCTGAGCTTGAAACCCCACGAAAACCAAGATATCGCTGGTTCTGCATATCAAACGAACTGTGGAGTGGTGAAAACCCCAGAAAACGAGTTTCTAGCATTAAATAGCTCGAAAATAGCGCTCTCGATGTTTCTGCATACTTCGGACAGATGTCTCACCAAGCTTATCGTAGAAAATGCATATCTGAGCTTGAAACCCCACGAAAACCAAGATATCGTCGGTTCTGCATATCATACGCACTGTGGAGTGGTGAAAACACCAGATAACATGTTTCTCGCATTGAATAGCTCGAAACGAGCGATCTCGACGATTAATCATAGTTCGGACAGAAGTCTCACCAAGATTATCGCAGAAATTGCATATCTCAGCTTGAATCCCCACGAAAACCAGGATATCGCTGGTTCTGCATATCAAACGCACTGTGGAGTGCAGAAAACACCAGATAACGTGTTTCTCGCATTAAATAGCTCGAATAGAGCGATCTCGAAGACTAAGCATACTTCGAACAGAAGTCTCACCAAGATTATCGTAAAAAATGCGTATCTCAGCTTGAAACCCCACAAAAACCAAGATATCGCCGGTTCAGCATATCAAACGCACTGTGGAGTTGTGAAAACACCAGATAACTTGTTTCTCGCATTAAATAGCCCCGAAAAGAGCGAACTCGATGATTCTGCATACTTTGGACAGAAGTCTCACCAAGATTATCGCAGAAATTGCATATCGCATCTTGAAACCCCACGAAAACCAAGATATCTCCGGTTCTGCACATCCAACGAACTGTGGTGTGGTGAAATCCCCAGAAAACGTGTTTCTCGCATTAAATAGCTCGAAAAGTGCGCTCTTGATGTTTCTGCATACTTCGGACAGATGTTTCACCAAGATTATCGTAGAAAATGCATTTCTCAGCTTGAAACCCCACGAAAACCAAGATATCGCTGGTTCTGCATATCAAACGCACTGTGGAGTGGTGAAAACACCAGATAACGTGTTTCTCGCATTAAATAGCTCGAAAAGAGCAATCTAGATGATTCAGCATACTTCTAACTGAAGTCTCACCATGATTATCGCAGCAAATGCATATCTCAGCTTGAACCCCGACGAAATCCATGATGTCGCCGGTTCTGCATATCAAACGCACTGTGGAGTGGTGAAAACACCAGATAACGTGTTACTCGCATTAACTAGCTCGAAAAGATCGTTCTGGATGATTCTGCATACTTCTCATAGATGAAACACCAAGATTATCGCAGCAAATGCATATTTCAGCTGGAAACCCCACGAAAACCAAGATATCTCCTGTTCTGCATATCCAACGAACTGTGGATTGGTGAATACCCCAGAAAACGTGTTTCTCGCATTAAATAGCTTGAAAAGTACGATCTCGATGACTGTGCATACTTCGGACAGAAGTCTCACCAATATTATCGCAGAAAATGCATATCTCAGCTGGAAACCCCACGAAAACCAAGATATCGCCGGTTCTGCATATCAAACGCCCTGTGGAGTGATGAAAACAACCAGATAACGTGTATCTCGCATTAAATAGCTCGAAAAGAGCGATCTAGATGATTCTGCATACTTGTGACAGAAGACTCACCAAGATTATCGCAGAAAATGCATATCTCAGCTGGAAACACAACGAAAATCAAGATATCGCCGGGTCTGCATATCAAACGCACTGTGGAATGTTGAAAACACCAGAAAACTTGTTTTTTTCGCATTAAATAGCTCGATACGAGCGATCTAGATGATTCTGCATACTTCTTACTGAAGTCTCACCAATATTATCGCAGAAAATGCATATCTCAGCTTGAAACCCCACGAAAATCAAGATGTCGCCGGTCCTGCATATCAAACGCACTGTGGAGTGGTGAAAACAACCAGATAACGTGTTTCTCGTATTAAATAGCTCGAAACGAGCGATCTAGATGATTCTGCATACTTCTGACAAAAGTCGCACCAAGGTTAACGCAGAAAATGCATACCTCAGGATGAAAACCGACGAAAACCAAGATTTCGCCATTTCTGCATATCAAACGCACTGTGAAGTTGTCAAAACACCAGATAACGCGTTTCTCACATTAAATAGCTCGAAAAGAGCGATATCGATGATTCTGCATACTTCGGACAGAAGTCTCACCAATATTATCGCAGAAAATGCATATGTCAGCTTGAAACCTCACGAAAATCAAGATGTCGCCAGTTCTGTATATAAAACGCACTGTGGAGTGGTGAAAACAACTAGATAACGTGTATCACGCAATTAATAGCTCGAAAAGAGCGATCTAGATGATTCTGCATACTGCTGACAGAAGACTCACCAAGATTATCGCAGAAAATGCATATCTCACCTGGAAACACCACGAAAATCAAGATATCGCCGGTTCCGCATATCAAACGCACTGTGGAATGTTGAAAACACCAGAAAACTTGTTTTTTCGCATTAAATAGCTCGAAACGAGCGATCTAGATGATTCTGCATACTTCTGACTGAAGTCTCACCAAGATTATCGTTGAAAATGCATATCTCAGCTTGAAAACCGACGAAAACCAAGATATCGCCGGTTTTGCATATCAAACGCACTGTGGAGTGGTCAATACACCAGATAACGTGTTTCTCGCATTAAATAGCTCGAATAGAGCGATCTCGATGATTCTGCATACTTCTGACAGAGGACTCACCAAGATTATCGCAGAAAATGCATATTTCAGCTGGAAACCCCACGAAAACCAAGTTATCGGCGGCTCTACATATCAAACGCACTGTGGAGTGGTCAAAACACCAGAAAACTTGTTTTTTCGCATTAAATAACTCGAAACGAACGATCTACATGATTCTGCATACTTCTGTCAGAAGACTCACCAAGATTATCGCAGAAAATGCACATTTAAGCTGGAAACCCCACGAAAACCAAGATGTCGCCGGTTCTGCATATCAGGCGCAATGTGGATGGTGAAAACACCAGATAACGTGTTTGTCGCTTTAAAGAGGTCGAATAGAGCGATCTCGATGATTCTGCATACTTCTGACAGAAGACTCAAAAAGTTTATCGCAGAAAATGCATATTTCAGCTGGAAACCCCACGAAAACCAAGATATCCCCGATGCTGCATATCAAACGCCCTGTGGAGTGGTCAAAACACCAGATATCGTGTTTCTCGCATTAAATAGATCGAAAAGAGCGATATCGATGATTCTGCATACTTCGGACAGAAGTCTCACCAATATTATCGCAGAAAATGCATATGTCAGCTTGAAACCTCACGAAAATCAAGATGTCGCCAGTTCTGTATATAAAACGCACTGTGGAGTGGTGAAAACAACTAGATAACGTGTATCTCGCATTTAATAGCTCGAAAAGAGCGATCTAGATGATTCTGCATACTGCTGACAGAAGACTCACCAAGATTATCGCAGAAAATGCATATCTCACCTGGAAACACCACGAAAATCAAGATATCGCCGGTTCCGCATATCAAACGCACTGTGGAATGTTGAAAACACCAGAAAACTTGTTTTTTCGCATTAAATAGCTCGAAACGAGCGATCTAGATGATTCTGCATACTTCGGACAGAAGTCTCACCAAGATTATCGCAGAAAATGCATATCTCAGCTTGAACCCCGACGAAATCCATGATGTCGCCGGTTCTGCATATCAAACGCACTGTGGAGTGTTCAATACACCAGATAACGTGGTTCTCGCATTAAATAGCTCGAAACGAGCGATCTAGAAGATTCTGCATACTTCTGACTGAAGTCTCACCAATATTATCGCAGAAAATGCATATCTCAGCTTGATACCTCACGAAAATCAAGATATCACCGGTTCTGCATATCAAACGCACTGTGGAGTGGTCAAAACACCAGAAAACTTGTTTTTTCGCATTAAATAGCTCGAAACGAACGATCTACATGATTCTGCATACTACTGACAGAAGACTCACCTAGATTATCGACGAAAATGCATAACTCAGCTGGAAACACCACGAAAATCAAGATATCGCCGTTTCTGCATATCAAACGCACTGTGGAGTGGTGAAAACACCAGATATCGTGTTTCTCGCATTAAGTAGCTCAAAAAGAGCGATCTCGAAGATTCTGTATACTTCTGACTGAAGTCTCACCAATATTATCGCAGAAAATGCATATCTCAGCTTGAAACCTCACGAAAATCAAGATGGCGCCGGTTCTGCATATCAAACGCACTGTGGAGTGGTCAATACACCAGTTAACGTGTTTCTCGCATTAAATAGCTCGAAAAGAGCGATCTCGATGTTTCCGCATACTTCTGTCAGAAGTCTCACCAAGATAATCGCAGAAAATACATATTTCAGCTGGAAACCCCACGAAAACCAAGTTATAGGCGGCTCTACATATCAAACGCACTGTGGAGTGGTCAAAACACCAGAAAACTTGTTTTTTCGCATTAAATAGCTCGAAACGAGCGTTCACGATGATTCTGCATACTTCTCATAGATGATACACCAAGATTATCGCAGAAAATGAATATCTCAGCTTGATACCCGACGAAAGTCAAGATGTCGTCGGTTCTGCATATCAAACGCACTGTGGAGTGGTCAAAACACCAGAAAACTTGTTTTTTCGCATTAAATAGCTCGAAACGAACGATCTACATGATTCTGCATACTACTGACAGAAGACTCACCTAGATTATCGACGAAAATGCATAACTCAGCTGGAAACACCACGAAAATCAAGATATCGCCGTTTCTGCATATCAAACGCACTGTGGAGTGGTGAAATCACCACATAAGGTGTTTCTCGCATTAAATAGCTCGAAAAGAGCGATCCCGATGATTCTGCATGCTTCTGACAGAAGTCTCACAAAGATTATCGCAGAAAATGCATATCTCAGCTGGAAACCCCACGAAAACCAAGATATCGCCGGTTCTGCATATCAAACGCCCTGTGGAGTGATGAAAACACCAGATAACATGTTTCTCGCATTAAATAGCTCAATTAGAGCGATCTCGATGATTCTGCATACTTCTGACAGAAGACTCACCAAGATTATCGCAGAAAATACATATTTCAGCTGGAAACCCCACGAAAACCATGTGATCGGCGGCTCTACATATCAAACGCTCTGTGGAGTGGTCAAAACTCTAGAAAACTTGTTTTTTCGCATTAAATAGCTCGAAAAGAACGTTCTAGATGATTCTGCATACTTCTGACTGAAGACTCACCAAGATTATCGCAGAAAATGCATATCTCAGCTGGAAACACCACGAAAATCAAGATATCGCCGGTTCTGCATATCAAACGCACTGTGGAATGTTGAAAACACGTGAAAACGTGTTTCTCGCATTAACTAGCTCGAAAAGAACGATCTCGATGTTTCTGCATACTTCTCATAGATGAAACACCAACATTATCGTTGAAAATGCATATCTCAGCTTGAAACCCGACGAAAACCAATATATCTCCGGTTCTGCATATCCAACGCACTGTGGAGTGGTGAAAACACCGGATAACGTGTTTCGCGCATTAAATAGCTCGAAAAGAGCGATCTCGATGTTTCTGCATACTTCTCATAGATGAAACACCAAGATTATCGTTGAAAATGCATATCTCAGCTTGAAACCCGACGAAAACCAAAATATCTCCGGTTCTGCAAATCCAACGCTCTGTGGAGTGGTGAAAACACCAGATATGGTTTTTCTCGCATTAACCAGCTCGAAAAGAGCGATCTCGATGATTCAGCATACTTCGGACAGGAGTCTCTCCAAGTTTATCGCAGAAAATGCATATCTCAGCTTGAAACCCCTTGAAAACCAAGATATCACCTGTTCTGCATATCCAACGAACTGTGGTGTGGTGAAAACCCCCGAAAACGTGTTTCTCGCATTAAATAGCTCGAAAAGAGCGATCTCGATGATTCGGCACACTTCGGACAGAGGTCTCACCAAGATTATCGCAGACAATGCATATCTGAGCTTGAAACCCCACGAAAACCAAGATATCGTCGGTTCTGCATGTCATACGCACTGTGGAGTGGTGAAAACACCAGATAACGTGTTTCTCGCATTCAATAGCACGAAACGAGCGATCTCGATGATTAAGCATACTTCGGACAGAAGTCTCACCAAGATTATCGCAGAAAATGCATATCTCAGCTTGAATCACCACGAAAACCTGGATATCGCTAGTTCTGCATATCAAACGCACTGTGGAGTGCTGAAAACACCAGATAACGTGTTTCGCGCATTAAATAGCTCGAACAGAGCGATCTCGATGATTAAGCATACTTCGGACAAAAGTCTCACCAAGATTATCGCAGAAAATACATATTTCAGCTGGAAACCCCACGAAAACCATGTGATCGGCGGCTCTTCATATCAAACGCTCTGTGGAGTGGTCAAAACACTAGAAAACTTGTTTTTTCGCATTAAATAGCTCGAAAAGAACGTTCTAGATGATTCTGCATACTTCTGACTGAAGACTCACCAAGATTATCGCAGAAAATGCATATCTCAGCTGGAAACACCACGAAAATCAAGATATCGCAGGTTCTGCATATCAAACGCACTGTGGAATGTTGAAAACACGTGAAAACGTGTTTCTCGCATTAACTAGCTCGAAAAGAACGATCTCGATGTTTCTGCATACTTCTCATAGATGAAACACCAACATTATCGTTGAAAATGCATATCTCAGCTTGAAACCCGACGAAAACCAAAATATCTCCGGTTCTGCATATCCAACGCTCTGTGGAGTGGTGAAAACACCAGATATGGTTTTTCTCGCATTAACCAGCTCGAAAAGAGCGATCTCGATGATTCAGCATACTTCGGACAGGAGTCTCTCCAAGTTTATCGCAGAAAATGCATATCTCAGCTTGAAACCCCTCGAAAACCAAGATATCACCTGTTCTGCATATCCAACAAACTGTGGTGTGGTGAAAACCCCCGAAAACGTGTTTCTCGCATTAAATAGCTCGAAAAGAGCGATCTCGATGATTCGGCACACTTCGGACAGAGGTCTCACCAAGATTATCGCAGACAATGCATATCTGAGCTTGAAACCCCACGAAAACCAAGATATCGTCGGTTCTGCATATCATACGCACTGTGGAGTGGTGAAAACACCAGATAACGTGTTTCTCGCATTCAATAGCACGAAACGAGCGATCTCGATGATTAAGCATACTTCGGACAGAAGTCTCACCAAGATTATCGCAGAAAATGCATATCTCAGCTTGAATCCCCACGAAAACCTGGATATCGCTAGTTCTGCATATCAAACGCACTGTGGAGTGCTGAAAACACCAGATAACGTGTTTCGCGCATTAAATAGCTCGAACAGAGCGATCTCGATGATTAAGCATACTTCGGACAAAAGTCTCACCAAGATTATCGCAGAAAATACATATTTCAGCTGGAAACCCCACGAAAACCATGTGATCGGCGGCTCTACATATCAAACGCTCTGTGGAGTTGTCAAAACACTAGAAAACTTGTTTTTTCGCATTAAATAGCTCGAAAAGAACGTTCTAGATGATTCTGCATACTTCTGACTGAAGACTCACCAAGATTATCGCAGAAAATGCATATCTCAGCTGGAAACACCACGAAAATCAAGATATCGCCGGTTCTGCATATCAAACGCACTGTGGAATGTTGAAAACACGTGAAAACGTGTTTCTCGCATTAACTAGCTCGAAAAGAACGATCTCGATGTTTCTGCATACTTCTCATAGATGAAACACCAAGATTATCGTTGAAAATGCATATCTCAGCTTGAAACCCGACGAAAACCAAAATATCTCCGGTTCTGCATATCCAACGCTCTGTGGAGTGGTGAAAACACCAGATATGGTTTTTCTCGCATTAACCAGCTCGAAAAGAGCGATTTCGATGATTCAGCATACTTCGGACAGGAGTCTCTCCAAGTTTATCGCAGAAAATGCATATCTCAGCTTGAAACCCCTCGAAAACCAAGATATCACCTGTTCTGCATATCCAACGCACTGTGGAGTGGTGAAAACACCAGATAACGTGTTTCACGCATTAAATAGCTCGAAACGAGCGATCTCGATGATTCTGCATACTTCGGACAGAAGTTTCACCAAGATTATCGTAAAAAATGCATATCTCAGCCTGAAACCACACGAAAACCAAGATATCGCTGGTTCTGCATATCAAACGCACTGTGGAGTGGTGAAAACACCAGATAACGTGTTTCTCGCATTAAATAGCTCGAAAAGAGCGATCTAGATGATTCAGCATACTTCGGACAGAAGTCTCACCAAGATTATCGCAGAAAATGCATATCCCAGCTTGAAACCCCACGAAAACCAAGATATCGCTGGTAGTGCATATCAAACGCTCTGTGGAGTGGTGAAAACACCAGATAACGTGTTTCTCGCATTAAATAGCTCGAAAAGAGCGATCTCGATGATTCTGCATACTTCGGACAGAAGTCTCACCAAGATTATCGTAAAAAATGCATATCTCAGCTTGAAACCCCACGAAAACCAAGATATCGCTGGTACTGCATATCAAACGCTCTGTGGAGTGGTGAAAACACCAGATAACGTGTTTCTCGCATTAAATAGCTCGAAAAGAGCGATCTCGATGATTCTGCATACTTCGGACAGAAGTCTCACCAAGATTATCGTAAAAAATGCATATCTCAGCTTAAAAACCCACGAAAGCCAAGATATCGCTGGTTCTGCATATCAAACGCACTGTGGAGTGGTGAAAACACCAGATATGGTTTTTCTCGCATTAACCAGCTCGAAAAGAGCGATCTCGATGATTCAGCATACTTCGGACAGAAGTCTCTCCAAGTTTATCGCAGAATATGCATATCTCAGCTTGAAACCCCTCGAAAACCAAGATATCACCTGTTCTGCATATCCAACGAACTGTGGTGTGGTGAAAACCCCCGAAAACGTGTTTCTCGCATTAAATAGCTCGAAAAGAGCGATCTCGATGATTAAGCATACTTCGGACAGAAGTCTCACCAAGATTATCGCAGAAAATGCATATCTCAGCTTGAATCCCCACGAAAACCAGGATATCGCTGGTTCTGCATATCAAACGCACTGTGGAGTGCTGAAAACACCAGATAACGTGTTTCGCGCATTAAATAGCTCGAACAGAGCGATCTCGATGTTTAAGCATACTTCGGACAAAAGTCTCACCAAGATTATCGCAGAAAATACATATTTCAGCTGGAAACCCCACGAAAACCATGTGGTCGGCGGTTCTACATATCAAACGCTCTGTGGAGTGGTCAAAACACTAGAAAACTTGTTTTTTCGCATTAAATAGCTCGAAAAGAACGTTCTAGATGATTCTGCATACTTCTGACTGAAGACTCACCAAGATTATCGCAGAAAATGCATATCTCAGCTGGAAACACCACGAAAATCAAGATATCGCCGGTTCTGCATATCAAACGCACTGTGGAATGTTGAAAACACATGAAAACGTGTTTCTCGCTTTAACTAGCTCGTAAAGAGCGATCTCGATGTTTCTGCATACTTCTCATAGATGACACACCAAGATTATCGTTGAAAATGCATATCTCAGCTTGAAACCCGACGAAAACCAAAATATCTCCGGTTCTGCATATCCAACGCTCTGTGGAGTGGTGAAAACACCAGATATGGTTTTTCTCGCATTAACCAGCTCGAAAAGAGCGATCTCGATGATTCAGCATACTTCGGACAGGAGTCTCTCCAATTTTATCGCAGAAAATGCATATCTCAGCTTGAAACCCCTCGAAAACCAAGATATCACCTGTTCTGCATATCCAACGAACTGTGGTGTGGTGAAAACCCCCGAAAACGTGTTTCTCGCATTAAATAGCTCGAAAAGAGCGATCTCGATGATTCGGCACACTTCGGACAGAAGTCTCACCAAGATTATCGCAGACAATCCATATCTGAGCCTGAAACCCCACGAAAACCAAGATATCGTCGGTTCTGCATATCATACGCACTGTGGAGTGGTGAAAACACCAGATAACGTGTTTCTCGCATTCAAAAGCACGAAACGAGCGATCTCGATGATTAAGCATACTTCGGACAGAAGTCTCACCAAGATTATCGCAGAAAATGCATATCTCAGCTTGAATCCCCACGAAAACCTGGATATCGCTGGTTCTGCATATCAAACGCACTGTGGAGTGCTGAAAACACCAGATAACGTGTTTCGCGCATTAAATAGCTCGAACAGAGCGATCTCGATGATTAAGCATACTTCGGACAAAAGTCTCACCAAGATTATCGCAGAAAATACATATTTCAGCTGGAAACCCCACGAAAACAATGTGATCGGCGGCTCTACATATCAAACGCTCTGTGGAGTGGTCAAAACACTAGAAAACTTGTTTTTTCGCATTAAATAGCTCGAAAAGAACGTTCTAGATGATTCTGCATACTTCTGACTGAAGACTCACCAAGATTATCGCAGAAAATGCATATCTCAGCTGGAAACACCACGAAAATCAAGATATCGCCGGTTCTGCATATCAAACGCACAGTGGAATGTTGAAAACACGTGAAAACGTGTTTCTCGCATTAACTAGCTCGAAAAGAACGATCTCGATGTTTCTGCATACTTCTCATAGATGAAACACCAAGATTATCGTTGAAAATGCATATCTCAGCTTGAAACCCGACGAAAACCAATATATCTCCGGTTCTGCATATCCAACGCACTGTGGAGTGGTGAAAACACCGGATAACGTGTTTCGCGCATTAAATAGCTCGAAACGAGCGATCTCGATGATTCTGCATACTTCGGACAGAAGTTTCACCAAGATTATCGTAAAAAATGCATATCTCAGCTTGAAACCACACGAAATCCAAGATATCGCTGGTTCTGCATATCCAACGCACTGTGGAGTGGTGAAAACACCAGATAACGTGTTTCTCGCATTAAATAGCTCGAAACGAGCGATCTCGATGATTCTGCATACTTCGGACAGAAGTTTCACCAAGATTATCGTAAAAAATGCATATCTCAGCCTGAAGCCACACGAAAACCAAGATATCGCTGGGTCTGCATATCAAACGCACTGTGGAGTGGTGAAAACACCAGATAACGTGTTTCTCGCATTAAATAGCTCGAAAAGAGCGATCTAGATGATTCAGCATACTTCGGACAGAAGTATCACCAAGATTATCGCAGAAAATGCATATCTCAGCTTGAAACCCCACGAAAACCAAGATATTGCCGGTTCTGCATATCAAACGCACTGTGGAGTGCTGAAAACACCAGATAACGTGTTTGTCGCAATAAGTAGCTCGAAAAGAGCGTTCTCGAAGATCCTGCATACTTCTGACAGAAGACCCACCAAGATTATCGCAGAAAATGCATATCTCAGCTGGAAACACCACGAAAACCAAGATATCTCCGGTTCTGCATATCCAACGAACTCTGGAGTTGTGAAAACCCCAGAAAACCTGTTTCTCGCATTAAATAGCTCGAATAGAGCGATCTCGATGTTTCTTCATACTTCGGACAGAAGTCTCACCAAGATTACCGTAAAAAATGCATATCTCAGCTTGAAACCCCACGAAAGCCAAGATATCGCTGGTTCTGCATATCAAACGCACTGTGGAGTGGTGAAAACACCGGATAAGGTTTTTCTCGCATTAACTAGCTCGAAAAGAGCCATCTCGATGTTTCAGCATACTTCGGACAGAAGTCTCACCAAGATTATCGCAGAAAATGCATATCTCAGCTTGAAACCCCACGAAAACCAAGATATCGCCGGTTCTGCATATCATACGCACTGTGGAGTGGTGAAAACACCAGATAACGTGTTTGTCGCAATAAGTAGCTCGAAAAGAGCGTTCTCGAAGATCCTGCATACTTCTGACAGAAGTCTCACCAAGATTATCGTAGAAAATGCATATCTCAGCTTGAAATCCGACCGAAACCAAGATATCTCCGGTTCTGCATATCAAACGCACTGTGGAGTGCTGAAAACACCAGATAACGTGTTTCGCGCATTAAATAGCTCGAACAGAGCGATCTCGATGATTAAGCATACTTCGGACAAAAGTCTCACCAAGATTATCGCAGAAAATACATATTTCAGCTGGAAACCCCACGAAAACAATGTGATCGGCGGCTCTACATATCAAACGCTCTGTGGAGTGGTCAAAACACTAGAAAACTTGTTTTTTCGCATTAAATAGCTCGAAAAGAACGTTCTAGATGATTCTGCATACTTCTGACTGAAGACTCACCAAGATTATCGCAGAAAATGCATATCTCAGCTGGAAACACCACGAAAATCAAGATATCGCCGGTTCTGCATATCAAACGCACAGTGGAATGTTGAAAACACGTGAAAACGTGTTTCTCGCATTAACTAGCTCGAAAAGAACGATCTCGATGTTTCTGCATACTTCTCATAGATGAAACACCAAGATTATCGTTGAAAATGCATATCTCAGCTTGAAACCCGACGAAAACCAATATATCTCCGGTTCTGCATATCCAACGCTCTGTGGAGTGGTGAATACACCAGAAAACGAGTTTCTCGCATTAAATAGCTCGAAAAGTGCAATCTAGATGATTCTGCATACTTCTGACAGAAGACTCACCAAGATTATCGCAGAAAATGCATATCACAGCTTGATACCCTACGACAGCCAAGATGTCGCCGGTTCTGCATATCACACGCACTGTGGAGTGGTGAAAACATCAGATAACGTGTTTCTCGCATTAAATAGCTCCAAAAGAGGGATCTCGATGATTCTGCATACTTCTGACAGAATACTCACCAAGATTATCGCAGAAAATGCATATCTCAGCTGGAAACACCATGAAAATCAAGATATCGCCGGTTCTGCATACCAAACGCTCTGTGGAGTGGTGAAAACTCCAGATAACGTGTTTCTCGCATTAAGTTGCTCAAAAAGGGCGATCTCGAAGATTCTGTATACTTCTGACAGAAGTCTCACCAAGATTATTGTAGAAAATGCAAATCTCAGCTTGAAACCCGGAGAAATCCAAGATATCGCCGGTTCTGCATATCAAACGCACTGTGGAGTGTTGAAAACACCAGATAACGTGTTTCTCGCATTGAGTTGCTCGAATAGAGCGAACTCGAAGATTCTGCATACTTCTGACAGAATACTCACCAAGATTATCGCAGAAAATGCATATCTCAGCTGGAAACACCACGAAAATCAAGATATCGCCGGTTCTGCATATCAAACGCTCTGTGGAGTGGTGAAAACGCCAGATAACGTGTTTCTCGCATTAACTAGCTCGAAAAGAGCGATCTCGAAGATTCTGCATACTTCTGACAGAAGACTCACCAAGATTATCGCAGAAAATGCATATCTCAGCTGGAAACACCACGAAAATCAAGATATCGCCGGTTCTGCATATCAAACGCTCTGTGGAGTGGTGAAAACACCAGAAAGCGTGTTTCGAGCATTAAGTAGCTCGAAAAGAGCGATCTAGATGATTCTGCATACTTCTGACAAAAGACCCACCAAGATTTTCGCAGAAAATGCATATCTCAGCTGGAAACACCACGAAAACCAAGATATCTCCGGTTCTGCATATCCAACGAACTGTGGAGTGGTGAAAACCCCAGAAAACCTGTTTCTCGCATTAAATAGCTCGAAAAGAGCGCTCTCGACGTTTCTGCATACTTCGGACAGATGTTTCACCAAGCTTATCGTAGAAAATGCATATCTCAGCTTGAAACCCGACGACAACCAAAATATCTGCGGTTCTGCATATCCAACGCACTGTGGAGTGGTGAAAACATCAGATAACGTGTTTCTCGCATTAAATAGCTCGAATAGAGCGATCTCGATGATTCTTCATACTTCGGACAGAAGTCTCAACAAGATTATCGTAAAAAATGCATATCTCAGCTTGAAACCCCACGAACGTCAAGATATCGCTGGTTCTGCATATCAAACGCACTGTGGAGTGGTGAAAACACCGGATAACGTTTTTCTCGCATGAAGTAGCTCGAAAAGAGCGATCTAGATGATTCTGCATACTTCTGACTGAAGTCTCACCAATATTATCGCAGAAAATGCATATCTCAGCTCGAAACCTCACGAAAATCAAGATGTTGCCGGTTCTGCATATCAAACGCACTGTGGAGTGGTGAAAACAACCAGAGAACGTGTTTCTCGCATTAAATAGCTCGAATAGTGCGATCTCGATGATTATGCATACTTCGGACAGAAGTCTCACCAAGATTATCGTAAGGAATGCATATCTCAGCTTGAAACCCCCCGAAAACGAAGATATCGCTGGTACTGCATATCAAACGCACTGTGGAGTCGTGAAAACAGCAGATATCGTGTTTCTCGCATTAAATAGCTCGAAAAGAGCGTTCTCGAAGATCCTGCATACTTCTGACAGAAGTCTCACCAAGATTATCGCAGAAAATGCATATCTCAGCTGGAAACACCACGAAAATGAAGATACCGCCTGTTCTACATATCAAACGCACTGTGGAGTGGTGAAAACACCCTGAAAACGTGTTTCTCGCAATAAATAGCTCGAATAGAGCAATCTCGATGTTTCCTCATACTTCGGACAGAAGTCTCACCAAGATTACCGTAAAAAATGCATATCTCAGCTTGAAACCTCACGAAAGCCAAGATATCGCTGGTTCTGCATATCAAACGCACTGTGGAGTGGTGAAAACAGCAGATATCGTGTTTCTCGCATTAAATAGCTCGAAAAGAGCGTTCTCGAAGATCCTGCATACTTCTGACAGAAGTCTCACCAATATTATCGTAGAAAATGCATATCTCAGCTTGAAACCCCACGAAAACCAAAATATCGCCGGTTCTGCATATCAAACCAACTGTGGAGTGGGGAAAACACCAGATAACGTGTTTCTCGTATTAAGTAGCTCGAAAAGTGCGATCTCGATGATTCTGCATACTTCTAACAGAAGTCTCACCAAGATTATCGCAGAAAATGCATATCTCAGCTTGAAACCCGACGAAAACCAAAATATCGCCGGTTCTGCATATCAAACCAACTGTGGAGTTGTGAAAACACCAGATAACGTGTTTCTCGCATTAAATAGCTCGAAAAGTGCGATCTCGATGATTCGGCTTACTTCTAACAGAAGTCTCGCCAAGATTATCGCAGAAAATGCATATCTCTGCTTGAAACCCCACGAAAACCAGGATATCTACTGTTCTGCATATCCAACGAACTGTGGAGTGGTGAAAACCCCAGAAAACGTGTTTCTCGCATTAAATAGCTCAAAAAGAGCGCTCTCGACGTTTCAGCATACTTCGGACAGATGTTTCACCAAGCTTATCGTAGAAAATGCATATCTCAGCTTGAAACCCCACGAAAACCAAGATATGTACTGTTCTGCATATCAAACGCACTGTGGAGTGGTGAAAACCCCAGAAAACGTGTGTCTCGCATTAAATAGCTCGAATAGAGCGATCTCGATGATTCTTCATACTTCCGACAGAAGTCTCAACAAGATTATCGTAAAAAATGCATATCTCAGCTTGAAACCCCACGAAAGCCAAGATATCGCTGGTTGTGCATATCAAACGCACTGTGGAGTGGTGAAAACACCGGATAAGGTTTTTCTTGCATTAACTAGCTCGAAAAGAGCGATCTCGATGTTTCAGCATACTTCGGACAGAAGTCTCACCAAGATTATCGCAGAAAATGCATATCTCAGCTTGAAACCCCACGAAAACCAAGATATCTCCGGTTCTGCATATCCAACGAACTGTGGAGTGGTGAAAACCCCAGAAAACCTGTTTCTCGCATTAAATAGCTCCAAAAGAGCGTTCTCGATGATTCTGCATACTTCTGACAGAAGTCTCACCAGGATTATCGTAGAAAATGCATATCTCAGTTTGAAACCCGACCGAAACCAAGATATCTCCGGTTCTGCATGTCAGACGTACTGTGGAGTGGTGAAAACACCAGAATACGTGTTTCGCGCATTAAGTAGCTCGAAAAGAGCGATCTCGAAGATTCTGCATACGTCTGACAGAAGTCTCACCAGGATTATCGTAGAAAATGCATATCTCAGCTTGAAACCCGACCGATACCAAGATATCTCCGGTTCTGCATGTCAAACGTACTGTGGAGTGGTGAAAACACCAGAAAACGTGTTTCGGGCATTAAGTAGCTCGAAAAGAGCGATCTAGATGATTCTGCATACTTCTGAAAAAAGACCCACCAAGATTATCGCAGAAAATGCATATCTCAGCTGGAAACACCACGAAAATCAAGATATCGCCTGTTCTGCATATCAAACGCACTGTGGAGTGGTGAAAACAACCAGAGAACGTGTTTCTTGCATTAAATATCTCGAAAAGAGCGATCCCGATGATTCAGCATACTTCGGACAGAAGTCTCACCAAGATTATCGCAGGAAATGCATATCTCAGCTTGAAACCCCACGAAAACCAAGATATCGCCGGTTCTGCATATCAAACGCACTGTGGAGTGGTGAAAACACCAGATAACGTGTTTCTCGCATTAAGTAGCTCGAACAGAGCGATCTCGAAGATTCTGCATACTTCTGACAGAAGACTTACCCAGATTATCGCAGAAAATGCATATCTCAGCTGGAAACACCACGAAAATCAAGATATCGCCGGTTCAGCATATCAAATGCACTGTGGAGTGGTGAAAACACCGGATAACGTGTTTCTCGCATTAAATAGCTCGAAAAGAGCGATCCCGATGATTCTGCATACTTCTGACAGAAGTCTCACCAAGATTATCGTAGAAAATGCATATCTCAGCTTGATACCCAACGACAGCCAAGATGTCGCCGGTTCTGCATATCAAACGCACTGTGGGATGTTGAAATCACCAGAAAACTTGTTTTTTCGCATTAAATAGCTCGAAAAGAGCCATCTAGAAGATTCTGCATACTTCTGACTGAAGTCTCACCTGGATTATCGCAGAAAATGCATATCTCAGCTGGAAACACCACGAAAATCAAGATATCGCCGTTTCTGCATATAAAACGCACTGTGGAATGTTGAAAACACCAGAAAACTTATTTTTTCGCATTAAGTAGCTCGAAAAGAGCGATTTCGAAGATTCTGTATACCTCTGACAGAGGTCTCATCAAGATTATCGTAGAAAATGCATATCTCAGCTTGATACCCTACGACAGCCAAGATTTCGCCGGTTCTGCATATCAAACGCACTGTGGAGTGGTGAAAACACCGGATAACGTGTTTCTCGCAATAAATAGCTCGAATAGAGCGATCCCGATGATTCTGCATACTTCTGACAGAAGTCTCACCAAGATTATCGCAGAAAATGCATGTCTCAGCTTGAAACCTCACGAAAATCAAGATGTCGCCCGTTCTGCATATCAAACGCACTGTGGAGTGGTGAAAACACCGGATAACATGTTTCTCGCATTAAATAGCTCGAAAAGAGCGATCCCGATGATTCTGCATACTTCTGACAGAAGACTCACCAAGATTATCGCTGAAAATGCATATCTCAGCTGGAAACACCACGAAGATCAAGATATCGCCGCTTCGGCATATCAAACGCACTGTGGAATGTTGAAAACACCAGAAAACTTGTTTTTTCGCATTAAATAGCTCGAAAAGAGCGATATAGATGATTCTGCATACTTCTGACTGAAGTCTCACCAAGATTATCGCAGAAAATGCATATCTCAGCTGGAAACATCACGAAAATCAAGATATCGCCGTTTCTGCATATCAAACGCACTGTGGAATGTTGAAAACACCAGAAAACTTATTTTTTCGCATTAAATAGCTCGAAAAGAGCGATTTCGAAGATTCTGTATACCTCTGACAGAGGTCTCACCAAGATTATCGTAGAAAATGCATATCTCAGCTTGATACCCTACGACAGCCAAGATTTCGCCGGTTCTGCATATCAAACGCACTGTGGAGTGGTGAAAACACCGGATAACGTGTTTCTCGCAATAAATAGCTCGAATAGAGCAATCTCGATGTTTCCTCATACTTCGGACAGAAGTCTCACCAAGATTACCGTAAAAAATGCATATCTCAGCTTGAAACCTCACGAAAGCCAAGATATCGCTGGTTCTGCATATCAAACGCACTGTGGAGTGCTGAAAACACCAGATAACGTGTTTGTCGCAATAAGTAGCTCGAAAAGAGCGTTCTCGAAGATCCTGCATACTTCTGACAGAAGACCCACCAAGATTATCGCAGAAAATGCATATCTCAGCTGGAAACACCACGAAAACCAAGATATCTCCGGTTCTGCATATCCAACGAACTCTGGAGTGGTGAAAACCCCAGAAAACCTGTTTCTCGCAATAAATAGCTCGAATAGAGCGATCTCGATGTTTCTTCATACTTCGGACAGAAGTCTCACCAAGATTACCGTAAAAAATGCATATCTCAGCTTGAAACCCCACGAAAGCCAAGATATCGCTGGTTCTGCATATCAAACGCACTGTGGAGTGGTGAAAACACCGGATAAGGTTTTTCTCGCATGAAGTAGCTCGAAAAGAGCGATCTAGATGATTCTGCATACTTCTGACTGAAGTCTCACCAATATTATCGCAGAAAATGCATATCTCAGCTCGAAACCTCACGAAAATCAAGATGTTGCCGGTTCTGCATATCAAACGCACTGTGGAGTGGTGAAAACAACCAGAGAACGTGTTTCTCGCATTAAATAGCTCGAATAGTGCGATCTCGATGATTATGCATACTTCGGACAGAAGTCTCACCAAGATTATCGTAAGGAATGCATATCTCAGCTTGAAACCCCCCGAAAACGAAGATATCGCTGGTACTGCATATCAAACGCACTGTGGAGTCGTCAAAACAGCAGATATCGTGTTTCTCGCATTAAATAGCTCGAAAAGAGCGTTCTCGAAGATCCTGCATACTTCTGACAGAAGTCTCACCAAGATTATCGCAGAAAATGCATATCTCAGCTGGAAACACCACGAAAATGAAGATATCGCCTGTTCTACATATCAAACGCACTGTGGAGTGGTGAAAACACCCTGAAAACGTGTTTCTCGCAATAAGTAGCTCGAATAGAGCAATCTCGATGTTTCCTCATTCTTCGGACAGAAGTCTCACCAAGATTACCGTAAAAAATGCATATCTCAGCTTGAAACCTCACGAAAGCCAAGATATCGCTGGTTCTGCATATCAAACGCACTGTGGAGTGGTGAAAACAGCAGATATCGTGTTTCTCGCATTAAATAGCTCGAAAAGAGCGTTCTCGAAGATCCTGCATACTTCTGACAGAAGTCTCACCAATATTATCGTAGAAAATGCATATCTCAACTTGAAACCCGACGAAAACGAAAATATCGCCGGTTCTGCATATCAAACCAACTGTGGAGTGGGGAAAACACCAGATAACGTGTTTCTCGCATTAAGTAGCTCGAAAAGTGCGATCTCGATGATTCTGCATACTTCTAACAGAAGTCTCACCAAGATTATCGCAGAAAATGCATATCTCAGCTTGAAACCCGACGAAAACCAAAATATCGCCGGTTCTGCATATCAAACCAACTGTGGAGTTGTGAAAACACCAGATAACGTGTTTCTCGCATTAAATAGCTCGAAAAGTGCGATCTCGATGATTCGGCTTACTTCTAACAGAAGTCTCGCCAAGATTATCGCAGAAAATGCATATCTCTGCTTGAAACCCCACGAAAACCAGGATATCTACTGTTCTGCATATCCAACGAACTGTGGAGTGGTGAAAACCCCAGAAAACGTGTTTCTCGCATTAAATAGCTCAAAAAGAGCGCTCTCGACGTTTCAGCATACTTCGGACAGATGTTTCACCAAGCTTATCGTAGAAAATGCATATCTCAGCTTGAAACCCCACGAAAACCAAGATATGTACTGTTCTGCATATCAAACGCACTGTGGAGTGGTGAAAACCCCAGAAAACGTGTGTCTCGCATTAAATAGCTCGAATAGAGCGATCTCGATGATTCTTCATACTTCCGACAGAAGTCTCAACAAGATTATCGTAAAAAATGCATATCTCAGCTTGAAACCCCACGAAAGCCAAGATATCGCTGGTTGTGCATATCAAACGCACTGTGGAGTGGTGAAAACACCGGATAAGGTTTTTCTCGCATTAACTAGCTCGAAAAGAGCGATCTCGATGTTTCAGCATACTTCGGACAGAAGTCTCACCAAGATTATCGCAGAAAATGCATATCTCAGCTTGAAACCCCACGAAAACCAAGATATCTCCGGTTCTGCATATCCAACGAACTGTGGAGTGGTGAAAACCCCAGAAAACCTGTTTCTCGCATTAAATAGCTCCAAAAGAGCGTTCTCGATGATTCTGCATACTTCTGACAGAAGTCTCACCAGGATTATCGTAGAAAATGCATATCTCAGTTTGAAACCCGACCGAAACCAAGATATCTCCGGTTCTGCATATCAAACCAACTGTGGAGTTGTGAAAACACCAGATAACGTGTTTCTCGCATTAAATAGCTCGAAAAGTGCGATCTCGATGATTCGGCTTACTTCTAACAGAAGTCTCACCAGGATTATCGTAGAAAATGCATATCTCAGCTTGAAACCCGACCGATACCAAGATATCTCCGGTTCTGCATGTCAAACGTACTGTGGAGTGGTGAAAACACCAGAAAACGTGTTTCGGGCATTAAGTAGCTCGAAAAGAGCGATCTAGATGATTCTGCACACTTCTGAAAAAAGACCCACCAAGATTATCGCAGAAAATGCATATCTCAGCTGGAAACACCACGAAAATCAAGATATCGCATGTTCTGCATATCAAACGCACTGTGGAGTGGTGAAAACAACCAGAGAACGTGTTTCTCGCATTAAATATCTCGAAAAGAGCGATCCCGATGATTCAGCATACTTCGGACAGAAGTCTCACCAAGATTATCGCAGGAAATGCATATCTCAGCTTGAAACCCCACGAAAACCAAGATGTCGCCCGTTCTGCATATCAAACGCACTGTGGAGTGGTGAAAACACCGGATAACATGTTTCTCGCATTAAATAGCTCGAAAAGAGCGATCCCGATGATTCTGCATACTTCTGACAGAAGACTCACCAAGATTATCGCTGAAAATGCATATCTCAGCTGGAAACACCACGAAGATCAAGATATCGCCGCTTCGGCATATCAAACGCACTGTGGAATGTTGAAAACACCAGAAAACTTGTTTTTTCGCATTAAATAGCTCGAAAAGAGCGATATAGATGATTCTGCATACTTCTGACTGAAGTCTCACCAAGATTATCGCAGAAAATCCATATCTCAGCTTGAAACCCGAACGAAACCAAGATATCTCCGTTTCTGCATGTCAAACGTACTGTGGAGTGGTGAATACACCAGAAAACGTGTTTAACGCATTAAGTAGCTCGAAAAGAGCGATCCCGATGATTCTGCATACTTCTGACAGAAGTCTCCCCAAGATTATCGTAGAAAATGCATATCTCAGCTTGATACCCGACGAAAGCGAAGATGTCGCCGGGTCTGCACATCAAACGCACTGTGGAGTGGTAAAAACACCAGATAACGTGTTTCTCGCATTAAGTAGCTCGAACAGAGCGATCTCGAAGATTCTGCATACTTCTGACAGAAGACTTACCCAGATTATCGCAGAAAATGCATATCTCAGCTGGAAACACCACGAAAATCAAGATATCGCCGGTTCAGCATATCAAATGCACTGTGGAGTGGTGAAAACACCGGATAACGTGTTTCTCGCATTAAATAGCTCGAAAAGAGCGATCCCGATGATTCTGCATACTTCTGACAGAAGTCTCACCAAGATTATCGTAGAAAATGCATATCTCAGCTTGATACCCAACGACAGCCAAGATGTCGCCGGTTCTGCATATCAAACGCACTGTGGGATGTTGAAATCACCAGAAAACTTGTTTTTTCGCATTAAATAGCTCGAAAAGAGCGATCTAGAAGATTCTGCATACTTCTGACTGAAGTCTCACCTGGATTATCGCAGAAAATGCATATCTCAGCTGGAAACACCACGAAAATCAAGATATCGCCGTTTCTGCATATAAAACGCACTGTGGAATGTTGAAAACACCAGAAAACTTATTTTTTCGCATTAAGTAGCTCGAAAAGAGCGATTTCGAAGATTCTGTATACCTCTGACAGAGGTCTCACCAAGATTATCGTAGAAAATGCATATCTCAGCTTGATACCCTACGACAGCCAAGATTTCGCCGGTTCTGCATATCAAACGCACTGTGGAGTGGTGAAAACACCGGATAACGTGTTTCTCGCAATAAATAGCTCGAATAGAGCGATCCCGATGATTCTGCATACTTCTGACAGAAGTCTCACCAAGATCATCGCAGAAAATGCATGTCTCAGCTTGAAACCTCACGAAAATCAAGATGTCGCCGGTTCTGCATATCAAACGCACTGTGGAGTGGTGAAAACAACCAGATAACGTGTTTCTCGCATTAAATAGCTCGAAAAGAGCGATCTAGATGATTCTGCATACTTCTGGCAGAAGACTCACCTAGATTATCGCAGAAAATGCATATCTCAGCTGGAAACACCACGAAAATCAAGATATCGCCGTTTCTGCATATCAAACGCACTGTGGAATGTTGAAAACACCAGAAAACTTATTTTTTCGCATTAAATAGCTCAATAAGAGCGATTTCGAAGATTCTGTATACCTCTGACAGAGGTCTCACCAAGATTATCGTAGAAAATGCATATCTCAGCTTGATACCATACGACAGCCAAGATTTCGCCGGTACTGCATATCAAACGCACTGTGGAGTGGTGAAAACACCGGATAACGTGTTTCTCGCAATAAATAGCTCGAATAGAGCGATCCCGATGATTCTGCATACTTCTGACAGAAGTCTCACCAAGATTATCGCAGAAAATGCATATCTCAGCTGGAAACACCACGAAAATCAAGATATCGCCGTTTCTGCATATCAAATGCACTGTGTAGTGGTGAAAACGCCAGATAACATGTTTCTCGCTTTAATTAGCTCGAAAAGAGCGATCCCGATGAATCTGCATACTTCTGACAGAAGTCTCAACAAGAGTATCGTAGAAAATGCATATCTCAGCTTGAACCCCGACGAAATCCAAGATTTCGCCGGTTCTGCATATCAAACGCACTGTGGAGTGGTGAAAACACCGGATAACGTGTTTCTCGCAATAAATAGCTCGAATAGAGCGATCCCGATGATTCTGCATACTTCTGACACAAGTCTCACCAAGATTATCGTAGAAAATGCATATCTCAGCTTGATACCCAACGACAGCCAAGATGTCGCCGGTTCGGCATATCAAACGCACTGTGGAATGTTGAAAACACCAGAAAACTTGTTTTTTCGCATTAAGTAGCTCGAAAAGAGCGATATAGATGATTCTGCATACTTCTGACTGAAGTCTCACCAAGATTATCGCAGAAAATGCATGTCTCAGCTTGAAACCTCACGAAAATCAAGATGTCGCCGGTTCTGCATATCAAACGCACTGTGGAGTGGTGAAAACACCGGATAACGTGTTTCTCGCATTAAGTAGCTCGAACAGCGCGATCTCGAAGATTCTGCATACTTCTGACAGAAGACTTACCCAGATTATCGCAGAAAATGCATATCTCAGCTGGAAACACCACGAAAATCAAGATATCGCCGGTTCGGCATATCAAACGCACTGTGGAGTGGTGAAAACACCGGATAACGTGTTTCTCGCATTAAATATCTCGAAAAGATCGATCCCGATGATTCTGCATACTTCTGACAGAAGACTCACCAAGATTATCGCTGAAAATGTATATCTCAGCTGGAAACACCACGAAGATCAAGATATCGCCGCTTCGGCATATCAAACGCACTGTGGAATGTTGAAAACACCAGAAAACTTGTTTTTTCGCATTAAATAGCTCGAAAAGAGCGATATAGATGATTCCGCATACTTCTGACTGAAGTCTCACCAAGATTATCGTAGAAAATGCATATCTCAGCTTGATACCCTACGACAGCCAAGATTTCGCCGGTTCTGCATATCAAACGCACTGTGGAGTGGTGAAAACACCGGATAACGTGTTTCTCGCAATAAATAGCTCGAATAGAGCGATCCCGATGATTCTGCATACTTCTGACAGAAGTCTCACCAAGATTATCGTAGAAAATGCATATCTCAGCTTGATACCCAACGACAGCCAAGATGTCGCCGGTTCTGCATATCAAACGCACTGTGGAATGTTGAAATCACTTGAAAACTTGTTTTTTCGCATTAAATAGCTCGAAAAGAGCGATCTAGATGATTCTGTATACTTCCGACTGAAGTCTCACCTGGATTATAGCAGAAAATGCATATCTCAGCTTGAAACCTCACGAAAATCAAGATGTCGCCCGTTCTGCATATCAAACGCTCTGTGGAATGTTGAAAAGACCAGAAAACTTGTTTTTTCGCATTTAATAGCTCGAAAAGAGCGATATAGATGATTCTGCATACTTCTGACTGATGTCTCACCAAGATTATCGCAGAAAATGCATGTCTCAGCTTGAAACCTCACGAAAATCAAGATGTCGCCGGTTCTGCATATCAAACGCACTGTGGAGTAGTGAAAACAACCAGATAACGTGTTTCTCGCATTAAATAGCTCGAAAAGAGCGATCTAGATGATTCTGCATACTTCTGGCAGAAGACTCACCTAGATTATCGCAGAAAATGCATATCTCAGCTGGAACCACCACGGAAATCAAGATATCGCCGTTTCTGCTTATCAAACGCACTGTGGAATGTTGAAAACACCAGAAAACTTATTTTTTCGCATTAAATAGCTCGATAAGAGCGATTTCGAAGATTCTGTATACCTCTGAAAGAGGCCTCACCAAGATTATCGTAGAAAATGCATATCTCAGCTTGAACCCCGACGAAATCCAAGATTTCGCCGGTTCTGCATATCAAACGCACTGTGGAGTGTTGAAAACACCGGATAACGTGTTTCTCGCAATAAATAGCTCGAATAGAGCGATCCCGATGATTCTGCATACTTCTGACAGAAGTCTCACCAAGATTATCGTAGAAAATGCATATCTCAGCTTGATACCCAACGACAGCCAAGATGTCGCCGGTTCTGCATATCAAACGCACTGTGGAATGTTGAAATCACCAGAAAACTTGTTTTTTCGCATTAAGTAGCTCGAAAAGAGCGATATAGATGTTTCTGCATACTTCTGACTGAAGTCTCACCAAGATTATCGCAGAAAATGCATATCTCAGCTTGAAACCTCACGAAAATCAAGATGTCGCCGGTTCTGCATATCAAACGCACTGTGGAGTGGTGAAAACACCAGATAACGTGTTTCTCGCATTAAGTAGCTCGAACAGAGCGATCTCGAAGATTCTGCATACTTCTGACAGAAGACTTACCCAGATTATCGCAGAAAATGCATATCTCAGCTGGAAACACCACGAAAATCAAGATATCGCCGGTTCGGCATATCAAACGCACTGTGGAGTGGTGAAAACACCGGATAACGTGTTTCTCGCATTAAATATCTCGAAAAGAGCGATCCCGATGATTCTGCATACTTCTGACAGAAGACTCACCAAGATTATCGCTGAAAATGTATATCTCAGCTGGAAACACCACGAAGATCAAGATATCGCCGCTTCGGCATATCAAACGCACTGTGGAATGTTGAAAACACCAGAAAACTTGTTTTTTCGCATTAAATAGCTCGAAAAGAGCGATATAGATAATTCCGCATACTTCTGACTGAAGTCTCACCAAGATTATCGCAGAAAATGCATGTCTCAGCTTGAAACCTCACGAAAATCAAGATGTCGCCGGTTCTGCATATCAAACGCACTGTGGAGTGGTGAAAACAACCAGATAACGTGTTTGTCGCATCAAATAGCTCGAAAAGAGCGATCTAGATGATTCTGCATACTTCTGGCAGAAGACTCACCTAGATAATCGCAGAAAATGCATATCTCAGCTGGAAACACCACGAAAATCAAGATATCGCCGTTTCTGCATATCAAACGCACTGTGGAATGTTGAAAACAACAGAAAACTTATTTTTTCGCATTAAATAGCTCGAAAAGAGCGATTTCGAAGATTCTGCATACCTCTGACAGAGGTCTCACCAAGATTATCGTAGAAAATGCATATCTCAGCTTGATACCCTACGACAGCCAAGATGTCGCCGGTTCTGCATATCAAACGCACTGTGTAGTGGTGAAAACGCCAGATAACATGTTTCTCGCATTAAATAGCTCGAAAAGAGCGATCCCGATGAATCTGCATACTTGTGACAGAAGTCTCACCAAGATTATCGTAGAAAAGGCATATCTCAGCTTGATACCCTACGACAGCCAAGATGTCGCCGGTTCTGCATATCAAACGCACTGTGGAATGTTGAAAACACCAGAAAACTTGTTTTTTCGCATTAAATAGCTCGAAAAGAGCGATCTAGATGATTCTGCATACTTCTGACAGAAGACTCACCAAGATTATCGCAGAAAATGCATATCTCAGCTGGAAACACCACGAAAATCAAGATATCGCCGGTTCTGCATATCAAACGCACTGTGGAGTGGTGAAAACACCAGAAAACTTTTTTTTCGCATTAAATAGCTCGAAAAGAGCGATCCCGATGATTCCGCATACTTCTGACAGAAGTCTCACCAAGATTATCGTAGAAAATGCATATCTCAGCTTGATACCCGACGAAAGCCAAGGTGTCGCCGTTTCTGCATATCAAACGCACTGTGGAGTGGTGAAAACACCGGATAACGTGTTTCTCGCATTAAATAGCTCGAAAAGAGCGATCTCGATGATTCTGCATACTTCTGACAGAAGACTCACCAAGATTATCGCTGAAAATGCATATCTCAGCTGGAAACACCACGAAGATCAAGATATCGCCGGTTCGGCATATCAAACGCACTGTGGAATGTTGAAAACACCAGAAAACTTGTTTTTTCGCATTAAGTTGCTCGAAAAGAGCGATATAGATGATTCTGCAAACTTCTGACTGAAGTCTCACCAAGATTATCGCAAAAAATGCATGTCTCAGCTTGAAACCTCACGAAAATCTAGATGTCGCCGGTTCTGCATATCAAACGCACTGTGGAGTGGTGAAAACAACCAGATTACGTGTTTCTCGCATCAAATATCTCGAAAAGAGCGATCTAGATGATTCTGCATACTTCTGGCGGAAGACTCACATACATTATCGCAGAAAATGCATATCTCAGCTGGAAACACCACGAAAATCAAGATATCGCCGTTTCTGCATATCAAACGCTCTGTGGAATGTTGAAAACACCAGAAAACTTATTTTTTCGCATTAAATAGCTCGAAAAGAGCGATTTCGAAGATTCTGCATACTTCTGACAGAAGTCTCACCAAGATTATCGTAGAAAATGCATATCTCAGCTTGAAACCCGACGAAATCCAAGATGTCGCCGGTTCTGCATATCTAACGCACTGTGGAGTGGTGAAAACACCGGATAACGTGTTTCTCGCATTAAATAGCTCGAAAAGAGCGATCCCGATGATTCTGCATACTTCTGACAGAAGTCTCACCAAGATTATCGTAGAAAATGCATATCTCAGCTTGATACCCTACGACAGCCATGATGTCGCCGGTTCTGCATATCAAACGCACTGTGGAGTGGTGAAAACGCCAGATAACGTGTTTCTCGCATTAAATACCTCGAAAAGAGCGATCCCGATGATTCTGCATACTTCTGACAGAAGTCTCACCAAGATTATCGTAGAAAATGCATATCTCAGCTTGAAACCCGACGAAATCCAAGATGTCGCCGGTTCTGCATATCATACGCACTGTGGTGTGGTGAAAACACCGGATAACGTGTTTCTCGCAATAAATAGCTCGAATAGAGCGATCCCGATGATTCTGCATACTTCTGACAGAAGTCTCACCAAGATTATCGTAGAAAATGCATATCTCAGCTTGATACCCAGCGACAGCCAAGATGTCGCCGGTTCTGCATATCAAACGCACTGTGGAGTGGTGAAAACGCCAGATAACGTGTTTCGCGCATTAAATAGCTCGAAAAGAGCGATCCCGATGATTCTGCATACTTCTGACAGAAGTCTCACCAAGATTATCGTAGAAAATGCATATCTCAGCTTGAACCCCGACGAAATCCAAGATTTCGCCGGTTCTGCATATCAAACGCACTGCGGAGTGGTGAAAACACCAGATAACGTGTTTCTCGCATTAAATAGCTCGAAAAGAGAGATCCCGATGATTCTGCATACTTCTGACAGAAGTCTCACCAAGATTATCGTAGAAAATGCATATCTCAGCTTGAACCCCGACGAAATCCAAGATGTCGCCGGTTCTGCATATCAAACGCACTGTGGAGTGGTGAAAACACCAGTTAACGTGTTTCTCGCAATAAATAGCTCGAATAGAGCGATCCCGATGATTCTGCATACTTCTCACAGAAGTCTCACCAAGATTATCGTAGAAAATGCATATCTCAGCTTGATACCCTACGACAGCCAAGATGTCGCCGGTTCTGCATATCAAACGCACTGTGGAATGTTGAAAACACCAGAAAACTTGTTTTTTCGCATTAAATATCTCGAAAAGAGCGATCTAGATGATTCTGCATACTTCTGACTGAAGTCTCACCAATATTATCGCAGAAAATGCATATCTCAGCTTGAAACCCGACGAAATCCAAGATGTCGCCGGTTCTGCACATAAAACGTTCTGTGGAGTGGTGAAAACACCAGAAAACGTGTTTCTCGCATTAAGTATCTCGAAACGTGCGATCAAGATGATTCTGCATACCTCTGACTGAAGTCTCACCAATATTATCGCAGAAAATGCATATCTCAGCTTGAAACCCGACGAAATCCAAGATGTCGCCGGTTCTGCACATAAAACGTTCTGTGGAGTGGTGAAAACACCAGAAAACGTGTTTCTCGCATTAAGTATCTCGGAACGTGCGATCAAGATGATTCTGCATACCTCTGACTGAAGTCTCACCACTATTATCGCAAAAAATGCATATCTCACTTGAAACCTCACGAAAATCTAGATGACGCCGGTTCTGCATATCAAACGCACTGTGGAGTGGTGAAAACAACCAGATAACGTGTTTCTCGCTTTAAGTAGCTCGAAAAGAGCGTTCTCGAAGATTCTGCATACTTCTGACAGAAGTCTCACCAAGATTATCGTAGAAAATGCATATCTCAGCTTGATACCCTACGACAGCCATGATGTCGACGGTTCTGCATATCAAACGCACTGTGGAGTGGTAAAAACGCCAGATAACGTGTTTCTCGCATTAAATAGCTCGAAAAGAGCGATCCCGATGATTCTGCATACTTCTGACAGAAGTCTCACCAAGATTATCGTAGAAAATGCATTTCTCAGCTTGAAAACCGACCGAAACCAAGATATTTCCGGTTCTGCATGTCAAACGTACTGTGGAGTGGTGAATACAATAGAAACCGTGTTTCTCGCAGTAAAAAGCACGGAAAGAGCGATCTAGATGATTCTGCATACTTCTGAGAGAAGACTCACCAAGATTATCGCAGAAAATGCATATCTCAGCTTGAAACCCGACCGAAACCAAGATATTTCCGGTTCTGCATGTCAAACGCACTGTGGAGTGGTGAAAACACCAGATAATGTGTTTCTGGTATTAAGTTGCTTGAAAAAAGCGATCTCGAAGATTCTGCATACTTCTGACAGAAGTCTCACCAAGATTATCGTAGAAAACGCATATCTCAGCCTGAAACCCGACGAAATCCAAGATGTCGCCGGGTCTGCATATCAAACGCACTGTGGAGTGGTGAAAACACCGGATAACGTGTTTCTCGCAATAAATATCTCGAATAGAGCGATCCCGCTGATTCTGCATACTTCTGGCAGAAGTCTCACCAAGATTATCGTAGAAAATGCATATCTCAGCTTGATACCCTACGACAGCCAAGATGTCGCCGGTTCTGCATATCAAACGCACTGTGGAATGTTGAAAACACCAGAAAACTTGTTTTTTCGCATTAAATATCTCAAAAAGAGCGATCTAGATGATTCTGCATACTTCTGACTGTAGTCTCACCAATATTATCGCAGAAAATGCATATCTCAGCTTGAAACCTCACGAAAATCAAGATGTCGCCGGTTCTGCATATCAAACGCACTGTGGAGTGGTGAAAACACCAGATAACATGTTTCTCGCATTAACTAGCTCGAACAGAGCGATCTCGAAGATCCTGCATATTTCTGACAGAAGACTCACCAAGATTATCGCAGAAAATGCATATCTCAGCTTGAAACCTCACGAAAATCAAGATGTCGCACGTTCTGCATATCAAACGCACTGTGGAGTCGTGACAACACCGCATAACGTGTTTCTCGCATTAAATAGCTCGAAAAGAGCGACCCCGATGGTTCTGCATACTTCTGACAGAAGTCTCACCAAGATTATCGTAGAAAATGCATATCTCAGCTTGAACCCCTACGAAATCCAAGAGGTCGCCGGTTCTGCATATCAAACGCACTGCGGAGTGGTGAAAACACCAGATAACGTTTGTCTCGCATTAAATAGCTCGAAAAGAGCGATCTCGAAGATTCTGCATACTTCTGACTGAAGTCTCACCAATATTATCGCAGAAAATGCATATCTCAGCTTGAAACCTCACGAAAATCAAGATGTCGCCGGTTCTGCATATCAAACGCACTGTGGAGTGGTGCAAACATACACAGAACGTGTTTCTCGCATTAACTAGCTCGAAAAGAGCGATCTCGAAGATTCTGCATACTTCTGACAGAAGACTCACCAAGATTATCGTAGAAAATGCATATCTCAGCTTGATACCCGACGAAATCCAAGATGTCGCCGGTTCTGCATATCAAACGCACCTTGGAATGTTGAAAACACTAGAAAGCTTGTTTTTTCGCATTAAATATCTCGAAAAGAGCGATCTAGATGATTCTGCATACTTCTGACTGAAGTCTCACTAATGTTATCGCAGAAAATGCATATCTCAGCTTGAAACCTCACGAAAATCAAGATGTCGTCGGTTCTGCATATCAAACGCACGGTGGAGTGGTGAAAACACCAGATAACTTGTTTCTCGCATTAAATAGCTCGAAAATAGCGATCCCGATGATTCTGAATACATCTCACAGAAGTCTCACCAAGATTATCGTAGAAAATGCATATCTCAGCTTGAACCCCGACGAAATCCAAGAGGTCGCCGGTTCTGCATATCAAACGCACTGCGGAGTGGTGAAAACACCAGATAACGTTTGTCTCGCATTAAATAGCTCGAAAAGAGCGATCTCGAAGATTCTGCATACTTCTGACAGAAGTCTCACCAAGATTATCGTAGAAAATGCATATCTCAGCTTGATGCCCGACGAAAGCCAAGATGTCGGCGGTTCTGCATATCAAACGCACTGTGGAGTGGTGAAAACACCGGATAACGTGTTGCTCGCATTAAATAGCTCGAAAAGAGCGATCTCGAAGATTCTGCATACTTCTGACAGTAGTCTCACCAAGATTATCGCAGAAATTGCATATCTGAGCTTGAAACCCCACGAAAACCAAGATATCGTCGGTTCTGCATATCATACGCACTTTGGAGTGGTGAAAACACCAGATAACGTGTTTCTCGCATTAAATAGCTCGAAAAGAAAGATCCCGATGATTCTGCATACTTCTGACAGAAGTCTCACCAAGATTATCGTAGAAAATACATATCTCAGCTTAAACCCCGAGGAAATCCAAGATGTCGCCGGTTCTGCATATCAAACGCACTGTGGAGTGGTGAAAACACCAGATAACGTTATTCTCGCAATAAATAGCTCGAAAAGAGCGATATAGATGATTCTGCAAACTTCTGACTGAAGTCTCACCAAGATTATCGCAAAAAATGCATGTCTCAGCTTGAAACCTCACGAAAATCTAGATGTCGCCGGTTCTGCATATCAAACGCACTGTGGAGTGGTGAAAACACCGGATAACGTGTTTCTCGCATTAAATAGCTCGAAAAGAGCGATCCCGATGATTCTGCATACTTCTGACAGAAGTCTCACCAAGATTATCGTAGAAAATGCATATCTCAGCTTGATACCCTACGACAGCCATGATGTCGCCGGTTCTGCATATCAAACGCACTGTGGAGTGGTGAAAACGCCAGATAACGTGTTTCTCGCATTAAATACCTCGAAAAGAGCGATCCCGATGATTCTGCATACTTCTGACAGAAGTCACACCAAGATTATCGTAGAAAATGCATATCTCAGCTTGATACCCTACGACAGCCATGATGTCGCCGGTTCTGCATATCAAACGCACTGTGGAGTGGTGAAAACGCCAGATAACGTGTTTCTCGCATTAAATACCTCGAAAAGAGCGATCCCGATGATTCTGCATACTTCTGACAGAAGTCTCACCAAGATTATCGTAGAAAATACATATCTCAGCTTAAACCCCGAGGAAATCCAAGATGTCGCCGGTTCTGCATATCAAACGCACTGTGGAGTGGTGAAAACACCAGATAACGTTATTCTCGCAATAAATAGCTCGAAAAGAGCGATATAGATGATTCTGCAAACTTCTGACTGAAGTCTCACCAAGATTATCGTAGAAAATGCATATCTCAGCTTGAAACCCGACGAAATCCAAGATGTCGCCGGTTCTGCATATCTAACGCACTGTGGAGTGGTGAAAACACCGGATAACGTGTTTCTCGCATTAAATAGCTCGAAAAGAGCGATCCCGATGATTCTGCATACTTCTGACAGAAGTCTCACCAAGATTATCGTAGAAAATGCATATCTCAGCTTGATACCCTACGACAGCCATGATGTCGCCGGTTCTGCATATCAAACGCACTGTGGAGTGGTGAAAACGCCAGATAACGTGTTTCTCGCATTAAATACCTCGAAAAGAGCGATCCCGATGATTCTGCATACTTCTGACAGAAGTCACACCAAGATTATCGTAGAAAATGCATATCTCAGCTTGAAACCCGACGAAATCCAAGATGTCGCCGGTTCTGCATATCATACGCACTGTGGTGTGGTGAAAACACCGGATAACGTGTTTCTCGCAATAAATAGCTCGAATAGAGCGATCCCGATGATTCTGCATACTTCTGACAGAAGTCTCACCAAGATTATCGTAGAAAATGCATATCTCAGCTTGATACCCAGCGACAGCCAAGATGTCGCCGGTTCTGCATATCAAACGCACTGTGGAGTGGTGAAAACGCCAGATAACGTGTTTCGCGCATTAAATAGCTCGAAAAGAGCGATCCCGATGATTCTGCATACTTCTGACAGAAGTCTCACCAAGATTATCGTAGAAAATGCATATCTCAGCTTGAACCCCGACGAAATGCAAGATTTCGCCGGTTCTGCATATCAAACGCACTGCGGAGTGGTGAAAACACCAGATAACGTGTTTCTCGCATTAAATAGCTCGAAAAGAGAGATCCCGATGATTCTGCATACTTCTGACAGAAGTCTCACCAAGATTATCGTAGAAAATGCATATCTCAGCTTGAACCCCGACGAAATCCAAGATGTCGCCGGTTCTGCATATCAAACGCACTGTGGAGTGGTGAAAACACCAGTTAACGTGTTTCTCGCAATAAATAGCTCGAATAGAGCGATCCCGATGATTCTGCATACTTCTCACAGAAGTCTCACCAAGATTATCGTAGAAAATGCATATCTCAGCTTGATACCCTACGACAGCCAAGATGTCGCCGGTTCTGCATATCAAACGCACTGTGGAATGTTGAAAACACCAGAAAACTTGTTTTTTCGCATTAAATATCTCGAAAAGAGCGATCTAGATGATTCTGCATACTTCTGACTGAAGTCTCACCAATATTATCGCAGAAAATGCATATCTCAGCTTGAAACCCGACGAAATCCAAGATGTCGCCGGTTCTGCACATAAAACGTTCTGTGGAGTGGTGAAAACACCAGAAAACGTGTTTCTCGCATTAAGTATCTCGAAACGTGCGATCAAGATGATTCTGCATACCTCTGACTGAAGTCTCACCAATATTATCGCAGAAAATGCATATCTCAGCTTGAAACCCGACGAAATCCAAGATGTCGCCGGTTCTGCACATAAAACGTTCTGTGGAGTGGTGAAAACACCAGAAAACGTGTTTCTCGCATTAAGTATCTCGAAACGTGCGATCTAGATGATTCTGCATACGCCTGACTGAAGTCTCACCACTATTATCGCAAAAAATGCATATCTTACCTTGAAACCTCACGAAAATCTAGATGACGCTGGTTCTGCATATCAAACGCACTGTGGAGTGGTGAAAACAACCAGATAACGTGTTTCTCGCTTTAAGTAGCTCGAAAAGAGCGTTCTCGAAGATTCTGCATACTTCTGACAGAAGTCTCACCAAGATTATCGTAGAAAATGCATTTCTCAGCTTGAAACCCGACCGAAACCAAGATATTTCCGGTTCTGCATGTCAAACGCACTGTGGAGTGGTGAAAACACCAGATAATGTGTTTCTGGTATTAAGTTGCTTGAAAAAAGCGATCTCGAAGATTCTGCATACTTCTGACAGAAGTCTCACCAAGATTATCGTAGAAAATGCATATCTCAGCTTGATACCCTACGACAGCCAAGATGTCGCCGGTTCTGCATATCAAACGCACTGTGGAATGTTGAAAACACTAGAAAGATTGTTTTTTCGCATTAAATATCTCGAAAAGAGCGATCTAGATGATTCTGCATACTTCTGACTGAAGTCTCACTAATATTATCGCAGAAAATGCATATCTCAGCTTGAAACCTCACGAAAATCAAGATGTCGTCGGTTCTGCATATCAAACGCACTGTGGAGTGGTGAAGACAACCACAGAACGTGTTTCTCGCATTAAATAGCTCGAAAAGAGCGATCCCGATGATTCTGCATACTTCTGGCAGAAGTCTCACCAAGATTATGGTAGAAAATGCATATCTCAGCTTGATACCCGACGAAAGCCAAGATGTCGCAGTGTCTGCATATCAAACGCACTGTGGAGTGGTGAAAACACCAGATACCGTGTTTCTCGCATCAAGTAACTCGAACAGAGCGATCCCGATGATTCTGCATACTTCTGACTGAAGTCTCACTAATATTATCGCAGAAAATGCATATCTCAGCTTGAAACCTCACGAAAATCAAGATGTCGTCGGTTCTGCATATCAAACGCACTGTGGAGTGGTGAAAACAACCAGAGAACGTGTTTCTCGCATTAAATAGCTCGGAAAGAGGGATCCCGATGATTCTGCATACTTCTGACAGCAGTCTCACCAAGATTATCGTAGAAAATGCATATCTCAGCTTGAACCCCGACGAAATCCAAGATGTCGCCGGTTCTGCATATCAAACGCACTGTGGAGTGGTGAAAACACCAGTTAACGTGGTTCTCGCAATAAATAGCTCGAATAGAGCGATCCCGATGATTCTGCATACTTCTGACAGAAGTCTCGCCAAGATTATCGTAGAAAATGCATATCACAGCTTGATACCCTACGACAGCCAAGATGTCGCCGGTTCTGCATATCAAACGCACTGTGGAATGTTGAAAACACCAGAAAACTTGTTTTTTCGCATTAAATACCTCGAAAAGAGCGATCTTGATGATTCTGCATACTTCTGACTGAAGTCTCACCAATATTATCGCAGAAAATGCATATCTCAGCTTGAAACCTCACGAAAATCAAGATGTCGCCGGTTCTGCATATCAAACGCACTGTGGAGTGCTGAAAACACCGGATAACTTGTTTCTCGCATTAAATAGCTCGAAAAGAGCGATCTCGATGACTCTGCATACTTCGGACAGAGGTCTCACCAAGATTATCGCAGAAAATGCATATCTCTGCAAGAAACCCCACGAAAACCAAGATATCTCCTGTTCTGCATATCCAACGAACTGTGGAGTGGTGAAAACCCCAGAAAACGTGTTTGTCGCATTAAATAGCTCGAAAAGTACGATCTCGATGACTCTGCATACTTCGGACAGATGTCTCACCAAGATTATCGCAGAAAATGCATATCTGAGCTTGAAACCCCACGAAAACCAAGATATCGTCGGTTCTGCATATCATACGCACTGTGGAGTGGTGAAAACACCAGATAACGTGTTTCTCGCATTAAATATCTCGAATAGAGCGATCTCGATGATTAAGCATACTTCGGACAGAAGTCTCACCAAGATTATCGTAAAAAAATTCATATCTCAGCTTGAAACCCCCCGAAAACCAAGATTTCGCTGGTTCTGCATATCAAACGCAATGTGGAGTGCTGAAAACACCAGATAACGTGTTTGTCGCATTAAATAGCTCGAAAAGTGCGATCTCGATGATTCTGCATACTTCGGACAGAAGTCTCACCAAGATTATCGTAAAAAATGCATATCTCAGCTTGAAACCCCACGAAAACCCAGATATTGCTGGTTCTGCATATCAAACGCACTATGGAGTGGTGATAACACCAGATAACGTGTTTCTCGCATTAAATATCTCGAATAGAGCGATCTCGATGATTAAGCATACTTCGGACAGAAGTCTCACCAAGATTATCGTAAAAAATGCATATCTCAGCTTGAAACCCCACGAAAACCAAGATTTCGCTGGTTCTGCATATCAAACGCACTGTGGAGTGGTGAAAACCCCAGATAACGTGTTTGTCGCATTAAATAGCTCGAAAAGTGCGATCTCGATGATTCTGCATACTTCGGACAGAAGTCTCACCAAGATTATCGCAGAAAATGCATATCTCTGCTAGAAACCCCACGAAAACCAAGATACCTCCTGTTCTGCATATCCAACGAACTGTGGAGTCGTGAAAACCCCAGAAAACGTTTTTCTCGCATAGAATAGCTCGAAAAGTACGATCTCGATGACTCTGCATACTTCGGACAGAATTCTCACCAAGATTATCGCAGAAAATGCATATCTGAGCTTGAAACCCCACGAAAACCAAGATATCGCTGGTTCTGCATATCAAACGCACTGTGGAGTGGTGAAAACCCGAGAAAACGTGTTTCTCGCATTGCATAGCTCGAAAAGTACGATCTCGATGACTCTGCATACTTCGGACAGAAGTCTCACCAAGATTATCGCAGAAAATGCATATCTGAGCTTGAAACCCCACGAAAACCAAGATATCGTCGGTTCTGCATATCATACGCACTGTGAAGTAGTGAAAACACCAGATAACGTGTTTCTCGCATTAAATATCTCGAATTGAGCGATCTCGATGATTAAGCATACTTCAGACAGAAGTATCACCAAGATTATCGTAAAGAATGCATATCTCAGCTTGAAACCCCACGAAAACCAAGATTTCGCTGGTTCTGCATATCAAACGCACTGTGGAGTGCTGAAAACACCAGATAACGTGTTTGTCGCATTAAATAGCTCGAAAAGTGCGATCTCGATGATTCTGCATACTTCGGACAGAAGTCTCACCAAGATTATCGTAAAAAATGCATATCTCAGCTTGAAACCCCACGAAAACCCAGATATCGCTGGTTCTGCATATCAAACGCACTGTGGAGTGCTGAAAACACCGGATAACGTGTTTGTCGCATTAAATAGCTCGAAAAGTGCGATCTCGATGATTCTGCATACTTCGGACAGAAGTCTCACCAAGATTATCGCAGAAAATGCATATCTCTGCTAGAAACCCCACGAAAACCAAGATATCTCCTGTTCTGCATATCCAACGAACTGTGGAGTGGTGAAAACCCCAGAAAACGTGTTTGTCGCATTAAATAGCTCGAAAAGTACGATCTCGATGACTCTGCATACTTCGGACAGAAGTCTCACCAAGATTATCGCAGAAAATGCATATCTGAGCTTGAAACCCCACGAAAACCAAGATATCGTCGGTTCTGCATATCATACGCACTGTGGAGTGGTGAAAACACCAGATAACGTGTTTGTCGCATTAAATAGCTCGAAAAGTGCGATCTCGATGATTCTGCATACTTCGGACAGAAGTCTCACCAAGATTATCGCAGAAAATGCATATCTCTGCTAGAAACCCCACGAAAACCAAGATACCTCCTGTTCTGCATATCCAACGAACTGTGGAGTCGTGAAAACCCCAGAAAACGTTTTTCTCGCATAGAATAGCTCGAAAAGTACGATCTCGATGACTCTGCATACTTCGGACAGAATTCTCACCAAGATTATTGCAGAAAATGCATATCTGAGCTTGAAACCCTACGAAAACCAAGATATCGCTGGTTCTGCATATCAAACGCACTGTGGAGTGGTGAAAACCCGAGAAAACGTGTTTCTCGCATTGAATAGCTCGAAAAGTACGATCTCGATGACTCTGCATACTTCGGACAGAAGTCTCACCAAGATTATCGTAAAAAATGCATATCTCAGCTTGAAACCCCACGAAAACCCAGATATCGCTGGTTCTGCATATCAAACGCACTGTGGAGTGCTGAAAACGCCGGATAACGTGTTTCTCGCATTAAATAGGTCGAAAAGAGCGATCTCGATGTTTCTGCATACTTTGGACACAGGTCTCACCAAGATTATCGCAGAAAATGCATATCTCTGCTAGAAACCCCACGAAAACCAAGATATCTCCTGTTCTGCATATCCAACGAACTGTGGAGTGGTGAAAACCCCAGAAAACGTGTTTGTCGCATTAAATAGCTCAAAAAGTACGATCTCGATGACTCTGCATACTTCGGACAGAAGTCTCACCAAGATTATCGCAGAAAATGCATATCTCTGCTAGAAACCCCACGAAAACCAAGATACCTCCTGTTCTGCATATCCAACGAACTGTGGAGTCGTGAAAACCCCAGAAAACGTTTTTCTCGCATAGAATAGCTCGAAAAGTACGATCTCGATGACTCTGCATACTTCGGACAGAATTCTCACCAAGATTATCGCAGAAAATGCATATCTGAGCTTGAAACCCCACGAAAACCAAGATATCGCTGGTTCTGCATATCAAACGCACTGTGGAGTGGTGAAAACCCGAGAAAACGTGTTTCTCGCATTGAATAGCTCGAAAAGTACGATCTCGATGACTCTGCATACTTCGGACAGAAGTCTCACCAAGATTATCGCAGAAAATGCATATCTGAGCTTGAAACCCCACGAAAACCAAGATATCGTCGGTTCTGCATATCATACGCACTGTGAAGTAGTGAAAACACCAGATAACGTGTTTCTCGCATTAAATATCTCGAATTGAGCGATCTCGATGATTAAGCATACTTCAGACAGAAGTATCACCAAGATTATCGTAAAGAATGCATATCTCAGCTTGAAACCCCACGAAAACCAAGATTTCGCTGGTTCTGCATATCAAACGCACTGTGGAGTGCTGAAAACACCAGATAACGTGTTTGTCGCATTAAATAGCTCGAAAAGTGCGATCTCGATGATTCTGCATACTTCGGACAGAAGTCTCACCAAGATTATCGTAAAAAATGCATATCTCAGCTTGAAACCCCACGAAAACCCAGATATCGCTGGTTCTGCATATCAAACGCACTGTGGAGTGCTGAAAACACCGGATAACGTGTTTGTCGCATTAAATAGCTCGAAAAGTGCGATCTCGATGATTCTGCATACTTCGGACAGAAGTCTCACCAAGATTATCGCAGAAAATGCATATCTCTGCTAGAAACCCCACGAAAACCAAGATATCTCCTGTTCTGCATATCCAACGAACTGTGGAGTGGTGAAAACCCCAGAAAACGTGTTTGTCGCATTAAATAGCTCGAAAAGTACGATCTCGATGACTCTGCATACTTCGGACAGAAGTCTCACCAAGATTATCGCAGAAAATGCATATCTGAGCTTGAAACCCCACGAAAACCAAGATATCGTCGGTTCTGCATATCATACGCACTGTGGAGTGGTGAAAACACCAGATAACGTGTTTGTCGCATTAAATAGCTCGAAAAGTGCGATCTCGATGATTCTGCATACTTCGGACAGAAGTCTCACCAAGATTATCGCAGAAAATGCATATCTCTGCTAGAAACCCCACGAAAACCAAGATACCTCCTGTTCTGCATATCCAACGAACTGTGGAGTCGTGAAAACCCCAGAAAACGTTTTTCTCGCATAGAATAGCTCGAAAAGTACGATCTCGATGACTCTGCATACTTCGGACAGAATTCTCACCAAGATTATTGCAGAAAATGCATATCTGAGCTTGAAACCCTACGAAAACCAAGATATCGCTGGTTCTGCATATCAAACGCACTGTGGAGTGGTGAAAACCCGAGAAAACGTGTTTCTCGCATTGAATAGCTCGAAAAGTACGATCTCGATGACTCTGCATACTTCGGACAGAAGTCTCACCAAGATTATCGCAGAAAATGCATATCTGAGCTTGAAACCCCACGAAAACCAAGATATCGTCGGTTCTGCATATCATACGCACTGTGGAGTGGTGAAAACACCAGATAACGTGTTTGTCGCATTAAATAGCTCGAAAAGTGCGATCTCGATGATTCTGCATACTTCGGACAGAAGTCTCACCAAGATTATCGCAGAAAATGCATATCTCTGCTAGAAACCCCACGAAAACCAAGATACCTCCTGTTCTGCATATCCAACGAACTGTGGAGTCGTGAAAACCCCAGAAAACGTTTTTCTCGCATAGAATAGCTCGAAAAGTACGATCTCGATGACTCTGCATACTTCGGACAGAAGTCTCACCAAGATTATCGTAAAAAATGCATATCTCAGCTTGAAACCCCACGAAAACCCAGATATCGCTGGTTCTGCATATCAAACGCACTGTGGAGTGCTGAAAACGCCGGATAACGTGTTTCTCGCATTAAATAGGTCGAAAAGAGCGATCTCGATGTTTCTGCATACTTTGGACACAGGTCTCACCAAGATTATCGCAGAAAATGCATATCTCTGCTAGAAACCCCACGAAAACCAAGATATCTCCTGTTCTGCATATCCAACGAACTGTGGAGTGGTGAAAACCCCAGAAAACGTGTTTGTCGCATTAAATAGCTCAAAAAGTACGATCTCGATGACTCTGCATACTTCGGACAGAAGTCTCACCAAGATTATCGCAGAAAATGCATATCTGAGCTTGAAACCCCACGGAAACCAAGATATCGTCGGTTCTGCATATCATACGCACTGTGGAGTGGTGAAAACACCAGATAACGTGTTTCTCGCATTAAATATCTCGAATAGAGCGATCTCGATGATTAAGCATACTTCGGACAGAAGTCTCACCAAGATTATCGTAAAAAAATGCATATCTCAGCTTGAAACCCCACGAAAACCAAGATTTCGCTGGTTCTGCATATCAAACGCACTGTGGAGTGCTGAAAACACCAGATAACGTGTTTGTCGCATTAAATAGCTCGAAAAGTGCGATCTCGATGATTCTGCATACTTCGGACAGAAGTCTCACCAAGATTATCGTAAAAAATGCATATCTCAGCTTGAAACCCCACGAAAACCCAGATATCGCTGGTTCTGCATATCGAACGCACTGTGGAGTGGTGAAAACCCCAGAAAACGTGTTTCTCGCATTGAATAGCTCGAAAAGTACGATCTCGATGACTCTGCATACTTCGGACAGAAGTCTCACCAAGATTATCCCAGAAAATGCATATCTGATCTTGAAACCCCACGAAAACCAAGATATCGCTGGTTCTGCATATCAAACGCACTGTGGAGTGCTGAAAACACCAGATAACGTGTTTGTCGCATTAAATAGCTCGAAAAGTGCGATCTCGATGATTCTGCATACTTCGGACAGAAGTCTCACCAAGATTATCGCAGAAAATGCATATCTCAGCTTGAAACCCCACGAAAACCAAGATTTCGCTGGTTCTGCATATCAAACGCACTGTGGAGTGCTGAAAACACCAGATAACGTGTTTGTCGCATTAAATAGCTCGAAAAGTGCGATCTCGATGATTCTGCATCCTTCGAACAGAAGTCTCACCATGATTATCGTAAAAAATGCATATCTCAGCTTGAAACCCAACGAAAACCAAGATTTCGCTGGTTCTGCATATCAAACGCACTGTGGAGTGGTGAAAACACCAGATAACGTGATTCTCGCATTAAATAGGTCGAAAAGAGCGATCTCGATGTTTCTGCATACTTTGGACACAGGTCTCACCAAGATTATCGCAGAAAATGCATATCTCTGCTAGAAACCCCACGAAGACCAAGATATCTCCTGTTCTGCATATCCAACGAACTGTGGAGTGGTGAAAACACCAGAAAACGTGTTTGTCGCATTAAATAGCTCAAAAAGTACGATCTCGATGACTCTGCATACTTCGGACAGAAGTCTCACCAAGATTATCGCAGAAAATGCATATCTGAGCTTGAAACCCCACGGAAACCAAGATATCGTCGGTTCTGCATATCATACGCACTGTGGAGTGGTGAAAACACCAGATAACGTGTTTCTCGCATTAAATATCTCGAATAGAGCGATCTCGATGATTAAGCATACTTCGGACAGAAGTCTCACCAAGATTATCGTAAAAAAATGCATATCTCAGCTTGAAACCCCACGAAAACCAAGATTTCGCTGGTTCTGCATATCAAACGCACTGTGGAGTGCTGAAAACACCAGATAACGTGTTTGTCGCATTAAATAGCTCGAAAAGTGCGATCTCGATGATTCTGCATACTTCGGACAGAAGTCTCACCAAGATTATCGCAGAAAATGCATATCTCAGCTTGAAACCCCACGAAAACCAAGATTTCGCTGGTTCTGCATATCAAACGCACTGTGGAGTGCTGAAAACACCAGATAACGTGATTGTCGCATTAAATAGCTCGAAAAGTGCGATCTCGATGATTCTGCATACTTCGGACAGAAGTCTCACCATGATTATCGTAAAAAATGCATATCTCAGCTTGAATCCCAACGAAAACCAAGATTTCGCTGGTTCTGCATATCAAACGCACTGTGGAGTGGTGAAAACACCAGATAACGTGTTTCTCGCATTAAATAGGTCGAAAAGAGCGATCTCGATGTTTCTGCATACTTTGGACACAGGTCTCACCAAGATTATCGCAGAAAATGCATATCTCTGCTAGAAACCCCACGAAAACCAAGATATCTCCTGTTCTGCATATCCAACGAACTGTGGAGTGCTGAAAACACCAGATAACGTGTTTGTCGCATTAAATAGCTCGAAAAGTGCGATCTCGATGATTCTGCATACTTCGGACAGAAGTCTCACCATGATTATCGTAAAAAATGCATATCTCAGCTTGAAACCCAACGAAAACCAAGATTTCGCTGGTTCTGCATATCAAACGCACTGTGGAGTGGTGAAAACACCAGATAACGTGTTTCTCGCATTAAATAGGTCGAAAAGAGCGATCTCGATGTTTCTGCATACTTTGGACACAGGTCTCACCAAGATTATCGCAGAAAATGCATATCTCTGCTAGAAACCCCACGAAAACCAAGATATCTCCTGTTCTGCATATCCAACGAACTGTGGAGTGGTGAAAACCCCAGAAAACGTGTTTGTCGCATTAAATAGCTCAAAAAGTACGATCTCGATGATTCTGCATACTTCGGACAGAAGTCTCACCAAGATTATCGCAGAAAATGCATATCTCAGCTTGAAACCCCACGAAAACCAAGATTTCGCTGGTTCTGCATATCAAACGCACTGTGGAGTGCTGAAAACACCAGATAACGTGTTTGTCGCATTAAATAGCTCGAAAAGTGCGATCTCGATGATTCTGCATACTTCGGACAGAAGTCTCACCATGATTATCGTAAAAAATGCATATCTCAGCTTGAAACCCAACGAAAACCAAGATTTCGCTGGTTCTGCATATCAAACGCACTGTGGAGTGGTGAAAACACCAGATAACTTGTTTCTCGCATTAAATAGCTCGAAACGAGCGATCTCGATGATTAAGCATACTTCGAACAGAAGTCTCACCTAGATTATCGCAGAAAATGCATATCTCTGCTAGAAACCCCACGAAAACCAAGATATCTCCTGTTCTGCATATCCAACGAACTGTGGAGTGGTGAAAACCCCAGAAAACGTGTGTCTCGCATTGAATAGCTCGAAAAGTACGATCTCGATGACTCTGCATACTTCGGACAGAAGTCTCACCAAGATTATCGCAGAAAATGCATATCTGAGCTTGAAACCCCACGAAAACCAAGATATCGCTGGTTCTGCATATCAAACGCACTGCGGAGTGGTGAAAACACCAGATAACTTGTTTCTCGCATTAAATAGCTAGAAAAGAGCGATCTCGATGACTCTGCATACTTCGGACAGAAGTCTCACCAAGATTATCGCAGAAAATGCATATCTGAGCTTGAAACCCCACGAAAACCACGATATCGTCGGTTCTGCATATCATACGCACTGTGGAGTGGTGAAAACACCAGATAACGTGTTTCTCGCATTCAATAGGTCGAAAAGAGCGATCTCCATGTTTCTGCATACTTCGGACAGAGGTCTCACCAAGATTATCGCAGAAAATGCATATCTCTGCTAGAAACCCCACGAAAACCAAGATATCTCCTGTTCTGCATATCCAACGAACTGTGGAGTGGTGAAAACCCCAGAAAACGTGTTTCTCGCATTGAATAGCTCGAAAAGTACGATCTCGATGACTCTGCATACTTCGGACAGAAGTCTCACCAAGATTATCGCAGAAAATGCATATCTGAGCTTGAAACCCCACGAAAACCAAGATATCGCTGGTTCTGCATATCAAACGCACTGCGGAGTGGTGAAAACACCACATAACTTGTTTCTCGCATTAAATAGCTCGAAAAGAGCGATCTCGATGACTCTGCATACTTCGGACAGAAGTCTCACCAAGATTATCCCAGAAAATGCATATCTGATCTTGAAACCCCACGAAAACCAAGATATCGCTGGTTCTGCATATCAAACGCACTGTGGAGTGCTGAAAACACCAGATAACGTGTTTGTCGCATTAAATAGCTCGAAAAGTGCGATCTCGATGATTCTGCATACTTCGGACAGAAGTCTCACCAAGATTATCGCAGAAAATGCATATCTCAGCTTGAAACCCCACGAAAACCAAGATTTCGCTGGTTCTGCATATCAAACGCACTGTGGAGTGCTGAAAACACCAGATAACGTGTTTGTCGCATTAAATAGCTCGAAAAGTGCGATCTCGATGATTCTGCATCCTTCGAACAGAAGTCTCACCATGATTATCGTAAAAAATGCATATCTCAGCTTGAAACCCAACGAAAACCAAGATTTCGCTGGTTCTGCATATCAAACGCACTGTGGAGTGGTGAAAACACCAGATAACGTGTTTCTCGCATTAAATAGGTCGAAAAGAGCGATCTCGATGTTTCTGCATACTTTGGACACAGGTCTCACCAAGATTATCGCAGAAAATGCATATCTCTGCTAGAAACCCCACGAAGACCAAGATATCTCCTGTTCTGCATATCCAACGAACTGTGGAGTGGTGAAAACACCAGAAAACGTGTTTGTCGCATTAAATAGCTCAAAAAGTACGATCTCGATGACTCTGCATACTTCGGACAGAAGTCTCACCAAGATTATCGCAGAAAATGCATATCTGAGCTTGAAACCCCACGGAAACCAAGATATCGTCGGTTCTGCATATCATACGCACTGTGGAGTGGTGAAAACACCAGATAACGTGTTTCTCGCATTAAATATCTCGAATAGAGCGATCTCGATGATTAAGCATACTTCGGACAGAAGTCTCACCAAGATTATCGTAAAAAAATGCATATCTCAGCTTGAAACCCCACGAAAACCAAGATCGCTGGTTCTGCATATCAAACGCACTGTGGAGTGCTGAAAACACCAGATAACGTGTTTGTCGCATTAAATAGCTCGAAAAGTGCGATCTCGATGATTCTGCATACTTCGGACAGAAGTCTCACCATGATTATCGTAAAAAATGCATATCTCAGCTTGAAACCCCACGAAAACCAAGATTTCGCTGGTTCTGCACATAAAACGTTGTGTGGAGTGGTGAAAACACCAGAAAACGTGTTTCTCGCATTAAGTAGCTCGAAACGTGCGATCTAGATGATTCTGCATACGCCTGACTGAAGTCTCACCACTATTATCGCAAAAAATGCATATCTTACCTTGAAACCTCACGAAAATCTAGATGACGCTGGTTCTGCATATCAAACGCACTGTGGAGTGGTGAAAACAACCAGATAACGTGTTTCTCGCTTTAAGTAGCTCGAAAAGAGCGTTCTCGAAGATTCTGCATACTTCTGACAGAAGTCTCACCAAGATTATCGTAGAAAATGCATTTCTCAGCTTGAAACCCGACCGAAACCAAGATATTTCCGGTTCTGCATGTCAAACGCACTGTGGAGTGGTGAAAACACCAGATAATGTGTTTCTGGTATTAAGTTGCTTGAAAAAAGCGATCTCGAAGATTCTGCATACTTCTGACAGAAGTCTCACCAAGATTATCGTAGAAAATGCATATCTCAGCTTGATACCCTACGACAGCCAAGATGTCGCCGGTTCTGCATATCAAACGCACTGTGGAATGTTGAAAACACTAGAAAGATTGTTTTTTCGCATTAAATATCTCGAAAAGAGCGATCTAGATGATTCTGCATACTTCTGACTGAAGTCTCACTAATATTATCGCAGAAAATGCATATCTCAGCTTGAAACCTCACGAAAATCAAGATGTCGTCGGTTCTGCATATCAAACGCACTGTGGAGTGGTGAAGACAACCACAGAACGTGTTTCTCGCATTAAATAGCTCGAAAAGAGCGATCCCGATGATTCTGCATACTTCTGGCAGAAGTCTCACCAAGATTATGGTAGAAAATGCATATCTCAGCTTGATACCCGACGAAAGCCAAGATGTCGCAGTGTCTGCATATCAAACGCACTGTGGAGTGGTGAAAACACCAGATACCGTGTTTCTCGCATCAAGTAACTCGAACAGAGCGATCCCGATGATTCTGCATACTTCTGACTGAAGTCTCACTAATATTATCGCAGAAAATGCATATCTCAGCTTGAAACCTCACGAAAATCAAGATGTCGTCGGTTCTGCATATCAAACGCACTGTGGAGTGGTGAAAACAACCAGAGAACGTGTTTCTCGCATTAAATAGCTCGGAAAGAGGGATCCCGATGATTCTGCATACTTCTGACAGCAGTCTCACCAAGATTATCGTAGAAAATGCATATCTCAGCTTGAACCCCGACGAAATCCAAGATGTCGCCGGTTCTGCATATCAAACGCACTGTGGAGTGGTGAAAACACCAGTTAACGTGGTTCTCGCAATAAATAGCTCGAATAGAGCGATCCCGATGATTCTGCATACTTCTGACAGAAGTCTCGCCAAGATTATCGTAGAAAATGCATATCACAGCTTGATACCCTACGACAGCCAAGATGTCGCCGGTTCTGCATATCAAACGCACTGTGGAATGTTGAAAACATAAGAAAACTTGTTTTTTCGCATTAAATACCTCGAAAAGAGCGATCTTGATGATTCTGCATACTTCTGACTGAAGTCTCACCAATATTATCGCAGAAAATGCATATCTCAGCTTGAAACCTCACGAAAATCAAGATGTCGCCGGTTCTGCATATCAAACGCACTGTGGAGTGCTGAAAACACCGGATAACTTGTTTCTCGCATTAAATAGCTCGAAAAGAGCGATCTCGATGACTCTGCATACTTCGGACAGAGGTCTCACCAAGATTATCGCAGAAAATGCATATCTCTGCAAGAAACCCCACGAAAACCAAGATATCTCCTGTTCTGCATATCCAACGAACTGTGGAGTGGTGAAAACCCCAGAAAACGTGTTTGTCGCATTAAATAGCTCGAAAAGTACGATCTCGATGACTCTGCATACTTCGGACAGATGTCTCACCAAGATTATCGCAGAAAATGCATATCTGAGCTTGAAACCCCACGAAAACCAAGATATCGTCGGTTCTGCATATCATACGCACTGTGGAGTGGTGAAAACACCAGATAACGTGTTTCTCGCATTAAATATCTCGAATAGAGCGATCTCGATGATTAAGCATACTTCGGACAGAAGTCTCACCAAGATTATCGTAAAAAAATTCATATCTCAGCTTGAAACCCCCCGAAAACCAAGATTTCGCTGGTTCTGCATATCAAACGCAATGTGGAGTGCTGAAAACACCAGATAACGTGTTTGTCGCATTAAATAGCTCGAAAAGTGCGATCTCGATGATTCTGCATACTTCGGACAGAAGTCTCACCAAGATTATCGCAGAAAATGCATATCTCTGCTAGAAACCCCACGAAAACCAAGATACCTCCTGTTCTGCATATCCAACGAACTGTGGAGTCGTGAAAACCCCAGAAAACGTTTTTCTCGCATAGAATAGCTCGAAAAGTACGATCTCGATGACTCTGCATACTTCGGACAGAATTCTCACCAAGATTATCGCAGAAAATGCATATCTGAGCTTGAAACCCCACGAAAACCAAGATATCGCTGGTTCTGCATATCAAACGCACTGTGGAGTGGTGAAAACCCGAGAAAACGTGTTTCTCGCATTGCATAGCTCGAAAAGTACGATCTCGATGACTCTGCATACTTCGGACAGAAGTCTCACCAAGATTATCGCAGAAAATGCATATCTGAGCTTGAAACCCCACGAAAACCAAGATATCGTCGGTTCTGCATATCATACGCACTGTGAAGTAGTGAAAACACCAGATAACGTGTTTCTCGCATTAAATATCTCGAATTGAGCGATCTCGATGATTAAGCATACTTCAGACAGAAGTATCACCAAGATTATCGTAAAGAATGCATATCTCAGCTTGAAACCCCACGAAAACCAAGATTTCGCTGGTTCTGCATATCAAACGCACTGTGGAGTGCTGAAAACACCAGATAACGTGTTTGTCGCATTAAATAGCTCGAAAAGTGCGATCTCGATGATTCTGCATACTTCGGACAGAAGTCTCACCAAGATTATCGTAAAAAATGCATATCTCAGCTTGAAACCCCACGAAAACCCAGATATCGCTGGTTCTGCATATCAAACGCACTGTGGAGTGCTGAAAACACCGGATAACGTGTTTGTCGCATTAAATAGCTCGAAAAGTGCGATCTCGATGATTCTGCATACTTCGGACAGAAGTCTCACCAAGATTATCGCAGAAAATGCATATCTCTGCTAGAAACCCCACGAAAACCAAGATATCTCCTGTTCTGCATATCCAACGAACTGTGGAGTGGTGAAAACCCCAGAAAACGTGTTTGTCGCATTAAATAGCTCGAAAAGTACGATCTCGATGACTCTGCATACTTCGGACAGAAGTCTCACCAAGATTATCGCAGAAAATGCATATCTGAGCTTGAAACCCCACGAAAACCAAGATATCGTCGGTTCTGCATATCATACGCACTGTGGAGTGGTGAAAACACCAGATAACGTGTTTGTCGCATTAAATAGCTCGAAAAGTGCGATCTCGATGATTCTGCATACTTCGGACAGAAGTCTCACCAAGATTATCGCAGAAAATGCATATCTCTGCTAGAAACCCCACGAAAACCAAGATACCTCCTGTTCTGCATATCCAACGAACTGTGGAGTCGTGAAAACCCCAGAAAACGTTTTTCTCGCATAGAATAGCTCGAAAAGTACGATCTCGATGACTCTGCATACTTCGGACAGAATTCTCACCAAGATTATTGCAGAAAATGCATATCTGAGCTTGAAACCCTACGAAAACCAAGATATCGCTGGTTCTGCATATCAAACGCACTGTGGAGTGGTGAAAACCCGAGAAAACGTGTTTCTCGCATTGAATAGCTCGAAAAGTACGATCTCGATGACTCTGCATACTTCGGACAGAAGTCTCACCAAGATTATCGTAAAAAATGCATATCTCAGCTTGAAACCCCACGAAAACCCAGATATCGCTGGTTCTGCATATCAAACGCACTGTGGAGTGCTGAAAACGCCGGATAACGTGTTTCTCGCATTAAATAGGTCGAAAAGAGCGATCTCGATGTTTCTGCATACTTTGGACACAGGTCTCACCAAGATTATCGCAGAAAATGCATATCTCTGCTAGAAACCCCACGAAAACCAAGATATCTCCTGTTCTGCATATCCAACGAACTGTGGAGTGGTGAAAACCCCAGAAAACGTGTTTGTCGCATTAAATAGCTCAAAAAGTACGATCTCGATGACTCTGCATACTTCGGACAGAAGTCTCACCAAGATTATCGCAGAAAATGCATATCTCTGCTAGAAACCCCACGAAAACCAAGATACCTCCTGTTCTGCATATCCAACGAACTGTGGAGTCGTGAAAACCCCAGAAAACGTTTTTCTCGCATAGAATAGCTCGAAAAGTACGATCTCGATGACTCTGCATACTTCGGACAGAATTCTCACCAAGATTATCGCAGAAAATGCATATCTGAGCTTGAAACCCCACGAAAACCAAGATATCGCTGGTTCTGCATATCAAACGCACTGTGGAGTGGTGAAAACCCGAGAAAACGTGTTTCTCGCATTGAATAGCTCGAAAAGTACGATCTCGATGACTCTGCATACTTCGGACAGAAGTCTCACCAAGATTATCGCAGAAAATGCATATCTGAGCTTGAAACCCCACGAAAACCAAGATATCGTCGGTTCTGCATATCATACGCACTGTGAAGTAGTGAAAACACCAGATAACGTGTTTCTCGCATTAAATATCTCGAATTGAGCGATCTCGATGATTAAGCATACTTCAGACAGAAGTATCACCAAGATTATCGTAAAGAATGCATATCTCAGCTTGAAACCCCACGAAAACCAAGATTTCGCTGGTTCTGCATATCAAACGCACTGTGGAGTGCTGAAAACACCAGATAACGTGTTTGTCGCATTAAATAGCTCGAAAAGTGCGATCTCGATGATTCTGCATACTTCGGACAGAAGTCTCACCAAGATTATCGTAAAAAATGCATATCTCAGCTTGAAACCCCACGAAAACCCAGATATCGCTGGTTCTGCATATCAAACGCACTGTGGAGTGCTGAAAACACCGGATAACGTGTTTGTCGCATTAAATAGCTCGAAAAGTGCGATCTCGATGATTCTGCATACTTCGGACAGAAGTCTCACCAAGATTATCGCAGAAAATGCATATCTCTGCTAGAAACCCCACGAAAACCAAGATATCTCCTGTTCTGCATATCCAACGAACTGTGGAGTGGTGAAAACCCCAGAAAACGTGTTTGTCGCATTAAATAGCTCGAAAAGTACGATCTCGATGACTCTGCATACTTCGGACAGAAGTCTCACCAAGATTATCGCAGAAAATGCATATCTGAGCTTGAAACCCCACGAAAACCAAGATATCGTCGGTTCTGCATATCATACGCACTGTGGAGTGGTGAAAACACCAGATAACGTGTTTGTCGCATTAAATAGCTCGAAAAGTGCGATCTCGATGATTCTGCATACTTCGGACAGAAGTCTCACCAAGATTATCGCAGAAAATGCATATCTCTGCTAGAAACCCCACGAAAACCAAGATACCTCCTGTTCTGCATATCCAACGAACTGTGGAGTCGTGAAAACCCCAGAAAACGTTTTTCTCGCATAGAATAGCTCGAAAAGTACGATCTCGATGACTCTGCATACTTCGGACAGAATTCTCACCAAGATTATTGCAGAAAATGCATATCTGAGCTTGAAACCCTACGAAAACCAAGATATCGCTGGTTCTGCATATCAAACGCACTGTGGAGTGGTGAAAACCCGAGAAAACGTGTTTCTCGCATTGAATAGCTCGAAAAGTACGATCTCGATGACTCTGCATACTTCGGACAGAAGTCTCACCAAGATTATCGCAGAAAATGCATATCTGAGCTTGAAACCCCACGAAAACCAAGATATCGTCGGTTCTGCATATCATACGCACTGTGGAGTGGTGAAAACACCAGATAACGTGTTTGTCGCATTAAATAGCTCGAAAAGTGCGATCTCGATGATTCTGCATACTTCGGACAGAAGTCTCACCAAGATTATCGCAGAAAATGCATATCTCTGCTAGAAACCCCACGAAAACCAAGATACCTCCTGTTCTGCATATCCAACGAACTGTGGAGTCGTGAAAACCCCAGAAAACGTTTTTCTCGCATAGAATAGCTCGAAAAGTACGATCTCGATGACTCTGCATACTTCGGACAGAAGTCTCACCAAGATTATCGTAAAAAATGCATATCTCAGCTTGAAACCCCACGAAAACCCAGATATCGCTGGTTCTGCATATCAAACGCACTGTGGAGTGCTGAAAACGCCGGATAACGTGTTTCTCGCATTAAATAGGTCGAAAAGAGCGATCTCGATGTTTCTGCATACTTTGGACACAGGTCTCACCAAGATTATCGCAGAAAATGCATATCTCTGCTAGAAACCCCACGAAAACCAAGATATCTCCTGTTCTGCATATCCAACGAACTGTGGAGTGGTGAAAACCCCAGAAAACGTGTTTGTCGCATTAAATAGCTCAAAAAGTACGATCTCGATGACTCTGCATACTTCGGACAGAAGTCTCACCAAGATTATCGCAGAAAATGCATATCTGAGCTTGAAACCCCACGGAAACCAAGATATCGTCGGTTCTGCATATCATACGCACTGTGGAGTGGTGAAAACACCAGATAACGTGTTTCTCGCATTAAATATCTCGAATAGAGCGATCTCGATGATTAAGCATACTTCGGACAGAAGTCTCACCAAGATTATCGTAAAAAAATGCATATCTCAGCTTGAAACCCCACGAAAACCAAGATTTCGCTGGTTCTGCATATCAAACGCACTGTGGAGTGCTGAAAACACCAGATAACGTGTTTGTCGCATTAAATAGCTCGAAAAGTGCGATCTCGATGATTCTGCATACTTCGGACAGAAGTCTCACCAAGATTATCGTAAAAAATGCATATCTCAGCTTGAAACCCCACGAAAACCCAGATATCGCTGGTTCTGCATATCGAACGCACTGTGGAGTGGTGAAAACCCCAGAAAACGTGTTTCTCGCATTGAATAGCTCGAAAAGTACGATCTCGATGACTCTGCATACTTCGGACAGAAGTCTCACCAAGATTATCCCAGAAAATGCATATCTGATCTTGAAACCCCACGAAAACCAAGATATCGCTGGTTCTGCATATCAAACGCACTGTGGAGTGCTGAAAACACCAGATAACGTGTTTGTCGCATTAAATAGCTCGAAAAGTGCGATCTCGATGATTCTGCATACTTCGGACAGAAGTCTCACCAAGATTATCGCAGAAAATGCATATCTCAGCTTGAAACCCCACGAAAACCAAGATTTCGCTGGTTCTGCATATCAAACGCACTGTGGAGTGCTGAAAACACCAGATAACGTGTTTGTCGCATTAAATAGCTCGAAAAGTGCGATCTCGATGATTCTGCATCCTTCGAACAGAAGTCTCACCATGATTATCGTAAAAAATGCATATCTCAGCTTGAAACCCAACGAAAACCAAGATTTCGCTGGTTCTGCATATCAAACGCACTGTGGAGTGGTGAAAACACCAGATAACGTGATTCTCGCATTAAATAGGTCGAAAAGAGCGATCTCGATGTTTCTGCATACTTTGGACACAGGTCTCACCAAGATTATCGCAGAAAATGCATATCTCTGCTAGAAACCCCACGAAGACCAAGATATCTCCTGTTCTGCATATCCAACGAACTGTGGAGTGGTGAAAACACCAGAAAACGTGTTTGTCGCATTAAATAGCTCAAAAAGTACGATCTCGATGACTCTGCATACTTCGGACAGAAGTCTCACCAAGATTATCGCAGAAAATGCATATCTGAGCTTGAAACCCCACGGAAACCAAGATATCGTCGGTTCTGCATATCATACGCACTGTGGAGTGGTGAAAACACCAGATAACGTGTTTCTCGCATTAAATATCTCGAATAGAGCGATCTCGATGATTAAGCATACTTCGGACAGAAGTCTCACCAAGATTATCGTAAAAAAATGCATATCTCAGCTTGAAACCCCACGAAAACCAAGATTTCGCTGGTTCTGCATATCAAACGCACTGTGGAGTGCTGAAAACACCAGATAACGTGTTTGTCGCATTAAATAGCTCGAAAAGTGCGATCTCGATGATTCTGCATACTTCGGACAGAAGTCTCACCAAGATTATCGCAGAAAATGCATATCTCAGCTTGAAACCCCACGAAAACCAAGATTTCGCTGGTTCTGCATATCAAACGCACTGTGGAGTGCTGAAAACACCAGATAACGTGATTGTCGCATTAAATAGCTCGAAAAGTGCGATCTCGATGATTCTGCATACTTCGGACAGAAGTCTCACCATGATTATCGTAAAAAATGCATATCTCAGCTTGAATCCCAACGAAAACCAAGATTTCGCTGGTTCTGCATATCAAACGCACTGTGGAGTGGTGAAAACACCAGATAACGTGTTTCTCGCATTAAATAGGTCGAAAAGAGCGATCTCGATGTTTCTGCATACTTTGGACACAGGTCTCACCAAGATTATCGCAGAAAATGCATATCTCTGCTAGAAACCCCACGAAAACCAAGATATCTCCTGTTCTGCATATCCAACGAACTGTGGAGTGCTGAAAACACCAGATAACGTGTTTGTCGCATTAAATAGCTCGAAAAGTGCGATCTCGATGATTCTGCATACTTCGGACAGAAGTCTCACCATGATTATCGTAAAAAATGCATATCTCAGCTTGAAACCCAACGAAAACCAAGATTTCGCTGGTTCTGCATATCAAACGCACTGTGGAGTGGTGAAAACACCAGATAACGTGTTTCTCGCATTAAATAGGTCGAAAAGAGCGATCTCGATGTTTCTGCATACTTTGGACACAGGTCTCACCAAGATTATCGCAGAAAATGCATATCTCTGCTAGAAACCCCACGAAAACCAAGATATCTCCTGTTCTGCATATCCAACGAACTGTGGAGTGGTGAAAACCCCAGAAAACGTGTTTGTCGCATTAAATAGCTCAAAAAGTACGATCTCGATGATTCTGCATACTTCGGACAGAAGTCTCACCAAGATTATCGCAGAAAATGCATATCTCAGCTTGAAACCCCACGAAAACCAAGATTTCGCTGGTTCTGCATATCAAACGCACTGTGGAGTGCTGAAAACACCAGATAACGTGTTTGTCGCATTAAATAGCTCGAAAAGTGCGATCTCGATGATTCTGCATACTTCGGACAGAAGTCTCACCATGATTATCGTAAAAAATGCATATCTCAGCTTGAAACCCAACGAAAACCAAGATTTCGCTGGTTCTGCATATCAAACGCACTGTGGAGTGGTGAAAACACCAGATAACTTGTTTCTCGCATTAAATAGCTCGAAACGAGCGATCTCGATGATTAAGCATACTTCGAACAGAAGTCTCACCTAGATTATCGCAGAAAATGCATATCTCTGCTAGAAACCCCACGAAAACCAAGATATCTCCTGTTCTGCATATCCAACGAACTGTGGAGTGGTGAAAACCCCAGAAAACGTGTGTCTCGCATTGAATAGCTCGAAAAGTACGATCTCGATGACTCTGCATACTTCGGACAGAAGTCTCACCAAGATTATCGCAGAAAATGCATATCTGAGCTTGAAACCCCACGAAAACCAAGATATCGCTGGTTCTGCATATCAAACGCACTGCGGAGTGGTGAAAACACCAGATAACTTGTTTCTCGCATTAAATAGCTAGAAAAGAGCGATCTCGATGACTCTGCATACTTCGGACAGAAGTCTCACCAAGATTATCGCAGAAAATGCATATCTGAGCTTGAAACCCCACGAAAACCACGATATCGTCGGTTCTGCATATCATACGCACTGTGGAGTGGTGAAAACACCAGATAACGTGTTTCTCGCATTCAATAGGTCGAAAAGAGCGATCTCCATGTTTCTGCATACTTCGGACAGAGGTCTCACCAAGATTATCGCAGAAAATGCATATCTCTGCTAGAAACCCCACGAAAACCAAGATATCTCCTGTTCTGCATATCCAACGAACTGTGGAGTGGTGAAAACCCCAGAAAACGTGTTTCTCGCATTGAATAGCTCGAAAAGTACGATCTCGATGACTCTGCATACTTCGGACAGAAGTCTCACCAAGATTATCGCAGAAAATGCATATCTGAGCTTGAAACCCCACGAAAACCAAGATATCGCTGGTTCTGCATATCAAACGCACTGCGGAGTGGTGAAAACACCACATAACTTGTTTCTCGCATTAAATAGCTCGAAAAGAGCGATCTCGATGACTCTGCATACTTCGGACAGAAGTCTCACCAAGATTATCCCAGAAAATGCATATCTGATCTTGAAACCCCACGAAAACCAAGATATCGCTGGTTCTGCATATCAAACGCACTGTGGAGTGCTGAAAACACCAGATAACGTGTTTGTCGCATTAAATAGCTCGAAAAGTGCGATCTCGATGATTCTGCATACTTCGGACAGAAGTCTCACCAAGATTATCGCAGAAAATGCATATCTCAGCTTGAAACCCCACGAAAACCAAGATTTCGCTGGTTCTGCATATCAAACGCACTGTGGAGTGCTGAAAACACCAGATAACGTGTTTGTCGCATTAAATAGCTCGAAAAGTGCGATCTCGATGATTCTGCATCCTTCGAACAGAAGTCTCACCATGATTATCGTAAAAAATGCATATCTCAGCTTGAAACCCAACGAAAACCAAGATTTCGCTGGTTCTGCATATCAAACGCACTGTGGAGTGGTGAAAACACCAGATAACGTGTTTCTCGCATTAAATAGGTCGAAAAGAGCGATCTCGATGTTTCTGCATACTTTGGACACAGGTCTCACCAAGATTATCGCAGAAAATGCATATCTCTGCTAGAAACCCCACGAAGACCAAGATATCTCCTGTTCTGCATATCCAACGAACTGTGGAGTGGTGAAAACACCAGAAAACGTGTTTGTCGCATTAAATAGCTCAAAAAGTACGATCTCGATGACTCTGCATACTTCGGACAGAAGTCTCACCAAGATTATCGCAGAAAATGCATATCTGAGCTTGAAACCCCACGGAAACCAAGATATCGTCGGTTCTGCATATCATACGCACTGTGGAGTGGTGAAAACACCAGATAACGTGTTTCTCGCATTAAATATCTCGAATAGAGCGATCTCGATGATTAAGCATACTTCGGACAGAAGTCTCACCAAGATTATCGTAAAAAAATGCATATCTCAGCTTGAAACCCCACGAAAACCAAGATCGCTGGTTCTGCATATCAAACGCACTGTGGAGTGCTGAAAACACCAGATAACGTGTTTGTCGCATTAAATAGCTCGAAAAGTGCGATCTCGATGATTCTGCATACTTCGGACAGAAGTCTCACCATGATTATCGTAAAAAATGCATATCTCAGCTTGAAACCCAACGAAAACCAAGATTTCGCTGGTTCTGCATATCAAACGCACTGTGGAGTGGTGAAAACACCAGATATGGTGTTTCTCGCATTAAATAGGTCGAAAAGAGCGATCTCGATGTTTCTGCATACTTTGGACACAGGTCTCACCAAGATTATCGCAGAAAATGCATATCTCTGCTAGAAACCCCACGAAAACCAAGATATCTCCTGTTCTGCATATCCAACGAACTGTGGAGTGGTGAAAACCCCAGAAAACGTGTTTGTCGCATTAAATAGCTCAAAAAGTACGATCTCGATGATTCTGCATACTTCGGACAGAAGTCTCACCAAGATTATCGCAGAAAATGCATATCTCAGCTTGAAACCCAACGAAAACCAAGATTTCGCTGGTTCTGCATATCAAACGCACTGTGGAGTGGTGAAAACACCAGATAACGTGTTTCTCGCATTAAATAGGTCGAAAAGAGCGATCTCGATGTTTCTGCATACTTTGGACACAGGTCTCACCAAGATTATCGCAGAAAATGCATATCTCTGCTAGAAACCCCACGAAGACCAAGATATCTCCTGTTCTGCATATCCAACGAACTGTGGAGTGGTGAAAACACCAGAAAACGTGTTTGTCGCATTAAATAGCTCAAAAAGTACGATCTCGATGACTCTGCATACTTCGGACAGAAGTCTCACCAAGATTATCGCAGAAAATGCATATCTGAGCTTGAAACCCCACGGAAACCAAGATATCGTCGGTTCTGCATATCATACGCACTGTGGAGTGGTGAAAACACCAGATAACGTGTTTCTCGCATTAAATATCTCGAATAGAGCGATCTCGATGATTAAGCATACTTCGGACAGAAGTCTCACCAAGATTATCGTAAAAAAATGCATATCTCAGCTTGAAACCCCACGAAAACCAAGATTTCGCTGGTTCTGCATATCAAACGCACTGTGGAGTGCTGAAAACACCAGATAACGTGTTGTCGCATTAAATAGCTCGAAAAGTGCGATCTCGATGATTCTGCATACTTCGGACAGAAGTCTCACCAAGATTATCGCAGAAAATGCATATCTCAGCTTGAAACCCCACGAAAACCAAGATTTCGCTGGTTCTGCATATCAAACGCACTGTGGAGTGCTGAAAACACCAGATAACGTGATTGTCGCATTAAATAGCTCGAAAAGTGCGATCTCGATGATTCTGCATACTTCGGACAGAAGTCTCACCATGATTATCGTAAAAAATGCATATCTCAGCTTGAAACCCAACGAAAACCAAGATTTCGCTGGTTCTGCATATCAAACGCACTGTGGAGTGGTGAAAACACCAGATAACGTGTTTCTCGCATTAAATAGGTCGAAAAGAGCGATCTCGATGTTTCTGCATACTTTGGACACAGGTCTCACCAAGATTATCGCAGAAAATGCATATCTCTGCTAGAAACCCCACGAAAACCAAGATATCTCCTGTTCTGCATATCCAACGAACTGTGGAGTGCTGAAAACACCAGATAACGTGTTTGTCGCATTAAATAGCTCGAAAAGTGCGATCTCGATGATTCTGCATACTTCGGACAGAAGTCTCACCATGATTATCGTAAAAAATGCATATCTCAGCTTGAAACCCAACGAAAACCAAGATTTCGCTGGTTCTGCATATCAAACGCACTGTGGAGTGGTGAAAACACCAGATAACGTGTTTCTCGCATTAAATAGGTCGAAAAGAGCGATCTCGATGTTTCTGCATACTTTGGACACAGGTCTCACCAAGATTATCGCAGAAAATGCATATCTCTGCTAGAAACCCCACGAAAACCAAGATATCTCCTGTTCTGCATATCCAACGAACTGTGGAGTGGTGAAAACCCCAGAAAACGTGTTTGTCGCATTAAATAGCTCAAAAAGTACGATCTCGATGATTCTGCATACTTCGGACAGAAGTCTCACCAAGATTATCGCAGAAAATGCATATCTCAGCTTGAAACCCCACGAAAACCAAGATTTCGCTGGTTCTGCATATCAAACGCACTGTGGAGTGCTGAAAACACCAGATAACGTGTTTGTCGCATTAAATAGCTCGAAAAGTGCGATCTCGATGATTCTGCATACTTCGGACAGAAGTCTCACCATGATTATCGTAAAAAATGCATATCTCAGCTTGAAACCCAACGAAAACCAAGATTTCGCTGGTTCTGCATATCAAACGCACTGTGGAGTGGTGAAAACACCAGATAACTTGTTTCTCGCATTAAATAGCTCGAAACGAGCGATCTCGATGATTAAGCATACTTCGAACAGAAGTCTCACCTAGATTATCGCAGAAAATGCATATCTCTGCTAGAAACCCCACGAAAACCAAGATATCTCCTGTTCTGCATATCCAACGAACTGTGGAGTGGTGAAAACCCCAGAAAACGTGTGTCTCGCATTGAATAGCTCGAAAAGTACGATCTCGATGACTCTGCATACTTCGGACAGAAGTCTCACCAAGATTATCGCAGAAAATGCATATCTGAGCTTGAAACCCCACGAAAACCAAGATATCGCTGGTTCTGCATATCAAACGCACTGCGGAGTGGTGAAAACACCAGATAACTTGTTCCTCGCATTAAATAGCTCGAAAAGAGCGATCTCGATGACTCTGCATACTTCGGACAGAAGTCTCACCAAGATTATCGCAGAAAATGCATATCTGAGCTTGAAACCCCACGAAAACCACGATATCGTCGGTTCTGCATATCATACGCACTGTGGAGTGGTGAAAACACCAGATAACGTGTTTCTCGCATTCAATAGGTCGAAAAGAGCGATCTCCATGTTTCTGCATACTTCGGACAGAGGTCTCACCAAGATTATCGCAGAAAATGCATATCTCTACTAGAAACCCCACGAAAACCAAGATATCTCCTGTTCTGCATATCCAACGAACTGTGGAGTGGTGAAAACCCCAGAAAACGTGTTTCTCGCATTGAATAGCTCGAAAAGTACGATCTCGATGACTCTGCATACTTCGGACAGAAGTCTCACCAAGATTATCGCAGAAAATGCATATCTGAGCTTGAAACCCCACGAAAACCAAGATATCGCTGGTTCTGCATATCAAACGCACTGCGGAGTGGTGAAAACACCAGATAACTTGTTTCTCGCATTAAATAGCTCGAAAAGAGCGATCTCGATGACTCTGCATACTTCGGACAGAAGTCTCACCAAGATTATCGCAGAAAATGCATATCTAAGCTTGAAACCCCACGAAAACCAAGATATCGTCGGTTCTGCATATCATACGCACTGTGGAGTGGTGGAAACACCAGATAACGTGTTTTTCGCATTAAATAGCTCGAATAGTACGATCTCGATGATTCTGCATACTTCGGACTGAAGTCTCACCAAGATTATCGCAGAAAATGCATATCTGAGCTTGAAACCCCACGTAAACCAAGATATCGCTGGTTCTGCATATCAAACGCACTGTGGAGTGCTGAAAACACCAGATAACGTGTTTCTCGCATTAAATAGGTCGAAAAGAGCGATCTCGATGTTTCTGCATACTTCGGACACAGGTCTCACCAAGATTATCGCAGAAAATGCATATCTCTGCTAGAAACCCCACGAAAACCAAGATATCTCCTGTTCTGCATATCCAACGAACTGTGGAGTGGTGAAAACCCCAGAAAACGTGTTTCTCGCATTGAATAGCTCGAAAAGTACGATCTCGATGACTCTGCATACTTCGGACAGAAGTCTCACCAAGATTATCGCAGAAAATGCATATCTGAGCTTGAAACCCCACGAAAACCAAGATATCGCTGGTTCTGCATATCAAACGCACTGCGGAGTGGTGAAAACACCAGATAACTTGTTTCTCGCATTAAATAGCTCGAAAAGAGCGATCTCGATGACTCTGCATACTTCGGACAGAAGTCTCACCAAGATTATCGCAGAAAATGCATATCTGAGCTTGAAACCCCACGAAAACCACGATATCGTCGGTTCTGCATATCATACGCACTGTGGAGTGGTGAAAACACCAGATAACGTGTTTCTCGCATTCAATAGGTCGAAAAGAGCGATCTCCATGTTTCTGCATACTTCGGACAGAGGTCTCACCAAGATTATCGCAGAAAATGCATATCTCTGCTAGAAACCCCACGAAAACCAAGATATCTCCTGTTCTGCATATCCAACGAACTGTGGAGTGGTGAAAACCCCAGAAAACGTGTTTCTCGCATTGAATAGCTCGAAAAGTACGATCTCGATGACTCTGCATACTTCGGACAGAAGTCTCACCAAGATTATCGCAGAAAATGCATATCTGAGCTTGAAACCCCACGAAAACCAAGATATCGCTGGTTCTGCATATCAAACGCACTGCGGAGTGGTGAAAACAAAAGATAACTTGTTTCTCGCATTAAATAGCTCGAAAAGAGCGATCTCGATGACTCTGCATACTTCGGACAGAAGTCTCACCAAGATTATCGCAGAAAATGCATATCTAAGCTTGAAACCCCACGAAAACCAAGATATCGTCGGTTCTGCATATCATACGCACTGTGGAGTGGTGGAAACACCAGATAACGTGTTTTTCGCATTAAATAGCTCGAATAGTACGATCTCGATGATTCTGCATACTTCGGACTGAAGTCTCACCAAGATTATCGCAGAAAATGCATATCTGAGCTTGAAACCCCACGTAAACCAAGATATCGCTGGTTCTGCATATCAAACGCACTGTGGAGTGCTGAAAACACCAGATAACGTGTTTCTCGCATTAAATAGGTCGAAAAGAGCGATCTCGATGTTTCTGCATACTTCGGACACAGGTCTCACCAAGATTATCGCAGAAAATGCATATCTCTGCTAGAAACCCCACGAAAACCAAGATATCTCCTGTTCTGCATATCCAACGAACTGTGGAGTGGTGAAAACCCCACAAAACGTGTTTGTCGCATTAAATAGCTCGAAAAGTACGATCTCGATGATTCTGCATACTTCGGACAGAAGTCTCACCAAGATTATCGTAAAAAATGCATATCTCAGCTTGAAACCCCACGAAAACCAAGATTTCGCTGGTTCTGCATATCAAACGCACTGTGGTGTGCTGAAAACACCAGATAACGTGTTTGTCGCATTAAATAGCTCGAAAAGTACGATCTCGATGTTTCTGCATACTTCGGACACAGGTCTCACCAAGATTATCGCAGAAAATGCATATCTCTGCTAGAAACCCCACGAAAACCAAGATATCTCCTGTTCTGCATATCCAACGAACTGTGGAGTGGTGAAAACCCCAGAAAAAGTGTTTGTCGCATTAAATAGCTCGAAAAGAGCGATCTCGATGACTCTGCATAATTCGGACAGAAGTCTCACCATGATTATCGCAGAAAATGCATATCTGAGCTTGAAACCCCACGAAAACCAAGATATCGTCGGTTCTGTATATCATACGCACTGTGGAGTGGTGAAAACACCAGATAACGTGTTTCTCGCATTAAATAGCTCGAATAGAGCGATCTCGATGATTAAGCATACTTCGGACAGAAGTCTCACCAAGATTATCGTAAAAAATGCATATCTCAGCTTGAAACCCCACGAAAACCAAGATTTCGCTGGTTCTGCATATCAAACGCACTGTGGTGTGCTGAAAACACCAGATAACGTGTTTGTCGCATTAAATAGCTCGAAAAGTGCGATCTCGATGATTCTGCATACTTCGGACAGAAGTCTCACCATGTTTATCGTAAAAAATGCATATCTCAGCTTGAAACCCAACGAAAACCAAGATTTCGCTGGTTCTGCATATCAAACGCACTGTGGAGTGGTGAAAACACCAGATAACGTGTTTCTCGCATTCAATAGGTCGAAAAGAACGATCTCCATGTTTCTGCATACTTCGGACAGAGGTCTCACCAAGATTAGCGCAGAAAATGCATATCTCTGCTAGAAACCCCACGAAAACCAAGATATCTCCTGTTCTGCATATCCAACGAACTGTGGAGTGGTGAAAACCCCAGAAAACGTGTTTGTCGCATTAAATACCTCGAAAAGTACGATCTCGATGACTCTGCATACTTCGGACAGAAGTCTCACCAAGATTATCGCAGAAAATGCATATCTGAGCTTGAAACCCCACGAAAACCAAGATATCGCTGGTTCTGCATATCAAACGCACTGCGGAGTGGTCAAAACACCAGATAACGTGTTTCTCGCATTAAATATCTCGAATAGAGCGATCTCGATGATTAAGCATACTTCGGACAGAAGTCTCACCAAGATTATCGTAAAAAAATGCATATCTCAGCTTGAAACCCCACGAAAACCAAGATTTCGCTGGTTCTGCATATCAAACGCACTGTGGAGTGCTGAAAACACCAGATAACGTGTTTGTCGCATTAAATAGCTCGAAAAGTGCGATCTCGATGATTCTGCATACTTCGGACAGAAGTCTCACCAAGATTATCGTAAAAAATGCATATCTCAGCTTGAAACCCCACGTAAACCCAGATATCGCTGGTTCTGCATATCGAACGCACTGTGGAGTGCTGAAAACACCAGATAACGTGTTTGTCGCATTAAATAGCTCGAAAAGTGCGATCTCGATGATTCTGCATACTTCGGACAGAAGTCTCACCATGATTATCGTAAAAAATGCATATCTCAGCTTGAAACCCCACGCAAACCAAGATATCGCTGTTTCTGCATATCAAACGCACTGTGGAGTGGTGAAAACACCAGATAACTTGTTTCTCGCATTAAATAGCTCGAAACGAGCGATCTCGATGATTAAGCATACTTCGGACAGAAGTCTCACCTAGATTATCGCAGAAAATGCATATCTCTGCTAGAAACCCCACGAAAACCAAGATATCTCCTGTTCTGCATATCCAACGAACTGTGGAGTGGTGAAAACCCCAGAAAACGTGTTTCTCGCATTGAATAGCACGAAAAGTACGATCTCGATGACTCTGCATACTTCGGACAGAAGTCTCACCAAGATTATCGCAGAAAATGCATATCTGAGCTTGAAACCCCACGAAAACCAAGATATCGCTGGTTCTGCATATCAAACGCACTGCGGAGTGGTGAAAACACCAGATAACTTGTTTCTCGCATTAAATAGCTCGAAAAGAACGATCTCGATGACTCTGCATACTTCGGACAGAAGTCTCACCAAGATTATCGCAGAAAATGCATATCTGAGCTTGAAACCCCACGAAAACCAAGATATCGTCGGTTCTGCATATCATACGCACTGTGGAGTGGTGAAAACACCAGATAACGTGTTTCTCGCATTAAATAGCTCGAATAGAGCGATCTCGATGATTAAGCATACTTCGGACAGAAGTCTCACCAAGATTATCGTAAAAAATGCATATCTCAGCTTGAAACCTCACGAAAACCAAGATTTCGCTGGTTCTGCATATCAAACGCACTGTGGTGTGCTGAATACAACAGATAACGTGTTTGTCGCATTAAATAGCTCGAAAAGTGCGATCTCGATGATTCTGCATACTTCGGACAGAAGTCTCACCATGATTATCGTAAAAAATGCATATCTCAGCTTGAAACCCAACGAAAACCAAGATTTCGCTGGTTCTGCATATCAAACGCACTGTGGAGTGGTGAAAACACCAGATAACGTGTTTCTCGCATTCAATAGGTCGAAAAGAGCGATCTCCATGTTTCTGCATACTTCGGACAGAGGTCTCACCATGATTATCGCAGAAAATGCATATCTCTGCTAGAAACCCCACGAAAACCAAGATATCTCCTGTTCTGCATATCCAACGAACTGTGGAGTGGTGAAAACCCCAGAAAACGTGTTTGTCGCATTAAATAGCTCGAAAAGTACGATCTCGATGACTCTGCATACTTCGGACAGAAGTCTCACCAAGATTATCGCAGAAAATGCATATCTGAGCTTGAAACCCCACGTAAACCAAGATATCGCTGGTTCTGCATATCAAACGCACTGTGGAGTGCTGAAAACACCAGATAACGTGTTTCTCGCATTAAATAGGTCGAAAAGAGCCATCTCGATGTTTCTGCATACTTCGGACACAGGTCTCACCAAGATTATCGCAGAAAATGCATATCTCTGCTAGAAACCCCACGAAAACCAAGATATCTCCTGTTCTGCATATCCAACGAACTGTGGAGTGGTGAAAACCCCAGAAAACGTGTTTGTCACATTAAATAGCTCGAAAAGTACGATCTCGATGACTCTGAATACTTCGGACAGAAGTCTACACCAAGATTATCGCAGAAAATGCATATCTGAGCTTGAAACCCGACGAAAACCAAGATATCGCTGGTTCTGCATATCAAACGCACTGCGGAGTGGTGAAAACACCAGATAACTTGTTTCTCGCATTAAATAGCTCGAAAAGAGCGATCTCGAAGACTCTGCATACTTCGGACAGAAGTCTCACGATGATTATCGCAGAAAATGCATATCTGAGCTTGAAACCCCACGAAAACCAAGATATCGTCGGTTCTGTATATCATACGCACTGTGGAGTGGTGAAAACACCAGATAACGTGTTTCTCGCATTAAATAGCTCGAATAGAGCGATCTCGATGATTAAGCATACTTCGGACAGAAGTCTCACCAAGATTATCGCAGAAAATGCATATCTCTGCTAGAAACCCCACGAAAACCAAGATATCTCCTGTTCTGCATATCGAACGAACTGTGGAGTGGTGAAAACCCCAGAAAACGTGTTTGTCGCATTAAATAGCTCGAATAGTACGATCTCGATGACTCTGCATACTTCGGACAGAAGTCTCACCATGATTATCGCAGAAAATGCATATCTGAGCTTGAAACCCCACGAAAACCAAGATATCGTCGGTTCTGCATATCATACGCACTGTGGAGTGGTGAAAACACCAGATAACGTGTTTTTCGCATTAAATAGCTCGAATAGTACGATCTCGATGACTCTGCATACTTCGGACAGAAGTCTCACCATGATTATCGCAGAAAATGCATATCTGAGCTTGAAACCCCACGAAAACCAAGATATCGTCGGTTCTGTATATCATACGCACTGTGGAGTGGTGAAAACACCAGATAACGTGTTTCTCGCATTAAATAGCTCGAATAGAGCGATCTCGATGATTAAGCATACTTCGGACAGAAGTCTCACCAAGATTATCGTAAAAAATGCATATCTCAGCTTGAAACCCTACGAAAACCAAGATTTCGCTGGTTCTGCATATCAAACGCACTGTGGTGTGCTGAAAACACCAGATAACGTGTTTGTCGCATTAAATAGCTCGAAAAGTGCGATCTCGATGATTCTGCATACTTCGGACAGAAGTCTCACCAAGATTATCGTAAAAAATGCATATCTCAGCTTGAAACCCCACGTAAACCCAGATATCGCTGGTTCTGCATATCGAACGCACTGTGGAGTGCTGAAAACACCAGATAACGTGTTTGTCGCATTAAATAGCTCGAAAAGTGCGATCTCGATGATTCTGCATACTTCGGACAGAAGTCTCACCATGATTATCGTAAAAAATGCATATCTCAGCTTGAAACCCCACGAAAACCAAGATATCGCTGTTTCTGCATATCAAACGCACTGTGGAGTGGTGAAAACACCAGATAACTTGTTTCTCGCATTAAATAGCTCGAAACGAGCGATCTCGATGATTAAGCATACTTCGGACAGAAGTCTCACCTAGATTATCGCAGAAAATGCATATCTCTGCTAGAAACCCCACGAAAACCAAGATATCTCCTGTTCTGCATATCCAACGAACTGTGGAGTGGTGAAAACCCCAGAAAACGTGTTTCTCGCATTGAATAGCTCGAAAAGTACGATCTCGATGACTCTGCATACTTCGGACAGAAGTCTCACCAAGATTATCGCAGAAAATGCATATCTGAGCTTGAAACCCCACGAAAACCAAGATATCGCTGGTTCTGCATATCAAACGCACTGCGGAGTGGTGAAAACACCAGATAACTTGTTTCTCGCATTAAATAGCTCGAAAAGAGCGATCTCGATGACTCGGCATACTTCGGACAGAAGTCTCACCAAGATTATCGCAGAAAATGCATATCTGAGCTTGAAACCCCACGAAAACCAAGATATCGTCGGTTCTGCATATCATACGCACTGCGGAGTGGTGAAAACACCAGATAACTTGTTTCTCGCATTAAATAGCTCGAAAAGAGCGATCTCGATGACTCTGCATACTTCGGACAGAAGTCTCACCAAGATTATCGCAGAAAATGCATATCTGAGCTTGAAACCCCACGAAAACCAAGCTATCGTCGGTTCTGCATATCATACGCACTGTGGAGCGGTGAAAACACCAGATAACGTGTTTTTCGCATTAAATAGCTCGAATAGTACGATCCCGATGATTCTGCATACTTCGGACTGAAGTCTCACCAAGATTATCGCAGAAAATGCATATCTGAGCTTGAAACCCCACGTAAACCAAGATATCGCTGGTTCTGCATATCAAACGCACTGTGGAGTGCTGAAAACACCAGATAACGTGTTTCTCGCATTAAATAGGTCGAAAGGAGCCATCTCGATGTTACTGCATACTTCGGACACAGGTCTCACCAAGATTATCGCAGAAAATGCATATCTCTGCTAGAAACCCCTCGAAAACCAAGATATCTCCTGTTCTGCATATCCAACGAACTGTGGAGTGGTGAAAACCCCAGAAAACGTGTTTGTCGCATTAAATAGCTCGAAAAGTACGATCTCGATGACTCTGCATACTTCGGACAGAAGTCTCACCAAGATTATCGCAGAAAATGCATATCTGAGCTTGAAACCCCACGAAAACCAAGATATCGCTGGTTCTGCATATCAAACGCACTGCGGAGTGGTGAAAACACCAGATAACTTGTTTCTCGCATTAAATAGCTCGAAAAGAGCGATCTCGATGACTCGGCATACTTCGGACAGAAGTCTCACCAAGATTATCGCAGAAAATGCATATCTGAGCTTGAAACCCCACGAAAACCAAGATATCGTCGGTTCTGCATATCATACGCACTGCGGAGTGGTGAAAACACCAGATAACTTGTTTCTCGCATTAAATAGCTCGAAAAGAGCGATCTCGATGACTCTGCATAGTTCGGACAGAAGTCTCACCAAGATTATCGCAGAAAATGCATATCTGAGCTTGAAACCCCACGAAAACCAAGCTATCGTCGGTTCTGCATATCATACGCACTGTGGAGCGGTGAAAACACCAGATAACGTGTTTTTCGCATTAAATAGCTCGAATAGTACGATCCCGATGATTCTGCATACTTCGGACTGAAGTCTCACCAAGATTATCGCAGAAAATGCATATCTGAGCTTGAAACCCCACGTAAACCAAGATATCGCTGGTTCTGCATATCAAACGCACTGTGGAGTGCTGAAAACACCAGATAACGTGTTTCTCGCATTAAATAGGTCGAAAGGAGCCATCTCGATGTTACTGCATACTTCGGACACAGGTCTCACCAAGATTATCGCAGAAAATGCATATCTCTGCTAGAAACCCCTCGAAAACCAAGATATCTCCTGTTCTGCATATCCAACGAACTGTGGAGTGGTGAAAACCCCAGAAAACGTGTTTGTCGCATTAAATAGCTCGAAAAGTACGATCTCGATGACTCTGCATACTTCGGACAGAAGTCAACACCAAGATTATCGCAGAAAATGCATATCTGAGCTTGAAACCCCACGAAAACCAAGATATCGCTGGTTCTGCATATCAAACGCACTGTGGAGTGCTGAAAACACCAGATAACGTGTTTCTCGCATTAAATAGGTCGAAAAGAGCGATCTCCATGTTTCTGCATACTTCGGACAGAAGTCTCACCTAGATTATCGCAGAAAATGCATATCTCTGCTAGAAACCCCACGAAAACCAAGATATCTCCTGTTCTGCATATCCAACGAACTGTGGAGTGGTGAAAACCCCAGAAAACGTGTTTCTCGCATTGAATAGCTCGAAAAGTACGATCTCGATGACTCTGCATACTTCGGACAGAAGTCTCACCAAGATTATCGCAGAAAATGCATATCTGAGCTTGAAACCCCACGAAAACCAAGATATCGCTGGTTCTGCATATCAAACGCACTGCGGAGTGGTGAAAACACCAGATAACTTGTTTCTCGCATTAAATAGCTCGAAAAGAGCGATCTCGATGACTCTGCATACTTCGGACAGAAGTCTCACCATGATTATCGCAGAAAATGCATATCTGAGCTTGAAGCCACACGAAAACCAAGATTTCGCTGGTTATGCATATCAACCGCACTGTGGAGTGGTGAAAACACCCGATAACGTGTTTCTCGCATTAAAAATTTCGAAAAGAGCGATCTCGATGTTTCTGCATACTTCGGACAGAGGTCTCACCAAGATTATCGCAGAAAATGCATATCTGAGCTTGAAACCCCACGAAAACCAAGATATCGTCGGTTCTGCATATCATACGCACTGTGGAGTGGTGAAAACACCAGATAACGTGTTTCTCGCATTAAATAGCTCGAAAAGTACGATCTCGATGACTCTGCATACTTCGGACAGAAGTCTCACGATGATTATCGCAGAAAATGCATATCTGAGCTTGAAACCCCACGAAAACCAAGATATCGTCGGTTCTGTATATCAAACGCACTGTGGAGTGCTGAAAACACCAGATAACGTGTTTCTCGCATTAAATAGGTCGAAAAGAGCCATCTCGATGTTTCTGCATACTTCGGACACAGGTCTCACCAAGATTATCGCAGAAAATGCATATCTCTGCTAGAAACCCCACGAAAACCAAGATATCTCCTGTTCTGCATATCCAACGAACTGTGGAGTGGTGAAAACCCCAGAAAACGTGTTTGTCGCATTAAATAGCTCGAAAAGTACGATCTCGATGACTCTGCATACTTCGGACAGAAGTCTCACCAAGATTATCGCAGAAAATGCATATTTGAGCTTGAAACCCCACGTAAACCAAGATATCGCTGGTTCTGCATATCAAACGCACTGTGGAGTGCTGAAAACACCAGATAACGTGTTTCTCGCATTAAATAGGTCGAAAAGAGCCATCTCGATGTTTCTGCATACTTCGGACACAGGTCTCACCAAGATTATCGCAGAAAATGCATATCTCTGCTAGAAACCCCACGAAAACCAAGATATCTCCTGTTCTGCATATCGAACGAACTGTGGAGTGGTGAAAACCCCAGAAAACGTGTTTGTCGCATTAAATAGCTCGAAAAGTACGATCTCGATGACTCTGCATACTTCGGACAGAAGTCTCACCAAGATTATCGCAGAAAATGCATATCTGAGCTTGAAACCCCACGAAAACCAAGATATCGTCGGTTCTGCATATCATACGCACTGTGGAGTGGTGAAAACACCAGATAACGTGTTTTTCGCATTAAATAGCTCGAATAGTACGATCTCGATGACTCTGCATACTTCGGACAGAAGTCTCACCATGATTATCGCAGAAAATGCATATCTGAGCTTGAAACCCCACGAAAACCAAGATATCGTCGGTTCTGTATATCATACGCACTGTGGAGTGGTGAAAACACCAGATAACGTGTTTCTCGCATTAAATAGCTCGAATAGAGCGATCTCGATGATTAAGCATACTTCGGACAGAAGTCTCACCAAGATTATCGTAAAAAATGCATATCTCAGCTTGAAACCCTACGAAAACCAAGATTTCGCTGGTTCTGCATATAAAACGCACTGTGGTGTGCTGAAAACACCAGATAACGTGTTTGTCGCATTAAATAGCTCGAAAAGTGCGATCTCGATGATTCTGCATACTTCGGACAGAAGTCTCACCAAGATTATCGTAAAAAATGCATATCTCAGCTTGAAACCCCACGTAAACCCAGATATCGCTGGTTCTGCATATCGAACGCACTGTGGAGTGCTGAAAACACCAGATAACGTGTTTGTCGCATTAAATAGCTCGAAAAGTGCGATCTCGATGATTCTGCATACTTCGGACAGAAGTCTCACCATGATTATCGTAAAAAATGCATATCTCAGCTTGAAACCCCACGAAAACCAAGATATCGCTGTTTCTGCATATCAAACGCACTGTGGAGTGGTGAAAACACCAGATAACTTGTTTCTCGCATTAAATAGCTCGAAACGAGCGATCTCGATGATTAAGCATACTTCGGACAGAAGTCTCACCTAGATTATCGCAGAAAATGCATATCTCTGCTAGAAACCCCACGAAAACCAAGATATCTCCTGTTCTGCATATCCAACGAACTGTGGAGTGGTGAAAACCCCAGAAAACGTGTTTCTCGCATTGAATAGCTCGAAAAGTACGATCTCGATGACTCTGCATACTTCGGACAGAAGTCTCACCAAGATTATCGCAGAAAATGCATATCTGAGCTTGAAACCCCACGAAAACCAAGATATCGCTGGTTCTGCATATCAAACGCACTGCGGAGTGGTGAAAACACCAGATAACTTGTTTCTCGCATTAAATAGCTCGAAAAGAGCGATCTCGATGACTCGGCATACTTCGGACAGAAGTCTCACCAAGATTATCGCAGAAAATGCATATCTGAGCTTGAAACCCCACGAAAACCAAGATATCGTCGGTTCTGCATATCATACGCACTGCGGAGTGGTGAAAACACCAGATAACTTGTTTCTCGCATTAAATAGCTCGAAAAGAGCGATCTCGATGACTCTGCATACTTCGGACAGAAGTCTCACCAAGATTATCGCAGAAAATGCATATCTGAGCTTGAAACCCCACGAAAACCAAGCTATCGTCGGTTCTGCATATCATACGCACTGTGGAGCGGTGAAAACACCAGATAACGTGTTTTTCGCATTAAATAGCTCGAATAGTACGATCCCGATGATTCTGCATACTTCGGACTGAAGTCTCACCAAGATTATCGCAGAAAATGCATATCTGAGCTTGAAACCCCACGTAAACCAAGATATCGCTGGTTCTGCATATCAAACGCACTGTGGAGTGCTGAAAACACCAGATAACGTGTTTCTCGCATTAAATAGGTCGAAAAGAGCCATCTCGATGTTACTGCATACTTCGGACACAGGTCTCACCAAGATTATCGCAGAAAATGCATATCTCTGCTAGAAACCCCTCGAAAACCAAGATATCTCCTGTTCTGCATATCCAACGAACTGTGGAGTGGTGAAAACCCCAGAAAACGTGTTTGTCGCATTAAATAGCTCGAAAAGTACGATCTCGATGACTCTGCATACTTCGGACAGAAGTCAACACCAAGATTATCGCAGAAAATGCATATCTGAGCTTGAAACCCCACGAAAACCAAGATATCGCTGGTTCTGCATAACAAACGCACTGCGGAGTGGTGAAAACACCAGATAACTTGTTTCTCGCATTAAATAGCTCGAAAAGAGCGATCTCGAAGACTCTGCATACTTCGGACAGAAGTCTCACCATGATTATCGCAGAAAATGCATATCTGAGCTTGAAACCCCACGAAAACCAAGATATCGTCGGTTCTGTATATCATACGCACTGTGGAGTGGTGAAAACACCAGATAACGTGTTTCTCGCATTAAATAGCTCGAATAGAGCGATCTCGATGATTAAGCATACTTCGGACAGAAGTCTCACCAAGATTATCGTAAAAAATGCATATCCCAGCTAGAAACCCCACGAAAACCAAGATTTAGCTGGTTCTGCATATCAAACGCACTGTGGTGTGCTGAAAACACCAGATAACGTGTTTGTCGCATTAAATAGCTCGAAAAGTGCGATCTCGATGATTCTGCATACTTCGGACAGAAGTCTCACCATGATTATCGTAAAAAATGCATATCTCAGCTTGAAACCCAACGAAAACCAAGATTTCGCTGGTTCTGCATATCAAATGCACTGTGGAGTGGTGTAAACACCAGATAACGTGTTTCTCGCATTCAATAGGTCGAAAAGAGCGATCTCCATGTTTCTGCATACTTCGGACAGAAGTCTCACCAAGATTATCGCAGAAAATGCATATCTGAGCTTGAAACCCCACGAAAACCAAGATATCGTCGGTTCTGCATATCGAACGCACTGTGGAGTGCTGAAAACACCAGATAACGTGTTTGTCGCATTAAATAGCTCGAAAAGTGCGATCTCGATGATTCTGCATCCTTCGGACAGAAGTCTCACCATGATTATCGTAAAAAATGCATATCTCAGCTTGAAACCCCACGAAAACCAAGATATCGCTGTTTCTGCATATCAAACGCACTGTGGAGTGGTGAAAACACCAGATAACTTGTTTCTCGCATTAAATAGCTCGAAACGAGCGATCTCGATGATTAAGCATACTTCGGACAGAAGTCTCACCTAGATTATCGCAGAAAATGCATATCTCTGCTAGAAACCCCACGAAAACCAAGATATCTCCTGTTCTGCATATCCAACGAACTGTGGAGTGGTGAAAACCCCAGAAAACGTGTTTCTCGCATTGAATAGCTCGAAAAGTACGATCTCGATGACTCTGCATACTTCGGACAGAAGTCTCACCAAGATTATCGCAGAAAATGCATATCTGAGCTTGAAACCCCACGAAAACCAAGATATCGCTGGTTCTGCATATCAAACGCACTGCGGAGTGGTGAAAACACCAGATAACTTGTTTCTCGCATTAAATAGCTCGAAAAGAGCGATCTCGATGACTCTGCATACTTCGGACAGAAGTCTCACCATGATTATCGCAGAAAATGCATATCTGAGCTTGAAGCCACACGAAAACCAAGATTTCGCTGGTTATGCATATCAACCGCACTGTGGAGTGGTGAAAACACCCGATAACGTGTTTCTCGCATTAAAAATTTCGAAAAGAGCGATCTCGATGTTTCTGCATACTTCGGACAGAGGTCTCACCATGATGATCGTAAAAAATGCATATCTCAGCTTGAAACCCCACGAAAACCAAGATTTCGCTGGTTCTGCATATCAAACGCACTGTGGAGTGGTGAAAATACCAGATAACGTGTTTCTCGCATTAAATAGGTCGAAAAGAGCGATCTCGATGTTTCTGCATACTTCGGACCGAGGTCTCACCAAGATTATCGCAGAAAATGCATATCTCTGCTAGAAACCCCACGAAAACCAAGATATCTCCTGTTCTGCATATCCAACGAACTGTGGAGTGGTGAAAACCCCAGAAAACGTGTTTCTCGCATTAAATAGCTCGAAAAGTACGATCTCGATGACTCTGCATACTTCGGACAGAAGTCTCACCAAGATTATCGCAGAAAATGCATATCTGAGCTTGAAACCCCACGAAAACCAAGATATCGTCGGTTCTGCATATCATACGCACTGTGGAGTGGTGAAAACACCAGATAACGTGTTTCTCGCATTAAATAGCTCGAAAAGTACGATCTCGATGACTCTGCATACTTCGGACAGAAGTCTCACCAAGATTATCGCAGAAAATGCATATCTGAGCTTGAAACCGCACGAAAACCAAGATATCGTCGGTTCTGCATATCATACGCACTGTGGAGTGGTGAAAACACCAGATAACGTGTTTCTCGCATTAAATAGCTCGAAAAGTACGATCTCGATGACTCTGCATACTTCGGACAGAAGTCTCACCAAGATTATCGCAGAAAATGCATATCTGAGCTTGAAACCGCACGAAAACCAAGATATCGCTGGTTCTGCATATCAAACGCACTGTGGAGTGGTGAAAACACCAGACAAGGTTTTTCTCGCATTAAATAGCTCGAATAGAGCGGTCTCGATGATTAAGCATACTTCGGACAGAAGTCTCACCAAGATTATCGTAAAAAATGCATATCTCAGCTTGAAACCCCACAAAAACCAAGATATCGCCGGTTCTGCATATCAAACGCACTGTGGAGTGGTGAAAACACCAGATAACGTGTTTCTCGCATTAAATATCTCGAAAAGTGCGATCTCGATGATTCTGCATACTTCGGACAGAAGTCTCACCAAGATTATCGCAGAAAATGCATATCTGAGCTTGAAACCACCCGAAAACCAAGATATTGCTGGTTCTGCATATCAAACGCACTGTGGAGTGGTGAAAACACCAGAGAAGGTTTTTCTCGCATTAAATAGCTCGAATAGAGCGGTCTCGATGATTAAGCATACTTCGGACAGAAGTCCCAACAAGATTATCGTAAAAAATGCATATCTCAGCTTGAAACCCCACGAAAACCAAGATTTCGCTGGTTCTGCTAATCAAACGCACTGTGGAGTGGTGAAAACACCAGATAACGTGTTTCTCCCATTAAATAGGTCGAAAAGAGCGATCTCGATGTTTCTGCATACTTCGGACAGAGGTCTCACCAAGATTACCGCATAAAATGCATATCTCTGCTAGAAACCCCACGAAAACCAAGATATCTCCTGTTCTGCATATCCAACGAACTGTGGAGTGGTGAAAACACCAGATAACTTGTTTCTCGCATTAAATAGCTCGAAAAGAGCGATCTCGACGACTCTGCATACTTCGGACAGAAGTCTCACCAAGATTATCGCAGAAAATGCATATCTGAGCTTGAAACCCCACGAAAACCAAGATATCGTCGGATCTGCATATCATACGCACTGTGGAGTGGTGAAAACACCAGATAACGTGTTTTTCGCATTAAATAGCTCGAATAGTACGATCTCGATGATTCTGCATACTTCGGACCGAAGTCTCACCAAGATTATCGCAGAAAATGCATATCTGAGCTTGAAACCCCACGTAAACCAAGATATCGCTGGTTCTGCATATCAAACGCACTGTGGAGTGCTGAAAACACCAGATAACGTGTTTCTCGCATTAAATAGGTCGAAAAGGGCGATCTCGATGTTTCTGCATACTTCGGACACAGGTCTCACCAAGATTATCGCAGAAAATGCATATCTCTGCTAGAAACCCCACGAAAACCAAGATATCTCCTGTTCTGCATATCCAACGAACTGTGGAGTGGTGAAAACCCCAGAAAACGTGTTTGTCGCATTAAATAGCTCGAAAAGTACGATCTCGATGACTCTGCATACTTCGGATAGAAGTCTCACCAAGATTATCGCAGAAAATGCATATCTGAGCTTGAAACCCCACGAAAACCAAGATATCGTCGGTTCTGCATATCATACGCACTGTGGAGTGGTGAAAACACCAGATAACGTGTTTCTCGCATTAAATAGCTCGAATAGTACGATCTCGATGATTCTGCATACTTCGGACCGAAGTCTCACCAAGATTATCGCGGAAAATGCATATCTGAGCTTGAAACCCCACGTAAACCAAGATATCGCTGGTTCTGCATATCAAACGCACTGTGGAGTGCTGAAAACACCAGATAACGTGTTTCTCGCATTAAATAGCTCGAAAAGTACGATCTCGATGACTCTGCATACTTCGGACAGAAGTCTCACCAAGATTATCGCAGAAAATGCATATCTGAGCTTGAAACCCCACGAAAACCAAGATATCGTCGGTTCTGCATATCATACGCACTGTGGAGTGGTGAAAACACCAGATAACGTGTTTCTCGCATTAAATATCTCGAATAGAGCGATCTCGATGATTAAGCATACTTCGGACAGAAGTCTCACCAAGATTATCGTAAAAAAATGCATATCTCAGCTTGAAACCCCACGAAAACCAAGATTTCGCTGGTTCTGCATATCAAACGCACTGTGGAGTGCTGAAAACACCAGATAACGTGTTTGTCGCATTAAATAGCTCGAAAAGTGCGATCTCGATGATTCTGCATACTTCGGACAGAAGTCTCACCAAGATTATCGTAAAAAATGCATATCTCAGCTTGAAACCCCACGAAAACCCAGATATCGCTGGTTCTGCATATCGAACGCACTGTGGAGTGCTGAAAACACCAGATAACGTGTTTGTCGCATTAAATAGCTCGAAAAGTGCGACCTCGATGATTCTGCATACTTCGGACAGAAGTCTCACCTAGATTATCGCAGAAAATGCATATCTCTGCTAGAAACCCCACGAAAACCAAGATATCTCCTGTTCTGCATATCCAACGAACTGTGGAGTGGTGAAAACCCCAGAAAACGTGTTTCTCGCATTGAATAGCTCGAAAAGTACGATCTCGATGACTCTGCATACTTCGGACAGAAGTCTCACCAAGATTATCGCAGAAAATGCATATCTGAGCTTGAAACCCCACGAAAACCAAGATATCGCTGGTTCTGCATATCAAACGCACTGCGGAGTGGTGAAAACACCAGATAACGTGTTTCTCGCATTCAATAGGTCGAAAAGAGCGATCTCCATGTTTCTGCATACTTCGGACAGAGGTCTCACCAAGATTAGCGCAGAAAATGCATATCTCTGCTAGAAACCCCACGAAAACCAAGATATCTGCTGTTCTTCATATCCAACGAACTGTGGAGTGGTGAAAACCCCAGAAAACGTGTTTGTCGCATTAAATAGCTCGAAAAGTACGATCTCGATGACTCTGTATACTTCGGACAGAAGTCTCACCAAGATTATCGCAGAAAATGCATATCTGAGCTTGAAACCCCACGAAAACCAAGATATCGCTGGCTCTGCATATCAAACGCACTGCGGAGTGGTGAAAACACCAGATAACGTGTTTCTCGCATTAAATATCTCGAATAGAGCGATCTCGATGATTAAGCATACTTCGGACAGAAGTCTCACCAAGATTATCGTAAAAAAATGCATATCTCAGCTTGAAACCCCACGAAAACCAAGATTTCGCTGGTTCTGCATATCAAACGCACTGTGGAGTGCTGAAAACACCAGATAACGTGTTTGTCGCATTAAATAGCTCGAAAAGTGCGATCTCGATGATTCTGCATACTTCGGACAGAAGTCTCACCATGATTATCGTAAAACATGCATATCTCAGCTTGAAACCCCACGAAAACCAAGATATCGCTGTTTCTGCATATCAAACGCACTGTGGAGTGGTGAAAACACCAGATAACTTGTTTCTCGCATTAAATAGCTCGAAACGAGCGATCTCGATGATTAAGCATACTTCGGACAGAAGTCTCACCTAGATTATCGCAGAAAATGCATATCTCTGCTAGAAACCCCACGAAAACCAAGATATCTCCTGTTCTGCATATCCAACGAACTGTGGAGTGGTGAAGACCCCAGAAAACGTGTTTCTCGCATTGAATAGCTCGAAAAGTACGATCTCGATGACTCTGCATACTTCGGACAGAAGTCTCACCAAGATTATCGCAGAAAATGCATATCTGAGCTTGAAACCCCACGAAAACCAAGATATCGCTGGTTCTGCATATCAAACGCACTGCGGAGTGGTGAAAACACCAGATAACTTGTTTCTCGCATTAAATAGCTCGAAAAGAGCGATCTCGATGACTCTGCATACTTCGGACAGAAGTCTCACCAAGATTATCGCAGAAAATGCATATCTGAGCTTGAAACCCCACGAAAACCAAGATATCGTCGGTTCTGCATATCATACGCACTGTGGAGTGGTGAAAACACCAGATAACGTGTTTCTCGCATTCAATAGGTCGAAAAGAGCGATCTCCATGTTTCTGCATACTTCGGACAGAGGTCTCAACAAGATTATCGCAGAAAATGCATATCTCTGCTAGAAACCCCACGAAAACCAAGATATCTCCTGTTCTGCATATCCAACGAACTGTGGAGTGGTGAAAACCCCAGAAAACGTGTTTGTCGCATTAAATAGATCGAAAAGTACGATCTCGATGACTCTGCATACTTCGGACAGAAGTCTCACCAAGATTATCGCAGAAAATGCATATCTGAGCTTGAAACCCCACGAAAACCAAGATATCGCTGGTTCTGCATATCAAACGCACTGCGGAGTGGTGAAAACACCAGATAACGTGTTTGTCGCATTAAATAGCTCGAAAAGTGCGATCTCGATGATTCTGCATACTTCGGACAGAAGTCTCACCATGATTATCGTAAAACATGCATATCTCAGCTTGAAACCCCACGAAAACCAAGATATCGCTGTTTCTGCATATCAAACGCACTGTGGAGTGGTGAAAACACCAGATAACTTGTTTCTCGCATTAAATAGCTCGAAACGAGCGATCTCGATGATTAAGCATACTTCGGACTGAAGTCTCACCTAGATTATCGCAGAAAATGCATATCTCTGCTAGAAACCCCACGAAAACCAAGATATCTCCTGTTCTGCATATCCAACGAACTGTGGAGTGGTGAAGACCCCAGAAAACGTGTTTCTCGCATTGAATAGCTCGAAAAGTACGATCTCGATGACTCTGCATACTTCGGACAGAAGTCTCACCAAGATTATCGCAGAAAATGCATATCTGAGCTTGAAACCCCACGAAAACCAAGATATCGCTGGTTCTGCATATCAAACGCACTGCGGAGTGGTGAAAACACCAGATAACTTGTTTCTCGCATTAAATAGCTCGAAAAGAGCGATCTCGATGACTCTGCATACTTCGGACAGAAGTCTCACCACGATTATCGCAGAAAATGCATATCTGAGCTTGAAACCCCACGAAAACCAAGATATCGTCGGTTCTGCATATCATACGCACTGCGGAGTGGTGAAAACACCAGATAACGTGTTTCTCGCATTCAATAGGTCGAAAAGAGCGATCTCCATGTTTCTGCATACTTCGGACAGAGGTCTCACCAAGATTAGCGCAGAAAATGCATATCTCTGCTAGAAACCCCACGAAAACCAAGATATCTCCTGTTCTGCATATCCAACGAACTGTGGAGTGGTGAAAACCCCAGAAAACGTGTTTGTCGCATTAAATAGCTCGAAAAGTACGATCTCGATGACTCTGTATACTTCGGACAGAAGTCTCACCAAGATTATCGCAGAAAATGCATATCTGAGCTTGAAACCCCACGAAAACCAAGATATCGCTGGTTCTGCATATCAAACGCACTGCGGAGTGGTGAAAACACCAGATAACTTGTTTCTCGCATTAAATAGCTCGAAAAGAGCGATCTCGATGACTCTGCATACTTCGGACAGAAGTCTCACCAAGATTATCGCAGAAAATGCATATCTGAGCTTGAAACCCCACGAAAACCAAGATATCGTCGGTTCTGCATATCATACGCACTGTGGAGTGGTGAAAACACCAGATAACGTGTTTCTCGCATTCAATAGGTCGAAAAGAGCGATCTCCATGTTTCTGCATACTTCGGACAGAGGTCTCAACAAGATTATCGCAGAAAATGCATATCTCTGCTAGAAACCCCACGAAAACCAAGATATCTCCTGTTCTGCATATCCAACGAACTGTGGAGTGGTGAAAACCCCAGAAAACGTGTTTGTCGCATTAAATAGCTCGAAAAGTACGATCTCGATGACTCTGCATACTTCGGACAGAAGTCTCACCAAGATTATCGCAGAAAATGCATATCTGAGCTTGAAACCCCACGAAAACCAAGATATCGCTGGTTCTGCATATCAAACGCACTGTGGAGTGGGGAAAACACCAGATAACTTGTTTCTCGCATTAAATAGCTCGAAACGAGCGATCTCGATGATTAAGCATACTTCGGACAGAAGTCTCACCAAGATTATCGTAAAAAAATGCATATCTCAGCTTGAAACCCCACGAAAACCAAGATATCGCTGTTTCTGCATATCAAACGCACTGTGGAGTGGTGAAAACACCAGATAACTTGTTTCTCGCATTAAATAGCTGGAAACGAGCGATCTCGATGATTAAGCATACTTCGGACAGAAGTCTCACCAAGATTATCGTAAAAAAATGCATATCTCAGCTTGAAACCCCACGAAAACCAAGATTTCGCTGGTTCTGCATATCAAACGCACTGTGGAGTGGTGAAAACACCAGATAACGTGTTTTTCGCATTAAATAGCTCGAATAGTACGATCTCGATGATTCTGCATACTTCGGACTGAAGTCTCACCAAGATTATCGCAGAAAATGCATATCTGAGCTTGAAACCCCACGTAAACCAAGATATCGTCGGTTCTGCATATGATACGCACTGTGGAGTGGTGAAAACACCAGATAACGTGTTTTTCGCATTAAATAGCTCGCATAGTACGATCTCGATGATTCTGCATACTTCGGACTGAAGTCTCACAAAGATTATCGCAGAAAATGCATATCTGAGCTTGAAACCCCACGTAAACCAAGATATCGCTGGTTCTGCATATCAAACGCACTGTGGAGTGGTGAAAACACCAGATAACTTGTTTCTCGCATTAAATAGCTCGAAACGAGCGATCTCGATGATTAAGCATACTTCGGACAGAAGTCTCACCAAGATTATCGTAAAAAAATGCATATCTCAGCTTGAAACCCCACGAAAACCAAGATATCGCTGTTTCTGCATATCAAACGCACTGTGGAGTGGTGAAAACACCAGATAACTTGTTTCTCGCATTAAATAGCTGGAAACGAGCGATCTCGATGATTAAGCATACTTCGGACAGAAGTCTCACCAAGATTATCGTAAAAAAATGCATATCTCAGCTTGAAACCCCACGAAAACCAAGATTTCGCTGGTTCTGCATATCAAACGCACTGTGGAGTGGTGAAAACACCAGATAACGTGTTTTTCGCATTAAATAGCTCGAATAGTACGATCTCGATGATTCTGCATACTTCGGACTGAAGTCTCACCAAGATTATCGCAGAAAATGCATATCTGAACTTGAAACCCCACGTAAACCAAGATATCGGTGGTTCTGCATATCAAACGCACTGTGGAGTGGTGAAAACACCAGATAACTTGTTTCTCGCATTAAATAGCTTGAAAAGTGCGATCTCGATGATTCTGCATACTTCTGACAGAAGTCTCACCATGATTATCGTAAAAAATGCATATCTCAGCTTGAAACCCCACGAAAACCAAGATATCGCTGTTTCTGCATATCAAACGCACTGTGGAGTGGTGAAAACACCAGATAACTTGTTTCTCGCATTAAATAGCTCGAAACGAGCGATCTCGATGATTAAGCATACTTCGGACAGAAGTCTCACCAAGATTATCGTAAAAAAATGCATATCTCAGCTTGAAACCCCACGAAAACCAAGATTTCGCTGGTTCTGCATATCAAACGCACTGTGGAGTGCTGAAAACACCAGATAACGTGTTTGTCGCATTAAATAGCTCGAAAAGTGCGATCTCGATGTTTCTGCATACTTCGGACAGAAGTCTCATCAAGATTATCGTAAAAAATGCATATCTCAGCTTGAAACCCCACGAAAACCCAGATATCGCTGGTTCTGCATATCGAACGCACTGTGGAGTGCTGAAAACACCAGATAACGTGTTTGTCGCATTAAATAGCTCGAAAAGTGCGATCTCGATGATTCTGCATACTTCGGACAGAAGTCTCACCATGATTATCGTAAAAAATGCATATCTCAGCTTGAAACCCAACGAAAACCAAGATTTCGCTGGTTCTGCATATCAAACGCACTGTGGAGTGGTGAAAACACCAGATAACGTGTTTCTCGCATTCAATAGGTCGAAAAGAGCGATCTCCATGTTTCTGCATACTTCGGACAGAGGTCTCACCAAGATTATCGCAGAAAATGCATATCTCTGCTAGAAACCCCACGAAAACCAAGATATCTCCTGTTCTGCATATCTAACGAACTGTGGAGTGGTGAAAACCCCAGAAAACGTGTTTGTCGCATTAAATAGCTCGAAAAGTACGATCTCGATGACTCTGCATACTTCGGACAGAAGTCTCACCAAGATTATCGCAGAAAATGCATAATTGAGCTTGAAACCCCACGAAAACCAAGATATCGCTGGTTCTGCATATCAAACGCACTGCGGAGTGGTGAAAACACCAGATAACTTGTTTCTCGCATTAAATAGCTCGAAAAGAGCGATCTCGATGACTCTGCATACTTCGGACAGAAGTCTCACCAAGATTATCGCAGAAAATGCATATCTCTGCTAGAAACCCCACGAAAACCAAGATATCTCCTGTTCTGCATATCCAACGAACTGTGGAGTGGTGAAAACCCCAGAAAACGTGTTTGTCGCATTAAATAGCTCGAAAAGTACGATCTCGATGACTCTGCATACTTCGGACAGAAGTCTCACCAAGATTATCGCAGAAAATGCATATCTGAGCTTGAAACCCCACGAAAACCAAGATATCGTCGGTTCTGCATATCATACGCACTGTGGAGTGGTGAAAACACCAGATAACGTGTTTATCGCATTAAATAGCTCGAATAGAGCGATCTCGATGATTAAGCATACTTCGGACAGAAGTCTCACCAAGATTATCGTAAAAAATGCATATCTCAGCTTGAAACCCCACGAAAACCAAGATATCGTCGGTTCTGCATATCATACGCACTGTGGAGTGGTGAAAACACCAGATAACGTGTTTTTCGCATTAAATAGCTCGAATAGTACGATCTCGATGACTCTGCATACTTCGGACAGAAGTCTCACCATGATTATCGCAGAAAATGCATATCTGAGCTTGAAACCCCACGAAAACCAAGATATCGTCGGTTCTGTATATCATACGCACTGTGGAGTGGTGAAAACACCAGATAACGTGTTTTTCGCATTAAATAGCTCGAATAGAGCGATCTCGATGATTAAGCATACTTCGGACAGAAGTCTCACCAAGATTATCGTAAAAAATGCATATCTCAGCTTGAAACCCCACGAATACCAAGATTTCGCTGGTTCTGCATATCAAACGCACTGCGGAGTGGTGAAAACACCAGATAACTTGTTTCTCGCATTAAATAGCTCGAAAAGAGCGATCTCGATGGCTCTGCATACTTCGGACAGAAGTCTCACCATGATTATCGCAGAAAATGCATATCTGAGCTTGAAACCCCACGAAAACCAAGATATCGTCGGTTCTGTATATCATACGCACTGTGGAGTGGTGAAAACACCAGATAACGTGTTTCTCGCATTAAATAGCTCGAATAGAGCGATCTCGATGATTAAGCATACTACGGACAGAAGTCTCACCAAGATTATCGTAAAAAATGCATATCTCAGCTTGAAACCCCACGAAAACCAAGATTTCGCTGGTTCTGCATATCAAACGCACTGCGGAGTGGTGAAAACACCAGATAACTTGTTTCTCGCATTAAATAGCTCGAAAAGAGCGATCTCGATGACTCTGCATACTTCGGACAGAAGTCTCACCATGATTATCGCAGAAAATGCATATCTGAGCTTGAAACCCCACGAAAACCAAGATATCGCTGTTTCTGCATATCAAACGCACTGTGGAGTGGTGAAAACACCAGATAACTTGTTTCTCGCATTAAATAGCTCGAAACGAGCGATCTCGATGATTAAGCATACTTCGGACAGAAGTCTCACCAGGATTATCGTAAAAAAATGCATATCTCAGCTTGAAACCCCACGAAAACCAAGATTTCGCTGGTTCTGCATATCAAACGCACTGTGGAGTGCTGAAAACACCAGATAACGTGTTTGTCGCATTAAATAGCTCGAAAAGTGCGATCTCGATGTTTCTGCATACTTCGGACAGAAGTCTCATCAAGATTATCGTAAAAAATGCATATCTTAGCTTGAAACCCCACGAAAACCCAGATATCGCTGGTTCTGCATATCGAACGCACTGTGGAGTGCTGAAAACACCAGATAACGTGTTTGTCGCATTAAATAGCTCGAAAAGTGCGATCTCGATGATTCTGCATACTTCGGACAGAAGTCTCACCATGATTATCGTAAAAAATGCATATCTCAGCTTGAAACCCAACGAAAACCAAGATTTCGCTGGTTCTGCATATCAAACGCACTGTGGAGTGGTGAAAACACCAGATAACGTGTTTCTCGCATTCAATAGGTCGAAAAGAGCGATCTCCATGTTTCTGCATACTTCGGACAGAGGTCTCACCAAGATTATCGCAGAAAATGCATATCTGAGCTTGAAACCCCACGTAAACCAAGATATCGCTGGTTCTGCATATCAAACGCACTGTGGAGTGGTGAAAACACCAGATAACTTGTTTCTCGCATTAAATAGCTCGAAACGAGCGATCTCGATGATTAAGCATACTTCGGACAGAGGTCTCACCAAGATTATCGCAGAAAATGCATATCTGAGCTTGAAACCCCACGTAAACCAAGATATCGCTGGTTCTGCATATCAAACGCACTGTGGAGTGGTGAAAACACCAGATAACTTGTTTCTCGCATTAAATAGCTCGAAACGAGCGATCTCGATGATTAAGCATACTTCGGACAGAAGTCTCACCAAGATTATCGTAAAAAAATGCATATCTCAGCTTGAAACCCCACGAAAACCAAGATATCGCTGTTTCTGCATATCAAACGCACTGTGGAGTGGTGAAAACACCAGATAACTTGTTTCTCGCATTAAATAGCTGGAAACGAGCGATCTCGATGATTAAGCATACTTCGGACAGAAGTCTCACCAAGATTATCGTAAAAAAATGCATATCTCAGCTTGAAATCCCACGAAAACCAAGATTTCGCTGGTTCTGCATATCAAACGCACTGTGGAGTGGTGAAAACACCAGATAACTTGTTTCTCGCATTAAATAGCTCGAAAAGAGCGATCTCGATGGCTCTGCATACTTCGGACAGAAGTCTCACCATGATTATCGTAAAAAATGCATATCTCAGCTTGAAACCCAACGAAAACCAAGATTTCGCTGGTTCTGCATATCAAACGCACTGTGGAGTGGTGAAAACCCCAGAAAACGTGTTTGTCGCATTAAATAGCTCGAAAAGTACGATCTCGATGACTCTGCATACTTCGGACAGAAGTCTCACCAAGATTATCGCAGAAAATGCATATCTGAGCTTGAAACCCCACGAAAACCAAGATATCGTCGGTTCTGCATATCATACGCACTGTGGAGTGGTGAAAACACCAGATAACGTGTTTATCGCATTAAATAGCTCGAATAGAGCGATCTCGATGATTAAGCATACTTCGGACAGAAGTCTCACCAAGATTATCGTAAAAAATGCATATCTCAGCTTGAAACCCCACGAAAACCAAGATATCGTCGGTTCTGCATATCATACGCACTGTGGAGTGGTGAAAACACCAGATAACGTGTTTTTCGCATTAAATAGCTCGAATAGTACGATCTCGATGACTCTGCATACTTCGGACAGAAGTCTCACCATGATTATCGCAGAAAATGCATATCTGAGCTTGAAACCCCACGAAAACCAAGATATCGTCGGTTCTGTATATCATACGCACTGTGGAGTGGTGAAAACACCAGATAACGTGTTTTTCGCATTAAATAGCTCGAATAGAGCGATCTCGATGATTAAGCATACTTCGGACAGAAGTCTCACCAAGATTATCGTAAAAAATGCATATCTCAGCTTGAAACCCCACGAATACCAAGATTTCGCTGGTTCTGCATATCAAACGCACTGCGGAGTGGTGAAAACACCAGATAACTTGTTTCTCGCATTAAATAGCTCGAAAAGAGCGATCTCGATGGCTCTGCATACTTCGGACAGAAGTCTCACCATGATTATCGCAGAAAATGCATATCTGAGCTTGAAACCCCACGAAAACCAAGATATCGTCGGTTCTGTATATCATACGCACTGTGGAGTGGTGAAAACACCAGATAACGTGTTTCTCGCATTAAATAGCTCGAATAGAGCGATCTCGATGATTAAGCATACTACGGACAGAAGTCTCACCAAGATTATCGTAAAAAATGCATATCTCAGCTTGAAACCCCACGAAAACCAAGATTTCGCTGGTTCTGCATATCAAACGCACTGCGGAGTGGTGAAAACACCAGATAACTTGTTTCTCGCATTAAATAGCTCGAAAAGAGCGATCTCGATGACTCTGCATACTTCGGACAGAAGTCTCACCATGATTATCGCAGAAAATGCATATCTGAGCTTGAAACCCCACGAAAACCAAGATATCGCTGTTTCTGCATATCAAACGCACTGTGGAGTGGTGAAAACACCAGATAACTTGTTTCTCGCATTAAATAGCTCGAAACGAGCGATCTCGATGATTAAGCATACTTCGGACAGAAGTCTCACCAGGATTATCGTAAAAAAATGCATATCTCAGCTTGAAACCCCACGAAAACCAAGATTTCGCTGGTTCTGCATATCAAACGCACTGTGGAGTGCTGAAAACACCAGATAACGTGTTTGTCGCATTAAATAGCTCGAAAAGTGCGATCTCGATGTTTCTGCATACTTCGGACAGAAGTCTCATCAAGATTATCGTAAAAAATGCATATCTTAGCTTGAAACCCCACGAAAACCCAGATATCGCTGGTTCTGCATATCGAACGCACTGTGGAGTGCTGAAAACACCAGATAACGTGTTTGTCGCATTAAATAGCTCGAAAAGTGCGATCTCGATGATTCTGCATACTTCGGACAGAAGTCTCACCATGATTATCGTAAAAAATGCATATCTCAGCTTGAAACCCAACGAAAACCAAGATTTCGCTGGTTCTGCATATCAAACGCACTGTGGAGTGGTGAAAACACCAGATAACGTGTTTCTCGCATTCAATAGGTCGAAAAGAGCGATCTCCATGTTTCTGCATACTTCGGACAGAGGTCTCACCAAGATTATCGTAAAAAATGCATATCTTAGCTTGAAACCCCACGAAAACCCAGATATCGCTGGTTCTGCATATCGAACGCACTGTGGAGTGCTGAAAACACCAGATAACGTGTTTGTCGCATTAAATAGCTCGAAAAGTGCGATCTCGATGATTCTGCATACTTCGGACAGAAGTCTCACCATGATTATCGTAAAAAATGCATATCTCAGCTTGAAACCCAACGAAAACCAAGATTTCGCTGGTTCTGCATATCAAACGCACTGTGGAGTGGTGAAAACACCAGATAACGTGTTTCTCGCATTCAATAGGTCGAAAAGAGCGATCTCCATGTTTCTGCATACTTCGGACAGAGGTCTCACCAAGATTATCGCAGAAAATGCATATCTGAGCTTGAAACCCCACGTAAACCAAGATATCGCTGGTTCTGCATATCAAACGCACTGTGGAGTGGTGAAAACACCAGATAACTTGTTTCTCGCATTAAATAGCTCGAAACGAGCGATCTCGATGATTAAGCATACTTCGGACAGAGGTCTCACCAAGATTATCGCAGAAAATGCATATCTGAGCTTGAAACCCCACGTAAACCAAGATATCGCTGGTTCTGCATATCAAACGCACTGTGGAGTGGTGAAAACACCAGATAACTTGTTTCTCGCATTAAATAGCTCGAAACGAGCGATCTCGATGATTAAGCATACTTCGGACAGAAGTCTCACCAAGATTATCGTAAAAAAATGCATATCTCAGCTTGAAACCCCACGAAAACCAAGATATCGCTGTTTCTGCATATCAAACGCACTGTGGAGTGGTGAAAACACCAGATAACTTGTTTCTCGCATTAAATAGCTGGAAACGAGCGATCTCGATGATTAAGCATACTTCGGACAGAAGTCTCACCAAGATTATCGTAAAAAAATGCATATCTCAGCTTGAAACCCCACGAAAACCAAGATTTCGCTGGTTCTGCATATCAAACGCACTGTGGAGTGGTGAAAACACCAGATAACGTGTTTTTCGCATTAAATAGCTCGAATAGTACGATCTCGATGATTCTGCATACTTCGGACTGAAGTCTCACCAAGATTATCGCAGAAAATGCATATCTGAGCTTGAAACCCCACGTAAACCAAGATATCGGTGGTTCTGCATATCAAACGCACTGTGGAGTGGTGAAAACACCAGATAACTTGTTTCTCGCATTAAATAGCTCGAAAAGTGCGATCTCGATGTTTCTGCATACTTCGGACAGAAGTCTCATCAAGATTATCGTAAAAAATGCATATCTCAGCTTGAAACCCCACGAAAACCCAGATATCGCTGGTTCTGCATATCGAACGCACTGTGGAGTGCTGAAAACACCAGATAACGTGTTTGTCGCATTAAATAGCTCGAAAAGTGCGATCTCGATGATTCTGCATACTTCGGACAGAAGTCTCACCATGATTATCGTAAAAAATGCATATCTCAGCTTGAAACCCAACGAAAACCAAGATTTCGCTGGTTCTGCATATCAAACGCACTGTGGAGTGGTGAAAACACCAGATAACGTGTTTCTCGCATTCAATAGGTCGAAAAGAGCGATCTCCATGTTTCTGCATACTTCGGACAGAGGTCTCACCAAGATTATCGCAGAAAATGCATATCTCTGCTAGAAACCCCACGAAAACCAAGATATCTCCTGTTCTGCATATCTAACGAACTGTGGAGTGGTGAAAACCCCAGAAAACGTGTTTGTCGCATTAAATAGCTCGAAAAGTACGATCTCGATGACTCTGCATACTTCGGACAGAAGTCTCACCAAGATTATCGCAGAAAATGCATAATTGAGCTTGAAACCCCACGAAAACCAAGATATCGTCGGTTCTGCATATCATACGCACTGTGGGGTGGTGAAAACACCAGATTACGTGTTTATCGCATTAAATAGCTCGAATAGAGCGATCTCGATGATTAAGCATACTTCGGACAGAAGTCTCACCAAGATTATCGTAAAAAATGCATATCTCAGCTTGAAACCCCACGAAAACCAAGATATCGTCGGTTCTGCATATCATACGCACTGTGGAGTGGTGAAAACACCAGATAACGTGTTTTTCGCATTAAATAGCTCGAATAGTACGATCTCGATGACTCTGCATACTTCGGACAGAAGTCTCACCATGATTATCGCAGAAAATGCATATCTGAGCTTGAAACCCCACGAAAACCAAGATATCGTCGGTTCTGTATATCATACGCACTGTGGAGTGGTGAAAACACCAGATAACGTGTTTTTCGCATTAAATAGCTCGAATAGAGCGATCTCGATGATTAAGCATACTTCAGACAGAAGTCTCACCAAGATTATCGTAAAAAATGCATATCTCAGCTTGAAACCCCACGAAAACCAAGATTTCGCTGGTTCTGCATATCAAACGCACTGCGGAGTGGTGAAAACACCAGATAACTTGTTTCTCGCATTAAATAGCTCGAAAAGAGCGATCTCGATGACTCTGCATACTTCGGACAGAAGTCTCACCATGATTATCGCAGAAAATGCATATCTGAGCTTGAAACCCCACGAAAACCAAGATATCGTCGGTTCTGTATATCATACGCACTGTGGAGTGGTGAAAACACCAGATAACGTGTTTCTCGCATTAAATAGCTCGAATAGAGCGATCTCGATGATTAAGCATACTACGGACAGAAGTCTCACCAAGATTATCGTAAAAAATGCATATCTCAGCTTGAAACCCCACGAAAACCAAGATTTCGCTGGTTCTGCATATCAAACGCACTGCGGAGTGGTGAAAACACCAGATAACTTGTTTCTCGCATTAAATAGCTCGAAAAGAGCGATCTCGATGACTCTGCATACTTCGGACAGAAGTCTCACCATGATTATCGCAGAAAATGCATATCTGAGCTTGAAACCCCACGAAAACCAAGATATCGCTGTTTCTGCATATCAAACGCACTGTGGAGTGGTGAAAACACCAGATAACTTGTTTCTCGCATTAAATAGCTCGAAACGAGCGATCTCGATGATTAAGCATACTTCGGACAGAAGTCTCACCAGGATTATCGTAAAAAAATGCATATCTCAGCTTGAAACCCCACGAAAACCAAGATTTCGCTGGTTCTGCATATCAAACGCACTGTGGAGTGCTGAAAACACCAGATAACGTGTTTGTCGCATTAAATAGCTCGAAAAGTGCGATCTCGATGTTTCTGCATACTTCGGACAGAAGTCTCATCAAGATTATCGTAAAAAATGCATATCTTAGCTTGAAACCCCACGAAAACCCAGATATCGCTGGTTCTGCATATCGAACGCACTGTGGAGTGCTGAAAACACCAGATAACGTGTTTGTCGCATTAAATAGCTCGAAAAGTGCGATCTCGATGATTCTGCATACTTCGGACAGAAGTCTCACCATGATTATCGTAAAAAATGCATATCTCAGCTTGAAACCCAACGAAAACCAAGATTTCGCTGGTTCTGCATATCAAACGCACTGTGGAGTGGTGAAAACACCAGATAACGTGTTTCTCGCATTCAATAGGTCGAAAAGAGCGATCTCCATGTTTCTGCATACTTCGGACAGAGGTCTCACCAAGATTATCGCAGAAAATGCATATCTGAGCTTGAAACCCCACGTAAACCAAGATATCGCTGGTTCTGCATATCAAACGCACTGTGGAGTGGTGAAAACACCAGATAACTTGTTTCTCGCATTAAATAGCTCGAAACGAGCGATCTCGATGATTAAGCATACTTCGGACAGAGGTCTCACCAAGATTATCGCAGAAAATGCATATCTGAGCTTGAAACCCCACGTAAACCAAGATATCGCTGGTTCTGCATATCAAACGCACTGTGGAGTGGTGAAAACACCAGATAACTTGTTTCTCGCATTAAATAGCTCGAAACGAGCGATCTCGATGATTAAGCATACTTCGGACAGAAGTCTCACCAAGATTATCGTAAAAAAATGCATATCTCAGCTTGAAACCCCACGAAAACCAAGATATCGCTGTTTCTGCATATCAAACGCACTGTGGAGTGGTGAAAACACCAGATAACTTGTTTCTCGCATTAAATAGCTGGAAACGAGCGATCTCGATGATTAAGCATACTTCGGACAGAAGTCTCACCAAGATTATCGTAAAAAAATGCATATCTCAGCTTGAAATCCCACGAAAACCAAGATTTCGCTGGTTCTGCATATCAAACGCACTGTGGAGTGGTGAAAACACCAGATAACTTGTTTCTCGCATTAAATAGCTCGAAAAGAGCGATCTCGATGGCTCTGCATACTTCGGACAGAAGTCTCACCATGATTATCGTAAAAAATGCATATCTCAGCTTGAAACCCAACGAAAACCAAGATTTCGCTGGTTCTGCATATCAAACGCACTGTGGAGTGGTGAAAACCCCAGAAAACGTGTTTGTCGCAATAAATAGCTCGAAAAGTACGATCTCGATGACTCTGCATACTTCGGACAGAAGTCTCACCAAGATTATCGCAGAAAATGCATATCTGAGCTTGAAACCCCACGAAAACCAAGATATCGTCGGTTCTGCATATCATACGCACTGTGGAGTGGTGAAAACACCAGATAACGTGTTTATCGCATTAAATAGCTCGAATAGAGCGATCTCGATGATTAAGCATACTTCGGACAGAAGTCTCACCAAGATTATCGTAAAAAATGCATATCTCAGCTTGAAACCCCACGAAAACCAAGATATCGTCGGTTCTGCATATCATACGCACTGTGGAGTGGTGAAAACACCAGATAACGTGTTTTTCGCATTAAATAGCTCGAATAGTACGATCTCGATGACTCTGCATACTTCGGACAGAAGTCTCACCATGATTATCGCAGAAAATGCATATCTGAGCTTGAAACCCCACGAAAACCAAGATATCGTCGGTTCTGTATATCATACGCACTGTGGAGTGGTGAAAACACCAGATAACGTGTTTTTCGCATTAAATAGCTCGAATAGAGCGATCTCGATGATTAAGCATACTTCGGACAGAAGTCTCACCAAGATTATCGTAAAAAATGCATATCTCAGCTTGAAACCCCACGAATACCAAGATTTCGCTGGTTCTGCATATCAAACGCACTGCGGAGTGGTGAAAACACCAGATAACTTGTTTCTCGCATTAAATAGCTCGAAAAGAGCGATCTCGATGGCTCTGCATACTTCGGACAGAAGTCTCACCATGATTATCGCAGAAAATGCATATCTGAGCTTGAAACCCCACGAAAACCAAGATATCGTCGGTTCTGTATATCATACGCACTGTGGAGTGGTGAAAACACCAGATAACGTGTTTCTCGCATTAAATAGCTCGAATAGAGCGATCTCGATGATTAAGCATACTACGGACAGAAGTCTCACCAAGATTATCGTAAAAAATGCATATCTCAGCTTGAAACCCCACGAAAACCAAGATTTCGCTGGTTCTGCATATCAAACGCACTGCGGAGTGGTGAAAACACCAGATAACTTGTTTCTCGCATTAAATAGCTCGAAAAGAGCGATCTCGATGACTCTGCATACTTCGGACAGAAGTCTCACCATGATTATCGCAGAAAATGCATATCTGAGCTTGAAACCCCACGAAAACCAAGATATCGCTGTTTCTGCATATCAAACGCACTGTGGAGTGGTGAAAACACCAGATAACTTGTTTCTCGCATTAAATAGCTCGAAACGAGCGATCTCGATGATTAAGCATACTTCGGACAGAAGTCTCACCAGGATTATCGTAAAAAAATGCATATCTCAGCTTGAAACCCCACGAAAACCAAGATTTCGCTGGTTCTGCATATCAAACGCACTGTGGAGTGCTGAAAACACCAGATAACGTGTTTGTCGCATTAAATAGCTCGAAAAGTGCGATCTCGATGTTTCTGCATACTTCGGACAGAAGTCTCATCAAGATTATCGTAAAAAATGCATATCTTAGCTTGAAACCCCACGAAAACCCAGATATCGCTGGTTCTGCATATCGAACGCACTGTGGAGTGCTGAAAACACCAGATAACGTGTTTGTCGCATTAAATAGCTCGAAAAGTGCGATCTCGATGATTCTGCATACTTCGGACAGAAGTCTCACCATGATTATCGTAAAAAATGCATATCTCAGCTTGAAACCCAACGAAAACCAAGATTTCGCTGGTTCTGCATATCAAACGCACTGTGGAGTGGTGAAAACACCAGATAACGTGTTTCTCGCATTCAATAGGTCGAAAAGAGCGATCTCCATGTTTCTGCATACTTCGGACAGAGGTCTCACCAAGATTATCGTAAAAAATGCATATCTTAGCTTGAAACCCCACGAAAACCCAGATATCGCTGGTTCTGCATATCGAACGCACTGTGGAGTGCTGAAAACACCAGATAACGTGTTTGTCGCATTAAATAGCTCGAAAAGTGCGATCTCGATGATTCTGCATACTTCGGACAGAAGTCTCACCATGATTATCGTAAAAAATGCATATCTCAGCTTGAAACCCAACGAAAACCAAGATTTCGCTGGTTCTGCATATCAAACGCACTGTGGAGTGGTGAAAACACCAGATAACGTGTTTCTCGCATTCAATAGGTCGAAAAGAGCGATCTCCATGTTTCTGCATACTTCGGACAGAGGTCTCACCAAGATTATCGCAGAAAATGCATATCTGAGCTTGAAACCCCACGTAAACCAAGATATCGCTGGTTCTGCATATCAAACGCACTGTGGAGTGGTGAAAACACCAGATAACTTGTTTCTCGCATTACATAGCTCGAAACGAGCGATCTCGATGATTAAGCATACTTCGGACAGAGGTCTCACCAAGATTATCGCAGAAAATGCATATCTGAGCTTGAAACCCCACGTAAACCAAGATATCGCTGGTTCTGCATATCAAACGCACTGTGGAGTGGTGAAAACACCAGATAACTTGTTTCTCGCATTAAATAGCTCGAAACGAGCGATCTCGATGATTAAGGATACTTCGGACAGAAGTCTCACCAAGATTATCGTAAAAAAATGCATATCTCAGCTTGAAACCCCACGAAAACCAAGATATCGCTGTTTCTGCATATCAAACGCACTGTGGAGTGGTGAAAACACCAGATAACTTGTTTCTCGCATTAAATAGCTGGAAACGAGCGATCTCGATGATTAAGCATACTTCGGACAGAAGTCTCACCAAGATTATCGTAAAAAAATGCATATCTCAGCTTGAAACCCCACGAAAACCAAGATTTCGCTGGTTCTGCATATCAAACGCACTGTGGAGTGGTGAAAACACCAGATAACGTGTTTTTCGCATTAAATAGCTCGAATAGTACGATCTCGATGATTCTGCATACTTCGGACTGAAGTCTCACCAAGATTATCGCAGAAAATGCATATCTGAGCTTGAAACCCCACGTAAACCAAGATATCGGTGGTTCTGCATATCAAACGCACTGTGGAGTGGTGAAAACACCAGATAACTTGTTTCTCGCATTAAATAGCTCGAAAAGTGCGATCTCGATGTTTCTGCATACTTCGGACAGAAGTCTCATCAAGATTATCGTAAAAAATGCATATCTCAGCTTGAAACCCCACGAAAACCCAGATATCGCTGGTTCTGCATATCGAACGCACTGTGGAGTGCTGAAAACACCAGATAACGTGTTTGTCGCATTAAATAGCTCGAAAAGTGCGATCTCGATGATTCTGCATACTTCGGACAGAAGTCTCACCATGATTATCGTAAAAAATGCATATCTCAGCTTGAAACCCAACGAAAACCAAGATTTCGCTGGTTCTGCATATCAAACGCACTGTGGAGTGGTGAAAACACCAGATAACGTGTTTCTCGCATTCAATAGGTCGAAAAGAGCGATCTCCATGTTTCTGCATACTTCGGACAGAGGTCTCACCAAGATTATCGCAGAAAATGCATATCTCTGCTAGAAACCCCACGAAAACCAAGATATCTCCTGTTCTGCATATCTAACGAACTGTGGAGTGGTGAAAACCCCAGAAAACGTGTTTGTCGCATTAAATAGCTCGAAAAGTACGATCTCGATGACTCTGCATACTTCGGACAGAAGTCTCACCAAGATTATCGCAGAAAATGCATAATTGAGCTTGAAACCCCACGAAAACCAAGATATCGTCGGTTCTGCATATCATACGCACTGTGGAGTGGTGAAAACACCAGATAACGTGTTTTTCGCATTAAATAGCTCGAATAGTACGATCTCGATGACTCTGCATACTTCGGACAGAAGTCTCACCATGATTATCGCAGAAAATGCATATCTGAGCTTGAAACCCCACGAAAACCAAGATATCGTCGGTTCTGTATATCATACGCACTGTGGAGTGGTGAAAACACCAGATAACGTGTTTTTCGCATTAAATAGCTCGAATAGAGCGATCTCGATGATTAAGCATACTTCGGACAGAAGTCTCACCAAGATTATCGTAAAAAATGCATATCTCAGCTTGAAACCCCACGAAAACCAAGATTTCGCTGGTTCTGCATATCAAACGCACTGCGGAGTGGTGAAAACACCAGATAACTTGTTTCTCGCATTAAATAGCTCGAAAAGAGCGATCTCGATGACTCTGCATACTTCGGACAGAAGTCTCACCATGATTATCGCAGAAAATGCATATCTGAGCTTGAAACCCCACGAAAACCAAGATATCGTCGGTTCTGTATATCATACGCACTGTGGAGTGGTGAAAACACCAGATAACGTGTTTCTCGCATTAAATAGCTCGAATAGAGCGATCTCGATGATTAAGCATACTACGGACAGAAGTCTCACCAAGATTATCGTAAAAAATGCATATCTCAGCTTGAAACCCCACGAAAACCAAGATTTCGCTGGTTCTGCATATCAAACGCACTGCGGAGTGGTGAAAACACCAGATAACTTGTTTCTCGCATTAAATAGCTCGAAAAGAGCGATCTCGATGACTCTGCATACTTCGGACAGAAGTCTCACCATGATTATCGCAGAAAATGCATATCTGAGCTTGAAACCCCACGAAAACCAAGATATCGCTGTTTCTGCATATCAAACGCACTGTGGAGTGGTGAAAACACCAGATAACTTGTTTCTCGCATTAAATAGCTCGAAACGAGCGATCTCGATGATTAAGCATACTTCGGACAGAAGTCTCACCAAGATTATCGTAAAAAAATGCATATCTCAGCTTGAAACCCCACGAGAACCAAGATTTGGCTGGTTCTGCATATCAAACGCACTGTGGAGTGCCGAAAACACCACATAACGTGTTTGTCGCATTAAATAGCTCGAAAAGTGCGATCTCGATGTTTCTGCATACTTCGGACAGAAGTCTCATCAAGATTATCGTAAAAAATGCATATCTGTGCTTGAAACCCCACGAAAACCAAGATATCGTCGGTTCTGTATATCATACGCACTGTGGAGTGGTGAAAACACCAGATAACGTGTTTTTCGCATTAAATAGCTCGAATAGAGCGATCTCGATGATTAAGCATACTTCGGACAGAAGTCTCACCAAGATTATCGTAAAAAATGCATATCTCAGCTTGAAACCCCACGAAAACCAAGATTTCGCTGGTTCTGCATATCAAACGCACTGCGGAGTGGTGAAAACACCAGATAACTTGTTTCTCGCATTAAATAGCTCGAAAAGAGCGATCTCGATGACTCTGCATACTTCGGACAGAAGTCTCACCATGATTATCGCAGAAAATGCATATCTGAGCTTGAAACCCCACGAAAACCAAGATATCGTCGGTTCTGTATATCATACGCACTGTGGAGTGGTGAAAACACCAGATAACGTGTTTCTCGCATTAAATAGCTCGAATAGAGCGATCTCGATGATTAAGCATACTACGGACAGAAGTCTCACCAAGATTATCGTAAAAAATGCATATCTCAGCTTGAAACCCCACGAAAACCAAGATTTCGCTGGTTCTGCATATCAAACGCACTGCGGAGTGGTGAAAACACCAGATAACTTGTTTCTCGCATTAAATAGCTCGAAAAGAGCGATCTCGATGACTCTGCATACTTCGGACAGAAGTCTCACCATGATTATCGCAGAAAATGCATATCTGAGCTTGAAACCCCACGAAAACCAAGATATCGCTGTTTCTGCATATCAAACGCACTGTGGAGTGGTGAAAACACCAGATAACTTGTTTCTCGCATTAAATAGCTCGAAACGAGCGATCTCGATGATTAAGCATACTTCGGACAGAAGTCTCACCAAGATTATCGTAAAAAAATGCATATCTCAGCTTGAAACCCCACGAGAACCAAGATTTGGCTGGTTCTGCATATCAAACGCACTGTGGAGTGCCGAAAACACCACATAACGTGTTTGTCGCATTAAATAGCTCGAAAAGTGCGATCTCGATGTTTCTGCATACTTCGGACAGAAGTCTCATCAAGATTATCGTAAAAAATGCATATCTTAGCTTGAAACCCCACGAAAACCCAGATATCGCTGGTTCTGCATATCGAACGCACTGTGGAGTGCTGAAAACACCAGATAACGTGTTTGTCGCATTAAATAGCTCGAAAAGTGCGATCTCGATGATTCTGCATACTTCGGACAGAAGTCTCACCATGATTATCGTAAAAAATGCATATCTCAGCTTGAAACCCAACGAAAACCAAGATTTCTCTGGTTCTGCATATCAAACGCACTGTGGAGTGGTGAAAACACCAGATAACGTGTTTCTCGCATTCAATAGGTCGAAAAGAGCGATCTCCATGTTTCTGCATACTTCGGACAGAGGTCTCACCAAGATTATAGCAGAAAATGCATATCTCTGCTAGAAACCCCACGAAAACCAAGATATCTCCTGTTCTGCATATCCAACGAACTGTGGAGTGGTGAAAACCCCAGAAAACGTGTTTGTCGCATTAAATAGCTCGAAAAGTACGATCTCGATGACTCTGCATACTTCGGACAGAAGTCTCACCAAGATTATCGCAGAAAATGCATATCTGAGCTTGAAACCCCACGAAAACCAAGATATCGCTGGTTCTGCATATCAAACGCACTGTGGAGTGGTGAAAACACCAGATAACTTGTTTCTCGCATTAAATAGCTCGAAACGAGCGATCTCGATGATTAAGCATACTTCGGACAGAAGTCTCACCAAGATTATAGCAGAAAATGCATATCTCTGCTAGAAACCCCACGTAAACCAAGATATCGCTGGTTCTGCATATCAAACGCACTGTGGAGTGGTGAAAACACCAGATAACTTGTTTCTCGCATTAAATAGCTCGAAACGAGCGATCTCGATGATTAAGCATACTTCGGACAGAGGTCTCACCAAGATTATCGCAGAAAATGCATATCTGAGCTTGAAACCCCACGTAAACCAAGATATCGCTGGTTCTGCATATCAAACGCACTGTGGAGTGGTGAAAACACCAGATAACTTGTTTCTCGCATTAAATAGCTCGAAACGAGCGATCTCGATGATTAAGCATACTTCGGACAGAAGTCTCACCAAGATTATCGTAAAAAAATGCATATCTCAGCTTGAAACCCCACGAAAACCAAGATATCGCTGTTTCTGCATATCAAACGCACTGTGGAGTGGTGAAAACACCAGATAACTTGTTTCTCGCATTAAATAGCTGGAAACGAGCGATCTCGATGATTAAGCATACTTCGGACAGAAGTCTCACCAAGATTATCGTAAAAAAATGCATATCTCAGCTTGAAACCCCACGAAAACCAAGATATCTCCTGTTCTGCATATCCAACGAACTGTGGAGTGGTGAAAACCCCAGAAAACGTGTTTGTCGCATTAAATAGCTCGAAAAGTACGATCTCGATGACTCTGCATACTTCGGACAGAAGTCTCACCAAGATTATCGCAGAAAATGCATATCTGAGCTTGAAACCCCACGAAAACCAAGATATCGCTGGTTCTGCATATCAAACGCACTGTGGAGTGGTGAAAACACCAGATAACGTGTTTCTCGCATTCAATAGGTCGAAAAGAGCGATCTCCATGTTTCTGCATACTTCGGACAGAGGTCTCACCAAGATTATAGCAGAAAATGCATATCTGAGCTTGAAACCCCACGTAAACCAAGATATCGCTGGTTCTGCATATCAAACGCACTGTGGAGTGGTGAAAACACCAGATAACTTGTTTCTCGCATTAAATACCTCGAAACGAGCGATCTCGATGATTAAGCATACTTCGGACAGAGGTCTCACCAAGATTATCGCAGAAAATGCATATCTGAGCTTGAAACCCCACGTAAACCAAGATATCGCTGGTTCTGCATATCAAACGCACTGTGGAGTGGTGAAAACACCAGATAACTTGTTTCTCGCATTAAATAGCTCGAAACGAGCGATCTCGATGATTAAGCATACTTCGGACAGAAGTCTCACCAAGATTATCGTAAAAAAATGCATATCTCAGCTTGAAACCCCACGAAAACCAAGATATCGCTGTTTCTGCATATCAAACGCACTGTGGAGTGGTGAAAACACCAGATAACTTGTTTCTCGCATTAAATAGCTGGAAACGAGCGATCTCGATGATTAAGCATACTTCGGACAGAAGTCTCACCAAGATTATCGTAAAAAAATGCATATCTCAGCTTGAAACCCCACGAAAACCAAGATTTCGCTGGTTCTGCATATCAAACGCACTGTGGAGTGGTGAAAACACCAGATAACGTGTTTTTCGCATTAAATAGCTCGAATAGTACGATCTCGATGATTCTGCATACTTCGGACTGAAGTCTCACCAAGGTTATCGCAGAAAATGCATATCTGAGCTTGAAACCCCACGTAAACCAAGATATCGGTGGTTCTGCATATCAAACGCACTGTGGAGTGGTGAAAACACCAGATAACTTGTTTCTCGCATTAAATAGCTCGAAAAGTGCGATCTCGATGTTTCTGCATACTTCGGACAGAAGTCTCATCAAGATTATCGTAAAAAATGCATATCTCAGCTTGAAACCCCACGAAAACCCAGATATCGCTGGTTCTGCATATCGAACGCACTGTGGAGTGCTGAAAACACCAGATAACGTGTTTGTCGCATTAAATAGCTCGAAAAGTGCAATCTCGATGATTCTGCATACTTCGGACAGAAGTCTCACCATGATTATCGTAAAAAATGCATATCTCAGCTTGAAACCCAACGAAAACCAAGATTTCGCTGGTTCTGCATATCAAACGCACTGTGGAGTGGTGAAAACACCAGATAACGTGTTTCTCGCATTCAATAGGTCGAAAAGAGCGATCTCCATGTTTCTGCATACTTCGGACAGAGGTCTCACCAAGATTATCGCAGAAAATGCATATCTCTGCTAGAAACCCCACGAAAACCAAGATATCTCCTGTTCTGCATATCTAACGAACTGTGGAGTGGTGAAAACCCCAGAAAACGTGTTTGTCGCATTAAATAGCTCGAAAAGTACGATCTCGATGACTCTGCATACTTCGGACAGAAGTCTCACCAAGATTATCGCAGAAAATGCATAATTGAGCTTGAAACCCCACGAAAACCAAGATATCGTCGGTTCTGCATATCATACGCACTGTGGAGTGGTGAAAACACCAGATTACGTGTTTATCGCATTAAATAGCTCGAATAGAGCGATCTCGATGATTAAGCATACTTCGGACAGAAGTCTCACCAAGATTATCGTAAAAAATGCATATCTCAGCTTGAAACCCCACGAAAACCAAGATATCGTCGGTTCTGCATATCATACGCACTGTGGAGTGGTGAAAACACCAGATAACGTGTTTTTCGCATTAAATAGCTCGAATAGTACGATCTCGATGACTCTGCATACTTCGGACAGAAGTCTCACCATGATTATCGCAGAAAATGCATATCTGAGCTTGAAACCCCACGAAAACCAAGATATCGTCGGTTCTGTATATCATACGCACTGTGGAGTGGTGAAAACACCAGATAACGTGTTTTTCGCATTAAATAGCTCGAATAGAGCGATCTCGATGATTAAGCATACTTCGGACAGAAGTCTCACCAAGATTATCGTAAAAAATGCATATCTCAGCTTGAAACCCCACGAAAACCAAGATTTCGCTGGTTCTGCATATCAAACGCACTGCGGAGTGGTGAAAACACCAGATAACTTGTTTCTCGCATTAAATAGCTCGAAAAGAGCGATCTCGATGACTCTGCATACTTCGGACAGAAGTCTCACCATGATTATCGCAGAAAATGCATATCTGAGCTTGAAACCCCACGAAAACCAAGATATCGTCGGTTCTGTATATCATACGCACTGTGGAGTGGTGAAAACACCAGATAACGTGTTTCTCGCATTAAATAGCTCGAATAGAGCGATCTCGATGATTAAGCATACTACGGACAGAAGTCTCACCAAGATTATCGTAAAAAATGCATATCTCAGCTTGAAACCCCACGAAAACCAAGATTTCGCTGGTTCTGCATATCAAACGCACTGCGGAGTGGTGAAAACACCAGATAACTTGTTTCTCGCATTAAATAGCTCGAAAAGAGCGATCTCGATGACTCTGCATACTTCGGACAGAAGTCTCACCATGATTATCGCAGAAAATGCATATCTGAGCTTGAAACCCCACGAAAACCAAGATATCGCTGTTTCTGCATATCAAACGCACTGTGGAGTGGTGAAAACACCAGATAACTTGTTTCTCGCATTAAATAGCTCGAAACGAGCGATCTCGATGATTAAGCATACTTCGGACAGAAGTCTCACCAAGATTATCGTAAAAAAATGCATATCTCAGCTTGAAACCCCACGAAAACCAAGATTTCGCTGGTTCTGCATATCAAACGCACTGTGGAGTGCCGAAAACACCACATAACGTGTTTGTCGCATTAAATAGCTCGAAAAGTGCGATCTCGATGTTTCTGCATACTTCGGACAGAAGTCTCATCAAGATTATCGTAAAAAATGCATATCTTAGCTTGAAACCCCACGAAAACCCAGATATCGCTGGTTCTGCATATCGAACGCACTGTGGAGTGCTGAAAACACCAGATAACGTGTTTGTCGCATTAAATAGCTCGAAAAGTGCGATCTCGATGATTCTGCATACTTCGGACAGAAGTCTAACCATGATTATCGTAAAAAATGCATATCTCAGCTTGAAACCCAACGAAAACCAAGATTTCTCTGGTTCTGCATATCAAACGCACTGTGGAGTGGTGAAAACACCAGATAACGTGTTTGTCGCATTCAATAGGTCGAAAAGAGCGATCTCCATGTTTCTGCATACTTCGGACAGAGGTCTCACCAAGATTATAGCAGAAAATGCATATCTCTGCTAGAAACCCCACGAAAACCAAGATATCTCCTGTTCTGCATATCCAACGAACTGTGGAGTGGTGAAAACCCCAGAAAACGTGTTTGTCGCATTAAATAGCTCGAAAAGTACGATCTCGATGACTCTGCATACTTCGGACAGAAGTCTCACCAAGATTATCGCAGAAAATGCATATCTGAGCTTGAAACCCCACGAAAACCAAGATATCGTCGGTTCTGCATATCATACACACTGTGGAGTGGTGAAAACACCAGATAACGTGTTTATCGCATTAAATAGCTCGAATAGAGCGATCTCGATGATTAAGCATACTTCGGACAGAAGTCTCACCAAGATTATCGTAAAAAATGCATATCTCAGCTTGAAACCCCACGAAAACCAAGATATCGTCGGTTCTGCATATCATACGCACTGTGGAGTGGTGAAAACACCAGATAACGTGTTTTTCGCATTAAATAGCTCGAATAGTACGATCTCGATGACTCTGCATACTTCGGACAGAAGTCTCACCATGATTATCGCAGAAAATGCATATCTGAGCTTGAAACCCCACGAAAACCAAGATTTCGCTGGTTCTGCATATCAAACGCACTGCGGAGTGGTGAAAACACCAGATAACTTGTTTCTCGCATTAAATAGCTCGAAAAGAGCGATCTCGATGACTCTGCATACTTCGGACAGAAGTCTCACCATGATTATCGCAGAAAATGCATATCTGAGCTTGAAACCCCACGAAAACCAAGATATCGTCGGTTCTGTATATCATACGCACTGTGGAGTGGTGAAAACACCAGATAACGTGTTTCTCGCATTTAATAGCTCGAATAGAGCGATCTCGATGATTAAGCATACTACGGACAGAAGTCTCACCAAGATTATCGTAAAAAATGCATATCTCAGCTTGAAACCCCACGAAAACCAAGATTTCGCTGGTTCTGCATATCAAACGCACTGCGGAGTGGTGAAAACACCAGATAACTTGTTTCTCGCATTAAATAGCTCGAAAAGAGCGATCTCGATGACTCTGCATACTTCGGACAGAAGTCTCACCATGATTATCGCAGAAAATGCATATCTGAGCTTGAAACCCCACGAAAACCAAGATATCGCTGTTTCTGCATATCAAACGCACTGTGGAGTGGTGAAAACACCAGATAACTTGTTTCTCGCATTAAATAGCTCGAAACGAGCGATCTCGATGATTAAGCATACTTCGGACAGAAGTCTCACCAGGATTATCGTAAAAAAATGCATATCTCAGCTTGAAACCCCACGAAAACCCAGATATCGCTGGTTCTGCATATCGAACGCACTGTGGAGTGCTGAAAACACCAGATAACGTGTTTGTCGCATTAAATAGCTCGAAAAGTGCGATCGCGATGATTCTGCATACTTCGGACAGAAGTCTCACCATGATTATCGTAAAAAATGCATATCTCAGCTTGAAACCCAACGAAAACCAAGGTTTCGCTGGTTCTGCATATCAAACGCACTGTGGAGTGGTGAAAACACCAGATAACGTGTTTCTCGCATTCAATAGGTCGAAAAGAGCGATCTCCATGTTTCTGCATACTTCGGACAGAGGTCTCACCAAGATTATCGCAGAAAATGCATATCTGAGCTTGAAACCCCACGTAAACCAAGATATCGCTGGTTCTGCATATCAAACGCACTGTGGAGTGGTGAAAACACCAGATAACTTGTTTCTCGCATTAAATAGCTCGAAACGCGCGATCTCGATGATTAAGCATACTTCGGACAGAGGTCTCACCAAGATTATCGCAGAAAATGCATATCTGAGCTTGAAACCCCACGTAAACCAAGATATCGCTGGTTCTGCATATCAAACGCACTGTGGAGTGGTGAAAACACCAGATAACTTGTTTCTCGCATTAAATAGCTCGAAACGAGCGATCTCCATGTTTCTGCATACTTCGGACAGAGGTCTCACCAAGATTATCGCAGAAAATGCATATCTCTGCTAGAAACCCCACGAAAACCAAGATATCTCCTGTTCTGCATATCTAACGAACTGTGGAGTGGTGAAAACCCCAGAAAACGTGTTTGTCGCATTAAATAGCTCGAAAAGTACGATCTCGATGACTCTGCATACTTCGGACAGAAGTCTCACCAAGATTATCGCAGAAAATGCATAATTGAGCTTGAAACCCCACGAAAACCAAGATATCGCTGGTTCTGCATATCAAACGCACTGCGGAGTGGTGAAAACACCAGATAACTTGTTTCTCGCATTAAATAGCTCGAAAAGAGCGATCTCGATGACTCTGCATACTTCGGACAGAAGTCTCACCAAGATTATCGCAGAAAATGCATATCTCTGCTAGAAACCCCACGAAAAGCAAGATATCTCCTGTTCTGCATATCCAACGAACTGTGGAGTGGTGAAAACCCCAGAAAACGTGTTTGTCGCATTAAATAGCTCGAAAAGTACGATCTCGATGACTCTGCATACTTCGGACAGAAGTCTCACCAAGATTATCGCAGAAAATGCATATCTGAGCTTGAAACCCCACGAAAACCAAGATATCGTCGGTTCTGCATATCATACGCACTGTGGAGTGGTGAAAACACCAGATTACGTGTTTATCGCATTAAATAGCTCGAATAGAGCGATCTCGATGATTAAGCATACTTCGGACAGAAGTCTCACCAAGATTATCGTAAAAAATGCATATCTCAGCTTGAAACCCCACGAAAACCAAGATATCGTCGGTTCTGCATATCATACGCACTGTGGAGTGGTGAAAACACCAGATAACGTGTTTTTCGCATTAAATAGCTCGAATAGTACGATCTCGATGACTCTGCATTCTTCGGACAGAAGTCTCACCATGATTATCGCAGAAAATGCATATCTGAGCTTGAAACCCCACGAAAACCAAGATATCGTCGGTTCTGTATATCATACGCACTGTGGAGTGGTGAAAACACCAGATAACGTGTTTTTCGCATTAAATAGCTCGAATAGAGCGATCTCGATGATTAAGCATACTTCGGACAGAAGTCTCACCAAGATTATCGTAAAAAATGCATATCTCAGCTTGAAACCCCACGAAAACCAATATTTCGCTGGTTCTGCATATCAAACGCACTGCGGAGTGGTGAAAACACCAGATAACTTGTTTCTCGCATTAAATAGCTCGAAAAGAGCGATCTCGATGACTCTGCATACTTCGGACAGAAGTCTCACCATGATTATCGCAGAAAATGCATATCTGAGCTTGAAACCCCACGAAAACCAAGATATCGTCGGTTCTGTATATCATACGCACTGTGGAGTGGTGAAAACACCAGATAACGTGTTTCTCGCATTAAATAGCTCGAATAGAGCGATCTCGATGATTAAGCATACTACGGACAGAAGTCTCACCAAGATTATCGTAAAAAATGCATATCTCAGCTTGAAACCCAACGAAAACCAAGGTTTCGCTGGTTCTGCATATCAAACGCACTGTGGAGTGGTGAAAACACCAGATAACGTGTTTCTCGCATTCAATAGGTCGAAAAGAGCGATCTCCATGTTTCTGCATACTTCGGACAGAGGTCTCACCAAGATTATCGCAGAAAATGCATATCTGAGCTTGAAACCCCACGTAAACCAAGATATCGCTGGTTCTGCATATCAAACGCACTGTGGAGTGGTGAAAACACCAGATAACTTGTTTCTCGCATTAAATAGCTCGAAACGCGCGATCTCGATGATTAAGCATACTTCGGACAGAGGTCTCACCAAGATTATCGCAGAAAATGCATATCTGAGCTTGAAACCCCACGTAAACCAAGATATCGCTGGTTCTGCATATCAAACGCACTGTGGAGTGGTGAAAACACCAGATAACTTGTTTCTCGCATTAAATAGCTCGAAACGAGCGATCTCCATGTTTCTGCATACTTCGGACAGAGGTCTCACCAAGATTATCGCAGAAAATGCATATCTCTGCTAGAAACCCCACGAAAACCAAGATATCTCCTGTTCTGCATATCTAACGAACTGTGGAGTGGTGAAAACCCCAGAAAACGTGTTTGTCGCATTAAATAGCTCGAAAAGTACGATCTCGATGACTCTGCATACTTCGGACAGAAGTCTCACCAAGATTATCGCAGAAAATGCATAATTGAGCTTGAAACCCCACGAAAACCAAGATATCGCTGGTTCTGCATATCAAACGCACTGCGGAGTGGTGAAAACACCAGATAACTTGTTTCTCGCATTAAATAGCTCGAAAAGAGCGATCTCGATGACTCTGCATACTTCGGACAGAAGTCTCACCAAGATTATCGCAGAAAATGCATATCTCTGCTAGAAACCCCACGAAAAGCAAGATATCTCCTGTTCTGCATATCCAACGAACTGTGGAGTGGTGAAAACCCCAGAAAACGTGTTTGTCGCATTAAATAGCTCGAAAAGTACGATCTCGATGACTCTGCATACTTCGGACAGAAGTCTCACCAAGATTATCGCAGAAAATGCATATCTGAGCTTGAAACCCCACGAAAACCAAGATATCGTCGGTTCTGCATAACATACGCACTGTGGAGTGGTGAAAACACCAGATTACGTGTTTATCGCATTAAATAGCTCGAATAGAGCGATCTCGATGATTAAGCATACTTCGGACAGAAGTCTCACCAAGATTATCGTAAAAAATGCATATCTCAGCTTGAAACCCCACGAAAACCAAGATATCGTCGGTTCTGCATATCATACGCACTGTGGAGTGGTGAAAACACCAGATAACGTGTTTTTCGCATTAAATAGCTCGAATAGTACGATCTCGATGACTCTGCATACTTCGGACAGAAGTCTCACCATGATTATCGCAGAAAATGCATATCTGAGCTTGAAACCCCACGAAAACCAAGATATCGTCGGTTCTGTATATCATACGCACTGTGGAGTGGTGAAAACACCAGATAACGTGTTTTTCGCATTAAATAGCTCGAATAGAGCGATCTCGATGATTAAGCATACTTCGGACAGAAGTCTCACCAAGATTATCGTAAAAAATGCATATCTCAGCTTGAAACCCCACGAAAACCAATATTTCGCTGGTTCTGCATATCAAACGCACTGCGGAGTGGTGAAAACACCAGATAACTTGTTTCTCGCATTAAATAGCTCGAAAAGAGCGATCTCGATGACTCTGCATACTTCGGACAGAAGTCTCACCATGATTATCGCAGAAAATGCATATCTGAGCTTGAAACCCCACGAAAACCAAGATATCGTCGGTTCTGTATATCATACGCACTGTGGAGTGGTGAAAACACCAGATAACGTGTTTCTCGCATTAAATAGCTCGAATAGAGCGATCTCGATGATTAAGCATACTACGGACAGAAGTCTCACCAAGATTATCGTAAAAAATGCATATCTCAGCTTGAAACCCCACGAAAACCAAGATTTCGCTGGTTCTGCATATCAAACGCACTGCGGAGTGGTGAAAACACCAGATAACTTGTTTCTCGCATTAAATAGCTCGAAAAGAGCGATCTCGATGACTCTGCATACTTCGGACAGAAGTCTCACCATGATTATCGCAGAAAATGCATATCTGAGCTTGAAACCCCACGAAAACCAAGATATCGCTGTTTCTGCATATCAAACGCACTGTGGAGTGGTGAAAACACCAGATAACTTGTTTCTCGCATTAAATAGCTCGAAACGAGCGATCTCGATGATTAAGCATACTTCGGACAGAAGTCTCACCAAGATTATCGTAAAAAAATGCATATCTCAGCTTGAAACCCCACGAAAACCAAGATTTCGCTGGTTCTGCATATCAAACGCACTGTGGAGTGCCGAAAACACCAGATAACGTGTTTGTCGCATTAAATAGCTCGAAAAGTGCGATCTCGATGTTTCTGCATACTTCGGACAGAAGTCTCATCAAGATTATCGTAAAAAATGCATATCTTAGCTTGAAACCCCACGAAAACCCAGATATCGCTGGTTCTGCATATCGAACGCACTGTGGAGTGCTGAAAACACCAGATAACGTGTTTGTCGCATTAAATAGCTCGAAAAGTGCGATCTCGATGATTCTGCATACTTCGGACAGAGGTCTCACCAAGATTATCGCAGAAAATGCATATCTCTGCTAGAAACCCCACGAAAACCAAGATATCTCCTGTTCTGCATATCTAACGAACTGTGGAGTGGTGAAAACCCCAGAAAACGTGTTTGTCGCATTAAATAGCTCGAAAAGTACGATCTCGATGACTCTGCATACTTCGGACAGAAGTCTCACCAAGATTATCGCAGAAAATGCATAATTGAGCTTGAAACCCCACGAAAACCAAGATATCGCTGGTTCTGCATATCAAACGCACTGCGGAGTGGTGAAAACACCAGATAACTTGTTTCTCGCATTAAATAGCTCGAAAAGAGCGATCTCGATGACTCTGCATACTTCGGACAGAAGTCTCACCAAGATTATCGCAGAAAATGCATATCTCTGCTAGAAACCCCACGAAAACCAAGATATCTCCTGTTCTGCATATCCAACGAACTGTGGAGTGGTGAAAACCCCAGAAAACGTGTTTGTCGCATTAAATAGCTCGAAAAGTACGATCTCGATGACTCTGCATACTTCGGACAGAAGTCTCACCAAGATTATCGCAGAAAATGCATATCTGAGCTTGAAACCCCACGAAAACCAAGATATCGTCGGTTCTGCATATCATACGCACTGTGGAGTGGTGAAAACACCACATAACGTGTTTATCGCATTAAATAGCTCGAATAGAGCGATCTCGATGATTAAGCATACTTCGGACAGAAGTCTCACCAAGATTATCGTAAAAAATGCATATCTCAGCTTGAAACCCCACGAAAACCAAGATATCGTCGGTTCTGCATATCATACGCACTGTGGAGTGGTGAAAACACCAGATAACGTGTTTTTCGCATTAAATAGCTCGAATACTACGATCTCGATGACTCTGCATACTTCGGACAGAAGTCTCACCATGATTATCGCAGAAAATGCATATCTGAGCTTGAAACCCCACGCAAACCAAGATATCGTCGGTTCTGTATATCATACGCACTGTGGAGTGGTGAAAACACCAGATAACGTGTTTCTCGCATTAAATAGCTCGAATAGAGCGATCTCGATGATTAAGCATACTTCGGACAGAAGTCTCACCAAGATTATCGTAAAAAATGCATATCTCAGCTTGAAACCCCGCGAAAACCAAGATATCGTCGGTTCTGCATATCATACGCACTGTGGAGTGGTGAAAACACCAGATAACGTGTTTTTCGCATTAAATAGCTCGAATAGTACGATCTCGATGACTCTGCATACTTCAGACAGAAGTCTCACCATGATTATCGTAAAAAATGCATATCTCAGCTTGAAACCCAACGAAAACCAAGATTTCGCTGGTTCTGCATATCAAATGCACTGTGGAGTGGTGAAAACACCAGATAACGTGTTTCTCGCATTCAATAGGTCGAAAAGAGCGATCTCCATGTTTCTGCATACTTCGGACAGAGGTCTCACCAAGATTATCGCAGAAAATGCATATCTCTGCTAGAAACCCCACGAAAACCAAGATAACTCCTGTTCTGCATATCTAACGAACTGTGGAGTGGTGAAAACCCCAGAAAACGTGTTTGTCGCATAAAATAGCTCGAAAAGTACGATCTCGATGACTCTGCATACTTCGGACAGAAGTCTCACCAAGATTATCGCAGAAAATGCATAATTGAGCTTGAAACCCCACGAAAACCAAGATATCGCTGGTTCTGCATATCAAACGCACTGCGGAGTGATGAAAACACCAGATAACTTGTTTCTCGCATTAAATAGCTCGAGAAGAGCGATCTCGATGACTCTGCATACTTCGGACAGAAGTCTCACCAAGATTATCGCAGAAAATGCATATCTCTGCTAGAAACCCCACGAAAACCAAGATATCTCCTGTTCTGTATATCCAACGAACTGTGGAGTGCTGAAAACCCCAGAAAACGTGTTTGTCGCATTAAATAGCTCGAAAAGTACGATCTCGATGACTCTGCATACTTCGGACAGAAGTCTCACCAAGATTATCACAGAAAATGCATATCTGAGCTTGAAACCCCACGAAAACCAAGATATCGTCGGTTCTGCATATCATACGCACTGTGGAGTGGTGAAAACACCAGATAACGTGTTTCTCGCATTAAATAGCTCGAATAGAGCGATCTCGATGATTAAGCATACTTCGGACAGAAGTCTCACCAAGATTATCGTAAAAAATGCATATCTCAGCTTGAAACCCCACGAAAACCAAGATATCGTCGGTTCTGCATATCATACGCACTGTGGAGTGGTGAAAACACCAGATAACGTGTTTGTCGCACTAAATAGCTCGAAAAGTGCGATCTCGATGTTTCTGCATACTTCGGACAGAGGTCTCACCAAGATTATCGCAGAAAATGCATATCTCTGCTAGAAACCCCACGAAAACCAAGATATCTCCTGTTCTGCATATCCAACGAACTGTGGAGTGGTGAAAACCCCAGAAAACGTGTTTGTCGCATTAAATAGCTCGAATAGTACGATCTCGATGACTCTGCATACTTCGGACAGAAGTCTCACCATGATTATCGCAGAAAATGCATATCTGAGCTTGAAACCCCACGAAAACCAAGATATCGTCGGTTCTGTATATCATACGCACTGTGGAGTGGTGAAAACACCAGATAACGTGTTTCTCGCATTAAATAGCTCGAATAGAGCGATCTCGATGATTAAGCATACTTCGGACAGAAGTCTCACCAAGATTATCGCAGAAAATACATATCTCAGCTTGAAACCCGACGAAAACCAAAATATCTCCGGTTCTGCATATCCAACGCACTGTGGAGTGGTGAAAACACCAGATAACGTGTTTCTCGCATTAAATAGTTCGAAACGAGCGATCTCGATGATTCTGCATACTTCTAACAGAAGTCTCACCAAGATTATCGCAGAAAATGCATATCTCTGCTTGAAACCCCACGAAAACCAGGATATCTACTGTTCTGCATATCCAACGAACTGTGGAGTGGTGAAAACACCAGATAACGTGTTTCTCGCATTAAATAGCTCGAAACGAGCGATCTCGATGATTCTGCATACTTCGGACAGAAGTCTCACCAAAATTATCGTAGAAAATGCATATCTCAGTTTGAAACCCGATGAAAACCAAAATATCTCCGGTTCTGCATGTCAAACGCACTGTGGAGTGGTGAAAACACCAGATAACGTGTTTCTCGCATTAAATAGCTCGAAAAGAGCGTTCTAGATGATTCAGCATACTTCGGACAGAAGTCTCACCAAGATTATCGCAGGAAATGCATATCCCAGCTTGAAACCCCACGAAAACCAAGATATCTCCGGTTCTGCATATCCAACGAACTGTGGAGTGGTGAAAACCCCAGAAAACGAGTTTCTCGCATTAAATAGCTCGAAAAGAGCGCTCCCGATGTTTCTGCATACTTCGGACAGATGTTTCACCAAGATTATCGTGGAAGATGCATATCTCAGCTTGAAACCCGACGAAAACCAAAATATCGCCGGTTTTGCATATCAAACGCACTGTGGAGTAGTGAAAACACCGGATAAGGTTTTCCTCGCTTTAACTAGCTCGAAAAGAGCGTTCTCGAAGATCCTGCATACTTCTGACAGAAGTCTCACCAAGATTATCGTAGAAAATGCATATCTCAGCTTGAAACCCGACGAAAACCGAGTTATCTCCGGTTCTGCACATCAAACGTACCGTGGAGTGGTGAAAACAGCAGAAAACGTGTTTCGCGCATTAAGTATCTCGAAAAGAGCGTTCTCGAAGATTCTGCATACTTCTGACAGAAGTCTCACCAAAATTATCGCAGAAAATGCATATCTCAGCTCGAAACCTCACGAAAATCAAGATGTTGCCGGTTCTGCATATCAAACGCACTGTGGAGTGGTGAAAATAACCAGAGAACGTGTTTCTCGCATTAAATAGCTCGAAAAGAGCGATCTCGATGATTCAGCATACTTCGGACAGGAGTCTCACCAAGATTATCGCAGGAAATGCATATCTCAGCTTGAAACCCCACGAAAACCAAGATATCGCCTGTTCTGCATATCAAACGCACTGTGGAGTGGTGAAAACACCAGATAACGTGTTTCTCGCATTAAATAGCTCGAAACGAGCGATCTCGATGATTCTGCATACTTCGGACAGAAGTCTCACCAAAATTATCGTAAAAAATACATATCTCAGCATGAAACCCGACGAAAACCGAGTTATCTCCGGTTCTGCATATCCAACGCACTGTGGAGTGGTCACAACCCCAGAAAACGTGTTTCTCGCATTAAATAGCTCGAAAAGAGCGCTCTCGACGTTTCTGCATACTTCGGACAGATGTTTCACCAAGCTTATCGTAGAAAATGCATATCTCAGCTTGAAACCCGACGAAAACCAAAATATCTCCGGTTCTGCATATCCAACGCACTGTGGAGTGGTGAAAACACCAGATAACGTGTTTCTCGCATTAAATAGCTCGAATAGAGCGATCTCGATGATTAAGCATACTTCGGACAGAAGTCTCACCAAGATTATCGTAAAAAATGCATTTCTCAGCTTGAAACCCCACGAAAACCAAGATATCGTCGGTTCTGCATATCATACGCACTGTGGAGTGGTGAAAACACCAGATAACGTGTTTTTCGCATTAAATAGCTCGAATAGTACGATCTCGATGATTAAGCATACTTCGGACAGAAGCCTCACCAAGATTATCGTAAAAAATGCATATCTCAGCTTGAAACCCCACGAAAACCAAGATATCGTCGGTTCTGCATATCATACGCACTGTGGATTGGTGAAAACACCATATAACGTGTTTTTCGCATTAAATAGCTCGAATAGTACGATCTCGATGACTCTGCATACTTCGGACAGAAGTCTCACCATGATTATCGCAGAAAATGCATATCTGAGCTTGAAACCCCACGAAAACCAAGATATCGTCGGTTCTGTATATCATACGCACTGTGGAGTGGTGAAAACACCAGATAACGTGTTTCTCGCATTAAATAGCTTGAATAGTGCGATCTCGATGATTCTGCATACTTCGGACAGAAGTCTCACCATGATTATCGTAAAAAATGCATATCTCAGCTTGAAACCCCACGAAAACCAAGATATCGCTGTTTCTGCATATCAAACGCACTGTGGAGTGGTGAAAACACCAGATAACATGTTTCTCGCATTAAATAGCTCGAAACGAGCGATCTCGATGATTAAGCATACTTCGGACAGAAGTCTCACCAAGATTATCGTAAAAAAATGCATATCTCAGCTTGAAACCCCACGAAAACCAAGATTTCGCTGGTTCTGCATATCAAACGCACTGTGGAGTGCTGAAAACACCAGATAACGTGTTTGTCGCATTAAATAGCTCGAAAAGTGCGATCTCGATGTTTCTGCATACTTCGGACAGAAGTCTCATCAAGATTATCGTAAAAAATGCATATCTCAGCTTGAAACCCCACGAAAACCCAGATATCGCTGGTTCTGCATATCGAACGCACTGTGGAGTGCTGAAAACACCAGATAACGTGTTTGTCGCATTAAATAGCTCGAAAAGTGCGATCTCGATGATTCTGCATACTTCGGACAGAAGTCTCACCATGATTATCGTAAAAAATGCATATCTCAGCTTGAAACCCCACGAAAACCAAGATTTCGCTGGTTCTGCATATCAAACGCACTGTGGAGTGCTGAAAACACCAGATAACGTGTTTGTCGCATTAAATAGCTCGAAAAGTGCGATCTCGATGTTTCTGCATACTTCGGACAGAAGTCTCATCAAGATTATCGTAAAAAATGCATATCTCAGCTTGAAACCCCACGAAAACCCAGATATCGCTGGTTCTGCATATCGAACGCACTGCGGAGTGGTGAAAACACCAGATAACTTGTTTCTCGCATTAAATAGCTCGAAAAGAGCGATCTCGATGACTCTGCATACTTCGGACAGAAGTCTCACCATGATTATCGCAGAAAATGCATATCTGAGCTTGAAACCCCACGAAAACCAAGATATCGTCGGTTCTGTATATCATACGCACTGTGGAGTGGTGAAAACACCAGATAACGTGTTTCTCGCATTAAATAGCTCGAATAGAGCGATCTCGATGATTAAGCATACTTCGGACAGAAGCCTCACCAAGATGATCGTAAAAAATGCATATCTCAGCTTGAAACCCCACGAAAACCAAGATATCGTCGGTTCTGCATATCATACGCACTGTGGAGTGGTGAAAACACCATATAACGTGTTTTTCGCATTAAATAGCTCGAATAGTACGATCTCGATGACTCTGCATACTTCGGACAGAAGTCTCACCATGATTATCGCAGAAAATGCATATCTGAGCTTGAAACCCCACGAAAACCAAGATATCGTCGGATCTGTATATCATACGCACTGTGGAGTGGTGAAAACACCAGATAACGTGTTTCTCGCATTAAATAGCTCGAATAGAGCGATCTCGATGATTAAGCATACTTCGGGCAGAAGTCTCACCAAGATTATCGTAAAAAATGCATATCTCAGCTTGAAACCCCACGAAAACCAAGATTTCGCTGGTTCTGCATATCAAACGCACTGTGGTGTGCTGAAAACACCAGATAACGTGTTTGTCGCATTAAATAGCTCGAAAAGTGCGATCTCGATGTTTCTGCATACTGCGGACAGATGTCTCACCTAGCTTATCGTAGAAAATGCATATCTCAGCATGAAACCCGACGAAAACCGAAATATCTCCGGTTCTGCATATCCAACGAACTGTGGAGTGGTGAAAACCCCTGAAAACGAGTTTCTCGCATTAAATAGCTCGAAAAGAACGCTCTCGATGTTTCTGCATACTTCGGACAGATGTCTCACCAAGCTGATCGTAGAAAATGCATATCTCAGCATGAAACCCGACGAAAACCAAAATATCTCCGGTTCTGCATATCAAACGCACTGTGGAGTGCTGAAAACACCAGATAACGTGTTTCTCGCATTAAATAGGTCGAAACGAGCGATCTCGATGATTAAGCATACTTCGGACAGGAGTCTCACCAAGATTATCGTAAAAAATGCATAGCTCAGCTTGAAACCCCACGAAATCCATGATATCTCCGGTTCTGCATATCCAACGAACTGCGGAGTGGTGAAAACCCCAGAAAAAGTGTTTCTCGCATTAAATAGCTCGAAAAGAGCGCTCTCGATGTTTCTGCATACTTCGGACAGATGTCTCACCTAGCTTATCGTAGAAAATGCATATCTCAGCATGAAACCCGACGAAAACCAAAATATCTCCGGTTCTGCATATCCAACGAACTGTGGAGTGGTGAAAACCCCAGAAAACGAGTTTCTCGCATTAAATAGCTCGAAAAGAGCGCTCTCGATGTTTCTGCATACTTCGGACAGATGTCTCACCAAGCTTATCGTAGAAAATGCATATCTCAGCATGAAACCCGACGAAAACCAAAATATCTCCGGTTCTGCATATCCAACGCACTGTGGAGTGGTGAAAACACCAGATAACGTGTTTCTCGCATTAAATAGCTCGAAACGAGCGATCTCGATGATTCTGCATACTTCGGACAGAAGTCTCACCAAGATTATCGTAAAAAATGCATATCTCAGCTTGAAACCCCACGAAAACCAAGATATCGCTGGTTCTGCATATCAAACGCACTGTGGAGTGGTGAAAACACCAGATAACGTGTTTCTTGCATTAAATAGCTCGAAAAGAGCGATCTCGATGATTCTGCATAGTTCGAACAGAAGTCTCTCCAAGATTATCGCAGAAAATGCATATCTCAGCTTGAAACCCCTCGAAAACCAAGATATCACCTGTTCTGCATATCCATCGAACTGTGTTGTGGTGAAAACCCCAGAAAACGTGTTTCTCACATTAAATAGCTCGAAAAGAGCGATCTCGATGATTCTGCATACTTCGGACAGAAGTCTCTCCAAGATTATCGCAGAAAATGCATATCTAAACTTGAAACCCCTCGAAAACCAAGATATCACCTGTTCTGCATATCCAACGAACTGTGGTGTGGCGAAAACCCCAGAAAACGTGTTTCTCGCATTAAATAGCTCGAAAAGAGCGATCTCGATGATTCTGCATACTTCGGACAGAAGTCTCTCCAAGATTATCGCAGAAAATGCATATCTCAGCTTGAAACCCCTCGAAAACCAAGGTATCACCTGTTCTGCATATCCAACGAACTGTGGTGTGGTGAAAACCCCAGAAAACGTGTTTCTCGCATTAAATAGCTCCAAAAGAGCGATCTCGATGATTCTGCATACTTCGGACAGAAGTCTCACCAAGATTATCGTAAAAAATGCATATCTCAGCTTGAAACCCCACGAAAACCAAGATATCGCTGGTTCTGCATATCATACGCACTGTGGAGTGGTGAAAACACCAGATAACGTGTTTATCGCATTAAATAGCTCGAATAGAGCGATCTCGATGATTAAGCATACTTCGGACAGAAGTCTCACCAAGATTATCGTAAAAAATGCATATCTCAGCTTGAAACCCCACGAAAACCAAGATATCGTCGGTTCTGCATATCATACGCACTGTGGAGTGGTGAAAACACCAGATAACGTGTTTTTCGCATTAAATAGCTCGAATAGTACGATCTCGATGACTCTGCATACTTCGGACAGAAGTCTCACCATGATTATCGCAGAAAATGCATATCTGAGCTTGAAACCCCACGAAAACCAAGATATCGTCGGTTCTGTATATCATACGCACTGTGGAGTGGTGAAAACACCAGATAACGTGTTTCTCGCATTAAATAGCTCGAATAGAGCGATCTCGATGATTAAGCATACTTCGGACAGAAGTCTCACCAAGATTATCGTAAAAAATGCATATCTCAGCTTGAAACCCCGCGAAAACCAAGATATCGTCGGTTCTGCATATCATACGCACTGTGGAGTGGTGAAAACACCAGATAACGTGTTTTTCGCATTAAATAGCTCGAATAGTACGATCTCGATGACTCTGCATACTTCAGACAGAAGTCTCACCATGATTATCGTAAAAAATGCATATCTCAGCTTGAAACCCAACGAAAACCAAGATTTCGCTGGTTCTGCATATCAAATGCACTGTGGAGTGGTGAAAACACCAGATAACGTGTTTCTCGCATTCAATAGGTCGAAAAGAGCGATCTCCATGTTTCTGCATACTTCGGACAGAGGTCTCACCAAGATTATCGCAGAAAATGCATATCTCTGCTAGAAACCCCACGAAAACCAAGATAACTCCTGTTCTGCATATCTAACGAACTGTGGAGTGGTGAAAACCCCAGAAAACGTGTTTGTCGCATAAAATAGCTCGAAAAGTACGATCTCGATGACTCTGCATACTTCGGACAGAAGTCTCACCAAGATTATCGCAGAAAATGCATAATTGAGCTTGAAACCCCACGAAAACCAAGATATCGCTGGTTCTGCATATCAAACGCACTGCGGAGTGATGAAAACACCAGATAACTTGTTTCTCGCATTAAATAGCTCGAAAAGAGCGATCTCGATGACTCTGCATACTTCGGACAGAAGTCTCACCAAGATTATCGCAGAAAATGCATATCTCTGCTAGAAACCCCACGAAAACCAAGATATCTCCTGTTCTGTATATCCAACGAACTGTGGAGTGCTGAAAACCCCAGAAAACGTGTTTGTCGCATTAAATAGCTCGAAAAGTACGATCTCGATGACTCTGCATACTTCGGACAGAAGTCTCACCAAGATTATCACAGAAAATGCATATCTGAGCTTGAAACCCCACGAAAACCAAGATATCGTCGGTTCTGCATATCATACGCACTGTGGAGTGGTGAAAACACCAGATAACGTGTTTCTCGCATTAAATAGCTCGAATAGAGCGATCTCGATGATTAAGCATACTTCGGACAGAAGTCTCACCAAGATTATCGTAAAAAATGCATATCTCAGCTTGAAACCCCACGAAAACCAAGATATCGTCGGTTCTGCATATCATACGCACTGTGGAGTGGTGAAAACACCAGATAACGTGTTTGTCGCACTAAATAGCTCGAAAAGTGCGATCTCGATGTTTCTGCATACTTCGGACAGAGGTCTCACCAAGATTATCGCAGAAAATGCATATCTCTGCTAGAAACCCCACGAAAACCAAGATATCTCCTGTTCTGCATATCCAACGAACTGTGGAGTGGTGAAAACCCCAGAAAACGTGTTTGTCGCATTAAATAGCTCGAATAGTACGATCTCGATGACTCTGCATACTTCGGACAGAAGTCTCACCATGATTATCGCAGAAAATGCATATCTGAGCTTGAAACCCCACGAAAACCAAGATATCGTCGGTTCTGTATATCATACGCACTGTGGAGTGGTGAAAACACCAGATAACGTGTTTCTCGCATTAAATAGCTCGAATAGAGCGATCTCGATGATTAAGCATACTTCGGACAGAAGTCTCACCAAGATTATCGCAGAAAATACATATCTCAGCTTGAAACCCGACGAAAACCAAAATATCTCCGGTTCTGCATATCCAACGCACTGTGGAGTGGTGAAAACACCAGATAACGTGTTTCTCGCATTAAATAGTTCGAAACGAGCGATCTCGATGATTCTGCATACTTCTAACAGAAGTCTCACCAAGATTATCGCAGAAAATGCATACCTCTGCTTGAAACCCGATGAAAACCAAAATATCTCCGGTTCTGCATGTCAAACGCACTGTGGAGTGGTGAAAACCCCAGAAAACGAGTTTCTCGCATTAAATAGCTCGAAAAGAGCGCTCCCGATGTTTCTGCATACTTCGGACAGATGTTTCACCAAGATTATCGTGGAAAATGCATATCTCAGCTTGAAACCCGACGAAAACCAAAATATCGCCGGTTTTGCATATCAAACGCACTGTGGAGTAGTGAAAACACCGGATAAGGTTTTCCTCGCTTTAACTAGCTCGAAAAGAGCGTTCTCGAAGATCCTGCATACTTCTGACAGAAGTCTCACCAAGATTATCGTAGAAAATGCATATCTCAGCTTGAAACCCGATGAAAACCGAGTTATCTCCGGTTCTGCACATCAAACGTACCGTGGAGTGGTGAAAACAGCAGAAAACGTGTTTCGCGCATTAAGTAGCTCGAAAAGAGCGTTCTCGAAGATTCTGCATACTTCTGACAGAAGTCTCACCAAAATTATCGCAGAAAATGCATATCTCAGCTCGAAACCTCACGAAAATCAAGATGTTGCCGGTTCTGCATATCAAACGCACTGTGGAGTGGTGAAAATAACCAGAGAACGTGTTTCTCGCATTAAATAGCTCGAAAAGAGCGATCTCGATGATTCAGCATACTTCGGACAGGAGTCTCACCAAGATTATCGCAGGAAATGCATATCTCAGCTTGAAACCCCACGAAAACCAAGATATCGCCTGTTCTGCATATCAAATGCACTGTGGAGTGGTGAAAACACCAGATAACGTGTTTCTCGCATTAAATAGCTCGAAACGAGCGATCTCGATGATTCTGCATACTTCGGACAGAAGTCTCACCAAAATTATCGTAAAAACTACATATCTCAGCATGAAACCCGACGAAAACCGAGTTATCTCCGGTTCTGCATATCCAACGCACTGTGGAGTGGTCAAAACCCCAGAAAACGTGTTTCTCGCATTAAATAGCTCGAAAAGAGCGCTCTCGACGTTTCTGCATACTTCGGACAGATGTTTCACCATGATTATCGCAGAAAATGCATATCTGAGCTTGAAACCCCACGAAAACCAAGATATCGTCGGTTCTGTATATCATACGCACTGTGGAGTGGTGAAAACACCAGATAACGTGTTTCTCGCATTAAATAGCTTGAAAAGTGCGATCTCGATGATTCTGCATACTTCGGACAGAAGTCTCACCATGATTATCGTAAAAAATGCATATCTCAGCTTGAAACCCCACGAAAACCAAGATATCGCTGTTTCTGCATATCAAACGCACTGTGGAGTGGTGAAAACACCAGATAACATGTTTCTCGCATTAAATAGCTCGAAACGAGCGATCTCGATGATTAAGCATACTTCGGACAGAAGTCTCACCAAGATTATCGTAAAAAAATGCATATCTCAGCTTGAAACCCCACGAAAACCAAGATTTCGCTGGTTCTGCATATCAAACGCACTGTGGAGTGCTGAAAACACCAGATAACGTGTTTGTCGCATTAAATAGCTCGAAAAGTGCGATCTCGATGTTTCTGCATACTTCGGACAGAAGTCTCATCAAGATTATCGTAAAAAATGCATATCTCAGCTTGAAACCCCACGAAAACCCAGATATCGCTGGTTCTGCATATCGAACGCACTGTGGAGTGCTGAAAACACCAGATAACGTGTTTGTCGCATTAAATAGCTCGAAAAGTGCGATCTCGATGATTCTGCATACTTCGGACAGAAGTCTCACCATGATTATCGTAAAAAATGCATATCTCAGCTTGAAACCCCACGAAAACCAAGATTTCGCTGGTTCTGCATATCAAACGCACTGTGGAGTGCTGAAAACACCAGATAACGTGTTTGTCGCATTAAATAGCTCGAAAAGTGCGATCTCGATGTTTCTGCATACTTCGGACAGAAGTCTCATCAAGATTATCGTAAAAAATGCATATCTCAGCTTGAAACCCCACGAAAACCCAGATATCGCTGGTTCTGCATATCGAACGCACTGCGGAGTGGTGAAAACACCAGATAACTTGTTTCTCGCATTAAATAGCTCGAAAAGAGCGATCTCGATGACTCTGCATACTTCGGACAGAAGTCTCACCATGATTATCGCAGAAAATGCATATCTGAGCTTGAAACCCCACGAAAACCAAGATATCGTCGGTTCTGTATATCATACGCACTGTGGAGTGGTGAAAACACCAGATAACGTGTTTCTCGCATTAAATAGCTCGAATAGAGCGATCTCGATGATTAAGCATACTTCGGACAGAAGCCTCACCAAGATTATCGTAAAAAATGCATATCTCAGCTTGAAACCCCACGAAAACCAAGATATCGTCGGTTCTGCATATCATACGCACTGTGGAGTGGTGAAAACACCATATAACGTGTTTTTCGCATTAAATAGCTCGAATAGTACGATCTCGATGACTCTGCATACTTCGGACAGAAGTCTCACCATGATTATCGCAGAAAATGCATATCTGAGCTTGAAACCCCACGAAAACCAAGATATCGTCGGATCTGTATATCATACGCACTGTGGAGTGGTGAAAACACCAGATAACGTGTTTCTCGCATTAAATAGCTCGAATAGAGCGATCTCGATGATTAAGCATACTTCGGGCAGAAGTCTCACCAAGATTATCGTAAAAAATGCATATCTCAGCTTGAAACCCCACGAAAACCAAGATTTCGCTGGTTCTGCATATCAAACGCACTGTGGTGTGCTGAAAACACCAGATAACGTGTTTGTCGCATTAAATAGCTCGAAAAGTGCGATCTCGATGTTTCTGCATACTGCGGACAGATGTCTCACCTAGCTTATCGTAGAAAATGCATATCTCAGCTTGAAACCCCACGAAATCCATGATATCTCCGGTTCTGCATATCCAACGAACTGCGGAGTGGTGAAAACCCCAGAAAAAGAGTTTCTCGCATTAAATAGCTCGAAAAGAGCGCTCTCGATGTTTCTGCATACTTCGGACAGATGTCTCACCTAGCTTATCGTAGAAAATGCATATCTCAGCATGAAACCCGACGAAAACCAAAATATCTCCGGTTCTGCATATCCAACGAACTGTGGAGTGGTGAAAACCCCAGAAAACGAGTTTCTCGCATTAAATAGCTCGAAAAGAGCGCTCTCGATGTTTCTGCATACTTCGGACAGATGTCTCACCAAGCTTATCGTAGAAAATGCATATCTCAGCATGAAACCCGACGAAAACCAAAATATCTCCGGTTCTGCATATCCAACGCACTGTGGAGTGGTGAAAACACCAGATAACGTGTTTCTCGCATTAAATAGCTCGAAACGAGCGATCTCGATGATTCTGCATACTTCGGACAGAAGTCTCACCAAGATTATCGTAAAAAATGCATATCTCAGCTTGAAACCCCACGAAAACCAAGATATCGCTGGTTCTGCATATCAAACGCACTGTGGAGTGGTGAAAACACCAGATAACGTGTTTCTTGCATTAAATAGCTCGAAAAGAGCGATCTCGATGATTCTGCATAGTTCGAACAGAAGTCTCTCCAAGATTATCGCAGAAAATGCATATCTCAGCTTGAAACCCCTCGAAAACCAAGATATCACCTGTTCTGCATATCCATCGAACTGTGTTGTGGTGAAAACCCCAGAAAACGTGTTTCTCACATTAAATAGCTCGAAAAGAGCGATCTCGATGATTCTGCATACTTCGGACAGAAGTCTCTCCAAGATTATCGCAGAAAATGCATATCTAAACTTGAAACCCCTCGAAAACCAAGATATCACCTGTTCTGCATATCCAACGAACTGTGGTGTGGCGAAAACCCCAGAAAACGTGTTTCTCGCATTAAATAGCTCGAAAAGAGCGATCTCGATGATTCTGCATACTTCGGACAGAAGTCTCTCCAAGATTATCGCAGAAAATGCATATCTCAGCTTGAAACCCCTCGAAAACCAAGGTATCACCTGTTCTGCATATCCAACGAACTGTGGTGTGGTGAAAACCCCAGAAAACGTGTTTCTCGCATTAAATAGCTCCAAAAGAGCGATCTCGATGATTCTGCATACTTCGGACAGAAGTCTCTCCAAGATTATCGCAGAAAATGCATATCTCAGCTTGAAACCCCTCGAAAACCAAGGTATCACCTGTTCTGCATATCCAACGAACTGTGGTGTGGTGAAAACCCCAGAAAACGTGTTTCTCGCATTAAATAGCTCGAAAAGTACGATCTCGATGATTAAGCATACTTCGGACAGAAGTCTCACCAAGATTATAGTAAAAAATGCATATCTCTGCTTGAAACCCCACAAAAACCAAGATATCGCCTGTTCTGCATATCAAACGCACTGTGGAGTGGTGAAAACTACCAGAGAACGTGTTTCTCGCATTAAATAGCTCGAAAAGAGCGATCTCGATGATTCAGCATACTTCGGACAGAAGTCTCACCAAGATTATCGCAGAAAATGCATATCTCAGCTGGAAACACCTCGAAAATCAAGATATCGCCTGTTCAGCATATCAAACGCACTGTGGAGTGGTGCAAACAACCAGAGAACGTGTTTCTCGCATTAAATAGCTCGAAAAGAGCGATCTCGATGATTCAGCATACTTCGGACAGAAGTCTCACCAAGATTATCGCAGGAAATGCATATCTCAGCTTGAAACCCCACGAAAACCAAGATATCTCCGGTTCTGCATATCCAACGAACTGTGGAGTGGTGAAAACCCCAGAAAACGTGTTTCTCGCATTAAATAGCTCGAAAAGAGCGCTCGCGACGTTTCTGCATACTTCGGACAGATGTTTCACCAAGCTTATCGTAGAAAATGCATATCTCAGCTTGAAACCCGACGAAAACAAAAATGTCTGCGGTTCTGCATATCCAACGCACTGTGGAGTGGTGAAAACACCAGATAACGTGTTTCTCGCATTCAATTGCTCGAAAAGAGCGTTCTCGAAGATTCTGCATACTTCTGACAGAAGTCTCACCTGGATTATCGTAGAAAATGCATATCTTAGCTTGAAACCCGACCGAAACCAAAATATCTCCGGTTCTGCATGTCAAACGCTCTGTGGAGTGGTGAAAACACCAGATAACGTGTTTCTCGCATTAAATAGCTCGAAAAGAGCGCTCGCGTCGTTTCTGCATACTTCTGACTGACGTCTCACCAATATTATCGTTGAAAATGCACATCTCAGCTTGAAACCCGACGAAAACCAAAATATCGCCGGTTCTGCATATCAAACCAACTGTAGAGTGGTGAAAACACCAGATAACGTGTTTCTCGCATTAAATAGCTCGAAACGAGCGATCTCGATGATTCTGCATACTTCGGACAGAAATCTCACCAAAATTATCGTAAAAAATGCATATCTCAGATTGAAACCCCACGAAAACCAAGATATCGCTGTGTTCAGCATATCAGACGCACTGTGGAATGGTGAAAACCCCCTGAAAACGTGTTTCTCACATTAAATAGCTCGAATAGAGCGATATCGATGATTCTTCATACTTCGGACAGAAGTCTCACCAAGATTATCGTAAAAAATGCATATCTCAGCTTGAAACCCCACGAAAGCCAAGATATCGCTGGTTCTGCATATCTAACGCACTGTGGAGTGGTGAAAACACCGGATAAGGTTTTTCTCGCATTAACTAGCTCGAAAAGAGCGTTCTCGAAGATTCTGCATACTTCTGACAGAAGTCTCAACAGGTTTATCGTAGAAAATGCATATCTCAGCTGGAAACACCTCGAAAATCAAGATATCGCCTGTTCTGCATATCAAACGCACGGTGGAGTGGTGAAAACTAACAGAGAACGTGTTTCTCGCATTAAATAGCTCGAAAAGAGCGATCTCGATGATTCAGCATACTTCGGGCAGAAGTCTCACCAAGATTATCGCAGAAAATGCATATCTCAGCTGGAAACACCTCGAAAATCAAGATATCGCCTGTTCAGCATATCAAACGCACTGTGGAGTGGTGAAAACAACCAGAGAACGTGTTTCTCGCATTAAATAGCTCGAATAGTGCGATCTCGATGATTCAGCATACTTCGGACCGAAGTCTCACAAAGATTATCGCAGGAAATGCATATCTCAACTTGAAACCCCACGAAAACCAAGATATCGCCGGTTCTGCATATCAAACGCACTGTGGAGTGGTGAAAACACCAGATAACGTGTTTCTCGCATTAAACAGCTCGAAAAGAGCGATCTCGATGTTTCAGCATACTTCGGACAGAAGTCCACCAAGATTATCGCAGAAAATGCATATCTCAGCTTGAAACCTCACGAAAACCAAGATATCGCTGGTACTGCATATCAAACGCACTGTGGAGTGGTGAAAACACCAGATAACGTGTTTCTCGCATTAACTAGCTCGAAAAGAGCGATCTCGATGTTTCAGCATACTTCGGACAGAAGTCCACCAAGATTATCGCAGAAAATGCATATCTCAGCTTGAAACCCGACCGAAACCAAGATTTCTCCGGTTCTGCATGTCAAACGCACTGTGGAGTGGTGAAAACACCAGATAACGTGTTTCTCGCCCTAACTAGCTCGAAAAGAGCGATCTAGATGATTTTGCATACTTCTGACTGAAGTCTCACCAATATTATCGCAGAAAATGCATATCTCAGCTCGAAACCTCACGAAAATCAAGATGTTGCTGGTTCTGCATATCAAACGCACTGTGGAGTGGTGAAAACAACCAGAGAACGTGTTTCTCGCATTAAATAGCTCGAAAAGTGCGATCTCGAAGATTCTGCATACTTCTGACAGAAGTCTCACCAAGATTATCGTAGAAAATGCATATCTCAGCTTGAAACCCGACCGAAACCAAGATATCTCCGGTTCTGCATGTCAAACGCACTGTGGAGTGGTGAAAACACCAGAGAACGTGTTTCTCGCATTAAATAGCTCGAAAAGGCCGATCCCGATAATTCTGCATACTTCTGACAGAAGTCTCACCAAGATTATCGTAGAAAATGCATATCTCAGCTTGAACGCCGACGAAATCAAAGATGTCGCCGGTTCTGCATTATCAAACGCACTGTGGAGTGGTGAAAACACCAGAGAACGTGTTTCTCGCATTAAATAGCTCGAAAAGAGCGATCGCGATGATTCAGCATACTTCGGACAGAAGTCTCACCAAGATTATCGCAGGAAATGCATATCTCAGCTTGAAACCCCACGAAAACCAAGATATCTCCGGTTCTGCATATCCAACGAACTGTGGAGTGGTGAAAACCCCAGAAAACGTGTTTCTCGCATTAAATAGCTCGAAAAGAGCGCTCGCGACGTTTCTGCATTCTTCGGACAGATGTTTCACCAAGATTATCGCAGAAAATGCATATCTCATCTGGAAACACCACGAAAACCAGGATATCTACTGTTCTGCATATCCAACGAACTGCGGAGTGGTGAAAACCCCAGAAAACGTGTTTCTCGCATTAAATAGCTCGAAACGAGCGATCTCGATGATTCTGCATACTTCTAACAGAAGTCTCACCAAGATTATCGTAGAAAATGCATATCTCAGCTGGAAACACCTCGAAAATCAAGATATCGCCTGATCTGCATATCAAACGCACTGTGGAGTGGTGCAAACAACCAGAGAACGTGTTTCTCGCATTAAATAGCTCGAAAAGAGCGATCTCGATGATTCAGCATACTTCGGACAGAAGTCTCACCAAGATTATCGCAGGAAATGCATATCTCAGCTTGAAACCCCACGAAAACCAAGATATCTCCGGTTCTGCATATCCAACGAACTGTGGAGTGGTGAAAACCCCAGAAAACGTGTTTCTCGCATTCAATAGCTCGAAAAGAGCGTTCTCGAAGATTCTGCATACTTCTGACAGAAGTCTCACCAATATTATCGTAGAAAATGCACATCTCAGCTTGAAACCCGACGAAAACCAAAATATCGCCGGTTCTGCATATCAAACCAACTGTGGAGTGGTGAAAACACCAGATAACGAGTTTCTCGCATTAAATAGCTCGAAAAGAGCGCTCTCGACGTTTCTGCATACTTCGGACAGATGTTTCACCAAGCTTATCGTAGAAAATGCATATCTCAGCTTGAAACCCGACGAAAACCAAAATGTCTGCGGTTCTGCATATCCAACGCACTGTGGAGTGGTGAACACACCAGATAACGTGTTTCTCGCATTAAATAGCTCGAAACGAGCGATCTCGATGATTCTGCATACTTCGGACAGAAGTCTCAACAAGATTATCGCAGAAAATGCATATCTCAGCTTGAACCCCCACGAAAAGCAAGATATGTACTGTTCTGCATATCAAACGCACTGTGGAGTGGTGAAAACACCAGATAACGTGTTTCTCGCCCTAACTAGCTCGAAAAGAGCGATCTCGATGGTTCTGCATACTTCGGACAGAAATCTCACCAAAATTATCGAAAAAAATGCATATCTCAGATTGAAACCCCACGAAAACCAAGATATCGCTGTGTTCAGCATATCAGACGCACTGTGGAATGGTGAAAACACCCTGAAAACGTGTTTCTCGCATTAAATAGCTCGAATAGAGCGATCTCGATGATTCTTCATACTTCGGACAGAAGTCTCACCAAGATTATCGTAAAAAATGCATATCTCTGCTTGAAACCCCACGAAAACCAGGATATCTACTGTTCTGCATATCCAACGAACTGTGGAGTGGTGAAAACCCCAGAAAACGTGTTTCTCGCATTAAATAGCTCGAAAAGTGCAATCTCGATGATTCAGCATACTTCTAACAGAAGTCTCACCAAGATTATCGTAGAAAATGCATATCTCAGCTGGAAACACCTCGAAAATCAAGATATCGCCTGATCTGCATATCAAACGCACTGTGGAGTGGTGCAAACAACCAGAGAACGTGTTTCTCGCATTAAATAGCTCGAAAAGAGCGATCTCGATGATTCAGCATACTTCGGACAGAAGTCTCACCAAGATTATCGCAGGAAATGCATATCTCAGCTTGAAACCCCACGAAAACCAAGATATCTCCGGTTCTGCATATCCAACGAACTGTGGAGTGGTGAAAACCCCAGAAAACGTGTTTCTCGCATTAAATAGCTCGAAAAGAGCGCTCGCGACGTTTCTGCATACTTCGGACAGATGTTTCACCAAGCTTATCGTAGAAAATGCATATCTCAGCTTGAAACCCGACGAAAACAAAAATGTCTGCGGTTCTGCATATCCAACGCACTGTGGAGTGGTGAAAACACCAGATAACGTGTTTCTCGCATTCAATAGCTCGAAAAGAGCGTTCTCGAAGATTCTGCATACTTCTGACAGAAGTCTCACCAATATTATCGTAGAAAATGCACATCTCAGCTTGAAACCCGACGAAAACCAAAATATCGCCGGTTCTGCATATCAAACCAACTGTGGAGTGGTGAAAACACCAGATAACGAGTTTCTCGCATTAAATAGCTCGAAACGAGCGATCTCGATGGTTCTGCATACTTCGGACAGAAATCTCACCAAAATTATCGAAAAAAATGCATATCTCAGATTGAAACCCCACGAAAACCAAGATATCGCTGGTTCTGCATATCTAACGCACTGTGGAGTGGTGAAAACACCGGATAAGGTTTTTCTCGCATTAACTAGCTCGAAAAGAGCGTTCTCGAAGATTCTGCATTCTTCTGACAGAAGTCTCACTAGGTTTATCGTAGAAAATGCATATCTCAGCTGGAAACACCTCGAAAATCAAGATATCGCCTGTTCTGCATATCAAACGCACTATGGAGTGGTGAAAACAACCAGAGAACGTGTTTCTCGCATTAAATAGCTCGAAAAGAGCGATCTCGATGATTCAGCATACTTCGGACAGAAGTCTCACCAAGATTATCGCAGAAAATGCATATCTCAGCTGGAAACACCTCGAAAATCAAGATATCGCCTGTTCAGCATATCAAACGCACTGTGGAGTGGTGAAAACAACCAGAGAACGTGTTTCTCGCATTAAATAGCTCGAAAAGTGCAATCTCGATGATTCAGCATACTTCGGGCAGAAGTCTCACCAAGATTATCGCAGGAAGTGCATATCTCAGCTTGAAACCCCACGAAAACCAAGATATCTCCGGATCTGCATATCCAACGAACTGTGGAGTGGTGAAAACCCCAGAAAACGTGTTTCTCGCATTAAATAGCTCGAAAAGAGCGCTCTCGACGTTTCTGCATACTTCGGACAGATGTTTCACCAAGCTTATCGTAGAAAATGCATATCTCAGCTTGAAACCCGACGAAAACCAAAATGTCTGCGGTTCTGCATATCCAACGCACTGTGGAGTGGTGAACACACCAGATAACGTGTTTCTCGCATTAAATAGCTCGAAACGAGCGATCTCGATGATTCTGCATACTTCGGACAGAAGTCTCAACAAGATTATCGCAGAAAATGCATATCTCAGCTTGAACCCCCACGAAAAGCAAGATATGTACTGTTCTGCATATCAAACGCACTGTGGAGTGGTGAAAACACCAGATAACGTGTTTCTCGCATTAAATAGCTCGAAACTAACGATCTCGATGATTCTGCATACTTCTAACAGAAGTCTCACCAAGATTATCGCAGAAAATGCATACCTCTGCTTGAAACCCCACGAAAACCAGGATATCTACTGTTCTGCATATCCAACGAACTGTGGAGTGGTGAAAACCCCAGAAAACGTGTTTCTCGCATTAAATAGCTCGAAAAGAGCGCTCTCGACGTTTCTGCATACTTCGGACAAAAGTCTCACCAAGATTATCGCAGGAAATGCATATCTCAGCTTGAAACCCCACGAAAACCAAGATATCTCCGGTTCTGCATATCCAACGATCTGTGGAGTGGTGAAAACCCCAGAAAACGTGTATCTCGCATTAAATAGCTCGAAAAGAGCGCCCTCGACGTTTCTGCATACTTCGGACAGATGTTTCACCAAGATTATCGCAGAAAATGCATATCTCAGCTTGAAACCCCACGAAAACCAGGATATCTACTGTTCTGCATATCCAACGAACTGTGGAGTGGTGAAAACCCCAGAAAACGTGTTTCTCGCATTAAATAGCTCGAAACGAGCGATCTCGATGATTCTGCATACTTCTAACAGAAGTCTCACCAAGATTATCGTAGAAAATGCATATCTCAGCTGGAAACACCTCGAAAATCAAGATATCGCCTGTTCTGCATATCAAACGCACTGTGGAGTGGTGAAAACAACCAGAGAACGTGTTTCTCGCAATAAATAGCTCGAAAAGAGCCCTCTCGATGTTTCTGCATACTTCGGACAGATGTCTCTACAAGATTATCGCAGAAAAAGCATATCTCAGCTTGAAACCCGACGAAAACCAAAATATCTCCGGTTCTGCATATCCAACGCACTGTGTAGTGGTGAAAACACCAGATAACGTGTTTCTCGCATTAAATAGCTCGAAACGAGCGATCTCGATGATTCTGCATACTTCTAACAGAAGTCTCACCAAGATCATCGCAGAAAATGCATACCTCTGCTTGAAACCCCACGAAAACCAGGATATCTACTGTTCTGCATATCCAACGAACTGTGGAGTGGTGAAAACCCCAGAAAACGTGTTTCTCGCATTAAATAGCTCGAAAAGAGCGCTCTCGACGTTTCTGCATACTTCGGACAAAAGTCTCACCAAGATTATCGCAGGAAATGCATATCTTAGCTTGAAACCCGACCGAAACCAAGATATCGCTGGTACTGCATATCAAACGCACTGTGGAGTGGTGAAAACACCAGATAACGTGTTTCTCGCATTAAACAGCTCGAAAAGAGCGATCTCGATGTTTCAGCATACTTCGGACAGAAGTCCCCCAAGATTATCGCAGAAAATGCATATCTCAGCTGGAAACACCTCGAAAATCAAGATATCGCCTGTTCTGCATATCAAACGCACTGTGGAGTGGTGAAAACAACCAGAGAACGTGTTTCTCGCATTAAATAGCTCGAAAAGAGCGATCTCGATGATTCAGTATACTTCGGACAGAAGTCTCACCAAGATTATCGCAGGAAATTCATATCTCAGCTTGAAACCCCACGAAAACCAAGATATCTCCGGTTCTGCATATCCAACGAACTGTGGAGTGGTGAAAACCCCAGAAAACGTGTTTCTCGCATTAAATAGCTCGATAAGAGCGCTCTCTACGTTTCTGCATACTTCGGACAGATGTTTCACCAAGCTTATCGTAGAAAATGCATATCTCAGCTTGAAACCCGACGAAAACCAAAATGTCTGCGGTTCTGCATATCCAACGCACTGTGGAGTGGTGAAAACTCCAGATAAGGTGTTTCTCGCATTAAATAGCTGGAAAAGAGCGTTCTCGAAGATTCTGCATACTTCTGACAGAAGTCTCACCAGGATTATCGTAGAAAATGCATATCTTAGCTTGAAACCCGACCGATACCAAGATATCGCTGGTACTGCATATCAAACGCACTGTGGAGTGGTGAAAACACCAGATAACGTGTTTCTCGCATTAAACAGCTCGAAAAGAGCGATCTCGATGTTTCAGCATACTTCGGACAGAAGTCCACCAAGATTATCGCAGAAAATGCATATCTCAGCTTGAAACCCCACGAAAACCAAGATATCGCTGGTACTGCATATCAAACGCACTGTGGAGTCGTGAAAACACCAGATAACGTGTTTCTCTCATTAACTAGCTCGAAAAGAGCGATCTCGATGTTTCAACATACTTCGGACAGAAGTCCACCAAGATTATCGCAGAAAATGCATATCTCAGCTTGAAACCCGACGAAAACCAAAATGTCTCCGGTTCTGCATATCCAACGCACTGTGGAGTGGTAAAAACACCAGATAACGTGTTTCTCGCATTAAATAGCTCGAAAAGAGCGTTCTCGAAGATTCTGCATACTTCTGACAGAAGTCTCACCAGGATTATCATAGAAAATGCATATCTCAGCTTGAAACCCGACCGAAACCAAGATATCTCCGGTTCTGCATGTCAAACGCACTGTGGAGTGGTGAAAACACCAGATAACGTGTTTCTCGCTCTCACTAGCTCGAAACGAACGATCTAGATGATTCTGCATACTTCTGACTGAAGTCTCACCAATATTATCGTAGAAAATGCACATCTCAGCTTGAAACCCGACGAAAACCAAAATATCGCCGGTTCTGAATATCAAACCAACTGTGGAGTGGTGAAAACACCAGATAACGTGTTTCTCGCATTAAATAGCTCGAAACGAGCGATCTCGATGATTTTGCATACTTCGGACAGAAATCTCACCAAAATTATCGTAAAAAATGCATATCTCAGATTGAAACCCCACGAAAGCCAAGATATCGCTGGTTCTGCATATCTAACGCACTGTGGAGTGGTGAAAACACCAGATAACGTGTTTCTCGCATTAATTAGCTCGAAAAGAGCGATCTCGATGTTTCAGCATACTTCGGACAGAAGTCCACTAAGATTATCGCAGAAAATGCATATCTCAGCTTGAAACCCCACGAAAACCAAGATATCGCTGGTACTGCATATCAAACGCACTGTGGAGTGGTGAAAACACCAGATAACGTGTTTCTCGCATTAACTAGCTCGAAAAGAGCGATCTCGATGTTTCAGCATACTTCGGACAGAAGTCCACCAAGATTATCGCAGAAAATGCATATCTCAGCTTGAAACCCCACGAAAACCAAGATATGTACTGTTCTGCATATCAAAGGCACTGTGGAGTGGTGATAACACCAGATAACGTGTTTCTCGCACTAACTAGCTCGAAAAGAGCGATCGCGATGATTCAGCATACTTCGGACTGAAGTCCACTAAGATTATCACAGAAAATGCATATCTCAGCTTGAAACCCCACGAAAACCAAGATATCGCTGGTACAGCATATCAAACGCACTGTGGAGTGGTCAAAACACCAGATAACGTGTTTCTCGCATTAAACAGCTCGAAAAGAGCGATCTCGATGTTTCAGCATACTTCGGACAGAAGTCCACCAAGATTATCGCAGAAAATGCATATCTCAGCTTGAAACCCCACGAAAACCAAGATATCGCTGGTACTGCATATCAAACGCACTGTGGAGTGGTGAAAACACCAGATAACGTGTTTCTCGCATTAACTAGCTCGAAAAGAGCGATCTCGATGTTTCAGCATACTTCGGACAGAAGTCCACTAAGATTATCGCAGAAAATGCATATCTCAGCTTGAAACCCCACGAAAACCAAGATGTCGCTGGTACTGCATATCAAACGCACTGTGGAGTGGTGAAAACACCAGATAACGTGTTTCTCGCATTAACTAGCTCGAAAAGAGCGATCTCGATGTTTCAGCATACTTCTGACTGAAGTCTCACCAATATTATCGTAGAAAATGCACATCTCAGCTTGAAACCCGACGAAAACCAAAATATCGCCGGTTCTGAATATCAAACCAACTGTGGAGTGGTGAAAACACCAGATAACGTGTTTCTCGCATTAAATAGCTCGAAACGAGCGATCTCGATGATTTTGCATACTTCGGACAGAAATCTCACCAAAATTATCGTAAAAAATGCATATCTCAGATTGAAACCCCACGAAAGCCAAGATATCGCTGGTTCTGCATATCTAACGCACTGTGGAGTGGTGAAAACACCAGATAACGTGTTTCTCGCATTAACTAGCTCGAAAAGAGCGATCTCGATGTTTCAGCATACTTCGGACAGAAGTCCACTAAGATTATCGCAGAAAATGCATATCTCAGCTTGAAACCCCACGAAAACCAAGATATCGCTGGTACTGCATATCAAACGCACTGTGGAGTGGTGAAAACACCAGATAACGTGTTTCTCGCATTAACTAGCTCGAAAAGAGCGATCTCGATGTTTCAGCATACTTCGGACAGAAGTCCACCAAGATTATCGCAGAAAATGCATATCTCAGCTTGAAACCCCACGAAAACCAAGATATGTACTGTTCTGCATATCAAAGGCACCGTGGAGTGGTGATAACACCAGATAACGTGTTTCTCGTACTAACTAGCTCGAAAAGAGCGATCGCGATGATTCAGCATACTTCGGACAGAAGTCCACTAAGATTATCGCAGAAAATGCATATCTCAGCTTGAAACCCCACGAAAACCAAGATATCGCTGGTACTGCATATCAAACGTACTGTGGAGTGGTGAAAACACCAGATAACGTGTTTCTCGCATTAAACAGCTCGAAAAGAGCGATCTCGATGTTTCAGCATACTTCGGACAGAAGTCCACCAAGATTATCGCAGAAAATGCATATCTCAGCTTGAAACCCCACGAAAACCAAGATATGTACTGTTCTGCATATCAAAGGCACTGTGGAGTGGTGATAACACCAGATAACGTGTTTCTCGCACTAACTAGCTCGAAAAGAGCGATCGCGATGATTCAGCATACTTCGGACTGAAGTCCACTAAGATTATCACAGAAAATGCATATCTCAGCTTGAAACCCCACGAAAACCAAGATATCGCTGGTACAGCATATCAAACGCACTGTGGAGTGGTCAAAACACCAGATAACGTGTTTCTCGCATTATACAGCTCGAAAAGAGCGATCTCGATGTTTCAGCATACTTCGGACAGAAGTCCACCAAGATTATCGCAGAAAATGCATATCTCAGCTTGAAACCCCACGAAAACCAAGATATCGCTGGTACTGCATATCAAACGCACTGTGGAGTGGTGAAAACACCAGATAACGTGTTTCTCGCATTAACTAGCTCGAAAAGAGCGATCTCGATGTTTCAGCATACTTCGGACAGAAGTCCACTAAGATTATCGCAGAAAATGCATATCTCAGCTTGAAACCCCACGAAAACCAAGATGTCGCTGGTACTGCATATCAAACGCACTGTGGAGGGGTGAAAACACCAGATAACGTGTTTCTCGCATTAACTAGCTCGAAAAGAGCGATCTCGATGTTTCAGCATACTTCGGACAGAAGTCCACCAAGATTATAGCAGAAACTGCATATCTCAGCTTGAAACCCCACGAAAACTAAGATATCGCTGGTACTGCATATCAAACGCACTGTGGAGTGGTGAAAACACCAGATAACGTGTTTCTCGCATTAAACAGCTCGAAAAGAGCGATCTCGATGTTTCAGCATACTTCGGACAGAAGTCCACCAAGATTATCGCAGAAAATGCATATCTCAGCTTGAAACCCCACGAAAACCAAGATATCGCTGGTACTGCATATCAAACGCACTGTGGAGTGGTGAAAACACCAGATAACGTGTTTCTCGCATTAAACAGCTCGAAAAGAGCGATCTCGATGTTTCAGCATACTTCGGACAGAAGTCCACCAAGATTATCGCAGAAAATGCATATCTCAGCTTGAAACCCCACGAAAACCAAGATATCGCTGGTACTGCATATCAAACGCACTGTGGAGTGGTGAAAACACCAGATAACCTGTTTCTCGCAATAAATAGCTCGAAAAAAGCGCTCTCGATGTTTCTGCATACTTCTTACAGAAGTCTCACCAAGATTATCGTAGAAAATGCATATCTCAGCTTGAAACCCGACCGAAACCAAGATTTCTCCGGTTCTGCATGTCAAACGCACTGTGGAGTGGTGAAAACACCAGATAACGTGTTTCTCGCCCTAACTAGCTCGAAAAGAGCGATCTAGATGATTCTGCATACTTCTGACTGAAGTCTCACCAATATTATCGCAGAAAATGCATATCTCAGCTCGAAACCTCACGAAAATCAAGATGTTGCTGGTTCTGCATATCAAACGCACTGTGGAGTGGTGAAAACAACCAGAGAACGTGTTTCTCGCATTAAATAGCTCGAAAAGTGCGATCTCGAAGATTCTGCATACTTCTGACAGAAGTCTCACCAAGATTATCGTAGAAAATGCATATCTCAGCTTGAAACCCGACCGAAACCAAGATATCTCCGGTTCTGCATGTCAAACGCACTGTGGAGTGGTGAAAACACCAGAGAACGTGTTTCTCGCATTAAATAGCTCGAAAAGGCCGATCCCGATAATTCTGCATACTTCTGACAGAAGTCTCACCAAGATTATCGTAGAAAATGCATATCTCAGCTTGAACGCCGACGAAATCAAAGATGTCGCCGGTGCTGCATTATCAAACGCACTGTGGAGTGGTGAAAACACCAGATAACGTGTTTCTCGCATAAAATAGCTCGATAAGAGGGATCTAGATGATTCTGCATACTTCTGACAAAAGACCCACCAAGATTATAGCAGAAAATGCATACCTCTGCTTGAAACCCCACGAAAACCGGGATATCTACTGTTCTGCATATCCAACGAACTGTGGAGTGGTGAAAACACCCTGAAAACGTGTTTCTCGCATTAAATAACTCGAATAGAGCGATCTCGATGATTCTTCATACTTCGGACAGAAGTCTCACCAAGATTATCGTAAAAAATGCATATCTCAGCTTGAAACCCTACGAAAGCCAAGATATCGCTGGTTCAGCATATCTAACGCACTGTGGAGTGGTGAAAACACCGGATAAGGTTTTTCTCGCATTAACTAGCTCGAAAAGAGCGTTCTCGAAGATTCTGCATACTTCTGACAGAAGTCTCACCAGGTTTATCGTAGAAAATGCATATCTCAGCTGGAAACACCTCGAAAATCAAGATATCGCCTGTTCTGCATATCAAACGCACTGTGGAGTGGTGAAAACAACCGGAGAACGTGTTTCTCGCATTAAATAGCTCGAAAAGAGCGATCTCGATGATTCAGCATACTTCGGACAGAAGTCTCACCAAGATTATCGCAGAAAATGCATATCTCAGCTGGAAACACCTCGAAAATCAAGATATCGCCTGTTCAGCATATCAAACGCACTGTGGGGTGGTGAAAACAACCAGAGAACGTGTTTCTCGCACTAACTAGCTCGAAAAGAGCGATCTCGATGATTCAGCATACATCGGACAGAAGTCTCACCAAGATTATCGCAGGAAATGCATATCTCAGCTTGAAATGCCACGAAAACCAAGATATCGCTGGTTCTGCATATCAAACGCACTGTGGAGTGATGAAAACACCAGATAACGTGTTTCTCGCTTTAAATAGCTCGAAAAGAGCGATCTAGATGATTCAGCATACTTCGGACAGAAGTCTCAACAAGATTATCGCAGAAAATGCATATCTCAGCTTGAAACCACACGAAAACCCAGATATCTACTGTTCTGCATATCAAACGCACTGTGGAGTGGTGAAAACACCAGATAACGTGTTTCTCGCACTAACTAGCTCGAAAAGAGCGCTCTCGATGTTTCTGCATGCTTCGGACAGATGTTTCACCAAGATTATGGTAGACAATGCATATCTCAGCTTGAAACCCGACGAAAACCAAAATATCTCCGGTTCTGCATATCCAACGAACAGTGGAGTGTTGAAAACCCCAGAAAACGAGTTTCTCGCATTAAATAGCTCGAAAAGTGCGCTCTCGATGTTTCTGCATACTTCGGACAGATGTTTCACCAAGATTATGGTAGACAATGCATATCTCAGCTTGAAACCCGACGAAAACCAAAATATCGCCGGTTCTGCATATCAAACAAACTGTGGAGTGGTGAAAACACCAGATAACGTGTTTCTCGCATTAAATAGCTCGAAAAGTGCGATCTCGATGATTCTGCATACTTCTAACAGAAGTCTCACCAAGATTATCGCAGAAAGTGCATATCTCTGCTTGAAACCCCACGAAAACCAAGATATCAACTGTTCTGCATATCCAACGATCTGTGGAGTGGTGAAAACCCCAGAAAACGTTCTTCTCGCATTAAATAGCTCGAAAAGAGCGCTCTCGATGTTTCTGCATACTTCGGACAGATGTCTCACCAAGCTTATCGTACAAAATGCATATCTCAGCTTAAAACCCGACGAAAACCAAAATATCTCCGGTTCTGCATATCCAACGCACTGTGGAGTGGTGAAAACACCAGATAACGTGTTTCTCGCATTAAATAGCTCGAAAAGTGCGATCTCGATGATTCTGCATACTTCGGACAGAAGTCTCAACAAGATTATCGTAAAAAATGCATATCTCAGCTTGAAACCCCACGAAAGCCAAGATATCACTGGTTCTGCATATCAAACGCACTGTGGAGTGGTGAAAACACCAGAAAACAAGTTTCTCGCATTAAATAGCTCGAAAAGAGCGCTCTCGATGTTTCTGCATACTTCGGACAGATGTTTCACCAAGCTTATCGTAGAAAATGCATATCTCAGCTTGAAACCCGACGAAAACCAAAATATAGTCGGTTCTGCATATCAAACCAACTGTGGAGTGGTGAAAACACCAGAGAACGTGTTTCTCGCACTAACTAGCTCGAAAAGAGCGATCTCGATGATTCAGCATCCTCCGGTCAGAAGTCTCACCAAGATTATCGTAGAAAATGCATATCTCAGGTTGAACCCCGACGAAATCAAAGATGTCGCCGGTTCTGCATATCAAACGCACTGTGGAGTGGTGAAAACACCAGAAAACAAGTTTCTCGCATTAAATAGCTCGAAAAGAGCGCTCTCGATGTTTCTGCATACTTCGGACAGATGTTTCACCAAGATTATCGTAGAAAATGCATATCTCAGCTTGAACCCCGACGAAATCAAAGATGTCGCCGGTTCTGCATATCAAACGCACTGTGGAGTGGTGAAAACACCAGAAAACGAGTTTCTCGCATTAAATAGCTCGAAAAGAGCGCTCTCGATGTTTCGGCATACTTCGGACAGATGTCTCACCAAGCTTATCGTACAAAATGCATATCTCAGCTTGAAACCTGACGAAAACCAAAATATCTCCGGTTCTGCATATCCAACGCACTGTGGAGTGGTGAAAACACCAGATAACGTGTTTCTCGCATTAAATAGCTCGAAAAGTGCCATCTCGATGATTCTGCATACTTCGGACAGAAGTCTCAACAAGATTATCGTAAAAAATGCATATCTCAGCTTGAAACCCCACGAAAGCCAAGATATCACTGGTTCTGCATATCAAACGCACTGTGGAGTGGGGAAAACTCCGGATAACGTGTTTCTTGCATTCAGTAGCTCGAAACGAGCGATCTCGATGATTTTGCATACTTCGGACAGAAGTCTCAACAAGATGATCGCAGAAAATGCATATCTCAGCTTGAAACCCCACGAAAACCAAGGCATTTACTGTTCTGCATATCAAACGCACTGTGGAGTGGTGAAAACACCAGATAACGTGTTTCTCGCACTAGCTAGCTCGAAAAGAGCGATCTCGATGATTCAGCATCCTCCGGTCAGAAGTCTCACCAAGAGTATCGTAGAAAATGCATATCTCAGCTTGAACCCCGACGAAACCAAAGATGTCGCCGGTTCTGCATATCAAACGCACTGTGGAGTGGTGAAAACACCAGAAAACGAGTTTCTCGCATTCAGTAGCTCGAAACGAGCGATCTCGATGATTTTGCATACTTCGGACAGAAGTCTCAACAAGGTGATCGCAGAAAATGCATATCTCAGCTTGAAACCCCACGAAAACCAAGGCATTTACTGTTCTGCATATCAAACGCACTGTGGAGTGGTGAAAACACCAGATAACGTGTTTCTCGCACTAGCTAGCTCGAAAAGAGCGATCTCTATGATTCAGCATCCTCCGGTCAGAAGTCTCACCAAGATTATCGTAGAAAATGCATATCTCAGCTTGAACCCCGACGAAATCAAAGATGTCGCCGGTTCTGCATATCAAACGCACTGTGGAGTGGTGAAAACACCAGAAAACAAGTTTCTCGCATTAAATAGCTCGAAAAGAGCGCTCTCGATGTTTCTGCATACTTCGGACAGATGTTTCACCAAGATTATCGTAGAAAATGCATATCTCAGCTTGAAACCCGACCGAAACCAAGATATCTCCGGTTCTGCATGTCAAACGTACTGTGGAGTGGTGAAAACACCAGAAAACGTGTTTCGTGCATTAGGCAGCTCGAAATGAGCGATCTAGATGGTTCTGCATACTTCTGACTGAAGTCTCACCAAGATTATCGTAGAAAATGCATATCTCAGCTTGAACCCCGACGAAATCAAAGATGTCGCCGGTTCTGCATATCAAACGCACTGTGGAGTGGTGAAAACACCAGAAAACGGGTTTCTCGCATTAAATAGCTCGAAACGAGCGATCACGATGATTCTGCATACTTCGGACAGAAGTCTCAACAAGATTATCGCAGAAAATGCATATCTCAGCTTGAAACCCGACGAAAACCAAAATATCTCCGGTTCTGCATATCCAACGCACTGTGGAGTGGTGAAAACACCAGATAACGTGTTTCTCGCATTAAATAGCTCGAAAAGAGCGATCTAGATGATTCAGCATACTTCGGACAGAAGTCTCACCAAGATTATCGCAGGAAATGCATATCTCAGCTTGAAACCCCACGAAAACCAAGATATCTCAGGTTCTGCATATCCAACGAACTGTGGAGTGTTGAAAACCCCAGAAAACGAGTTTCTCGCATTAAATAGCTCGAAAAGTGCGCTCTCGATGTTTCTGCATACTTCGGACAGATGTTTCACCAAGATTATCGTAGCAAATGCATATCTCAGCTTGAAACCCGTCGAAAACCAAAATATCTCCGGTTCTGCATATCCAACGCACTGTGGAGTGGTGAACACACCAGATAACGTGTTTCTCGCATTAAATAGCTCGCAACGAGCGATCTCGATGATTCTGCATACTTCGGACAGAAGTCTCAACAAGATTATCGCAGAAAATGCATATCTCAGCTTGAAACCCCACGAAAACACAGATATCTACTGTTCTGCATATCAAACGCACTGTGGAGTGGTGAAAACACCAGATAACGTGTTTCTCGCACTAACTAGCTCGAAAAGAGCGCTCTCGATGTTTCTGCATACTTCGGACAGATGTTTCACCAAGATAATCGTAGAAAATGCATATCTCAGCTTGAACCCCGACGAAATCAAAGATGTCGCCGGTTCTGCATATCAAACGCACTGTGGAGTGGTGAAAACACCAGAAAACGAGTTTCTCGCATTAAATAGCTCGAAAAGAGCGCTCTCGATGTTTCTGCATACTTCGGACAGATGTTTCACCAAGATTATCGTAGAAAATGCATATCTCAGCTTGAAACCCGTCCGAAACCAAGATATCTCCGGTTCTGCATGTCAAACGTACTGTGGAGTGGTGAAAACACCAGAAAACGTGTTTCGTGCATTAGGTAGCTCGAAAAGAGCGATCTAGATGGTTCTGCATACTTCTGACTGAAGTCTCACCAATAGTATCGCAGAAAATGCATATCTCAGCTGGAAACACCACGAAAATCAAGATATCGCCGGTTCTGCATATCAAACGCACTGTGGAGTGGTGAAAACAACCAGAGAACGTGTTTCTCGCATTAAATAGCTCGAAAAGAGCGATATCGATGATTCTGCATATTTCGGACAGAAGTCTCAACAAGATTATCGCAGAAAATGCATATCTCAACTTGAAACCCCACGAAAACCAAAATATCGCCGGTTCTGCATATCAAACCAACTATGTTGTGGTGAAAACACCAGAGAACGTGTTTCTCGCAATAAATAGCTCGAAAAGAGCGCTCTCGATGTTTCTGCATACTTCGGACAGATGTTTCACCAAGCTTATCGTAGAAAATGCATATCTCAGCTTGAAACCCGACGAAAACCAAAATATCTCCGGTTCTGCATATCCAACGCACTGTGGAGTGGTGAAAACACCAGATAACGTGTTTCTCGCATTAAATAGCTCCAACAGAGCGCTCTCGATGTTTCTGCATACTTCGGACAGATGTTTCACCAAGATTATCGTAGAAAATGCATATCTCAGCTTGAAACACGACGAAAACCAAAATATCGCCGGTTCTGCATATCAAACCAACTATGTTGTGGTGAAAACACCAGAGAACGTGTTTCTCGCAATAAATAGCTCGAAAAGAGCGCTCTCGATGTTTCTGCATACTTCGGACAGATGTTTCACCAAGCTTATCGTAGAAAATGCATATCTCAGCTTGAAACCCGACGAAAACCAAAATATCTCCGGTTCTGCATATCCAACGCACTGTGGAGTGGTGAAAATACCAGATAACGTGTTTCTCGCATTAAATAGCTCGAAACGAGCGATCTCGATGATTCTGCATACTTCGGACAGAAGTCTCAACAATATTATTGCAGAAAATGCATATCTCAGCTTGAAACCCCACGAAAACCCAGATATCTACTGTTCTGCATATCAAACGCACTGTGGAGTGGTGAAAACACCAGATAACGTGTTTCTCGCACTAACTAGCTCGAAAAGAGCGATCTCGATGATTCAGCATACATCGGACAGAAGTCTCACCAAGATTATCGCAGGAAATGCATATCTCAGCTTGAAATGCCACCAAAACCAAGATATCGCTGGTTCTGCATATCAAACGCACTGTGGAGTGATGAAAACACCAGATAACGTGTTTCTCGCATTTAATAGCTCGAAAAGAGCGATCTAGATGATTCAGCATACTTCGGACAGAAGTCTCACCAAGATTATCGCAGGAAATGCATATCTCAGCTTGAAACCCCACGAAAACCAAGATATCTCAGGTTCTGCATATCCAACGAACTGTGGAGTGGTGAAAACCCCAGAAAACGAGTTTCTCGCATTAAATAGCTCGAAAAGTGCGCTCTCGATGTTTCTGCATACTTCGGATAGATATTTCACCAAGATTATCGTAGAAAATGCATATCTCAGCTTGAAACCCGACGAAAACCAAAATATCTCCGGTTCTGCATATCCAACGCACTGTGGAGTGGTGAAAACACCAGATAACGTGTTTCTCGCATTAAATAGCTCGAAAAGAGCGATCTAGATGATTCAGCATACTTCGGACAGAAGTCTCACCAAGATTATCGCAGGAAATGCATATCTCAGCTTGAAACCCCACGAAAACCAAGATATCTCAGGTTCTGCATATCCAACGAACTGTGGAGTGTTGAAAACCCCAGACAACGAGTTTCTCGCATTAAATAGCTCGAAAAGTGCGCTCTCGATGTTTCTGCATACTTCGGACAGATGTTTCACGAAGATTATCGTAGAAAATGCATATCTCAACTTGAAACCCGACGAAAACCAAAATATAGTCGGTTCTGCATATCAAACCAACTGTGGAGTGGTGAAAACACCAGAGAACGTGTTTCTCGCACTAACTAGCTCGAAAAGAGCGATCTCGATGATTCAGCATACATCGGACAGAAGTCTCACCAAGATTATCGCAGGAAATGCATATCTCAGCTTGAAATGCCACGAAAACCAAGATATCGCTGGTTCTGCATATCAAACGCACTGTGGAGTGATGAAAACACCAGATAACGTGTTTCTCGCATTAAATAGCTCGAAACGAGCGATCTCGATGATTCTGCATACTTCGGACAGAAGTCTCAACAAGATTATCGCAGAAAATGCATATCTCAGCTTGAAACCCCACGAAAACCCAGATATCTACTGTTCTGCATATCAAACGCACTGTGGAGTGGTGAAAACACCAGATAACGTGTTTCTCGCACTAACTAGCTCGAAAAGAGCGATCTCGATGATTCTGCATACTTCGGACAGAAGTCTCAACAAGATTATCGCAGAAAATGCATATCTCAGCTTGAAACCCCACGAAAATCAAGATATCTACTGTTCTGCATATCAAACGCACTGTGGAGTGGTGAAAACAGCAGATAACGTGTTTCTCGCATTAAATAGCTCGAAACGAGCGCCCTCGATGATTCTGCATGCTTCGGACAGAAGTCTCAACAAGATTATCGCAGAAAATGCATATTTCAGCTTGAAACCCCACGATAACCAAGATATCTACTGTTCTGCATATCAAACGCACTGTGGAGTGGTGAAAACACGAGATAACGTGTTTCTCGCAATAAATAGCTCGAAATGAGCGCTCTCGATGTTTCTGCATACTTCGGACAGAAGTCTCAACAAGATTATCGCAGAAAATGCATATCTCAGCTTGAAACCCCACGAAAACCAAGATATCTACTGTTCTGCATATCAAACGCACTGTGGAGTGGTGAAAACACCAGATAACGTGTTTCTCGCATTAAATAGCTCGAAAAGAGCGCTCTCGATGTTTCTGCATACTTCGGACAGATGTTTCACCAAGATTATCGTAGAAAATGCATATCTCAGCTTGAAACCCGACGAAAACCAAAATATCGTCGGTTCTGCATATCAAACCAACAGTGGAGTGGTGAAAACACCAGAGAACGTGTTTCTCGCAATAAATAGCTCGAAAAGAGCGCTCTCGATGTTTCTGCATACTTCGGACAGATGTTTCACCAAGCTTATCGTAGAAAATGCATATCTCAGCTTGAAACCCGACGAAAACCAAAATATCTCCGGTTCTGCATATCCAACGCACTGTGGAGTGGTGAAAACACCAGATAGCGTGTTTCTCACATTAAATAGCCCGAAACGAGCGATCTCGATGATTCTGCATACTTCGGACAGAAGTCTCAACAAGATTATCGCTGAAAATGCATATCTCTGCTTGAAACCCCACGAAAACCAAGATATCAACTGTTCTGCATATCCAACGAACTGTGGAGCGGTGAAAACACCAGATAACGTGTTTCTCGCATTAAATAGCTCGAAACGAGCGATTATCGATGATTCTGCATACTTAGGACAGAAGTCTCAACAAGATTATCGCAGAAAATGCATATCTCTGCTTGAAACCCCACGAAAACCAAGATATCAACTGTTCTGCATATCAAACGCACTGTGAAGTGGTGAAGACACCAGATAACGTGTTTCTCGCATTAAATAGCTCGAAAAGAGCGCTCTCGGTGTTTCTGCATACTTCGGACAGATGTCTCACCAAGATTATCGTAGAAAATGCATATCTCAGCTTGAAACCCGACGAAAACAAAGATATCTCCGGTTCTGCATATCCAACGAACTGTGGAGTGTTGAAAACCCCAGAAAACGAGTTTCTCGCATTAAATAGCTCGAGAAGTGCGCTCTCGATGTTTCTGCATACTTCGGACAGATGTTTCACCAAGATTATGGTAGAAAATGCATATCTCAGCTTGAAACCCGACGAAAACCAAAATATCGCCGGTTCTGCATATCAAACAAACTGTGGAGTGGTGAAAACACCAGATAACGTGTTTCTCGCATTAAATAGCTCGAAAAGTGCGATCTCGATGATTCTGCATACTTCTAACAGAAGTCTCACCAAGATTATCGCAGAAAGTGCATATCTCTGCTTGAAACCCCACGAAAACCAAGATATCAACTGTTCTGCATATCCAACGATCTGTGGAGTGGTGAAAACCCCAGAAAACGTGCTTCTCGCATTAAATAGCTCGAAAAGAGCGCTCTCGATGTTTCTGCATACTTCGGACAGATGTCTCACCAAGCATATCGTACAAAATGCATATCTCAGCTTGAAACCCGACGAAAACCAAAATATCTCCGGTTCTGCATATCCAACGCACTGTGGAGTGGTGAAAACACCAGATAATGTGTTTCTCGCATTAAATAGCTCGAAAAGAGCGATCTCGATGATTTTGCATACTTCGGTCAGAAGTCTCAACAAGGTGATCGCAGAAAATGCATATCTCAGCTTGAAACCCCACGAAAACCAAGGCATTTACTGTTCTGCATATCAAACGCACTGTGGAGTGGTGAAAACACCAGATAACGTGTTTCTCGCACTAGCTAGCTCGAAAAGAGCGATCTCTATGATTCAGCATCCTCCGGTCAGAAGTCTCACCAAGATTATCGTAGAAAATGCATATCTCAGCTTGAACCCCGACGAAATCAAAGAGGTCGCCGGTTCTGCATATCAAACGCACTGTGGAGTGGTGAAAACACCAGAAAACAAGTTTCTCGCATTAAATAGCTCGAAAAGAGCGCTCTCGATGTTTCTGCATACTTCGGACAGATGTTTCACCAAGATTATCGTAGAAAATGCATATCTCAGCTTGAAACCCGTCCGAAACCAAGATATCTCCGGTTCTGCATGTCAAACGTACTGTGGAGTGGTGAAAACACCAGAAAACGTGTTTCGTGCATTAGGCAGCTCGAAATGAGCGATCTAGATGGTTCTGCATACTTCTGACTGAAGTCTCACCAAGATTATCGTAGAAAATGCATATCTCAGCTTGAACCCCGACGAAATCAAAGATGTCGCCGGTTCTGCATATCAAACGCACTGTGGAGTGGTGAAAACACCAGAAAACGGGTTTCTCGCATTAAATAGCTCGAAACGAGCGATCACGATGATTCTGCATACTTCGGACAGAAGTCTCAACAAGATTATCGCAGAAAATGCATATCTCAGCTTGAAACCCGACGAAAACCAAAATATCTCCGGTTCTGCATATCCAACGCACTGTGGAGTGGTGAAAACACCAGATAACGTGTTTCTCGCATTAAATAGCTCGAAAAGAGCGCTCTCGATGTTTCTGCATACTTCGGACAGATGATTCACCAAGATTATCGCAGAAAATGCATATTTCAGCTTGAAACCCCACGATAACCAAGATATCTACTGTTCTGCATATCAAACGCACTGTGGAGTGGTGAAAACACGAGATAACGTGTTTCTCGCAATAAATAGCTCGAAATGAGCGCTCTCGATGTTTCTGCATACTTCGGACAGTAGTCTCAACAAGATTATCGCAGAAAATGCATATCTCAGCTTGAAACCCCACGAAAACCAAGATATCTACTGTTCTGCATATCAAACGCACTGTGGAGTGGTGAAAACACCAGATAACGTGTTTCTCGCATTAAATAGCTCGAAAAGAGCGCTCTCGATGTTTCTGCATACTTCGGACAGATGTTTCACCAAGATTATCGTAGAAAATGCATATCTCAGCTTGAAACCCGACGAAAACCAAAATATCGTCGGTTCAGCATATCAAACCAACAGTGGAGTGGTGAAAACACCAGAGAACGTGTTTCTCGCAATAAATAGCTCGAAAAGAGCGCTCTCGATGTTTCTGCATACTTCGGACAGATGTTTCACCAAGCTTATCGTAGAAAATGCATATCTCAGCTTGAAACCCGACGAAAACCAAAATATCTCCGGTTCTGCATATCCAACGCACTGTGGAGTGGTGAAAACACCAGATAGCGTGTTTCTCACATTAAATAGCCCGAAACGAGCGATCTCGATGATTCTGCATACTTCGGACAGAAGTCTCAACAAGATTATCGCTGAAAATGCATATCTCTGCTTGAAACCCCACGAAAACCAAGATATCAACTGTTCTGCATATCCAACGAACTGTGGAGCGGTGAAAACACCAGATAACGTGTTTCTCGCATTAAATAGCTCGAAACGAGCGATTATCGATGATTCTGCATACTTAGGACAGAAGTCTCAACAAGATTATCGCAGAAAATGCATATCTCTGCTTGAAACCCCACGAAAACCAAGATATCAACTGTTCTGCATATCAAACGCACTGTGGAGTGGTGAAGACACCAGATAACGTGTTTCTCGCATTAAATAGCTCGAAAAGAGCGCTCTCGGTGTTTCTGCATTCTTCGGACAGATGTCTCACCAAGATTATCGTAGAAAATGCATATCTCAGCTTGAAACCCGACGAAAACAAAGATATCTCCGGTTCTGCATATCCAACGAACTGTGGAGTGTTGAAAACCCCAGAAAACGAGTTTCTCGCATTAAATAGCTCGAGAAGTGCGCTCTCGATGTTTCTGCATACTTCGGACAGATGTTTCACCAAGATTATGGTAGAAAATGCATATCTCAGCTTGAAACCCGACGAAAACCAAAATATCGCCGGTTCTGCATATCAAACAAACTGTGGAGTGGTGAAAACACCAGATAACGTGTTTCTCGCATTAAATAGCTCGAAAAGTGCGATCTCGATGATTCTGCATACTTCTAACAGAAGTCTCACCAAGATTATCGCAGAAAGTGCATATCTCTGCTTGAAACCCCACGAAAACCAAGATATCAACTGTTCTGCATATCCAACGATCTGTGGAGTGGTGAAAACCCCAGAAAACGTGCTTCTCGCATTAAATAGCTCGAAAAGAGCGCTCTCGATGTTTCTGCATACTTCGGACAGATGTCTCACCAAGCATATCGTACAAAATGCATATCTCAGCTTGAAACCCGACGAAAACCAAAATATCTCCGGTTCTGCATATCCAACGCACTGTGGAGTGGTGAAAACACCAGATAATGTGTTTCTCGCATTAAATAGCTCGAAAAGAGCGATCTCGATGATTTTGCATACTTCGGACAGAAGTCTCAACAAGGTGATCGCAGAAAATGCATATCTCAGCTTGAAACCCCACGAAAACCAAGGCATTTACTGTTCTGCATATCAAACGCACTGTGGAGTGGTGAAAACACCAGATAACGTGTTTCTCGCACTAGCTAGCTCGAAAAGAGCGATCTCTATGATTCAGCATCCTCCGGTCAGAAGTCTCACCAAGATTATCGTAGAAAATGCATATCTCAGCTTGAACCCCGACGAAATCAAAGATGTCGCCGGTTCTGCATATCAAACGCACTGTGGAGTGGTGAAAACACCAGAAAACAAGTTTCTCGCATTAAATAGCTCGAAAAGAGCGCTCTCGATGTTTCTGCATACTTCGGACAGATGTTTCACCAAGATTATCGTAGAAAATGCATATCTCAGCTTGAAACCCGTCCGAAACCAAGATATCTCCGGTTCTGCATGTCAAACGTACTGTGGAGTGGTGAAAACACCAGAAAACGTGTTTCGTGCATTAGGCAGCTCGAAATGAGCGATCTAGATGGTTCTGCATACTTCTGACTGAAGTCTCACCAAGATTATCGTAGAAAATGCATATCTCAGCTTGAACCCCGACGAAATCAAAGATGTCGCCGGTTCTGCATATCAAACGCACTGTGGAGTGGTGAAAACACCAGAAAACGGGTTTCTCGCATTAAATAGCTCGAAACGAGCGATCACGATGATTCTGCATACTTCGGACAGAAGTCTCAACAAGATTATCGCAGAAAATGCATATCTCAGCTTGAAACCCGACGAAAACCAAAATATCTCCGGTTCTGCATATCCAACGCACTGTGGAGTGGTGAAAACACCAGATAACGTGTTTCTCGCATTAAATAGCTCGAAAAGAGCGCTCTCGATGTTTCTGCATACTTCGGACAGATGATTCACCAAGATTATCGTAGAAAATGCATATCTCAGCTTGAAACCCGACCGAAACCAAGATATCTCCGGTTCTGCATGTCAAACGTACTGTGGAGTGGTGAAAACACCAGAAAACGTGTTTCGTGCTTTAGGCAGCTCGAAATGAGCGATCTAGATGGTTCTGCATACTTCTGACTGATGTCTCACCAAGATTATCGTAGAAAATGCATATCTCAGCTTGAACCCCGACGAAATCAAAGATGTCGCCGGTTCTGCATATCAAACGCACTGTGGTGTGGTGAAAACACCAGATAACGTGTTTCTCGCACTAACTAGGTCGAAAAAAGCGATCTCGATGATTCAGCATACATAGGACAGAAGTCTCACCAAGATTATCGCAGGAAATGCATATCTCAGCTTGAAATGCCACGAAAACCAAGATATCGCTGGTTCTGCATATCAAACGCACTGTGGAGTGATGAAAACACCAGATAACGTGTTTCTCGCATTAAATAGCTCGAAAAGAGCGATCTAGATGATTCAGCATACATCGGACAGAAGTCTCACCAAGATTATCGCAGGAAATGCATATCTCAGCTTGAAATGCCACGAAAACCAAGATATCGCTGGTTCTGCATATCAAACGCACTGTGGACTGATGAAAACACCAGATAACGTGTTTCTCGCATTAAATAGCTCGAAAAGAGCGATCTAGATGATTCAGCATACTTCGGACAGAAGTCTCACCAAGATTATCGCAGGAAATGCATATCTCAGCTTGAAACCCCACGAAAACCAAGACATCTACTGTTCTGCATATCCAACGAACTGTGGAGTGGTGAGACCCCCAGAAAACGTGTTTCTCGGATTAAATAGCTCGAAATGAGCGCTCTCGATGATTCTGCATACTTCGGACAGAAGTCTCAACAAGATGATCGCAGAAAATGCATATCTCAGCTTGAAACCCCACGAAAACCAAGGCATCTACTGTTCTGCATATCAAACGCACTGTGGAGTGGTGAAAACACCAGATAACGTGTTTCTCGCACTAGCTAGCTCGAAAAGAGCGATCTCGATGATTCAGCATACTCCGGTCAGAAGTCTCACCAAGATTATCGCAGAAAATACATATCTCAGATTGAAACCCCACGAAAACCAAGATGTCGCCGGTTCTGCATATCAAACGCACTGTGGAGTGGAGAAAACACCAGAAAACGTGTTTCTCGCATTAAGTAGCTCGAAAAGAGCGTTCTTGAAGATCCTGCATACTTCTGACAGAAGTCTCACCAAGATTATCGTAGAAAATGCATATCTCAGCTTGAAACCCGCCGAAAACCGAGTTATCTCTGGTTCTGCACATCAAACGTACCGTGGAGTGGTGAAAACACCAGAAAACGTGTTTCGTGCATTGAGTAGCTCGAAAAGAGCGATCTAGATGATTCTGCATACTTCTGACTGAAGTCTCACCAAGATTATCGCAGAAAATGCATATCTCAGCTTGAAACCCGACGAAAACCGAGTTATCTCCGGTTCTGCACATCAAACGTACCGTGGAGTGGTGAATACACCAGAAAACGTGTTTCGCGCATTAAGTAGCTCGAAAAGAGCGTTCTCGAAGATTCTGCATACTTCTGACAGAAATATCTCCAGGATTATCGTAGAAAATGCATATCTCAGCTTGAAACCAGACCGAAACCAAGATATCTCCGGTTCTGCAGGTCAAACGTACTGTGGAGTGGTGAAAACACCAGAAAACGTGTTTCGTGCATTGAGTAGCTCGAAACGAGCGATCTAGATGATTCTGCATACTTCTGACTGAAGTCTCACCAAGATTATCGCAGAAAATGCATATCTCAGCTTGAAACCCCACGAAAACCAAGATATCGCCGGTTCTGCATATCAAACGCACTGTGGAGTGGTGAAAACACGAGATAACGTGTTTCTCGCAATAAATAGCTCGAAATGAGCGCTCTCGATGTTTCTGCATACTTCGGACAGAAGTCTCAACAAGATTATCGCAGAAAATGCATATCTCAGCTTGAAACCCCACGAAAACCAAGATATCTACTGTTCTGCATATCAAACGCACTGTGGAGTGGTGAAAACACCAGATAACGTGTTTCTCGCATTAAATAGCTCGAAAAGAGCGCTCTCGATGTTTCTGCATACTTCGGACAGATGTTTCACCAAGATTATCGTAGAAAATGCATATCTCAGCTTGAAACCCGACGAAAACCAAAATATCGTCGGTTCTGCATATCAAACCAACAGTGGAGTGGTGAAAACACCAGAGAACGTGTTTCTCGCAATAAATAGCTCGAAAAGAGCGCTCTCGATGTTTCTGCATACTTCGGACAGGTGTTTCACCAAGCTTATCGTAGAAAATGCATATCTCAGCTTGAAACCCGACGAAAACCAAAATATCTCCGGTTCTGCATATCCAACGCACTGTGGAGTGGTGAAAACACCAGATAGCGTGTTTCTCGCATTAAATAGCCCGAAACGAGCGATCTCGATGATTCTGCATACTTCGGACAGAAGTCTCAACAAGATTATCGCTGAAAATGCATATCTCTGCTTGAAACCCCACGAAAACCAAGATATCAACTGTTCTGCATATCCAACGAACTGTGGAGCGGTGAAAACACCAGATAACGTGTTTCTCGCATTAAATAGCTCGAAACGAGCGATTATCGATGATTCTGCATACTTAGGACAGAAGTCTCAACAAGATTATCGCAGAAAATGCATATCTCTGCTTGAAACCCCACGAAAACCAAGATATCAACTGTTCTGCATATCAAACGCACTGTGGAGTGGTGAAGACACCAGATAACGTGTTTCTCGCATTAAATAGCTCGAAAAGAGCGCTCTCGGTGTTTCTGCATACTTCGGACAGATGTCTCACCAAGATTATCGTAGAAAATGCATATCTCAGCTTGAAACCCGACGAAAACAAAGATATCTCCGGTTCTGCATATCCAACGAACTGTGGAGTGTTGAAAACCCCAGAAAACGAGTTTCTCGCATTAAATAGCTCGAGAAGTGCGCTCTCGATGTTTCTGCATACTTCGGACAGATGTTTCACCAAGATTATGGTAGAAAATGCATATCTCAGCTTGAAACCCCACGAAAGCAAGATATCACTGGTTCTGCATATCAAACGCACTGTGGAGTGGTGAAAACACCGGATAACGTGTTTCTTGCATTCAGTAGCTCGAAACGAGCGATCTCGATGATTTTGCATACTTCGGACAGAAGTCTCAACAAGGTGATCGCAGAAAATGCATATCTCAGCTTGAAACCCCACGAAAACCAAGGCATTTACTGTTCTGCATATCAAACGCACTGTGGAGTGGTGAAAACACCAGATAACGTGTTTCTCGCACTAGCTAGCTCGAAAAGAGCGATCTCTATGATTCAGCATCCTCCGGTCAGAAGTCTCACCAAGATTATCGTAGAAAATGCATATCTCAGCTTGAACCCCGACGAAATCAAAGATGTCGCCGGTTCTGCATATCAAACGCACTGTGGAGTGGTGAAAACACCAGAAAACAAGTTTCTCGCATTAAATAGCTCGAAAAGAGCGCTCTCGATGTTTCTGCATACTTCGGACAGATGTTTCACCAAGGTTATCGTAGAAAATGCATATCTCAGCTTGAAACCCGACCGAAACCAAGATATCTCCGGTTCTGCATGTCAAACGTACTGTGGAGTGGTGAAAACACCAGAAAACGTGTTTCGTGCATTAGGCAGCTCGAAATGAGCGATCTAGATGGTTCTGCATACTTCTGACTGAAGTCTCACCAAGATTATCGTAGAAAATGCACATCTCAGCTTGAACCCCGACGAAATCAAAGATGTCGCCGGTTCTGCATATCAAACGCACTGTGGAGTGGTGAAAACACCAGAAAACGGATTTCTCGCATTAAATAGCTCGAAACGAGCGATCACGATGATTCTGCATACTTCGGACAGAAGTCTCAACAAGATTATCGCAGAAAATGCATATCTCAGCTTGAAACCCGACGAAAACCAAAATATCTCCGGTTCTGCATATCCAACGCACTGTGGAGTGGTGAAAACACCAGATAACGTGTTTCTCGCATTAAATAGCTCGAAAAGAGCGCTCTCGATGTTTCTGCATACTTCGGACAGATGATTCACCAAGATTATCGTAGAAAATGCATATCTCAGCTTGAAACCCGACCGAAACCAAGATATCTCCGGTTCTGCATGTCAAACGTACTGTGGAGTGGTGAAAACACCAGAAAACGTGTTTCGTGCATTAGGCAGCTCGAAATGAGCGATCTAGATGGTTCTGCATACTTCTGACTGATGTCTCACCAAGATTATCGTAGAAAATGCATATCTCAGCTTGAACCCCGACGAAATCAAAGATGTCGCCGGTTCTGCATATCAAACGCACTGTGGTGTGGTGAAAACACCAGATAACGTGTTTCTCGCACTAACTAGGTCGAAAAAAGCGATCTCGATGATTCAGCATACATCGGACAGAAGTCTCACCAAGATTATCGCAGGAAATGCATATCTCAGCTTGAAATGCCACGAAAACCAAGATATCACTGGTTCTGCATATCAAACGCACTGTGGAGTGGTGAAAACACCAGATAACGTGTTTCTCGCACTAACTAGCTCGAAAAGAGCGCTCTCGATGTTTCTGCATACTTCGGACAGATGTTTCACCAAGATAATCGTAGAAAATGCATATCTCAGCTTGAAACCCGACGAAAACCAAAATATCGTCGGTTCTGCATATCAAACCAACTGTGGAGTGGTGAAAACACCAGAGAACGTGTTTCTCGCAATAAATAGCTCGAAAAGAGCGCTCTCGATGTTTCTGCATACTTCGGACAGATGTTTCACCAAGCTTATCGTAGAAAATGCATATCTCAGCTTGAAACCCGACGAAAACCAAAATATCTCCGGTTCTGCATATCCAACGCACTGTGGAGTGGTGAAAACACCAGATAACGTGTTTCTCGCATTAAATAGCTCGAAACGAGCGATCTCGATGATTCTGCATACTTCGGACAGAAGTCTCAACAAGATTATCGCAGAAAATGCATATCTCAGCTTGAAACCCCACGAAAACCCAGATATCTACTGTTCTGCATATCAAACGCACTGTGGAGTGGTGAAAACACCAGATAACGTGTTTCTCGCACTAACTAGCTCGAAAAGTGCGATCTCGATGATTCAGCATACATCGGACAGAAGTCTCACCAAGATTATCGCAGGAAATGCATATCTCAGCTTGAAACCCCACGAAAACCAAGATATCTCAGGTTCTGCATATCCAACGAACTGTGGAGTGTTGAAAACCCCAGAAAACGAGATTCTCGCATTAAATAGCTCGAAAAGTGCGCTCTCGATGTTTCTGCATACTTCGGACAGATGTTTCACCAAGATTATCGTAGCAAATGCATATCTCAGCTTGAAACCCGTCGAAAACCAAAATATCTCCGGTTCTGCATATCCAACGCACTGTGGAGTGGTGAAAACACCAGATAACGTGTTTCTCGCATTAAATAGCTCGCAACGAGCGATCTCGATGATTCTGCATACTTCGGACAGAAGTCTCAACAAGATTATCGCAGAAAATGCATATCTCAGCTTGAAACCCCACGAAAACACAGATATCTACTGTTCTGCATATCAAACGCACTGTGGAGTGGTGAAAACACCAGATAACGTGTTTCTCGCACTAACTAGCTCGAAAAGAGCGCTCTCGATGTTTCTGCATACTTCGGACAGATGTTTCACCAAGATAATCGTAGAAAATGCATATCTCAGCTTGAAACCCGACGAAAACCAAAATATCGTCGGTTCTGCATATCAAACCAACTGTGGAGTGGTGAAAACACCAGAGAACGTGTTTCTCGCAATAAATAGCTCGAAAAGAGCGCTCTCGATGTTTCTGCATACTTCGGACAGATGTTTCACCAAGCTTATCGTAGAAAATGCATATCTCAGCTTGAAACCCGACGAAAACCAAAATATCTCCGGTTCTGCATATCCAACGCACTGTGGAGTGGTGAAAACACCAGATAACGTGTTTCTCGCATTAAATAGCTCGAAACGAGCGATCTCGATGATTCTGCATACTTCGGACAGAAGTCTCAACAAGATTATCGCAGAAAATACATATCTCAGCTTGAAACCCCACGAAAACCAAGATGTCGCCGGTTCTGCATATCAAACGCACTGTGGAGTGGTGAAAACACCAGATAACGTGTTTCTCGCATTAAATAGCTCGCAACGAGCGATCTCGATGATTCTGCATACTTCGGACAGAAGTCTCAACAAGATTATCGCAGAAAATGCATATCTCAGCTTGAAACCCCACGAAAACACAGATATCTACTGTTCTGCATATCAAACGCACTGTGGAGTGATGAAATCACCAGATAACGTGTTTCTCGCATTAAATAGCTCGAAAAGAGCGATCTAGATGATTCAGCATACTTCGGACAGAAGTCTCACCAAGATTATCGCAGGAAATGCATATCTCAGCTTGAAACCCCACGAAAACCAAGACATCTACTGTTCTGCATATCCAACGAACTGTGGAGTGGTGAAACCCCCAGAAAACGTGTTTCTCGGATTAAATAGCTCGAAATGAGCGCTCTCGATGATTCTGCATACTTCGGACAGAAGTCTCAACAAGATTATCGCAGAAAATGCATATCTCAGCTTGAAACCCCACGAAAACACAGATATCTACTGTTCTGCATATCAAACGCACTGTGGAGTGGTGAAAACACCAGATAACGTGTTTCTCGCACTAACTAGCTCGAAAAGAGCGCTCTCGATGTTTCTGCATACTTCGGACAGATGTTTCACCAAGATAATCGTAGAAAATGCATATCTCAGCTTGAAACCCGACGAAAACCAAAATATCGTCGGTTCTGCATATCAAACCAACTGTGGAGTGGTGAAAACACCAGAGAACGTGTTTCTCGCAATAAATAGCTCGAAAAGAGCGCTCTCGATGTTTCTGCATACTTCGGACAGATGTTTCACCAAGCTTATCGTAGAAAATGCATATCTCAGCTTGAAACCCGACGAAAACCAAAATATCTCCGGTTCTGCATATCCAACGCACTGTGGAGTGGTGAAAACACCAGATAACGTGTTTCTCGCATTAAATAGCTCGCAACGAGCGATCTCGATGATTCTGCATACTTCGGACAGAAGTCTCAACAAGATTATCGCAGAAAATGCATATCTCAGCTTGAAACCCCACGAAAACACAGATATCTACTGTTCTGCATATCAAACGCACTGTGGAGTGGTGAAAACACCAGATAACGTGTTTCTCGCACTAACTAGCTCGAAAAGAGCGCTCTCGATGTTTCTGCATACTTCGGACAGATGTTTCACCAAGATAATCGTAGAAAATGCATATCTCAGCTTGAAACCCGACGAAAACCAAAATATCGTCGGTTCTGCATATCAAACCAACTGTGGAGTGGTGAAAACACCAGAGAACGTGTTTCTCGCAATAAATAGCTCGAAAAGAGCGCTCTCGATGTTTCTGCATACTTCGGACAGATGTTTCACCAAGCTTATCGTAGAAAATGCACATCTCAGCTTGAAACCCGACGAAAACCAAAATATCTCCGGTTCTGCATATCCAACGCACTGTGGAGTGGTGAAAACACCAGATAACGTGTTTCTCGCATTAAATAGCTCGAAACGAGCGATCTCGATGATTCTGCATACTTCGGACAGAAGTCTCAACAAGATTATCGCAGAAAATGCATATCTCAGCTTGAAACCCCACGAAAACCCAGATATCTACTGTTCTGCATATCAAACGCACTGTGGAGTGGTGAAAACACCAGATAACGTGTTTCTCGCACTAACTAGCTCGAAAAGTGCGATCTCGATGATTCAGCATACATCGGACAGAAGTCTCACCAAGATTATCGCAGGAAATGCATATCTCAGCTTGAAACCCCACGAAAACCAAGATATCTCAGGTTCTGCATATCCAACGAACTGTGGAGTGTTGAAAACCCCAGAAAACGAGATTCTCGCATTAAATAGCTCGAAAAGTGCGCTCTCGATGTTTCTGCATACTTCGGACAGATGTTTCACCAAGATTATCGTAGCAAATGCATATCTCAGCTTGAAACCCGTCGAAAACCAAAATATCTCCGGTTCTGCATATCCAACGCACTGTGGAGTGGTGAAAACACCAGATAACGTGTTTCTCGCATTAAATAGCTCGCAACGAGCGATCTCGATGATTCTGCATACTTCGGACAGAAGTCTCAACAAGATTATCGCAGAAAATGCATATCTCAGCTTGAAACCCCACGAAAACACAGATATCTACTGTTCTGCATATCAAACGCACTGTGGAGTGGTGAAAACACCAGATAACGTGTTTCTCGCACTAACTAGCTCGAAAAGAGCGCTCTCGATGTTTCTGCATACTTCGGACAGATGTTTCACCAAGATAATCGTAGAAAATGCATATCTCAGCTTGAAACCCGACGAAAACCAAAATATCGTCGGTTCTGCATATCAAACCAACTGTGGAGTGGTGAAAACACCAGAGAACGTGTTTCTCGCAATAAATAGCTCGAAAAGAGCGCTCTCGATGTTTCTGCATACTTCGGACAGATGTTTCACCAAGCTTATCGTAGAAAATGCATATCTCAGCTTGAAACCCGACGAAAACCAAAATATCTCCGGTTCTGCATATCCAACGCACTGTGGAGTGGTGAAAACACCAGATAACGTGTTTCTCGCATTAAATAGCTCGAAACGAGCGATCTCGATGATTCTGCATACTTCGGACAGAAGTCTCAACAAGATTATCGCAGAAAATACATATCTCAGCTTGAAACCCCACGAAAACCAAGATGTCGCCGGTTCTGCATATCAAACGCACTGTGGAGTGGTGAAAACACCAGATAACGTGTTTCTCGCATTAAATAGCTCGCAACGAGCGATCTCGATGATTCTGCATACTTCGGACAGAAGTCTCAACAAGATTATCGCAGAAAATGCATATCTCAGCTTGAAACCCCACGAAAACACAGATATCTACTGTTCTGCATATCAAACGCACTGTGGAGTGATGAAATCACCAGATAACGTGTTTCTCGCATTAAATAGCTCGAAAAGAGCGATCTAGATGATTCAGCATACTTCGGACAGAAGTCTCACCAAGATTATCGCAGGAAATGCATATCTCAGCTTGAAACCCCACGAAAACCAAGACATCTACTGTTCTGCATATCCAACGAACTGTGGAGTGGTGAAACCCCCAGAAAACGTGTTTCTCGGATTAAATAGCTCGAAATGAGCGCTCTCGATGATTCTGCATACTTCGGACAGAAGTCTCAACAAGATGATCGCAGAAAATGCATATCTCAGCTTGAAACCCCACGAAAACCAAGGCATCTACTGTTCTGCATATCAAACGCACTGTGGAGTGGTGAAAACACCAGATAACGTGTTTCTCGCACTAGCTAGCTCGAAAAGAGCGATCTCGATGATTCAGCATACTCCGGTCAGAAGTCTCACCAAGATTATCGCAGAAAATACATATCTCAGCTTGAAACCCCACGAAAACCAAGATGTCGCCGGTTCTGCATATCAAACGCACTGTGGAGTGGAGAAAACACCAGAAAACGTGTTTCTCGCATTAAATAGCTCGAATAGAGCGCTCTCGATGTTTCTGCATACTTCGGACAGATGTTTCACCAAGATTATCGTAGAAAATTCATATCTCAGCTTGAAACCCGACGAAAACCAAAATATCGTCGGTTCTGCATATCAAACCAACTGTGGAGTGGTGAAAACACCAGAGAACGTGTTTCTCGCAATAAATAGCTCGAAAAGAGCGCTCTCGATGTTTCTGCATACTTCGGACAGATGTTTCACCAAGCTTATCGTAGAAAATGCATATCTCAGCTTGAAACCCGACGAAAACCAAAATATCTCCGGTTCTGCATATCCAACGCACTGTGGAGTGGTGAAAACACCAGATAACGTGTTTCTCGCATTAAATAGCTCGAAACGAGCGATCTCGATGATTCTGCATACTTCGGACAGAAGTCTCAACAAGATTATCGCAGAAAATACATATCTCAGCTTGAAACCCCACGAAAACCAAGATGTCGCCGGTTCTGCATATCAAACGCACTGTGGAGTGGTGAAAACACCAGATAACGTGTTTCTCGCATTAAATAGCTCGCAACGAGCGATCTCGATGATTCTGCATACTTCGGACAGAAGTCTCAACAAGATTATCGCAGAAAATGCATATCTCAGCTTGAAACCCCACGAAAACACAGATATCTACTGTTCTGCATATCAAACGCACTGTGGAGTGATGAAATCACCAGATAACGTGTTTCTCGCATTAAATAGCTCGAAAAGAGCGATCTAGATGATTCAGCATACTTCGGACAGAAGTCTCACCAAGATTATCGCAGGAAATGCATATCTCAGCTTGAAACCCCACGAAAACCAAGACATCTACTGTTCTGCATATCCAACGAACTGTGGAGTGGTGAAACCCCCAGAAAACGTGTTTCTCGGATTAAATAGCTCGAAATGAGCGCTCTCGATGATTCTGCATACTTCGGACAGAAGTCTCAACAAGATGATCGCAGAAAATGCATATCTCAGCTTGAAACCCCACGAAAACCAAGGCATCTACTGTTCTGCATATCAAACGCACTGTGGAGTGGTGAAAACACCAGATAACGTGTTTCTCGCACTAGCTAGCTCGAAAAGAGCGATCTCGATGATTCAGCATACTCCGGTCAGAAGTCTCACCAAGATTATCGCAGAAAATACATATCTCAGCTTGAAACCCCACGAAAACCAAGATGTCGCCGGTTCTGCATATCAAACGCACTGTGGAGTGGAGAAAACACCAGAAAACGTGTTTCTCGCATTAAATAGCTCGAATAGAGCGCTCTCGATGTTTCTGCATACTTCGGACAGATGTTTCACCAAGATTATCGTAGAAAATTCATATCTCAGCTTGAAACCCGACGAAAACCAAAATATCGTCGGTTCTGCATATCAAACCAACTGTGGAGTGGTGAAAACACCAGAGAACGTGTTTCTCGCAATAAATAGCTCGAAAAGAGCGCTCTCGATGTTTCTGCATACTTCGGACAGATGTTTCACCAAGCTTATCGTAGAAAATGCATATCTCAGCTTGAAACCCGACGAAAACCAAAATATCTCCGGTTCTGCATATCCAACGCACTGTGGAGTGGTGAAAACACCAGATAACGTGTTTCTCGCATTAAATAGCTCGAAACGAGCGATCTCGATGATTCTGCATACTTCGGACAGAAGTCTCAACAAGATTATCGCAGAAAATGCATATCTCAGCTTGAAACCCCACGAAAACCCAGATATCTACTGTTCTGCATATCAAACGCACTGTGGAGTGGTGAAAACACCAGATAACGTGTTTCTCGCACTAACTAGCTCGAAAAGAGCGATCTCGATGATTCTGCATGCTTCGGACAGAAGTCTCAACAAGATTATCGCAGAAAATGCATATTTCAGCTTGAAACCCCACGATAACCAAGATATCTACTGTTCTGCATATCAAACGCACTGTGGAGTGGTGAAAACACGAGATAACGTGTTTCTCGCAATAAATAGCTCGAAATGAGCGCTCTCGATGTTTCTGCATACTTCGGACAGAAGTCTCAACAAGATTATCGCAGAAAATGCATATCTCAGCTTGAAACCCCACGAAAACCAAGATATCTACTGTTCTGCATATCAAACGCACTGTGGAGTGGTGAAAACACCAGATAACGTGTTTCTCGCATTAAATAGCTCGAAAAGAGCGCTCTCGATGTTTCTGCATACTTCGGACAGATGTTTCACCAAGATTATCGTAGAAAATGCATATCTCAGCATGAAACCCGACGAAAACCAAAATATCGTCGGTTCTGCATATCAAACCAACAGTGGATTGGTGAAAACACCAGAGAACGTGTTTCTCGCAATAAATAGCTCGAAAAGAGCGCTCTCGATGTTTCTGCATACTTCGGACAGATGTTTCACCAAGCTTATCGTAGAAAATGCATATCTCAGCTTGAAACCCGACGAAAACCAAAATATCTCCGGTTCTGCATATCCAACGCACTGTGGAGTGGTGAAAACACCAGATAGCGTGTTTCTCGCATTAAATAGCCCGAAACGAGCGATCTCGATGATTCTGCATACTTCGGACAGAAGTCTCAACAAGATTATCGCTGAAAATGCATATCTCTGCTTGAAACCCCACGAAAACCAAGATATCAACTGTTCTGCATATCCAACGAACTGTGGAGTGGTGAAAACACCAGATAACGTGTTTCTCGCATTAAATAGCTCGAAACGAGCGATTATCGATGATTCTGCATACTTAGGACAGAAGTCTCAACAAGATTATCGCAGAAAATGCATATCTCTGCTTGAAACCCCACGAAAACCAAGATATCAACTGTTCTGCATATCAAACGCACTGTGGAGTGGTGAAGACACCAGATAACGTGTTTCTCGCATTAAATAGCTCGAAAAGAGCGCTCTCGGTGTTTCTGCATACTTCGGACAGATGTCTCACCAAGATTATCGTAGAAAATGCATATCTCAGCTTGAAACCCGACGAAAACAAAGATATCTCCGGTTCTGCATATCCAACGAACTGTGGAGTGTTGAAAACCCCAGAAAACGAGTTTCTCGCATTAAATAGCTCGAGAAGTGCGCTCTCGATGTTTCTGCATACTTCGGACAGATGTTTCACCAAGATTATGGTAGAAAATGCATATCTCAGCTTGAAACCCGACGAAAACCAAAATATCGCCGGTTCTGCATATCAAACAAACTGTGGAGTGGTGAAAACCCCAGAAAACGAGTTTCTCGCATTAAATAGCTCGAAAAGTGCGATCTCGATGATTCTGCATACTTCTAACAGAAGTCTCACCAAGATTATCGCAGAAAGTGCATATCTCTGCTTGAAACCCCACGAAAACCAAGATATCAACTGTTCTGCATATCCAACGATCTGTGGAGTGGTGAAAACCCCAGAAAACGTGCTTCTCGCATTAAATAGCTCGAAAAGAGCGCTCTCGATGTTTCTGCATACTTCGGACAGATGTCTCACCAAGCATATCGTACAAAATGCATATCTCAGCTTGAAACCCGACGAAAACCAAAATATCTCCGGTTCTGCATATCCAACGCACTGTGGAGTGGTGAAAACACCAGATAACGTGTTTCTCGCATTAAATAGCACGAAAAGTGCGATCTCGATGATTCTGCATACTTCGGACAGAAGTCTCAACAAGATTATCGTAAAAAATGCATATCTCAGCTTGAAACCCCACGAAAGCAAGATATCACTGGTTCTGCATATCAAACGCACTGTGGAGTGGTGAAAACACCGGATAACGTGTTTCTTGCATTCAGTAGCTCGAAACGAGCGATCTCGATGATTTTGCATACTTCGGACAGAAGTCTCAACAAGGTGATCGCAGAAAATGCATATCTCAGCTTGAAACCCCACGAAAACCACGGCATTTACTGTTCTGCATATCAAACGCACTGTGGAGTGGTGATAACACCAGATAACGTGTTTCTCGCACTAGCTAGCTCGAAAAGAGCGATCTCTATGATTCAGCATCCTCCGGTCAGAAGTCTCACCAAGATTATCGTAGAAAATGCATATCTCAGCTTGAACCCCGACGAAATCAAAGATGTCGCCGGTTCTGCATATCAAACGCACTGTGGAGTGGTGAAAACACCAGAAAACAAGTTTCTCGCATTAAATAGCTCGAAAAGAGCGCTCTCGATGTTTCTGCATACTTCGGACAGATGTTTCACCAAGATTATCGTAGAAAATGCATATCTCAGCTTGAAACCCGACCGAAACCAAGATATCTCCGGTTCTGCATGTCAAACGTACTGTGGAGTGGTGAAAACACCAGAAAACGTGTTTCGTGCATTAGGCAGCTCGAAATGAGCGATCTAGATGGTTCTGCATACTTCTGACTGAAGTCTCACCAAGATTATCGTAGAAAATGCATATCTCAGCTTGAACCCCGACGAAATCAAAGATGTCGCCGGTTCTGCATATCAAACGCACTGTGGAGTGGTGAAAACACCAGAAAACGGGTTTCTCGCATTAAATAGCTCGAAACGAGCGATCACGATGATTCTGCATACTTCGGACAGAAGTCTCAACAAGATTATCGCAGAAAATGCATATCTCAGCTTGAAACCCCACGAAAACCCAGATATCTACTGTTCTGCATATCAAACGCACTGTGGAGTGGTGAAAACACCAGAAAACGTGTTTCGTGCATTAGGCAGCTCGAAATGAGCGATCTAGATGGTTCTGCATACTTCTGACTGATGTCTCACCAAGATTATCGTAGAAAATGCATATCTCAGCTTGAACCCCGACGAAATCAAAGATGTCGCCGGTTCTGCATATCAAACGCACTGTGGTGTGGTGAAAACACCAGATAACGTGTTTCTCGCACTAACTAGGTCGAAAAAAGCGATCTCGATGATTCAGCATACATCGGACAGAAGTCTCACCAAGATTATCGCAGGAAATGCATATCTCAGCTTGAAATGCCACGAAAACCAAGATATCACTGGTTCTGCATATCAAACGCACTGTGGAGTGATGAAAACACCAGATAACGTGTTTCTCGCATTAAATAGCTCGAAAAGAGCGATCTAGATGATTCAGCATACTTCGGACAGAAGTCTCACCAAGATTATCGCAGGAAATGCATATCTCAGCTTGAAACCCCACGAAAACCAAAATATCTCAGGTTCTGCATATCCAACGAACTGTGGAGTGTTGAAAACCCCAGAAAACGAGTTTCTCGCATTAAATAGCTCGAAAAGTGCGCTCTCGATGTTTCTGCATACTTCGGACAGATGTTTCACCAAGATTATCGTAGCAAATGCATATCTCAGCTTGAAACCCGTCGAAAACCAAAATATCTCCGGTTCTGCATATCCAACGCACTGTGGAGTGGTGAAAACACCAGATAACGTGTTTCTCGCATTAAATAGCTCGAAACGAGCGATCTCGATGATTCTGCATACTTCGGACAGAAGTCTCAACAAGATTATCGCAGAAAATGCATATCTCAGCTTGAAACCCCACGAAAACCCAGATATCTACTGTTCTGCATATCAAACGCACTGTGGAGTGGTGAAAACACCAGATAACGTGTTTCTCGCACTAACTAGCTCGAAAAGTGCGATCTCGATGATTCAGCATACATCGGACAGAAGTCTCACCAAGATTATCGCAGGAAATGCATATCTCAGCTTGAAATGCCACGAAAACCAAGATATCGCTGGTTCTGCATATCAAACGCACTGTGGAGTGATGAAAACACCAGATAACGTGTTTCTCGCATTAAATAGCTCGAAAAGAGCGATCTAGATGATTCAGCATACTTCGGACAGAAGTCTCACCAAGATTATCGCAGGAAATGCATATCTCAGCTTGAAACCCCACGAAAACCAAGACATCTACTGTTCTGCATATCCAACGAACTGTGGAGTGGTGAGACCCCCAGAAAACGTGTTTCTCGGATTAAATAGCTCGAAATGAGCGCTCTCGATGATTCTGCATACTTCGGACAGAAGTCTCAACAAGATGATCGCAGAAAATGCATATCTCAGCTTGAAACCCGACGAAAACCAAAATATCTCCGGTTCTGCATATCCAACGCACTGTGGAGTGGTGAAAACACCAGATAACGTGTTTCTCGCATTAAATAGCTCGAAAAGAGCGCTCTCGATGTTTCTGCATACTTCGGACAGATGATTCACCAAGATTATCGTAGAAAATGCATATCTCAGCTTGAAACCCGACCGAAACCAAGATATCTCCGGTTCTGCATGTCAAACGTACTGTGGAGTGGTGAAAACACCAGAAAACGTGTTTCGTGCATTAGGCAGCTCGAAATGAGCGATCTAGATGGTTCTGCATACTTCTGACTGATGTCTCACCAAGATTATCGTAGAAAATGCATATCTCAGCTTGAACCCCGACGAAATCAAAGATGTCGCCGGTTCTGCATATCAAACGCACTGTGGTGTGGTGAAAACACCAGATAACGTGTTTCTCGCACTAACTAGGTCGAAAAAAGCGATCTCGATGATTCAGCATACATCGGACAGAAGTCTCACCAAGATTATCGCAGGAAATGCATATCTCAGCTTGAAATGCCACGAAAACCAAGATATCACTGGTTCTGCATATCAAACGCACTGTGGAGTGATGAAAACACCAGATAACGTGTTTCTCGCATTAAATAGCTCGAAAAGAGCGATCTAGATGATTCAGCATACTTCGGACAGAAGTCTCACCAAGATTATCGCAGGAAATGCATATCTCAGCTTGAAACCCCACGAAAACCAAAATATCTCAGGTTCTGCATATCCAACGAACTGTGGAGTGTTGAAAACCCCAGAAAACGAGTTTCTCGCATTAAATAGCTCGAAAAGTGCGCTCTCGATGTTTCTGCATACTTCGGACAGATGTTTCACCAAGATTATCGTAGCAAATGCATATCTCAGCTTGAAACCCGTCGAAAACCAAAATATCTCCGGTTCTGCATATCCAACGCACTGTGGAGTGGTGAAAACACCAGATAACGTGTTTCTCGCATTAAATAGCTCGAAACGAGCGATCTCGATGATTCTGCATACTTCGGACAGAAGTCTCAACAAGATTATCGCAGAAAATGCATATCTCAGCTTGAAACCCCACGAAAACCCAGATATCTACTGTTCTGCATATCAAACGCACTGTGGAGTGGTGAAAACACCAGATAACGTGTTTCTCGCACTAACTAGCTCGAAAAGTGCGATCTCGATGATTCAGCATACATCGGACAGAAGTCTCACCAAGATTATCGCAGGAAATGCATATCTCAGCTTGAAATGCCACGAAAACCAAGATATCGCTGGTTCTGCATATCAAACGCACTGTGGAGTGATGAAAACACCAGATAACGTGTTTCTCGCATTAAATAGCTCGAAAAGAGCGATCTAGATGATTCAGCATACTTCGGACAGAAGTCTCACCAAGATTATCGCAGGAAATGCATATCTCAGCTTCAAACCCCACGAAAACCAAGACATCTACTGTTCTGCATATCCAACGAACTGTGGAGTGGTGAGACCCCCAGAAAACGTGTTTCTCGGATTAAATAGCTCGAAATGAGCGCTCTCGATGATTCTGCATACTTCGGACAGAAGTCTCAACAAGATGATCGCAGAAAATGCATATCTCAGCTTGAAACCCCACGAAAACCAAGGCATCTACTGTTCTGCATATCAAACGCACTGTGGAGTGGTGAAAACACCAGATAACGTGTTTCTCGCACTAGCTAGCTCGAAAAGAGCGATCTCGATGATTCAGCATACTCCGGTCAGAAGTCTCACCAAGATTATCGCAGAAAATACATATCTCAGCTTGAAACCCCACGAAAACCAAGATGTCGCCGGTTCTGCATATCAAACGCACTGTGGAGTGGAGAAAACACCAGAAAACGTGTTTCTCGCATTAAGTAGCTCGAAAAGAGCGTTCTTGAAGATCCTGCATACTTCTGACAGAAGTCTCACGAAGATTATCGTAGAAAATGCATATCTCAGCTTGAAACCCGCCGAAAACCGAGTTATCTCTGGTTCTGCACATCAAACGTACCGTGGAGTGGTGAAAACACCAGAAAACGTGTTTCGTGCATTGAGTAGCTCGAAAAGAGCGATCTAGATGATTCTGCATACTTCTGACTGAAGTCTCACCAAGATTATCGCAGAAAATGCATATCTCAGCTTGAAACCCGACGAAAACCGAGTTATCTCCGGTTCTGCACATCAAACGTACCGTGGAGTGGTGAATACACCAGAAAACGTGTTTCGCGCATTAAGTAGCTCGAAAAGAGCGTTCTCGAAGATTCTGCATACTTCTGACAGAAATCTCACCAGGATTATCGTAGAAAATGCATATCTCAGCTTGAAACCAGACCGAAACCAAGATATCTCCGGTTCTGCAGGTCAAACGTACTGTGGAGTGGTGAAAACACCAGAAAACGTGTTTCGTGCATTGAGTAGCTCGAAACGAGCGATCTAGATGATTCTGCATACTTCTGACTGAAGTCTCACCAAGATTATCGCAGAAAATGCATATCTCAGCTTGAAACCCCACGAAAACCAAGATATCGCCGGTTCTGCATATCAAACGCACTGTGGAGTGGTGAAAACCCCAGAAAACGTGTTTCTCGCATTAAATAGCTCGAATAGAGCGCTCTCGATGTTTCTGCATACTTCGGACAGATGTTTCACCAAGATTATCGTAGAAAATTCATATCTCAGCTTGAAACCCGACGAAAACCAAAATATCGTCGGTTCTGCATATCAAACCAACTGTGGAGTGGTGAAAACACCAGAGAACGTGTTTCTCGCAATAAATAGCTCGAAAAGAGCGCTCTCGATGTTTCTGCATACTTCGGACAGATGTTTCACCAAGCTTATCGTAGAAAATGCATATCTCAGCTTGAAACCCGACGAAAACCAAAATATCTCCGGTTCTGCATATCCAACGCACTGTGGAGTGGTGAAAACACCAGATAACGTGTTTCTCGCATTAAATAGCTCGAAACGAGCGATCTCGATGATTCTGCATACTTCGGACAGAAGTCTCAACAAGATTATCGCAGAAAATGCATATCTCAGCTTGAAACCCCACGAAAACCCAGATATCTACTGTTCTGCATATCAAACGCACTGTGGAGTGGTGAAAACACCAGATAACGTGTTTCTCGCACTAACTAGCTCGAAAAGTGCGATCTCGATGATTCAGCATACATCGGACAGAAGTCTCACCAAGATTATCGCAGGAAATGCATATCTCAGCTTGAAATGCCACGAAAACCAAGATATCGCTGGTTCTGCATATCAAACGCACTGTGGAGTGATGAAAACACCAGATAACGTGTTTCTCGCATTAAATAGCTCGAAAAGAGCGATCTAGATGATTCAGCATACTTCGGACAGAAGTCTCACCAAGATTATCGCAGGAAATGCATATCTCAGCTTGAAACCCCACGAAAACCAAGACATCTACTGTTCTGCATATCCAACGAATTGTGGAGTGGTGAGACCCCCAGAAAACGTGTTTCTCGGATTAAATAGCTCGAAATGAGCGCTCTCGATGATTCTGCATACTTCGGACAGAAGTCTCAACAAGATGATCGCAGAAAATGCATATCTCAGCTTGAAACCCCACGAAAACCAAGGCATCTACTGTTCTGCATATCAAACGCACTGTGGAGTGGTGAAAACACCAGATAACGTGTTTCTCGCACTAGCTAGCTCGAAAAGAGCGATCTCGATGATTCAGCATACTCCGGTCAGAAGTCTCACCAAGATTATCGCAGAAAATACATATCTCAGCTTGAAACCCCACGAAAACCAAGATGTCGCCGGTTCTGCATATCAAACGCACTGTGGAGTGGAGAAAACACCAGAAAACGTGTTTCTCGCATTAAGTAGCTCGAAAAGAGCGTTCTTGAAGATCCTGCATACTTCTGACAGAAGTCTCACCAAGATTATCGTAGAAAATGCATATCTCAGCTTGAAACCCGCCGAAAACCGAGTTATCTCTGGTTCTGCACATCAAACGTACCGTGGAGTGGTGAAAACACCAGAAAACGTGTTTCGTGCATTGAGTAGCTCGAAAAGAGCGATCTAGATGATTCTGCATACTTCTGACTGAAGTCTCACCAAGATTATCGCAGAAAATGCATATCTCAGCTTGAAACCCGACGAAAACCGAGTTATCTCCGGTTCTGCACATCAAACGTACCGTGGAGTGGTGAATACACCAGAAAACGTGTTTCGCGCATTAAGTAGCTCGAAAAGAGCGTTCTCGAAGATTCTGCATACTTCTGACAGAAATCTCACCAGGATTATCGTAGAAAATGCATATCTCAGCTTGAAACCAGACCGAAACCAAGATATCTCCGGTTCTGCAGGTCAAACGTACTGTGGAGTGTTGAAAACACCAGAAAACGTGTTTCGTGCATTGAGTAGCTCGAAACGAGCGATCTAGATGATTCTGCATACTTCTGACTGAAGTCTCACCAAGATTATCGCAGAAAATGCATATCTCAGCTTGAAACCCCACGAAAACCAAGATATCGCCGGTTCTGCATATCAAACGCACTGTGGAGTGGTGAAAACCCCAGAAAACGTGTTTCTCGCATTAAATAGCTCGAATAGTGCGCTCTCGATGTTTCTGCATACTTCGGACAGATGTTTCACCAAGATTATCGTAGAAAATTCATATCTCAGCTTGAAACCCGACGAAAACCAAAATATCGTCGGTTCTGCATATCAAACCAACTGTGGAGTGGTGAAAACACCAGAGAACGTGTTTCTCGCAATAAATAGCTCGAAAAGAGCGCTCTCGATGTTTCTGCATACTTCGGACAGATGTTTCACCAAGCTTATCGTAGAAAATGCATATCTCAGCTTGAAACCCGACGAAAACCAAAATATCTCCGGTTCTGCATATCCAACGCACTGTGGAGTGGTGAAAACACCAGATAACGTGTTTCTCGCATTAAATAGCTCGAAACGAGCGATCTCGATGATTCTGCATACTTCGGACAGAAGTCTCAACAAGATTATCGCAGAAAATGCATATCTCAGCTTGAAACCCCACGAAAACCCAGATATCTACTGTTCTGCATATCAAACGCACTGTGGAGTGGTGAAAACACCAGATAACGTGTTTCTCGCACTAACTAGCTCGAAAAGAGCGATCTCGATGATTCAGCATACATCGGACAGAAGTCTCACCAAGATTATCGCAGGAAATGCATATCTCAGCTTGAAATGCCACGAAAACCAAGACATCTACTGTTCTGCATATCCAACGATCTGTGGAGTGGTGAAACCCACAGAAAACGTGTTTCTCGGATTAAATAGCTCGAAAAGAGCGCTCTCGATGTTTTGCATACTTCGGACAGATGTTTTACCAAGCTTATCGTAGAAAATGCATATCTCAGCTTGAAACCCGACGAAAACCAAAATATCTCCGGTTCTGCATACCCAACGCACTGTGGAGTTGTGAAAACACCAGATAACGTGTTTCTCGCATTCAGTAGCTCGAAACGAGCGATCTCGATGATTCTGCATACTTCGGACAGAAGTCTCAACAAGATGATCGCAGAAAATGCATATCTCAGCTTGAAACCCCACGAAAACCAAGGCATCTACTGTTCTGCATATCAAACGCACTGTGGAGTGGTGAAAACACCAGATAACGTGTTTCTCGCACTAACTAGCTCGAAAAGAGCGATCTCGATGATTCAGCATACATCGGACAGAAATCTCACCAGGATTATCGTAGAAAATGCATATCTCAGCTTGAATCCCCACGAAAACCAAGATATCTCCGGTTCTGCAAATCGAACGAACTGTGGAGTGGTGAAAACCCCAGAAAACGAGTTTCTCGCATTAAATAGCTCGAAAAGAGCGCTCCCGATGTTTCTGCATACTTCGGACAGATGTTTCACCAAGATTATCGTAGAAAATGCATATCTCAGCTTGAAACCCGACGAAAACCAAAATATCGCCGGTTTTGCATATCAAACGCACTGTGGAGTAGTGAAAACACCGGATAAGGTTTTCCTCGCATTAACTAGCTCGAAAAGAGCGTTCTCGAAGATCCTGTATACTTCTGACAGAAGTCTCACCAAGATTATCGTAGAAAATGCATATCTCAGCTTGAAACCCGACGAAAACCAAGATATCTACTGTTCTGCATATCCAACGAACTGTGGAGTGGTGAAAACCCCAGAAAACGTGTTTCTCGCATTAAATAGCTCGAAAAGAGCGCTCTCGATGTTTCTGCATACTTTTGACAGATGTTTCACCAAGCTTATCGTAGAAAATGCATATCTCAGCTTGAAACCCGACGAAAACCAAAATATCGCCGGTTCTGCATATCCAACGCACTGTGGAGTAGTGAAAACACCGGATAAGGTTTTCCTCGCATTAACTAGCTCGAAAAAGCGTTCTCGAAGATCCTGCATACTTCTGACAGAAGTCTCACCAAGATTATCGTAGAAAATGCATATCTCAGCTTGAAACCCGACGAAAACCAAGATATCTACTGTTCTGCATATCCAACGAACTGTGGAGTGGTGAAAACCCCAGAAAACGTGTTTCTCGCATTAAATAGCTCGAAAAGAGCGCTCTCGATGTTTCTGCATACTTTTGATAGATGTTTCACCAAGTTTATCGTAGAAAATGCATATCTCAGCTTGAAACCCGACGAAAACCAAAATATCGCCGGTTCTGCATATCCAACGCACTGTGGAGTAGTGAAAACACCGGATAAGGTTTTTCTCGCATGAACTAGCTCGAAAAGAGCGTTCTCGAAGATCCTGCATACTTCTGACAGAAGTCTCACCAAGATTATCGTAGAAAATGCATATCTCAGCTTGAAACCCCACGAAAACCAAGATATCGCCTGTTCTGCATATCAAACGCACTGTGGAGTGGTGAAAACACCAGATAACGTGTTTCTCGCATTAAATAGCTCGAAACGAGCGATCTCGATGATTCTGCATACTTCGGACAGAAGTCTCAACAAGATTATCGCAGAAAATGCATATCTCAGCTTGAAACCCCACGAAAACCCAGATATCTACTGTTCTGCATATCAAACGCACTGTGGAGTGGTGAAAACACCAGATAACGTGTTTCTCGCACTAACTAGCTCGAAAAGAGCGATCTCGATGATTCAGCATACATCGGACAGAAGTCTCACCAAGATTATCGCAGGAAATGCATATCTCAGCTTGAAATGCCACGAAAACCAAGATATCGCTGGTTCTGCATATCAAACGCACTGTGGAGTGATGAAAACACCAGATAACGTGTTTCTCGCATTAAATAGCTCGAAAAGAGCGATCTAGATGATTCAGCATACTTCGGACAGAAGTCTCACCAAGATTATCGCAGGAAATGCATATCTCAGCTTGAAACCCCACGAAAACCAAGACATCTACTGTTCTGCATATCCAACGATCTGTGGAGTGGTGAAACCCCCAGAAAACGTGTTTCTCGGATTAAATAGCTCGAAAAGAGCGCTCTCGATGTTTTGCATACTTCGGACAGATGTTTTACCAAGCTTATCGTAGAAAATGCATATCTCAGCTTGAAACCCGACGAAAACCAAAATATCTCCGGTTCTGCATACCCAACGCACTGTGGAGTTGTGAAAACACCAGATAACGTGTTTCTCGCATTCAGTAGCTCGAAACGAGCGATCTCGATGATTCTGCATACTTCGGACAGAAGTCTCAACAAGATGATCGCAGAAAATGCATATCTCAGCTTGAAACCCCACGAAAACCAAGGCATCTACTGTTCTGCATATCAAACGCACTGTGGAGTGGTGAAAACACCAGATAACGTGTTTCTCGCACTAACTAGCTCGAAAAGAGCGATCTCGATGATTCAGCATACATCGGACACAAAATCTCACCAGGATTATCGTAGAAAATGCATATCTCAGCTTGAAACCAGACCGAAACCAAGATATCTCCGGTTCTGCAGGTCAAATGTACTGTGGAGTGGTGAAAACACCAGAAAACGTGTTTCGTGCATTGAGTAGCTCGAAAAGAGCGATCTAGATGATTCTGCATACTTCTGACTGAAGTCTCACCAAGATTATCGCAGAAAATGCATATCTCAGCTTGAATACCCACGAAAACCAAGATATCGCCGGTTCTGCATATCAAACGCACTGTGGAGTGGTGAAAACCCCAGAAAACGTGTTTCTCGCATTAAATAGCTCGAATAGAGCGATCTCGATGATTCAGCATACTTCGGACAGGAGTCTCACCAAGATTATCGCAGGAAATGCATATCTCAGCTTGAAACCCCACGAAAACCAAGATATCTCCGGTTCTGCATATCCAACGAACTGTGGAGTGGTGAAAACCCCAGAAAACGAGTTTCTCGCATTAAATAGCTCGAAAAGAGCGCTCCCGATGTTTCTGCATACTTCGGACAGATGTTTCACCAAGATTATCGTAGAAAATGCATATCTCAGCTTGAAACTCGACGAAAACCAAAATATCGCCGGTTTTGCATATCAAACGCACTGTGGAGTAGTGAAAACACCGGATAAGGTTTTCCTCGCATTAACTAGCTCGAAAAGAGCGTTCTCGAAGATCCTGTATACTTCTGACAGAAGTCTCACCAAGATTATCGTAGAAAATGCATATCTCAGCTTGAAACCCGACGAAAACCAAGATATCTACTGTTCTGCATATCCAACGAACTGTGGAGTGGTGAAAACCCCAGAAAACGTGTTTCTCGCATTAAATAGCTCGAAAAGAGCGCTCTCGATGTTTCTGCATACTTTTGACAGATGTTTCACCAAGCTTATCGTAGAAAATGCATATCTCAGCTTGAAACCCGACGAAAACCAAAATATCGCCGGTTCTGCATATCCAACGCACTGTGGAGTAGTGAAAACACCGGATAAGGTTTTCCTCGCATTAACTAGCTCGAAAAGAGCGTTCTCGAAGATCCTGCATACTTCTGACAGAAGTCTCACCAAGATTATCGTAGAAAATGCATATCTCAGCTTGAAACCCGACGAAAACCAAGATATCTACTGTTCTGCATATCCAACGAACTGTGGAGTGGTGAAAACCCCAGAAAACGTGTTTCTCGCATTAAATAGCTCGAAAAGAGCGCTCTCGATGTTTCTGCATACTTTTGATAGATGTTTCACCAAGCTTATCGTAGAAAATGCATATCTCAGCTTGAAACCCGACGAAAACCAAAATATCGCCGGTTCTGCATATCCAACGCACTGTGGAGTAGTGAAAACACCGGATAAGGTTTTTCTCGCATGAACTAGCTCGAAAAGAGCGTTCTCGAAGATCCTGCATACTTCTGACAGAAGTCTCACCAAGATTATCGTAGAAAATGCATATCTCAGCTTGAAACCCCACGAAAACCAAGATATCGCCTGTTCTGCATATCAAACGCACTGTGGAGTGGTGAAAACACCAGATAACGTGTTTCTCGCATTAAATAGCTCGAAACGAGCGATCTCGATGATTCTGCATACTTCGGACAGAAGTCTCACCAAAATTATCGTAAAAAATACATATCTCAGCTTGAAACCCGACGAAAACCGAGTTATCTCCGGTTCTGCATATCCAACGCACTGTGGAGTGGTGAAAACACCAGATAACGTATTTCTCGCATTAAATAGCTCGAAAAGAGCGATCTCGATGATACAGCATATTTCGGACAGAAGTCTCACCAAGATTATCGCAGAAAATGCATATCTCAGCTTGAAACCCCACGAAAACCAAGATATCGCCGGTTCTGCATATCAAACGCACTGTGGAGTGGTGAAAACCCCAGAAAACGTGTTTCTCGCATTAAATAGCTCGAATAGAGCGATCTCGATGATTCTTCATACTTCGGACAGAAGTCTCACCAAGATTATCGTAGAAAATGCATATCTCAGCTTGAAACCCGACGAAAACCAAGATATCGCCTGTTCTGCATATCAAACGCACTGTGGAGTGGTGAAAACACCAGATAACGTGTTTCTTGCATTAAATAGCTCGAAACGAGCGATCTCGATGATTCTGCACACCTCGGACAGAAGTGTCAACAAGATTATCGCAGAAAATGCATATCTCAGCTTGAAACCCCACGAAAACCCAGATATCTACTGTTCTGCATATCAAACGCACTGTGGAGTGGTGAAAACACCAGATAACGTGTTTCTCGCACTAACTTGCTCGAAAAGAGCGATCTCGATGATTCAGCACACATCGGACAGAAGTCTCACAAAGATTATCGCAGGAAATGCATATCTCAGCTTGAAATGCCACGAAAACCAAGATATCGCTGGTTCTGCATATCAAACGCACTGTGGAGTGATGAAAACACCAGATAACGTGTTTCTCGCATTAAATAGCTCGAAAAGAGCGATCTAGATGATTCAGCATACTTCGGACAGAAGTCTCACCAAGATTATCGCAGGACATGCATATCTCAGCTTGAAACCCCACGAAAACCAAGATATCTCAGGTTCTGCATATCCAACGAACTGTGGAGTGATGAAAACCCCAGAAAACGAGTTTCTCGCATTAAATAGCTCGAAAAGTGCGCTCTCGATGTTTCTGCATACTTCGGACAGATGTTTCACCAAGATTATCGTAGAAAATGCATATCTCAGCTTGATACCCGACGAAAACCAAAATATCGCCGGTTCTGCATATCAAACAAACTGTGGAGTGTTGAAAACACCAGAAAACGTGTTTCGCGCATTAAGTATTTCGAAAAGAGCGTTCTCGAAGATTCTGCCTACTTCTGACAGATGTTTCACCAAGCTTATCGCAGAAAATGCATATCTCAGCTTGAAACCCGACCAAAACCGAGTTATCTCGGGTTCTGCACATCAAACGTACCGTGGAGTGGTGAAAACACCAGAAAACGTGTTTCGTGCATTAAGTATTTCGAAAAGAGCGATCTCGAAGATCCTGCATACTTCTGACAGAAGTTTCACCAAGATTATCGTAGAAAATGCATATCTCAGCTTGAAACCGGACGAAAACCGAGTTATCCCCGGTTCTGCACATCAAACCTACCGTGGAGTGGTGAAAACACCAGAAAACGTGTTTCGCGCATTAAGTATCTCGAAAAGAGCGTTCTCGAAGATTCTGCATACTTCTGACAGGAGTGTCACCAGGATTATCGCAGAAAATGCATATCTCAGCTCGAAACCTCACGAAAATCAAGATGTTGCCGGTTCTGCATATCAAACGCACTGTGGAGTGGTGAAACAACCAGAGAACGTGTTTCTCGCGTTAAATAGCTCGAAAAGGCCGATCGCGATGATTCTGCATACTTCTGACAGAAGTCTCACCAAGATTATCGTAGAAAATGCATATCTCAGCTTGAAACCCCACGAAACCCAAGATATCGCCTGTTCTGCATATCAAACGCACTGTGGAGTGGTGAAAACACCAGATAACGTGTTTCTCGCATTGAATAGCTCGAAACGAGCGATCTCGATGATTCTGCATACTTCGGACAGAAGTCTCACCAAAATTATCGTAAAAAATACATATCTCAGCTTGAAACCCGACGAAAACCGAGTTATCTCCGGTTCTGCATATCCAACGCACTGTGGAGTGGTGAAAACACCAGATAACGTATTTCTCGCATTAAATAGCTCGAAAAGAGCGATCTCGATGATACAGCATATTTCGGACAGAAGTCTCACCAAGATTATCGCAGAAAATGTATATCTCAGCTTGAAACCCCACGAAAACCAAGATATCGCCGGTTCTGCATATCAAACGCACTGTGGAGTGGTGAAAACCCCAGAAAACGTGTTTCTCGCATTAAATAGCTCGAATAGAGCGATCTCGATGATTCTTCATACTTCGGACAGAAGTCTCACCAAGATTATCGTAGAAAATGCATATCTCAGCTTGAAACCCGACGAAAACCAAGATATCGCCTGTTCTGCATATCAAACGCACTGTGGAGTGGTGAAAACACCAGATAACGTGTTTCTCGCATTAAATAGCTCGAAACGAGCGATCTCGATGATTCTGCATACTTCGGACAGAAGTCTCACCAAAATTATCGTAAAAAATACATATCTCAGCTTGAAACCCGACGAAAACCGAGTTATCTCCGGTTCTGCATATCCAACGCACTGTGGAGTGGTGAAAACACCAGATAACGTGTTTCTTGCATTAAATAGCTCGAAACGAGCGATCTCGATGATTCTGCACACCTCGGACAGAAGTCTCAACAAGATTATCGCAGAAAATGCATATCTCAGCTTGAAACCCCACGAAAACCCAGATATCTACTGTTCTGCATATCAAACGCACTGTGGAGTGGTGAAAACACCAGATAACGTGTTTCTCGCATTAAATAGCTCGAAAAGTGCGATCTCGATGATTCTGCATACTTCTAACAGAAGTCTCACCAAGATTATCGCAGAAAATGCATATCTCAGCTTGAAACCCCACGCAAACCAAGATATCTCCTGTTCTGCATATCCAAAGAACTGTGGAGTGGTGAAAACCCGAGAAAACGTGTTTCTCGCATTAAATAGCTCGAAAAGAGCGCTCTCGATGTTTCTGCATACTTCGGACAGATGTCTCACCAAGCTTATCGTACAAAATGCATATCTCAGCTTGAAACCCGACGAAAACCAAAATATCTCCGGTTCTGCATATCCAACGCACTGTGGAGTGGTGAAAACACCAGAAAACGTGTTTCGTGCATTAAGTAGCTCGAAAAGAGCGATCTAGATGATTCTGCATACTTCTGACTGATGTCTCACCAATATTATCGCAGAAAATGCATATCTCAGCTCGAAACCTCACGAAAATCAAGATGTTGCCGGTTCTGCACATCAAACGCACTGTGGAGTGGTGAAAACAACCAGAGAACGTGTTTCTCGCATTAAATAGCTCGAAAAGAGCGATCTCGATGATTCTGCATACTTCGGACAGAAGTCTCAACAAGATTATCACAGAAAATGCATATCTCAGCTTGAAACCCCACGAAAAACAAGATATCTACTGTTCTGCATATCAAACGCACTGTGGAGTGGTCAAAACCCCAGAAAACGTGTTTCTCGCATTAAATAACTCGAAAAGAGCGCTCTCGACGTTTCTGCATACTTCGGACAGATGTTTCACCAAGCTTATCGTAGAAAATGCATATCTCAGCTTGAAACCCGACGAAAACCAAAATATCTCCGGTTCTGCATATCCAACGCACTGTGGAGTGGTGAAAACACCAGATAACGTGTTTCTCGCATTAAATAGCTCGAAACGAGCAATCTCGATGATTCTGCATACTTCGGACAGAAGTGTCAACAAGATTATCGCAGAAAATGCATATCTCAGCTTGAAACCCCACGAAAACCAAGATATTTACTGTTCTGCATATCAAACGCACTGTGGAGTGGTGAAAACCCCAGATAACTTGTTTCTCGCACTAACTAGCTCGAAAAGAGCGATCTCGATGATTCAGCATACTTCCGACAGAAGTCTCACCAAGATTATAGCAGAAAATGCATATCTCATCTTGAAACCCGACGAAAACCAAAATATCGCCGGTTTTGCATATCAAACGCACTGTGGAGTAGTGAAAACACCGGATAAGGTTTTCCTCGCATTAACTAGCTCGAAAAGAGCGTTCTCGAAGATCCTGCATACTTCTGACAGAAGTCTCACCAAGATTATCACAGAAAATGCATATCTCAGCTTGAAACCCCACGAAAACCAAGATATCTCCGGTTCTGCATATCCAACGAACTGTGGAGTGGTGAAAACCCCAGAAAACGAGTTTCTCGCATTAAATAGCTCGAAAAGAGCGCTCCCGATGTTTCTGCATACTTCGGACAGATGTTTCACCAAGATTATCGTGGAAAATGCATATCTCAGCTTGAAACCCGACGAAAACCAAAATATCGCCGGTTTTGCATATCAAACGCACTGTGGAGTAGTGAAAACACCGGATAAGGTTTTCCTCGCATTAACTAGCTCGAAAAGAGCGTTCTCGAAGATCCTGCATACTTCTGACAGAAGTCTCACCAAGATTATCGTAGAAAATGCATATCTCAGCTTGAAACCCGACGAAAACCGAGTTATCTCCGGTTCTGCACATCAAACGTACCGTGGAGTGGTGAAAACAGCAGAAAACGTGTTTCGCGCATGAAGTAGCTCGAAAAGAGCGTTCTCGAAGATTCTGCATACTTCTGACAGAAGTCTCACCAAAATTATCGCAGAAAATGCATATCTCAGCTCGAAACCTCACGAAAATCAAGATGTTGCCGGTTCTGCATATCAAACGCACTGTGGAGTGGAGAAAATAACCACAGAACGTGTTTCTCGCATTAAATAGCTCAAAAAGAGCGATCTCGATGATTCAGCATACTTCGGACAGGAGTCTCACCAAGATTATCGCAGGAAATGCATATCTCAGCTTGAAACCCCACGAAAACCAAGATATCGCCTGTTCTGCATATCAAACGCACTGTGGAGTGGTGAAAACACCAGATAACGTGTTTCTCGCATTAAATAGCTCGAATCGAGCGATCTCGATGATTCTGCATACTTCGGACAGAAGTCTCACCAAAATTATCGTAAAAAATACATATCTCAGCTTGAAACCCGACGAAAACCGAGTTATCTCCGGTTCTGCATATCCAACGCACTGTGGAGTGGTCAAAACCCCAGAAAACGTGTTTCTCGCATTAAATAGCTCGAAAAGAGCGCTCTCGACGTTTCTGCATACTTCGGACAGATGTTTCACCAAGCTTATCGTAGGAAATGCATATCTCAGCTTGAAACCCGACGAAAACCAAAATATCTCCGGTTCTGCATATCCAACGCACTGTGGAGTGGTGAAAACACCAGATAACGTGTTTCTCGCATTAAATAGCTCGAAACGAGCAATCTCGATGATTCTGCATACTTCGGACAGAAGTCTCAACAAGATTATCGCAGAAAATGCATATCTGAGCTTGAAACCCCACGAAAACCAAGGTATTTACTGTTCTGCATATCAAACGCACTGTGGAGTGGTGAAAACACCAGATAACGTGTTTCTCGCACTAACTAGCTCGAAAAGAGCGATCTCGATGATACAGCATACTTCGGACAGAAGTCTCACCAAGATTATCGCAGAAAATGCATATCCCAGCTTGAAACCCCACGAAAACCAAGATATCGCCGGTTCTGCACATCAAACGTACCGTGGAGTTGTGAAAACACCAGAAAACGTGTTTCGTGCATTAAGTAGCTCGAAAAGAGCGTTCTCGAAGATTCTGCATAATTCTGACAGAAGTCTCACCAGGATTATCGTAGAAAATGCATATCTCAGCTTGAAACCCGACCGAAACCAAGATATCTCCGGTTCTGCATGTCAAACGCACTGTGGAGTGGTGAAACCACCAGATAACGTGCTTCTCGCATTAAATAGCTCGAAAAGAGCGCTCTCGATGTTTCTGCATACTTCGGACAGATGTTTCACCAAGATTATCGTAGAAAATGCATATCTCAGCTTGAAACCCGACGAAAACCAAAATATCGCCGGTTCTGCATATCAAACCTACTGTGGTGTGGTGAAAACACCAGAAAACGTGTTTCTCGCATTAAGTAGCTCGAAAAGAGCGTTCTCGAAGATCCTGCATACTTCTTACAGAAGTCTCACCAAGATTATCGTAGAAAATGCATATCTCAGCTTGAAACCCGACGAAAACCGATATATCTCCGGTTCTGCACATCAAACGTACCGTGGAGTGGTGAAAACACCAGAAAACGTGTTTCGCGCATTAAGTAGCTCGAAAAGAGCGTTCTCGAAGATTCTGCATAATTCTGACAGAAGTCTCACCAGGATTATCGTAGAAGATGCATATCTCAGCTTGAAACCCGACCGAAACAAAGATATCTCCGGTTCTGCATGTCAAACGCACTGTGGAGTGGTGAAAACACCAGATAACGTGTTTCTCGAATTAAATAGCTCGAAAAGAGCGTTCTAGATGATTCAGCATACTTCGGACAGAAGTCTCACCAAGATTATCTCAGGAAATGCATATCCAAGCTTGAAACCCCACGAAAACCAAGATATCTCCGGTTCTGCATATCCAACGAACTGTGGAGTGGTAAAAACCCCAGAAAACGAGTTTCTCGCATTAAATAGCTCGAAAAGAGCGCTCTCGATGTTTCTGCATACTTCGGACAGATGTTTCACCAAGATTATCGTAGAAAATGCATATCTCAGCTTGAAACCCGACGAAAACCAAAATATCTCCGGTTCTGCATATCCAACGCACTGTGGAGTGGTGAAAACACCAGATAACGTGTTTCTCGCATTCAGTAGCTCGAAACGAGCGATCTCGATGATTCTGCATACTTCGGACAGAAGTCTCAACAAGATTATCGCAGAAAATGCATATCTCAGCTTGAAACCCCACGAAAACCAAGATGTCGCCGGTTCTGCATATCAAACGCACTGTGGAGTGGTGAAAACACCAGAAAACGTGTTTTTCGCATTAAGTAGCTCGAAAAGAGCGTTCTCGAAGATCCTGCATACTTCTGACAGAAGTCTCACCAGGATTATCGTAGAAAATGCATATCTCAGCTTGAAACCCGACCGAAACCAAGATATCTCCGATTCTGCATGTCAAACGTACTGTGGAGTGGTGAAAACACCAGATAACGTGTTTCTCGCATTAAATAGCTCGAAAAGAGCGTTCTCGAAGATCCTGCATACTTCTGACAGAAGTCTCACCAGGATTATCGTAGAAAATGCATATCTCAGCTTGAACCCCGACGAAATCAAAGATGTCGCCGGTTCTGCATATCAAACGCACTGTGGAGTGGTGAAAACAGAATCTTAAAAAAATAATCCTGGTCGCATACAATATAAATTTGATTGATTAATACGTCCAGGAACAGCATCAACTTTAATTCCAACTGATTGAATAGCTCATGAATGAATTACATCAGTTGATGATAATAATAATCGAATCGGAAAATTTATTGGAATGACCATACGATTATCAACATCTAATAAACGAAAACTATTCATAACCCTATCAGATAATATATAAGAATCAAATTCCAAATCTTTAAATTCTGAATATTCATAAGACCAAGATCACTGATGACCTATAATTTTAATTGTAAAATAAGGATTTAAAATTTCATCAATATAATATAAAATCTTTAAAGAAGGAAAACAAATTGTTATTAAAATAAAAATTGGAATAATAGTTCAAATAATTTCCAATAAATGATTCTTCAATAAATACCGATTAACATACTTATTAGTAATAATATCTAAAATAATTAATATTGAAAATACAATAATAACTAACATTAATATTATAACTAAATTATGAAAAGAAATTAAATTGTCAGAATAAGGTGAATTAGAATCTTGAAATCTATATTTAAATCATGTTGCAATTTTTAATAAAAAATAATATATTTTTATAAATAAATCTTAAATCTATCGCACTTATCTGCCATATTAAATAAAATAAAATATTAAAAATAAAAATTAAATCAATCATTAAAACTCAACATTATTAAATATTCAAAAATAATTCCTTTTTATTATTTAACACAATAGGTACTTCTAAATATACATGATCTAAAGGAGGTATAAAACCAATTCATTCTAATGAACTATTAAATTTAAAAACTACTAACCGTATTGAAATAAATCTTTCTAAAATTAAAAAAATTAATAAAATTAATCTATTTAAAGAAATTAATGAACCAATTGAAGATAATAAATTCCAACAATAATATGCATCAGGATAATCTGAATATCGTCGAGGTATACCCATTAATCCTAAAAAATGTTGAGGAAAAAAAGTTATATTAACACCAATAAACATTATATAAAACTGAATTTTCAATCAATTCTGATGTATAACAACACCAAAAATTAAAGGAAATCAATGAATAAATCTTCCAACAATTGCAAAAACTGCTCCTATAGATAAAACATAATGAAAATGACCAACAACATAATAAGTATCATGTAAAATAATATCAATAGAAGAATTTGATAATACAATACCCGTCAATCCACCAATAATAAATATTATAACAAATCCTAATGATCATAAAATTGAATTATTATAACCTAATTTAGCTCCATGATAAGTAGCTAATCAACTAAAAACTTTAATTCCTGTAGGAACTGCAATAACTATAGTTGCTGAAGTAAAATAAGCTCGAGTATCTACATCTAACCCAACTGTAAATATATGATGAGCTCATACAATAAATCCTAGAAATCCAATTCCTAATATAGCATAAATCATTCCTAAATTACCAAATACCTCTTTTTTACCACTCTCATTTATAATAATATGTGAAATCAAACCAAACCCCGGTAAAATTAAAATATAAACTTCAGGATGCCCAAAAAATCAAAATAAATGTTGATATAAAATTGGATCACCTCCCCCTAAAGGATCAAAAAACGAAGTATTAATATTTCGATCAAAAATTAATATTGTAATTGCTCCAGCTAAAACTGGCAATGATAATAATAATAAAATAGCTGTAATAAACACTGATCAAGGAAATAAAGCTATTTGATCATAATTTAAAGATAAATTTTTTATTATTATAATAGTTACTATAAAATTTATTGCCCCAATAATTGAAGAAATTCCTGATAAATGTAAAGAAAAAATAGTAATATCAACAGAAGGAGAAGAATGAAATAAATATGAAGATAAAGGAGGATAAACCGTTCAACCAGTCCCTGGTCTAACTTGAAATAAATTTCTTAAAAGTAATAATATTAATGATGGCGGTAATAATCAAAATCTAATATTATTTATACGAGGAAATGCCATATCTGGAGATCCTAATATTAATGGAACTAATCAATTACCAAATCCACCAATTATAAATGGTATTACTATAAAAAAAATTATTAAAAATGCATGAACAGTAACAATTGAATTATAAACTTGATCATTATTAATTCATATACCTGGGGTACTTAACTCCATACGAATAATTATTCTCATAGAAGTTCCAATTATCCCTGATCATAAAGCAAACACAAAATAAATTATACCAATATTTTTATGATTAGTAGAATAAAATCATTTATCAAACATAAATAAAACATAATTATATAATATTTAAATATTAATAAATATATTTATATATTATAAGATTTATAATAAATCAATATATATATATATATTTAACTATGAAAATTAAAAGTTTATTTTAACTTAAAATCTTCAAATCAAAAAAAGTATCATGTCTGATAAAAGAATTAAATTGTAAATTTAAACATGTAAGAAAAACTTACTGATACTAATTTTCTATAGTTTAAAAAAAACTTAAAATTGCAAATTTTAAAATATAAATAATTATTAGAAAATATTAATCATAAATATCTCACACTATATTAAATTTAACAAATTGATCAATACTTAAATTATATTAAATTGAAACCTTTAAGTAACATAAACATTAACCAATAAAAACCTAAAAAAAAATAACATAATAATAAATAAGACAATATAAGACTTAAATATATAACTCTTACAAAAATATTTTTTAGCTCTAGTATAATTCCTACTAATATATAATAATAATCTAAAATAATTTCAAATAATTATAACTGATGCTAATATCATAATAAATAATAAAACATAAAAATTAACATAATCCTCTAAAAAATAATAATTCAAAATTCACTTTAACACTAAAGACAAAAATGGAGGTAAAGAAGAATAAATTAAAACTATAATAATAAAATATACCTTCAAATATTTATCAACTAATAAAAACCCCAAATCATTAAAAGTTACCACATCAAATTTTTCAAAAAAATATAATATATAAAAAATAACTGCATAAAAAGAAAAATATACCAAATAAATTTTTACATTTACATATATAATTATTAATAAAAAAGTTGATTGAATAATAGAAGAACATCTAATAAATATTTTTATAGAATTATAAACTTTCATAATAATAGGAATAAAAATTAAATTTAATAAAATTCAACCTATAAAAAGAAAAATTTATACCACTCACATTAGCTAAAAAATATATAGGTACTATTTTTATAACTGTTGAAAATATAAAAATTCTTGTTCAACACATATATCCATGAATATAAATAGATCATTGATGAAAAGGAAATATTCCTAATTTTACTAACATAATTAATTGAATAAAAATTTCAAAAAAAACTCTTACTTCTTTCATAGATACATAAAAATACAATCTTATAATAAAAACTAACCTTCTTACTACTGATACTATATAATAAAAAACACTAGCATATTTTGAATCTCTAGTTAAATTTATATAAATAATTAAAACTAATGTTATAACTTCATAAATTAATCACATAAAAAATAAATCTCTTACAAAAAGAATGATTAAATAATTAATAATAATATATCTAAGACATATTACATTTTTAAATATTATTTTCTTCACAAAAAACCAATTCAAAATTATCTTTTAATTAAAAATTAAATAGTTTATAATACTAAAATTTTTACCTATTATATTTTAGTGTCAAAGCACATAAATTTTTGAAATTTAAAGTATTAATAAAAGTAATAAATATAAAAAAATCAATTAGTAACAATAAATGTAAAATTTATTTAAGTATCTTATCAAAATAATCCTTTAATCAGGCATATTACTTTAATACATATATATATATAAAATATATAAAAGATACATATTATCTATAACTAGGGTATGAACCTAACAGCTTTAAACTTAGCTTATTTATATAGATATATTTAAAAATTACTTTTAATTGCAAATTAAATATTATAAATTAAAATTAACTAATATCCATTTAAAGATATATATATATTTATATTCATCCTTAAGGAAAGAGTGAAGCCATTGAAATAAACTAAAGCTAAAGTAAATTCGAAAGGTTAATATCCAAAAATCCTCTACTTGCAAGGAACAAATGAGGCTATTTAAATAAATTCAAGCTAAAGTAGAATTGAAAGGTTTATTTCAATATATTCATCTTTAAGGGAAAAATAAAGCCACTGAAATAAACTAAAATCGACTATTAATAATAAATTTATTTATTAATTAAATTCTCTAAGATACAAATTTAATTATAAATTATATATAAATTATATATAAATACCCCCCCCCCCCAATAATTAATAATTTTATTTAATTCATAAATAAAAATTTTTAATTTTTTTTTGTTATTAAGTAACGCTATAATCTTATTAATAATATTAAACTATAATTTTATTACATAATAAATTTAAATATAAGTAAATAAAATTAATTTTTAATTTGAAAAAATTTTTATTAATATATATATATATATTAATATTAAAATGTATATATATATATAAATAATTTATTAACCAATATATTTATATATATATAAATCATAGGTGGGTTCCAAAATTTATAAAAGATTATATTAACCTTTATATATTAATATTAATTTAATTAATTTAATATTTATATATCTATATATATTATTTTATATCTATAATATATGTAAATTATATTATGAATACATTAGATTATAATAAATTATTGAAAAGAAAAGAAATATAAATATAAATATAAAAATTATTTATTAATTAATAAATATTTATATATATATATATATATATATATATATATATATATATATATATATATATAAATCTATATATATACATATATATATATTTATTAAATATTAATCAATTTATTAAATATAGTGCATTTATAAGTTATTAAATAATTTATAAATTATATGAAAGCATAAATAATCATAATTTAATCCTACCTTAGGATATATTTATAAATGTATATATATTCTCAGATTTATATATTGTAATATTTATATATATATCTTGTTATATATAAAATGTATATATATTTATCAGTTGGCCTCCATCTATCTATAATAATATATAAATATATATATATATATATAAATAATTTATTAATTAATAGATATATATTATATATATTAATATTAAGGTGTATATATATATATAAATAATTTATTAATTAATATATATATATATACTACTACTATAATAAGTTTTTATTATTAAAAATTTTGTATTAAAATTTTAATCTAATATAATTAATAATATTTTAGGGCTATTTAATAACAATTTATTTCTATATAATTTTTTTTATATAAAAATTAATTTTTTTATTATTTATAATTTTCTATAGAAAAATCAAAGCTTTAAATAATTAATTAAGGGGTTAACTATTATAAAGATTAGATTTACCTATAGATAGATTAATCTTTGTATATTTAATTAAAAAATTAATTACATTATAGAAATTGATACCTTCTATAGAAAAATCAAAGCTTTAAATAGTTAATTGGGGGGTTAACTATTATAAAGATTAGATTTACCTATAGATAGATTAATCTTTGTATATTTAATTAAAAAATTAATTACATTATAGAAATTGATACCTTCTATAGAAAAATCAAAGCTTTAAATAGTTAATTGGGGGGTTAACTATTATAAAGATTAGATTTACCTATAGATAGATTAATCTTTGTATATTTAATTAAAAAATTAATTACATTATAGAAATTGATACCTTCTATAGAAAAATCAAAGCTTTAAATAGTTAATTGGGGGGTTAACTATTATAAAGATTAGATTTACCTATAGATAGATTAATCTTTGTATATTTAATTAACAAATTAATTACATTATAGAAATTGATACCTTCTATAGAAAAATCAAAGCTATAATTTATTTAAAATTTTTAAATAAATTTAAGTCAATAAAATTGAATTTAAGTTACAAATTAATTAAGTTTATTTTATATATATAATTAAATTAAAAAATAATTTTTTATTAATAATAAAATCTGCAACACTAAATAACAATTTTATTCGGAAATAAATTTTAATAATGGTAAATTTCGGTGCCAGCAACAGCGGTTAAACCAATTTTATAAATTAATTAATCATAATATTTTAATTACTTAAAAATTAATATATTTTAATTAAAAAATTAAATTTTTAGTGAAATATACAATTTAGTTCAAATAATTAAAATTTATTATTAAATTAATTGATAAATTTTATAAAAAAACTAGGATTAGATACCCTACTATAAAATTAAATAAAAAATTAACTATTAAATGTAAATCATTAAAATTAATAAATATGGCGGCTTATTAATTCCATTAGAGGAACTTATAATTTAATCGATATTCCACGATAAGACTCACTTAAATTACATTTATATATAGCTGTTTACAAATTTTGTTTAATTGATAATGTTAATAAATTTTAATAAATTAAAATTCAAGTAAATATGTAGTGCATTTAAGATATTAAGAGTTATAATATAATATTATATTTTGAATAAATAATTTTAAAATTATTTTGAAAGAAAATTTAAAAGTAAATTTACTTTAATTAATTAAATTGAACTATATGCTAATAAGCGTACAAATCGCCCGTCAATTTCACCAAAATGAAATAAGTCGTAACATAGTAATTGTACTGGAAAGTGTAATTAGGAACTAAAAATTTTAGTTTAAACTGAAATAAAATTTTTCATTTACACTGAAAAGATTAATTTAATTAAAATTTTATTTTAATTAAAATAATAAAAAATATTATAAATTAATCAATTTTATATAAATAAAATTTTATCAAATAACAATTATTTCAGTAATTATTTATTAAAAAATAATTTTTTTAAAAGTTAAAAGTAATGTAAATGAACTTATTTAAATTTAAAAAATTTTAAATAAATTTAGTACCTTTTGTATCAGGGTTAATCAAATTAAATTATTTATATATATTAATCCCGAAATAAAAAGAACTAAATATATATAATTTTTTTTGTTACAAAAAAACTATAAATATATATTTAGAAATTAGATGTTATACGATTTTTAAAATATCTGGTTTTTTTAGAAATGAATTTAATTCATAATTAAATAAAAATTTATTAAAATTTTAAAATTTTATAAATTTATTTAATTAAAAAATTTAAGGGATAACCTTTAAATTTAAATTATTATTAATTTTAAAATCCAACTATTATTATATTCTTAAAATTTGAAATTATAATAAAATATTTTATAATTTAAAAATATTACTTAAAAATTTAAAATATTAATATAAAAATAATTATAAAAAAAACTAATTAAATAAATAAATAAATTTTATAATGATTAAATAAATAGTAAAAATTGTAAAAATTATTAAAGAAATAATATATAAATTTAAGGAATTAGGCAAATTAAAATAATATATTCAACTGTTTAACAAAAACATTGTCTATAGAAATAATAATTTTAGATAAATCTGCCCAATGATTCTTATTAAATGGCTGCAGTATACCTGACTGTACAAAGGTAGCATAATAAATTGTCTTCTAATTAAAGACTTGTATGAAAGAATTAATGAAATATATACTGTCTCAATATTATTTTATGAAATTAAGTTTTAAGTTAAAATTCTTAAATTTTTTTATGGGACGATAAGACCCTATAGAATTTCATATTTATAATTATTATAAATTTAAATTTTATTCTAAATAATAATAATTATAACATATTTAACTGGGAGGGTTATTAAATTTAAAAAACTTTAATTTAAAAAATCTTAAATTATAGAAAATTTAAAAGATCTTTTATTAAAAATTAAAAAAATAAATTACCTTAGGGATAACAGCGTAATATCTTTTGAAAGACCAAATTTATAAAGATGATTACGACCTCGATGTTGAATTAAGATATAATTTAAATGCAGGAGTTTAAAAATTAAGTCTGTTCGACTTTTAAAATCTTACATGATTTGAGTTCAGATCGACGTAAGTCAGATCGGTTTCTATCTATAAAAAACCTATAATTTTTTGTACGAAAGGACTAATATTATTTATATAAATATAATCATTTAATTAAATTAATATTTATTAAAAATTATCTTGGCAGAAAAGTGCATTAAAGTTAGAATTTAATAATATATATACATATAATAAATTATATATAGGTAATAATCTTTGTAATTATTATAATTTTAACTATAATTTGTATATTACTTAGAGTAGCTTTTTTAACCTTATTAGAACGAAAAATCTTAAGATATATTCAAACACGAAAAGGACCTAATAAAGTAGAATATAAAGGAATGCTTCAACCTTTTTCAGATGCTATTAAATTAATCTCTAAAGAATGACTATTTTTAAATTTAAATTATTTAATTTATATATTAAGACCAATATTTATATTTATATTTGCCATATTATTATGAATTTTATATCCTTGAACTAATTTAATAATAACAAATTACAATTTAATATTCTTTATCACTTTATTAGGTCTTAATACTTATCCAATTATTTTAATTGGGTGAATTTCAAATAATAATTATTCTATATTAGGGGCTATTCGATCTTTAGCACAAATAATTTCATTTGAAATTAGTCTTTTTTTAATATTTTTTTTAATTATAATTTTGACTGAAGGTTATTCATTAAATCAATTATATAAATATCAAGAATATATAAAATTTAGAATTTTATTAACACCAATTTATATAATCTTTTTTATTAGTATATTAATTGAATTAAACCGAACCCCTTTTGACCTAATTGAAGGAGAATCTGAATTAGTTTCAGGATTTAATGTAGAATACTATAGAAGATTTTTTGTATTAATTTTTTTATCAGAATATTCAAATATTTTATTTATAAGATTTATTATAACTTTAATATTTATAGGTTTTAAAATACCTAGAATAAAATTTTTAATTTTTATAAATATTCATATGATTTTAATTTTATGATTACGAGGTGTATTACCACGAATCCGTTATGATAATTTAATATACATATGTTGAACTGATTTTTTAATTTTAGTATTAATTTATAATATATTTGTATATATAACAAAAGTAATTTTTATACATATTTAAAATAAAATTAAAAAGTTAATAGAAAATGCTATTTCTATGATATATTTTCAAAATATAAACTTATTCAAGTTCATTAACTATTTATTAATATAATAAATAATATTATCTCAATAATAATATAATCCAGGAGAAACAATAAAGAAAAAAATATATATAATTGTAAATATATTATTCAATTGAATATAAGGATATTCAATTAACTGACCACCTAATCAAGTTAATATAATAAATCTATTAATAAAAAATCAATAAAATAATTGACTTAATGGATAAAATTTATTTGTTTTAATATTATTTTTATATAAAGGTATAAAATATAAAATTAAAATAGATAATAATAATATAAATACACCCCCCCCAATTTATTAGGAATTGCCCGTAAAATTGAATAAGCAAATAAAAAATATCACTCTGGTTTAATATGAACTGGTGTCCTTATTCTATTAGCAATTTTAAAATTATCAGGATCTCCTAAAAAATAAGGTTATTGACAAATTAATAATATAAAAATTATTAGAATTCAAATAAATATAAAAACATCTTTAATAACAAACTAAGGATGAAAAGGACCTTTATATAAATTTCTAGAAAATCCTAAAGGATTAGTAGAACCTGTTAAATGTAAAAAAAAAATATGTAAAACTACTATTAATAAAATAATTAAAGGTAAAATAAAATGAATAGAAAAAAATCGATTTAATGTAGCATTATTAATAGAATAACCCCCTCAAATTCATTCAACTAATAATTGCCCAATATAAGGAATAGCGGATATTAAATTAGTAATAACAGTTGCTCCTCAAAAAGATATTTGCCCTCAAGGTAAAACATATCCTATAAAAGCTGTTGCTATTGACAAAAATAAAATTCTAACTCCAATTAATCATACATGAACTAATTTAAAAGATTGATAATAAATATTTCGTCTAATATGAATATATATTATAATAAAATAAAAAGATGCTCCATTTATATGAATTAAACGAATTAATCAACCAGAATTAACATCTTTTATAATATGAATAATTCTATTAAAAGCATAATCAATATTAGGACAATAATGTATTGATAAAAATAATCCAGACAGAATTTGAATTACCAAAAATACCCCTAATATTGATCCAAAATTTCATCAAATATTAATATTAAAGGGAGTAGGTAATATCAATAATGAATAAAAAAATATATTAAGAATTTATCTTTATTTAATAAACTTAAAAATTTTATTGACATAAAAATTAAATAAAACAAATTAACAGGATAAAGTTTAAAACTTATATTTTTTATCTAACTCTTCTAAAAATTTAGATTTAGATTGATAAGCTTTTTTTTTAGGATATCTTATGTTATATCTTATAATTAAAACGAAAACTAAAAATAAAATTATAAAAAATAATAAAAACAAATTTGAATATTGATAAATAAAAGATAAATTAATATTTTTATCCCGATATAGATTTATTGAATAAATTATTCTATCAAAATTTTCAATTAAATAATTAGAAAAGAAATATATAATATTAATTATTAATAAACCAATAATAAAAAAATTTATATATTTAAAATAATTCATCATAGATTGATTATTTAATCTAACAAAATAAGCAAATAAAATTATTAACCCTCTAATAAAAATAATTATAATTATATAAATAAATAAAGATTTAAATTTAAATAAATATAAAATTAAACATAAAATAACTATATATAATAAAAAATATATTAAATTCTTTATAGGATGAATTTTATCCCCAGTAATTAAAATAAAAAAAATCAAATATAAAGATAAAAAATATAAAAATATTAAAAAAAACTTTAATATATAATTTAGAAATTCTATGGACATTTTATATAATTTTTAATATTTGATTTATTTATTTAATAAAACTAACCAAAAACACATTTTTTTGAGGCTTAATTCTCGTCTAACATAAAAATCTTATATATATATATATATATATATATATATATATATATATATATATATATATATATATATATTATCATATTATAATTAATTTAAACAAAAAATAGTTTACTCATAAAACAATAATTCTGGGAATTATAAAAAATTTATATTAATTTTTTTTGAAATTTAAACTTTATTATAGAATATTCACAATTCATTAATAATTTACAAAATTATTATTTTAACTTAAATTATATAATATTTTAAATTTATTTACATAATTATTTTATTAGTTATTATCGCCTTAATTCTTTGAAAATCTAGAAAACAATTTATTAACTTTTTAATTACTTTAGAATATTTTATTTTAACTTTAATTATTATTATTCTATTAAATAATTTAAATAGATGAATTTTTATTATCTATATTATTTTCGCAGTATGTGAATCTATTGTAGGATTAGCTTTACTAATTAGAATAAATTATACACATGGCCATCAAAACTTTAATTTAATAAATTTATGTTCGAAATAATTATATTCATTACTTATATAATGATACAATTTAATATAAATAAATGTTTATATCTATTAAGAAATAATTCTTATATATTAACATTTATTATATTATTTAAACTAAATTTAATAAATTGATGAATAATTTCTAATAATGTAAGATTTAATATATATTCTTATAATTTAATTATTTTAACTTTATGAATTTTCAGAATAATTATAATAAATATAAAGTACGAAAATAATATAAATATATACACCAATTTAACTATAATAATATTAATATCCTTAATCTTAAATTTCATAGCTATAAATTTTTTTATTTTTTATTTAATATTTGAAATAAATTTATTATTAATTTTCTTTATAGTTATTTTCTGAGGATATGGTATATTTCGAATATTAGCAAGTTATTATTTAATATTTTATACTTTAGTTTTATCATTACCTTAATTAATAATTATATTTTACATATTAAAATATAGAAAAAATTTATCTTTTCCTTATATAGAAATTAAAAAACTTAAATTATCTATATATATTTTAATTTATTTACTAATATCTTTTATAGTAAAAATTCCTATATTTACACTTCACAATTGATTATTAAAAGCTCATGTAGAAGCTTCATATATTGGATCTATAATTTTAGCTTCTATCATATTAAAACTTGGAAGATATGGCTTATTACGAATAATTATAATTTTAAAAAATTTAAATAAATTAAGAATTTATTTAATTTACTTAAGAATAATTGGAAGATTAATTTTAAGACTTTCATGTTTACGACAAATTGATATAAAAATCATTGTTGCTATATCTTCAATTATTCATATAGCTTTAATAATTAGAGGAATAATAACACTATCTTATATTGGAATAAAAGGAGGTATTTATATAATAATTGCTCATGGTTTATGTTCATCAGGACTTTTTTATCTAATTAATATTATCTATAGACAAACTAATAGACGATTAATAATTTTAAATAAAGGTATAATAATTCTTATACCTTCTATAGCTTTAATATGATTCTTATTAAGATCATCAAATATAGCTGCTCCTATATCTTTAAATTTAATTAGTGAAATCACTTTACTAATTAGATTATTTAATTGATGTAAATATTTAATTTATATTATAATTATCTATTGTTTAATAAGATTTATTTATACTTTATATTTATATAGATATATTCAACATGGATTTACTAATATATTAAATTTTTATACTATCAAAATTAATAAATTAATTAATTTTCTTACTTTAATATTACATTGAATTCCAATTAATCTAATAATTATAAATTTAAATATTATTTATTTAAATAATTTAACTAAAATATTGATTTGTGATATCAAAAATGTATATATATATATATTACTTTAAATTATTATCAAAATAATAATTTTTAGAATCATTTTAACAATATGAAGAATCTTATCTTTTATAACTGCTTGTTATTTAATTATAATTAATAAAATTATTATTATTGAATGATTAATCTTAAATTTTAATTCAATAAAATTTAATTTATTTATTTTAATTGATAATAAAACATTATTTTTTATTATAATAGTCAGATTAATTACAGCAATAGTTCTAATCTGTAGAACTGAATATATAAAATTAAATAACAATCTTATAAATAAATTTTTATACTTAACGTTATTATTTTATTTATCAATAGTATTTATAATTTTAAGACCTAATATATTAACTATTTTATTAGGATGAGATGGTTTAGGATTAATCTCTTATTGTTTAATTATTTATTATAATAACAATAAAGCTTATAGAGCAGGATTATTAACTATTATTTTAAATCGAATTGGAGATATTTGTCTTTTAATATTAATTTGCTTTATAATAAAATTTAATTCATGAAACTTAATACTTTATAATTTAAATTTACCAATATTTATTCTTATTGTAATTATAACCTTTACAAAAAGAGCACAAATTCCTTTTAGAAATTGATTACCTGCTGCTATAATAGCTCCCACTCCTGTATCTTCTTTAGTTCATTCATCTACATTAGTAACTGCCGGAGTATATATCTTAATTCGATACAATACTTTAATTATAAATACAAATTTAAATAAATATTTATTAATTATTTCAAGATTAACTATACTAATTGCCGGATTAATAGCTATATTTGAAATAGATTTTAAAAAAATTATTGCTTTATCTACCTTAAGACAACTAGGATTTATAATAAGAATTTTATTTCTAGGTTTAGAAAACTTAGCCTTTTTTCATTTAATCATTCATGCAATATTTAAATCTTTAATATTTCTATGTTCAGGAAGATTTATTCATTATATAAATAGAAGTCAAGATATACGTGATTATAAAGGAATATTTATAATCTACCCATTTAAAAGATTAATTATAATATTTTCAATTTTATCTCTATGTGGATTCCCATTTTTATGTGGATTTTACTCCAAAGACTTAATTATAGAATTTTTTTTTTATAATAAATTAAATTTTATAAGATTATTAAATTTAATACTTGGAACTATCTTTACAGTTGCATATTCAACTCGTTTAATTTTAACTTTACTACCCCAAAATTTACCTTTCTACAATAATTTAAATTTAAAAGAAAATAATATAATAAATTTTAGAATATTAATTATATTTATTATATCACTATTTTTTAGTAAAATTTATCTAAATATAATTTACTTAGATTATAATATTAATCTACCTAAAGTATATAAATTAATAATTATTAAATTATTAATTATTGGTATAATTATTGGCTATCAAATCTTTAAATCAAATAAAAAAAATTATCTATTAATTAATTTAACTGAAAGAATAATACTTATAAATATCTTCTATACCCATATTTATAAAATACCAGTAAAAATCATTTTAAACTATGAAAAATTTATTGAAAAAAGATTATTTGAAATACTTATAGGAAAATTAATAAAAAATATTCTATATTATTTAACAATTATTAAATTTAGTATATTTAACTTCAACTATATAATTTCCTCTTTTTTTCTATTTATATTATTAATATTATTTATCTATTAAATTTAAATAGCTTATATAAGAGCATAATATTGAAAATATTAAAGAAATAATTTATTATTTCTAAATATATATATATATATATCTTTATACATTTATTTATAAATAAATATGTATATTAATATTTTTATACTGAAAATATAAAGTTTTAATTAAACTATATAAACCTATTAAAAGAAATATGATAAATTAATATCTCTACAGAATTAGAAATTCTATTTTCAATTATTTCTTTAATTAGAATAAATTATTCAATAATCTTATTAACAATAAAATGCCTCTATTTGGCTTTAATTAAAATTTATATTAAATTATATAAATTAAATAATATATGAAGTAAAAAATTACAATTTAATTTCGACTTAAATATTGATTAACTAATAATCCATATATTCAAATTCAAATATTCACAATAAATAATTTATACATCATTCATAAACTAAAGAAAAAAGTATAATAAAAAAAAATAATAAAAAAATAATAAATATGTAACTAAAACCTATATACTTAACTAATAAAATAAATGGAACAATTAAAATAATTTCAATATCAAATACTAAAAATATTAAAGCTATTAAATAAAAAGGTACTGAAAATGGAATAAAAGCCTTAGTAATTGAATTAAACCCACATTCATAAGAACTTTTCTTTTCCTTATCAGAAATCTTAAAAATAGAAGAAAACACATTTAATAAATAAATTAAAATTATAATTAAAAAAATTAATCTAATATAAGATAACACCATTAACATCACTATATATATTACTAAAATAGAAATTTGTTAATTGGAAGTTAACTGTATTAAATTATACTATATATATAATATATTCATCAATAAATAAAAATATATAAAAATAATCAAATAACATCAACAAAATGTCAATATCATAAAGAACCTTCAAAATTAAAATGATGAATTTTTCTAAAATGATTTATATTCAATCGAAATAAAGAAAATATCAATATTAAAGTTCCTACAATAACATGAAGACCATGAAATCCAGTCCTTATATAAAAAATAGAACCAAAAATTCCATCATTAATTCTAAAAGAAGATTCTAAATATTCAATAAATTGAATTAAAGTAAAATAAATACCTAAAATAACTGTAAAAAATAATCTTAAATTAACTATATTAAAATTATTATTTAACAATCTATAATGACTTCAAGAAACTGATAATCCTGAAGAAATTAAAATAACAGAATTTAATAAAGGAATATCATAAGGATTAAATTGACTAATTATTTTAGGAGGTCAAATATATCCTAATTCAATTCTTAAAGAAATACATCTATGAAAATAAGTTCAAAAAAAAGAAATAAAAAAAAATATTTCTGAAATAATAAATAAAATTATCCTAAACTTTAAAAACCCATAAACTATAAAAGTATGAAATCCTTGATATAAACCCTCTCGAATAATATCTCGTCATCATTGATAAATAATTAATAAATTAATAAATAAATTAAAAAAAATAAATTCAAAATCATTTAAATAAAATCAATTAATAAAACCTAATATTGAATTTATTAATCTCATGGATATCAAAAAAGGTCATGGTCTAACTGTTACTAAATGAAAAGGAAAATTTCTTATTATCATTTTATTTATTTAAATTCTGAAAAATACAATACTCTTAAAGTTGAAAATACATAAGCTTGAATAAATGATATACACAATTCTAAAATTACTAAAATATTTTGAATTAAAACAAATAAAATTATTAAAATCAATCCTATTTTAGAAATAAATCTACTTAATAAAATTATTACGTGTTTCTCGCATTAAATAGCTCGAATAGAGCGATCTCGATGATTCTTCATACTTCGGACAGAAGTCTCACCAGGATTATCGTAGAAAATGCATATCTCAGCTTGAAACCCGACCGAAACCAAGATATCTCCGGTTCTGCATGTCAAACGTACTGTGGAGTGGTGAAAACACCAGAAAACGTGTTTCGTGCATTAAGTAGCTCGAAAAGAGCGATCTAGATGATTCTGCATACTTCTGACTGAAGTCTCACCAATATTATTGCAGAAAATGCATATCTCAGCTTGAAACCCGACCGAAACCAAGATATCTCCGGTTCTGCATGTCAAACGCACTGTGGAGTGGTGAAAACACCAGATAACGTGTTTCTCGCATTAAATAGCTCGAAACGAGCGATCTCGATGATTTTGCATACTTCGGACAGAAATCTCAACAAGATTATCGCAGAAAATGCATATCTCAGCTTGAAACCCCACGAAAACCAAGATATCTACTGTTCTGCATATCAAACGCACTGTGGAGTGGTGAAAACATCAGATAACGTGTATCTCGCACTAACTAGCTCGAAAAGGACGATCTCGATGATTCAGCATACTTCGGACAGAAGTCTCACCAAGATTATCGTACAAAATGCATATCTCAGCTTGAAACCCCACGAAAGCCAAGATATCGCTGGTTCTGCATACCAAACGCACTGTGGAGTGGTGAAAACACCGGATCAGGTTTTTCTCGCATTAACTAGCTCGAAATGAGCGCTCTCGATGTTTCTGCATACTTCGGACAGATGTTTTACCAAGCTTATCGCAGGAAATGCACATCTCAGCTTGAAACCCCACGAAAACCAAGATATCTCCGGTTCTGCATATCCAACGAACTGTTTAGTGGTGAAAACCCCAGAAAACGAGTTTCTCGCATTAAATAGCTCGAAAAGAGCGCTCTCGATGTTTCTGCATACTTGTAACAGAAGTCTCACCAAGATTATCGCAGAAAATGCATATCTCTGCTTGAAACCCCACGAAAACCAAGATATCTACTGTTCTGCATATCCAACGAACTGTGGTGTGGTGACAACCCCAGAAAACGTGTTTCTCGCATTAAATAGCTCGAAATGAGCGCTCTCGATGTTTCTGCATGCTTCGGACAGATGTTTTACCAAGCTTATCGTAGAAAATGCATATCTCAGCTTGAAACCGGACGAAAACCAAAATATCTCCGGTTCTGCATATCAAACCAACTGTGGAGTGGTGAAAACACCAAATAACGTGTTTCTCGCACTAACTAGCTCGAAAAGAGCGGTCTCGATGATTCAGCATACTTCGGACAGAAGACTCACCAAGATTATCGCAGAAAATGCATATCTCAGCTTGAAACCCCACGCAATCCAAGATATCTACTGTTCTGCATATCAAACTCACTGTGGAGTGGTGAAAACACCAGAAAACGTGTTTCGTGCATTAAGTAGCTCGAAAAGAGCGATCTAGATGATTCTGCATACTTCTGACTGAAGTCTCAACAATATTATTGCAGTAAATGCATATCTCAGCTTGAAACCCCACGAAAACCAAGATATCGCCGGTTCTGCATATCATACGCACTGTGGAGTGGTGAAAACACCAGATAACGTGTATCTCGCATTAAATAGCTCGGAAAGAGCGATCTAGATGATTCAGCATACTTCGGACAGAAGTGTCACCAAGATTATCGCAGGAAATGCATATCTCAGCTTGAAACCCCACGAAAACCAAGATATCTCCGGTTCTGCATATCCATCGAACTGTTTAGTGGTGAAAACCCCAGAAAACGAGTTTCTCGCATTAAATAGCTCGAAAAGAGCGCTCTCGATGTTTCTGCATACTTGTAACAGAAGTCTCACCAAGATTATCGCAGAAAATGCATATCTCTGCTTGAAACCCCACGAAAACCAAGATATCTACTGTTCTGCATATCCAACGAACTGTGGTGTGGTGACAACCCCAGAAAACGTGTTTCTCGCATTAAATAGCTCGAAATGAGCGCTCTCGATGTTTCTGCATACTTCGGACAGATGTTTTACCAAGCTAATCGTAGAAAATGCATATCTCAGCTTGAAACCCGACGAAAACCAAAATATCTCCGGTTCTGCATATCCAACGCACTGTGGAGTGGTGAAAACCCCAGAAAACGAGTTTCTCGCATTAAATAGCTCGAAAAGAGCGCTCTCGATGTTTCTGCATACTTCGGACTGATGTCTCACCATGCTTATCGTAGAAAATGCATATCTCAGCTTGAAACCCGACGAAAACCAAAATATCTCCGGTTCTGCATATCAAACCAACTGTGGAGTGGTGAAAACACCAGATAACGTGTTTCTCGCATTAAATAGCTCGACAAGTGCGATCTCGATGATTCTGCATACTTCTAACAGAAGTCTCACCAAGTTTATCGCAGAAAATGGTATATCTCTGATTGAAACCCGACCGAAACCAAGATATCTCCGGTTCTGCATGTCAAACGTACTGTGGAGTGGTGAAAACACCAGAAAACGTGTTTCGTGCATTAAGTAGCTCGAAAAGAGCGATCTAGATGATTCTGCATACTTCTGACTGAAGTCTCACCAATATTATTGCAGAAAATGCATATCTCAGCTTGAAACCCCACGAAAACCAAGATATCGCCGGTTCTGCATATCATACGCACTGTGGAGTGGTGAAAACACCAGATAACGTGTATCTCGCATTAAATAGCTCGGAAAGAGCGATCTAGATGATTCAGCATACTTCGGACAGAAGTGTCACCAAGATTATCGCAGGAAATGCATATCTCAGCTTGAAACCCCACGAAAACCAAGATATCTCCGGTTCTGCATATCCATCGAACTGTTTAGTGGTGAAAACCCCAGAAAACGAGTTTCTCGCATTAAATAGCTCGAAAAGAGCGCTCTCGATGTTTCTGCATACTTGTAACAGAAGTCTCACCAAGATTATCGCAGAAAATGCATATCTCTGCTTGAAACCCCACGAAAACCAAGATATCTACTGTTCTGCATATCCAACGAACTGTGGTGTGGTGACAACCCCAGAAAACGTGTTTCTCGCATTAAATAGCTCGAAATGAGCGCTCTCGATGTTTCTGCATACTTCGGACAGATGTTTTACCAAGCTTATCGTAGAAAATGCATATCTCAGCTTGAAACCCGACGAAAACCAAAATATCTCCGGTTCTGCATATCCAACGCACTGTGGAGTGGTGAAAACCCCAGAAAACGAGTTTCTCGCATTAAATAGCTCGAAAAGAGCGCTCTCGATGTTTCTGCATACTTCGGACTGATGTCTCACCAAGCTTATCGTAGAAAATGCATATCTCAGCTTGAAACCGGACGAAAACCAAAATATCTCCGGTTCTGCATATCCAACGCACTGTGGAGTGGTGAAAACACCAGATAACGTGTTTCTCGCATTAAATAGCACGAAAAGTGCGATCTCGATGATTCTGCATACTTCGGACAGAAGTCTCAACAAGATTATCGTAAAAAATGCATATCTCAGCTTGAAACCCCACGAAAGCAAGATATCACTGGTTCTGCATATCAAACGCACTGTGGAGTGGTGAAAACACCGGATAACGTGTTTCTTGCATTCAGTAGCTCGAAACGAGCGATCTCGATGATTTTGCATACTTCGGACAGAAGTCTCAACAAGGTGATCGCAGAAAATGCATATCTCAGCTTGAAACCCGACGAAAACCAAAATATCTCCGGTTCTGCATATCCAACGCACTGTGGAGTGGTGAAAACCCCAGAAAACGAGTTTCTCGCATTAAATAGCTCGAAAAGAGCGCTCTCGATGTTTCTGCATACTTCGGACTGATGTCTCACCAAGCTTATCGTAGAAAATGCATATCTCAGCTTGAAACCGGACGAAAACCAAAATATCTCCGGTTCTGCATATCAAACCAACTGTGGAGTGGTGAAAACACCAAATAACGTGTTTCTCGCACTAACTAGCTCGAAAAGAGCGGTCTCGATGATTCAGCATACTTCGGACAGAAGACTCACCAAGATTATCGCAGAAAATGCATATCTCAGCTTGAAACCCCACGCAATCCAAGATATCTACTGTTCTGCATATCAAACTCACTGTGGAGTGGTGAAAACACCAGAAAACGTGTTTCGTGCATTAAGTAGCTCGAAAAGAGCGATCTAGATGATTCTGCATACTTCTGACTGAAGTCTCACCAATATTATTGCAGTAAATGCATATCTCAGCTTGAAACCCCACGAAAACCAAGATATCGCCGGTTCTGCATATCATACGCACTGTGGAGTGGTGAAAACACCAGATAACGTGTATCTCGCATTAAATAGCTCGGAAAGAGCGATCTAGATGATTCAGCATACTTCGGACAGAAGTGTCACCAAGATTATCGCAGGAAATGCATATCTCAGCTTGAAACCCCACGAAAACCAAGATATCTCCGGTTCTGCATATCCATCGAACTGTTTAGTGGTGAAAACCGCAGAAAACGAGTTTCTCGCATTAAATAGCTCGAAAAGAGCGCTCTCGATGTTTCTGCATACTTGTAACAGAAGTCTCACCAAGATTATCGCAGAAAATGCATATCTCTGCTTGAAACCCCACGAAAACCAAGATATCTACTGTTCTGCATATCCAACGAACTGTGGTGTGGTGACAACCCCAGAAAACGTGTTTCTCGCATTAAATAGCTCGAAATGAGCGCTCTCGATGTTTCTGCATACTTCGGACAGATGTTTTACCAAGCTTATCGTAGAAAATGCATATCTCAGCTTGAAACCCGACGAAAACCAAAATATCTCCGGTTCTGCATATCCAACGCACTGTGGAGTGGTGAAAACCCCAGAAAACGAGTTTCTCGCATTAAATAGCTCGAAAAGAGCGCTCTCGATGTTTCTGCATACTTCGGACTGATGTCTCACCATGCTTATCGTAGAAAATGCATATCTCAGCTTGAAACCCGACGAAAACCAAAATATCTCCGGTTCTGCATATCAAACCAACTGTGGAGTGGTGAAAACACCAGATAACGTGTTTCTCGCATTAAATAGCTCGACAAGTGCGATCTCGATGATTCTGCATACTTCTAACAGAAGTCTCACCAAGTTTATCGCAGAAAATGGTATATCTCTGATTGAAACCCGACCGAAACCAAGATATCTCCGGTTCTGCATGTCAAACGTACTGTGGAGTGGTGAAAACACCAGAAAACGTGTTTCGTGCATTAAGTAGCTCGGAAAGAGCGATCTAGATGATTCTGCATACTTCTGACTGAAGTCTCACCAATATTATCGCAGAAAATGCTTATCTTGTCTTGAACCCCGACGAAACCCAAGATGTCGCCGGTTCTGCATATCAAACGCACTGTGGAGTGGTGAAAACACCAGAAAACGTGTTTCTCGCATTAAGTAGCTCTAAAAGAGCGTTCTCGAAGATTCTGCATACTTCTGACAGAAGACTCATCAAGATTATCGTAGAAAAGCATATCTCAGCTGGATACCCGACGAAATCCAAGATGTCGCCGGTTCTGCATATCAAACGCACAGTGGAGTGGTGAAAACACCAGATAACGTGTTTCTCGCATTAAATAGCTCCAGAAGAGGGATCTCGATGATTCTGCATACTTCTGACAGAATACTCACCAAGATTATCGCAGAAAATGCATATCTCAACTGGAAACACCACGAAAATCAAGGTATCGCATGTTCTGCATATCAAACGCTCTGTGGAGTGGTGAAAACACCAGATAACGTGTTTCTCGCATTAAATAGCTCGACAAGTGCGATCTCGATGATTCTGCATACTTCTGACTGAAGTCTCACCAATATTATCGCAGAAAATGCTTATCTTGTCTTGAACCCCGACGAAACCCAAGATGTCGCCGGTTCTGCATATCAAACGCACTGTGGAGTGGTGAAAACACCAGAAAACGTGTTTCTCGCATTAAGTAGCTCTAAAAGAGCGTTCTCGAAGATTCTGCATACTTCTGACAGAAGACTCATCAAGATTATCGTAGAAAAGCATATCTCAGCTGGATACCCGACGAAATCCAAGATGTCGCCGGTTCTGCATATCAAACGCACAGTGGAGTGGTGAAAACACCAGATAACGTGTTTCTCGCATTAAATAGCTCCAGAAGAGGGATCTCGATGATTCTGCATACTTCTGACAGAATACTCACCAAGATTATCGCAGAAAATGCATATCTCAGCTGGAAACACCACGAAAATCAAGGTATCGCCGGTTCTGCATATCAAACGCTCTGTGGAGTGGTGAATACACCAGAAAACGTGTTTCTCGCATTAAATAGCTCGAAAAGTGCAATCTAGATGATTCTGCATACTTCTGACAGAAGACTCACCAAGATTATCGCAGAAAATGCATATCTCAGCTTGATACCCGACGAAAGCCAAGATGTCGCCGGTTCTGCATATCAAACGCACTGTGGAATGGTGAAAACACCAGATAACGTGTTTCTCGCATTAAATAGCTCGAAAAGAGCGATCCCGATAATTCTGCATACTTCTGGCAGAAGTCTCACAAAGATTATCGTAGAAAATGCATATCTCAGCTTGAACCCCGACGAAATCCAAGATGTCGCCAGTTCTGCATATCAAATGCACTGTGGAGTGGTGGAAACACCAGATAACGTGTTTCTCGCATTAAATAGATCGAAAAGAGGGATCTCGATCATTCTGCAAACTTCTGACGGAAGACTCACCTAGATTATCGTAGAAAATGCATATCTCAGCTTGAACCCCGACGAAATCCAAGATGTCGCCGGTTCTGCATATCAAACGCACTGTGGAGTGGTGAAAACACCCGATAACATGTTTCTCGCATTAAGTCGCTCAAAAAGAGCGATCTCGAAGATTCTGTATACTTCTGACAGAAGTCTCACCAAGATTATCGCAGAAAATGCATATCTCAGCTGGAAACACCACGAAAATCAGGATATCGCCGGTTCTGCATATCAAACGCTCTGTGGAGTGGTGAATACACCAGGAAACGTGTTTCTCGCATTAAATAGCTCGAAAAGTGCAATCTAGATGATTTTGCATACTTCTGACAGAAGACTCACCAAGATTATCGCAGAAAATGCATATCTCAGCTTGAACCCCGACGAAACCCAAGATGTCGCCAGTTCTGCATATCAAACGCACTGTGGAGTGGTGAAAACACCAGAAAACGTGTTTCTCGCATTAAGCAGCTCGAAACGAGCGATCTAGATGATTCTTCATACTTCTGACTGATGTCTCACCAAGATTATCGCAGAAAATGCATATCTCAGCTTGATACCCGACGAAAGCCAAGATGTCGCCGGTTCTGCATATCAAACGCACTGTGGAATGGTGAAAACAGCAGATAACGTGTTTCTCGCATTAAATAGCTCGAAAAGAGCGATCCCGATAATTCTGCATACTTCTGACAGAAGTCTCACAAAGATTATCGTAGAAAATGCATATCTCAGCTTGAACCCCGACGAAATCCAAGGTGTCGCCGGTTCTGCATATCAAACGCACTGTGGAGTGGTGAAAACACCATGTAACGTGTTTCTCGCATTAAATAGCTCGAAAAGAGCGATCCCGATAATTCTGCATACTTCTGGCAGAAGTCTCACAAAGATTATCGTAGAAAATGCATATCTCAGCTTGAACCCCGACGAAATCCAAGATGTCGCCGGTTCTGCATATCAAATGCACTGTGGAGTGGTGGAAACACCAGATAACGTGTTTCTCGCATTAAATAGATCGAAAAGAGGGATCTCGATCATTCTGCAAACTTCTGACGGAAGACTCACCTAGATTATCGTAGAAAATGCATATCTCAGCTTGAACCCCGACGAAATCCAAGATGTCGCCGGTTCTGCATATCAAACGCACTGTGGAGTGGTGAAAACACCCGATAACATGTTTCTCGCATTAAGTCGCTCAAAAAGAGCGATCTCGAAGATTCTGTATACTTCTGACAGAAGTCTCACCAAGATTATCGCAGAAAATGCATATCTCAGCTGGAAACACCACGAAAATCAGGATATCGCCGGTTCTGCATATCAAACGCTCTGTGGAGTGGTGAATACACCAGGAAACGTGTTTCTCGCATTAAATAGCTCGAAAAGTGCAATCTAGATGATTTTGCATACTTCTGACAGAAGACTCACCAAGATTATCGCAGAAAATGCATATCTCAGCTTGAACCCCGACGAAACCCAAGATGTCGCCGGTTCTGCATATCAAACGCACTGTGGAGTGGTGAAAACACCAGAAAACGTGTTTCTCGCATTAACCAGCTCGAAACGAGCGATCTAGATGATTCTTCATACTTCTGACTGATGTCTCACCAAGATTATCGCAGAAAATGCATATCTCAGCTTGATACCCGACGAAAGCCAAGATGTCGCCGGTTCTGCATATCAAACGCACTGTGGAATGGTGAAAACAGCAGATAACGTGTTTCTCGCATTAAATAGCTCGAAAAGAGCGATCCCGATAATTCTGCATACTTCTGACAGAAGTCTCACAAAGATTATCGTAGAAAATGCATATCTCAGCTTGAACCCCGACGAAATCCAAGGTGTCGCCGGTTCTGCATATCAAACGCACTGTGGAGTGGTGAAAACACCATGTAACGTGTTTCTCGCAATAAGTAGCTCCAAAAGAGGGATCTCGATGATTCTGCATACTTCTGACAGAATACTCACCTAGATTATCGCAGAAAATGCATATCTCAGCTGGAAACACCACGAAAATCAAGATATCGCCGGTTCTGCATGTCAAACGCTCTGTGGAGTGGTGAATACACCAGAAAACGAGTTTCTCGCAATAAATAGCTCGAAAAGTGCAATCTAGATGATTCTGCATACTTCTGACAGAAGTCTCACCAAGATTATCGTAAAAAATGCATATCTCAGCTTGAAACCCCACGAAAGCCAAGATATCGCTGGTTCTGCATATCAAACGCACTGTGGAGTGGTGAAAACACCGGATAAGGTATTTCTCGCATTAACTAGCTCGAAAAGAGCGATCTCGATTTTCAGCATACTTCGGACAGAAGTCTCACCAAGATTATCGCAGAAAATGCATATCTCAGCTTGAAACCCCACAAAAACCAAGATATCGCCGGTTCTGCATATCAAACGCACTGTGGAGTGGTGACAACACCAGAAAACGTGTTTCGCGCATTAAGTAGCTCGAAACGAGCGATCTCGATGATTCTGCATACTTCGGACAGAAGTCTCAACAAGATTATCGCAGAAAATGCATATCTCAGCTTGAAACCCCGCGAAAACCAAGATGTCGCCGGTTCTGCATATCAAACGCACTGTGGAGTGGTGAAAACACCAGAAAACGTGTTTCGCGCATTAAGTAGCTCGAAACGAGCGATCTCGATGATTCTGCATACTTCGGACAGAAGTCTCACCAAAATTATCGTAAAAAATGCATATCTCAGCTTGAAAACCCACGAAAACCAAGATATCGCCGGTTCTGCATACCATACGCACTGTGGAGTGGTGAAAACACCAGATAACGTGTTTCTCGCATTAAATAGCTCGAAAAGTGCGATCTCGATGATTCTGCATACTTCGGACAGAAGTCTCAACAAGATTATCGCAGAAAATGCATATCTCAGCTTGAAACCCGACGAAAACAAAGATATCTACTGTTCTGCATATCCGACGAACTGTGGAGTGCTGAAAACACCAGATAACGTGTTTCTCGCACTAACTAGCTCGAAAAGAGCGATCTCGATGTTTCTGCATACTTCGGTCAGAAGTCTCACCAAGATTATCGCAGAAAATGCATATCTCTGCTTGAAACCCCACGAAAACCAAGATATCTACTGATCTGCATATCAAACGCACTGTGGAGTGGTGAAAACACCAGATAACGTGTTTCTCGGACTAACTAGCTCGAATAGAGCGATCTCGATGATTCAGCATACTTCGGACAGAAGTCTCACCAAGATTATCGCAGAAAATGCATATCTCAGCCTGAAACCCCACGAAAACCAAGATATCGCCAGTTCTGCATATCAAACGCACTGTGGAGTGGTGAAAACACCAGAAAACGTGTTTCTCGCATTAAATAGCTCGAAAAGAGCGCTCTCGACGTTTCTGCATACTTCGGACAGATGTTTCACCAAGCTTATCGTAGAAAATGCATATCTCAGCATGAAACCCGACGAAAACCAAAATATCTCCGGTTCTGCATATCAAACCAACTGTGGAGTGGTGAAAACACCAGATAACGTGTTTCTCGCATTAAATAGCTCGACAAGTGCGATCTCGATGATACTGCATACTTCTGACAGAAGTCTCACCAAGATTATCGTAGAAAATGCATATCTCAGCTTGAACCCCGACGAAATCCAAGATGTCGCCGGTTCTGCATATCAAACACACTGTGGAGTGGTGAAAACACCAGAAAACGTGTTTCTCGCATTAAATAGCTCGAAACGAGCGATCTAGATGATTCTGCATACTTCTGACTGAAGTCTCACCAATATTATCGCAGAAAATGCTTATCTTGTCTTGAACCCCGACGAAACCCAAGATGTCGCCGGTTCTGCATATCAAACGCACTGTGGAGTGGTGAAAACACCAGAAAACGTGTTTCTCGCATTAAGTAGCTCTAAAAGAGCGTTCTCGAAGATTCTGCATACTTCTGACAGAAGACTCACCAAGATTATCGTAGAAAAGCATATCTCAGCTGGATACCCGACGAAATCCAAGATGTCGCCGGTTCTGCATATCAAACGCACAGTGGAGTGGTGAAAACACCAGAAAACGTGTTTCTCGCATTAAGCATCTCGAAACGAGCGATCTAGATGATTCTGCATACTTCTGACTGATGTCTTACCAAGATTATCGCAGAAAATGCATATCTCAGCTGGAAACACCACGAAAATCAAGATATCGCCGGTTCTGCATATCAAACGCTCTGTGGAGTGGTGAATACACCAGAAAACGTGTTTCTCGCATTAAATAGCTCGAAAAGTGCGATCTAGATGATTCTGCATACTTCTGACTGAAGTCTCACCAATATTATCGCAGAAAATGCTTATCTTGTCTTGAACCCCGACGAAACCCAAGATGTCGCCGGTTCTGCATATCAAACGCACTGTGGAGTGGTGAAAACACCAGAAAACGTGTTTCTCGCATTAAGTAGCTCTAAAAGAGCGTTCTCGAAGATTCTGCATACTTCTGACAGAAGACTCACCAAGATTATCGTAGAAAAGCATATCTCAGCTGGATACCCGACGAAATCCAAGATGTCGCCGGTTCTGCATATCAAACGCACTGTGGAGTGGTGAAAACACCAGATAACGCGTTTCTCGCATTAAGTAGCTCGAAAAGAGCGATGTCGAAGATTCTGCATACTTCTGACAGTAGTCTCACCAAGATTATCGTAGAAAATGCATATCTCCGCTTGCAAACATGACGAAATCCAAGCTGTCGCCGGTTCTGCATATCAAATGCACTGTGGAGTGGTGAAAACACCAGATAACGTGTTTCTCGCATTAAATAGATCGAAAAGAGGGATCTCGATGATTCTGCAAACTTCTGACAGAAGACTCACCTAGATTATCGTAGAAAATGCATATCTCAGCTTGAACCCCGTCGAAATCCAAGATGTCGCCGGTGCTGCATATCAAACGCACTGTGGAGTGGTGAAAACACCCGATAACGTGTTTCTCGCATTAAGTCGCTCAAAAAGAGCGATCTGGAAGATTCTGTATACTTCTGACAGAAGTCTCACCAACATTATCGCAGAAAATGCATATCTCAGCTGGAAACACCACGAAAATCAAGATATCGCCGGTTCTGCATATCAAACGCTCTGTGGAGTGGTGAATACACCAGAAAACGTGTTTCTCGCATTAAATAGCTCGAAAAGTGCAATCTAGATGACTCTGCATACTTCTGACAGAAGACTCACCAAGATTATCGCAGAAAATGCATATCACAGCTTGATACCCTACGACAGCCAAGATGTCGCCGGTTCTGCATACTAAACGCTCTGTGGAGTGGTGAAAACTCCAGATAACGTGTTTCTCGCATTAAGTTGCTCAAAAAGGGCGATCTCGAAGATTCTGTATACTTCTGACAGAAGTCTCACCAAGATTATTGTAGGAAATGCATATCTCAGCTTGAAACCCGGAGAAATCCAAGATATCGCCGGTTCTGCATATCAAACGCACTTTGGAGTGTTGAAAACACCAGATAACGTGTTTCACGCATTGAGTTGCTCGAATAGAGCGAACTCGAAGATTCTGCATACTTCTGACAGAAGTCTCAAAAAGATTATCGTAGAAAATGCATATCACAGCTTGATACCCTACGACAGCCAAGATGTCGCCGGTTCTGCATATCACACACACTGTGGAGTGGTGAAAACGCCAGATAACGTGTTTCTCGCATTAACTAGCTCGAAAAGAGCGATCTCGAAGATTCTGCATACTTCTGACAGAAGACTCACCAAGATTATTGCAGAAAATGCATATCTCAGCTGGAAACACCACGAAAATCAAGATATCGCCGGTTCTGCATATCAAACGCTCTGTGGAGTGGTGAATACACCAGAAAACGTGTTTCTCGCATTAAATAGCTCGAAAAGAGCGATCTCGAAGATTCTGCATACTTCTAACAGAAGACTCACCAAGATTAGCGCAGAAAATGCATATCTCAGCTGGAAACACCACGAAAATCAGGATATCGCCGGTTCTGCATATCAAACGCTCTGTGGAGTGGTGAATACACCAGAAAACGTGTTTCTCGCATTAAATAGCTCGAAAAGTGCAATCTAGATGATTCTGCATACTTCTGACAGAAGACTCACCAAGATTATCGCAGAAAATGCATATCTCAGCTTGAACCCCGACGAAACCCAAGATGTCGCCGGTTCTGCATATCAAACGCACTGTGGAGTGGTGAAAACACCAGAAAACGTGTTTCTCGCACTAAGTAGCTCGAAACGAGCGATCTAGATGATTCTGCATACTTCTGACTGATGTCTCACCAAGATTATCGCAGAAAATGTGTATCTCAGCTTGAACGCCGAAGAAAGCCAAGATGTCGCCGGTTCTGCATATCAAACGCACTGTGGAGTGGTGAAAACACCAGATAACGTGTTTCTCGCATTAAATAGCTCGAAAAGAGGGATCTCGGTGATTCTGCATACCGCTGACAGAAGACTCCCCAAGATTATCGCAGAAAATGCATATCTCACGTTGAACCCCGACGAAATCCAAGATGTCGCCGGTTCTGCATATCAAACGCACTGCGGAGTGGTGAAAACCCCAGATAACGTTTTTCTCGCATTAAATAGCTCGAAAAGAGCGTTCTCGATGATTCTGCACACTTCTCATAGATGGAACACCAAGATTATCGCAGAAAATGCATATTTCGGCTGGAAACCCCACGAAAACCAAGTGATCGGCGGTTCTACATATCAAACGCACTGTGGAGTGGTCAAAACACCAGATAACGTGCTTCTCGCATTAAGGAGCTCGAAACGAGCGATCTAGATGATTCGGCATACTTCTGACTGAAGTCTCACCAAGATTATCGCAGAAAATACATGTCTCAGCTGGAAACACCGCGAAAATCAAGATATCGCCGGGTCTGCATATCAAACGCACTTGGAGTGGTGAAAACAACCCTATAACGTGTTTCTCGCATTAAATAGCTCGAAAAGAGCGTTCTCGAAGATGCTGCATACTTCTGACAGATTCTCACCAAGATTATCGCAGAAAATGCATACCTCAGGATGAAAACCGACGAAAACCAAGATTTCGCCATTTCTGCATATCAAACGCACTGTGGAGTGGTCAAAATACCAGATAACGCGTTTCTCGCATTAAATTGCTCGAAAAGAGCGATCTCGATGATTCTGCATACTTCTGACAGAAGTCGCACCAAGATTATCGCAGAAAATGCATACCTCAGGATGAAAACCGACGAAAACCAAGATTTCGCCATTTCTGCATATCAAACGCACTGTGGAGTGGTGAATACACCAGATAACGTGTTTCTCGCATTAAATAGCTCGAAAAGAGGCATCTCGATGATTCTGCATACTTCTGACTGAAGACTCACCAAGATTATCGCAGAAAATGCATATCTCAGCTTGATACCCGACGACAGCCAAGATGTCGCCGGTTCTGCATATCAAACGCACTGTGGAGTGGTGAAAACACCCGATAACATGTTTCTCGCATTAAGTCGCTCAAAAAGAGCGATCTCGAAGATTCTGTATACTTCTGACAGAAGTCTCACCAAGATTATCGCAGAAAATGCATATCTCAGCTGGAAACACCACGAAAATCAGGATATCGCCGGTTCTGCATATCAAACGCTCTGTGGAGTGGTGAATACACCAGGAAACGTGTTTCTCGCATTAAATAGCTCGAAAAGTGCAATCTAGATGATTTTGCATACTTCTGACAGAAGACTCACCAAGATTATCGCAGAAAATGCATATCTCAGCTTGAACCCCGACGAAACCCAAGATGTCGCCAGTTCTGCATATCAAACGCACTGTGGAGTGGTGAAAACACCAGAAAACGTGTTTCTCGCATTAAGCAGCTCGAAACGAGCGATCTAGATGATTCTTCATACTTCTGACTGATGTCTCACCAAGATTATCGCAGAAAATGCATATCTCAGCTTGATACCCGACGAAAGCCAAGATGTCGCCGGTTCTGCATATCAAACGCACTGTGGAATGGTGAAAACAGCAGATAACGTGTTTCTCGCATTAAATAGCTCGAAAAGAGCGATCCCGATAATTCTGCATACTTCTGACAGAAGTCTCACAAAGATTATCGTAGAAAATGCATATCTCAGCTTGAACCCCGACGAAATCCAAGGTGTCGCCGGTTCTGCATATCAAACGCACTGTGGAGTGGTGAAAACACCATGTAACGTGTTTCTCGCATTAAATAGCTCGAAAAGAGCGATCCCGATAATTCTGCATACTTCTGGCAGAAGTCTCACAAAGATTATCGTAGAAAATGCATATCTCAGCTTGAACCCCGACGAAATCCAAGATGTCGCCGGTTCTGCATATCAAATGCACTGTGGAGTGGTGGAAACACCAGATAACGTGTTTCTCGCATTAAATAGATCGAAAAGAGGGATCTCGATCATTCTGCAAACTTCTGACGGAAGACTCACCTAGATTATCGTAGAAAATGCATATCTCAGCTTGAACCCCGACGAAATCCAAGATGTCGCCGGTTCTGCATATCAAACGCACTGTGGAGTGGTGAAAACACCCGATAACATGTTTCTCGCATTAAGTCGCTCAAAAAGAGCGATCTCGAAGATTCTGTATACTTCTGACAGAAGTCTCACCAAGATTATCGCAGAAAATGCATATCTCAGCTGGAAACACCACGAAAATCAGGATATCGCCGGTTCTGCATATCAAACGCTCTGTGGAGTGGTGAATACACCAGGAAACGTGTTTCTCGCATTAAATAGCTCGAAAAGTGCAATCTAGATGATTTTGCATACTTCTGACAGAAGACTCACCAAGATTATCGCAGAAAATGCATATCTCAGCTTGAACCCCGACGAAACCCAAGATGTCGCCGGTTCTGCATATCAAACGCACTGTGGAGTGGTGAAAACACCAGAAAACGTGTTTCTCGCATTAACCAGCTCGAAACGAGCGATCTAGATGATTCTTCATACTTCTGACTGATGTCTCACCAAGATTATCGCAGAAAATGCATATCTCAGCTTGATACCCGACGAAAGCCAAGATGTCGCCGGTTCTGCATATCAAACGCACTGTGGAATGGTGAAAACAGCAGATAACGTGTTTCTCGCATTAAATAGCTCGAAAAGAGCGATCCCGATAATTCTGCATACTTCTGACAGAAGTCTCACAAAGATTATCGTAGAAAATGCATATCTCAGCTTGAACCCCGACGAAATCCAAGGTGTCGCCGGTTCTGCATATCAAACGCACTGTGGAGTGGTGAAAACACCATGTAACGTGTTTCTCGCAATAAGTAGCTCCAAAAGAGGGATCTCGATGATTCTGCATACTTCTGACAGAATACTCACCTAGATTATCGCAGAAAATGCATATCTCAGCTGGAAACACCACGAAAATCAAGATATCGCCGGTTCTGCATGTCAAACGCTCTGTGGAGTGGTGAATACACCAGAAAACGAGTTTCTCGCAATAAATAGCTCGAAAAGTGCAATCTAGATGATTCTGCATACTTCTGACAGAAGTCTCACCAAGATTATCGTAAAAAATGCATATCTCAGCTTGAAACCCCACGAAAGCCAAGATATCGCTGGTTCTGCATATCAAACGCACTGTGGAGTGGTGAAAACACCGGATAAGGTATTTCTCGCATTAACTAGCTCGAAAAGAGCGATCTCGATTTTCAGCATACTTCGGACAGAAGTCTCACCAAGATTATCGCAGAAAATGCATATCTCAGCTTGAAACCCCACAAAAACCAAGATATCGCCGGTTCTGCATATCAAACGCACTGTGGAGTGGTGACAACACCAGAAAACGTGTTTCGCGCATTAAGTAGCTCGAAACGAGCGATCTCGATGATTCTGCATACTTCGGACAGAAGTCTCAACAAGATTATCGCAGAAAATGCATATCTCAGCTTGAAACCCCGCGAAAACCAAGATGTCGCCGGTTCTGCATATCAAACGCACTGTGGAGTGGTGAAAACACCAGAAAACGTGTTTCGCGCATTAAGTAGCTCGAAACGAGCGATCTCGATGATTCTGCATACTTCGGACAGAAGTCTCACCAAAATTATCGTAAAAAATGCATATCTCAGCTTGAAAACCCACGAAAACCAAGATATCGCCGGTTCTGCATACCATACGCACTGTGGAGTGGTGAAAACACCAGATAACGTGTTTCTCGCATTAAATAGCTCGAAAAGTGCGATCTCGATGATTCTGCATACTTCGGACAGAAGTCTCAACAAGATTATCGCAGAAAATGCATATCTCAGCTTGAAACCCGACGAAAACAAAGATATCTACTGTTCTGCATATCCGACGAACTGTGGAGTGCTGAAAACACCAGATAACGTGTTTCTCGCACTAACTAGCTCGAAAAGAGCGATCTCGATGTTTCTGCATACTTCGGTCAGAAGTCTCACCAAGATTATCGCAGAAAATGCATATCTCTGCTTGAAACCCCACGAAAACCAAGATATCTACTGATCTGCATATCAAACGCACTGTGGAGTGGTGAAAACACCAGATAACGTGTTTCTCGGACTAACTAGCTCGAATAGAGCGATCTCGATGATTCAGCATACTTCGGACAGAAGTCTCACCAAGATTATCGCAGAAAATGCATATCTCAGCCTGAAACCCCACGAAAACCAAGATATCGCCAGTTCTGCATATCAAACGCACTGTGGAGTGGTGAAAACACCAGAAAACGTGTTTCTCGCATTAAATAGCTCGAAAAGAGCGCTCTCGACGTTTCTGCATACTTCGGACAGATGTTTCACCAAGCTTATCGTAGAAAATGCATATCTCAGCATGAAACCCGACGAAAACCAAAATATCTCCGGTTCTGCATATCAAACCAACTGTGGAGTGGTGAAAACACCAGATAACGTGTTTCTCGCATTAAATAGCTCGACAAGTGCGATCTCGATGATACTGCATACTTCTGACAGAAGTCTCACCAAGATTATCGTAGAAAATGCATATCTCAGCTTGAACCCCGACGAAATCCAAGATGTCGCCGGTTCTGCATATCAAACACACTGTGGAGTGGTGAAAACACCAGAAAACGTGTTTCTCGCATTAAATAGCTCGAAACGAGCGATCTAGATGATTCTGCATACTTCTGACTGAAGTCTCACCAATATTATCGCAGAAAATGCTTATCTTGTCTTGAACCCCGACGAAACCCAAGATGTCGCCGGTTCTGCATATCAAACGCACTGTGGAGTGGTGAAAACACCAGAAAACGTGTTTCTCGCATTAAGTAGCTCTAAAAGAGCGTTCTCGAAGATTCTGCATACTTCTGACAGAAGACTCACCAAGATTATCGTAGAAAAGCATATCTCAGCTGGATACCCGACGAAATCCAAGATGTCGCCGGTTCTGCATATCAAACGCACAGTGGAGTGGTGAAAACACCAGAAAACGTGTTTCTCGCATTAAGCATCTCGAAACGAGCGATCTAGATGATTCTGCATACTTCTGACTGATGTCTTACCAAGATTATCGCAGAAAATGCATATCTCAGCTGGAAACACCACGAAAATCAAGATATCGCCGGTTCTGCATATCAAACGCTCTGTGGAGTGGTGAATACACCAGAAAACGTGTTTCTCGCATTAAATAGCTCGAAAAGTGCGATCTAGATGATTCTGCATACTTCTGACTGAAGTCTCACCAATATTGTCGCAGAAAATGCTTATCTTGTCTTGAACCCCGACGAAACCCAAGATGTCGCCGGTTCTGCATATCAAACGCACTGTGGAGTGGTGAAAACACCAGAAAACGTGTTTCTCGCATTAAGTAGCTCTAAAAGAGCGTTCTCGAAGATTCTGCATACTTCTGACAGAAGACTCACCAAGATTATCGTAGAAAAGCATATCTCAGCTGGATACCCGACGAAATCCAAGATGTCGCCGGTTCTGCATATCAAACGCACTGTGGAGTGGTGAAAACACCAGATAACGCGTTTCTCGCATTAAGTAGCTCGAAAAGAGCGATGTCGAAGATTCTGCATACTTCTGACAGTAGTCTCACCAAGATTATCGTAGAAAATGCATATCTCCGCTTGCAAACATGACGAAATCCAAGCTGTCGCCGGTTCTGCATATCAAATGCACTGTGGAGTGGTGAAAACACCAGATAACGTGTTTCTCGCATTAAATAGATCGAAAAGAGGGATCTCGATGATTCTGCAAACTTCTGACAGAAGACTCACCTAGATTATCGTAGAAAATGCATATCTCAGCTTGAACCCCGTCGAAATCCAAGATGTCGCCGGTGCTGCATATCAAACGCACTGTGGAGTGGTGAAAACACCCGATAACGTGTTTCTCGCATTAAGTCGCTCAAAAAGAGCGATCTGGAAGATTCTGTATACTTCTGACAGAAGTCTCACCAACATTATCGCAGAAAATGCATATCTCAGCTGGAAACACCACGAAAATCAAGATATCGCCGGTTCTGCATATCAAACGCTCTGTGGAGTGGTGAATACACCAGAAAACGTGTTTCTCGCATTAAATAGCTCGAAAAGTGCAATCTAGATGACTCTGCATACTTCTGACAGAAGACTCACCAAGATTATCGCAGAAAATGCATATCACAGCTTGATACCCTACGACAGCCAAGATGTCGCCGGTTCTGCATACTAAACGCTCTGTGGAGTGGTGAAAACTCCAGATAACGTGTTTCTCGCATTAAGTTGCTCAAAAAGGGCGATCTCGAAGATTCTGTATACTTCTGACAGAAGTCTCACCAAGATTATTGTAGGAAATGCATATCTCAGCTTGAAACCCGGAGAAATCCAAGATATCGCCGGTTCTGCATATCAAACGCACTGTGGAGTGTTGAAAACACCAGATAACGTGTTTCACGCATTGAGTTGCTCGAATAGAGCGAACTCGAAGATTCTGCATACTTCTGACAGAAGTCTCAAAAAGATTATCGTAGAAAATGCATATCACAGCTTGATACCCTACGACAGCCAAGATGTCGCCGGTTCTGCATATCACACACACTGTGGAGTGGTGAAAACGCCAGATAACGTGTTTCTCGCATTAACTAGCTCGAAAAGAGCGATCTCGAAGATTCTGCATACTTCTGACAGAAGACTCACCAAGATTATTGCAGAAAATGCATATCTCAGCTGGAAACACCACGAAAATCAAGATATCGCCGGTTCTGCATATCAAACGCTCTGTGGAGTGGTGAATACACCAGAAAACGTGTTTCTCGCATTAAATAGCTCGAAAAGAGCGATCTCGAAGATTCTGCATACTTCTAACAGAAGACTCACCAAGATTAGCGCAGAAAATGCATATCTCAGCTGGAAACACCACGAAAATCAGGATATCGCCGGTTCTGCATATCAAACGCTCTGTGGAGTGGTGAATACACCAGAAAACGTGTTTCTCGCATTAAATAGCTCGAAAAGTGCAATCTAGATGATTCTGCATACTTCTGACAGAAGACTCACCAAGATTATCGCAGAAAATGCATATCTCAGCTTGAACCCCGACGAAACCCAAGATGTCGCCGGTTCTGCATATCAAACGCACTGTGGAGTGGTGAAAACACCAGAAAACGTGTTTCTCGCACTAAGTAGCTCGAAACGAGCGATCTAGATGATTCTGCATACTTCTGACTGATGTCTCACCAAGATTATCGCAGAAAATGTGTATCTCAGCTTGAACGCCGAAGAAAGCCAAGATGTCGCCGGTTCTGCATATCAAACGCACTGTGGAGTGGTGAAAACACCAGATAACGTGTTTCTCGCATTAAATAGCTCGAAAAGAGGGATCTCGGTGATTCTGCATACCGCTGACAGAAGACTCCCCAAGATTATCGCAGAAAATGCATATCTCACGTTGAACCCCGACGAAATCCAAGATGTCGCCGGTTCTGCATATCAAACGCACTGCGGAGTGGTGAAAACCCCAGATAACGTTTTTCTCGCATTAAATAGCTCGAAAAGAGCGTTCTCGATGATTCTGCACACTTCTCATAGATGGAACACCAAGATTATCGCAGAAAATGCATATTTCGGCTGGAAACCCCACGAAAACCAAGTGATCGGCGGTTCTACATATCAAACGCACTGTGGAGTGGTCAAAACACCAGATAACGTGCTTCTCGCATTAAGGAGCTCGAAACGAGCGATCTAGATGATTCGGCATACTTCTGACTGAAGTCTCACCAAGATTATCGCAGAAAATACATGTCTCAGCTGGAAACACCGCGAAAATCAAGATATCGCCGGGTCTGCATATCAAACGCACTTGGAGTGGTGAAAACAACCCTATAACGTGTTTCTCGCATTAAATAGCTCGAAAAGAGCGTTCTCGAAGATGCTGCATACTTCTGACAGATTCTCACCAAGATTATCGCAGAAAATGCATACCTCAGGATGAAAACCGACGAAAACCAAGATTTCGCCATTTCTGCATATCAAACGCACTGTGGAGTGGTCAAAATACCAGATAACGCGTTTCTCGCATTAAATTGCTCGAAAAGAGCGATCTCGATGATTCTGCATACTTCTGACAGAAGTCGCACCAAGATTATCGCAGAAAATGCATACCTCAGGATGAAAACCGACGAAAACCAAGATTTCGCCATTTCTGCATATCAAACGCACTGTGGAGTGGTGAATACACCAGATAACGTGTTTCTCGCATTAAATAGCTCGAAAAGAGGCATCTCGATGATTCTGCATACTTCTGACTGAAGACTCACCAAGATTATCGCAGAAAATGCATATCTCAGCTTGATACCCGACGACAGCCAAGATGTCGCCGGTTCTGCATATCAAACGCACTGTGGAGAGGTGAAAACACCAGAAAACGTGTTTCTCGCATTAAATATCTCGAAAAGAGCGATCTAGATGATTCTGCATACTTCTGACAGAAGACTCACCAAGATTATCGCAGAAAATGCATATTTCAGCTGGAAACACCACGAAAATCAAGATATCGCCGGTTCTGCATATCAAACGCACTGTGGAGTCGTCAATACACAGGATAACGTGTTTCTCGCATTAAATAGCTCGAAAAGAGCGATATCGATGATTCTGCATACTTCTGACAGAAGGCGCACCAAGATTATTGCAGAAAATGCATAGCTTATGATGAAAACCGACGAAAACCAAGATTTCGCCATTTCTGCATATCAAACGCACTGTGGAGTGGTCAAAACACCAGATAACGTGTTTCTCGCATTGAATAGCACGAAAAGAGCGATCTCGATGATTCTGCATACTTCTGACAGAAGTCGCACCAAGATTATCGCAGAAAATGCATACCTCAGGATGAAAACCGACGAAAACCAAGATTTCGCCATTTCTGCATATCAAACGCACTGTGGAGTGGTAAAAACACCAGATAACGTGTTTCTCGCATTAAATAGCTCGAAAAGAGCGATCTCGATGATTCTGCATACTTCTGACAGAAGTCGCACCAAGATTATCGCAGAAAATGCATACCTCAGGATGAAATCCGACGAAAACCAAGATTTCGCCATTTCTGCATATCAAACGCACTGTGGAGTGGTGAATACACCAGATAACGTGTTTCTCGCATTAAATAGCTCGAAAAGAGGCATCTCGATGATTCTGCATACTTCTGACTGAAGACTCACCAAGATTATCGCAGAAAATGCATATCTCAGCTTGATACCCGACGACAGCCAAGATGTCGCCGGTTCTGCATATCAAACGCACTGTGGAGAGGTGAAAACACCAGAAAACGTGTTTCTCGCATTAAATATCTCGAAAAGAGCGATCTAGATGATTCTGCATACTTCTGACAGAAGACTCACCAAGATTATCGCAGAAAATGCATATTTCAGCTGGAAACACCACGAAAATCAAGATATCGCCGGTTCTGCATATCAAACGCACTGTGGAGTCGTCAATACACAGGATAACGTGTTTCTCGCATTAAATAGCTCGAAAAGAGCGATATCGATGATTCTGCATACTTCTGACAGAAGGCGCACCAAGATTATTGCAGAAAATGCATAGCTTATGATGAAAACCGACGAAAACCAAGATTTCGCCATTTCTGCATATCAAACGCACTGTGGAGTGGTCAAAACACCAGATAACGTGTTTCTCGCATTGAATAGCACGAAAAGAGCGATCTCGATGATTCTGCATACTTCTGACAGAAGTCGCACCAAGATTATCGCAGAAAATGCATACCTCAGGATGAAAACCGACGAAAACCAAGATTTCGCCATTTCTGCATATCAAACGCACTGTGGAGTGGTAAAAACACCAGACAACGTGTTTCTCGCATTAAATAGCTCGAAAAGAGCGATCTCGATGATTCTGCATACTTCTGACAGAAGTCGCACCAAGATTATCGCAGAAAATGCATACCTCAGAATGAAAACCGACGAAAACCAAGATTTCGCCATTTCTGCATATCAAACGCACTGTGGAGTGGTAAAAACACCAGATAACGTGTTTCTCGCATTAAATAGCTCGAAAAGAGCGATCTCGATGATTCTGCATACTTCTGACAGAAGTCGCACCAAGATTATCGCAGAAAATGCATACCTCAGGATGAAAACCGACGAAAACCAAGATATCGCTGGTTCTGCATGTCAAACGCTCTGTGGAGTGGTGAAAACACCAGATACCGTGTTTCTCGCATTAAATAGCTCGAAAAGAGCGATCTAGATGATTCTGCATACTTCTGACAGAAGACTCACCAAGATTATAGCAGAAAATGCATATTTCAGCTGGAAACCCCACGAAAACCAAGTTATCGGCGGCTCTACATATCAAACGCACTGTGGAGTTGTCAAAACACCAGAAAACTTGTTTTTTCGCATCAAATAGCTCGAATCGAGCGATCTAGATGATTCGGCATACTTCTGACTGAAGTCTCACCAATATTATCGCTGAAAATGCATATCTCAGCTAGAAACATCACGAAAATCAAGATGTCGCCGGTTCCGCATATCAAACGCACTGTGGAGTGGTGAAAACAACCAGATAACGTGTTTCTCGCATTAAATAGCTCGCATAGAGCGATCTCGATGATTCTGCATACTTCTGACAGAAGACTCACCAAGATTATCGCTGAAAATGCACATCTCAGCTGGATAAACCACGAAATTCAAGATGTCGCCGGTTCTGCATATCAAACGCACTATGGAGTGGTCAAAACAACCAGATAACGTGTTTCCCGCATTAAATAGCTCCAAACGAGCGTTCTAGATGGTTCTGCATACTTCTGACTGAAGTCTCACCAATATTATCGCAGAAAATCCATATCTCAGCTAGAAACATCACGAAAATCAAGATGTCGCCGGTTCTGCATATCAAACGAACTGTGGAGTGGTGATCACAACCAGATAACGTGTTTCTCGCATTAAATAGCTCGAATAGAGCGATCTCGATGATTCTGCATACTTCTGACAGAAGACTCACCAAGATTATCGCAGAAAATGCATATCTCAGCTGGAAACCCCGCGAAAACCAAGATATCGCCGGTTCTGCATATCAGACGCACTGTGGAGTGGAGAAAACACCAGAAAACGTGTTTCTCGCATTAAATAGATCGAAAAGTAGCGATCTAGATGATTCTGCATACTTCTGACAGAAGACTCACCAAGATTATCGCAGAAAATGCATATCTCAGCTGGAAACCCCACGAAAACCAAGATATCGCCGGTTCTGCATATCAGGCGCACTGTGGAGTGGTGAAATCACCAGAAAACGTGTTACTCGCATTAAATAGCTCGCATAGAGCGATCTCGATGATTCTGCATACTTCTGACAGAAGACTCACCAAGATTATCGCTGAAAATGCATATCTCAGCTGGAAAAACCACGAAATTCAAGATGTCGCCGGTTCTGCATATCAAACGCACTATGGAGTGGTCAAAACAACCAGAAAACGTGTATCCCGCATTAAATAGCTCCAAACGAGCGTTCTAGATGGTTCTGCATACTTCTGACTGAAGTCTCACCAATATTATCGCAGAAAATCCATATCTCAGCTAGAAACATCACGAAAATCAAGATGTCGCCGTTTCTGCATATCAAACGAACTGTGGAGTGGTGATAACAACCAGAAAACGTGTTTCTCGCATTAAATAGATCGAAAAGAGCGATCTAGATGATTCTGCATACTTCTGACAGAAGACTCACCAAGATTACCGCAGAAAATGCATATCTCAGCTGGAAACCCCACGAAAACCAAGATATCGCCGGTTCTGCATATCAGGCGCACTGTGGAGTGGTGAAAACACCAGAAAACGTGTTACTCGCATTAACTAGCTCGAAAAGAGCGTTCTGGATGATTTTGCATACTTCTCGTAGATGAAACACAAAGATTATCGCAGAAAATGCATATTTCAGCTGGAAATCCCACGAAAACCAAGTTATCGGGGGCTCTACATATCAAACGCACTATGGAGTGGTCAAAACACCAGATAACGTGTTTCTCGCATTAAATAGCTCGAAAAGAGCGATATCGATGATTCTGCATACTTCGGACAGAAGTCTCACCAATATTATCGCAGAAAATGCATATCTCAGCTTGAAACCTCACGAAAATCAAGATGTCGCCGGTTCTGCATATCAAACGCACTGTGGAGTGGTGAAAACAACCAGATAACGTGTTTCTCGCATTAAATAGCTCAAAACGAGCGATCTAGATGATTCTGTATACTTCTGATTGAAGTCTCACCAAGATTATCGCAGAAAATGCATACCTCAGGATCAAAACCGACGAAAACCAAGATTTCGCCATTTCTGCATATCAAACGCACTGTGGAGTGGTCAAAACACCGGATAAGGTATTTCTCGCATTAACTAGCTCGAAAAGAGCGATCTCGATTTTCAGCATACTTCGGACAGAAGTCTCACCAAGATTATCGCAGAAAATGCATATCTCAGCTTGAAACCCCACAAAAACCAAGATATCGCCGGTTCTGCATATCAAACGCACTGTGGAGTGGTGACAACACCAGAAAACGTGTTTCGCGCATTAAGTAGCTCGAAACGAGCGATCTCGATGATTCTGCATACTTCGGACAGAAGTCTCAACAAGATTATCGCAGAAAATGCATATCTCAGCTTGAAACCCCGCGAAAACCAAGATGTCGCCGGTTCTGCATATCAAACGCACTGTGGAGTGGTGAAAACACCAGAAAACGTGTTTCGCGCATTAAGTAGCTCGAAACGAGCGATCTCGATGATTCTGCATACTTCGGACAGAAGTCTCACCAAAATTATCGTAAAAAATGCATATCTCAGCTTGAAAACCCACGAAAACCAAGATATCGCCGGTTCTGCATACCATACGCACTGTGGAGTGGTGAAAACACCAGATAACGTGCTTCTCGCATTAAATAGCTCGAAAAGTGCGATCTCGATGATTCTGCATACTTCGGACAGAAGTCTCAACAAGATTATCGCAGAAAATGCATATCTCAGCTTGAAACCCGACGAAAACAAAGATATCTACTGTTCTGCATATCCGACGAACTGTGGAGTGCTGAAAACACCAGATAACGTGTTTCTCGCACTAACTAGCTCGAAAAGAGCGATCTCGATGTTTCTGCATACTTCGGTCAGAAGTCTCACCAAGATTATCGCAGAAAATGCATATCTCTGCTTGAAACCCCACGAAAACCAAGATATCTACTGATCTGCATATCAAACGCACTGTGGAGTGGTGAAAACACCAGATAACGTGTTTCTCGGACTAACTAGCTCGAATAGAGCGATCTCGATGATTCAGCATACTTCGGACAGAAGTCTCACCAAGATTATCGCAGAAAATGCATATCTCAGCCTGAAACCCCACGAAAACCAAGATATCGCCAGTTCTGCATATCAAACGCACTGTGGAGTGGTGAAAACACCAGAAAACGTGTTTCTCGCATTAAATAGCTCGAAAAGAGCGCTCTCGACGTTTCTGCATACTTCGGACAGATGTTTCACCAAGCTTATCGTAGAAAATGCATATCTCAGCATGAAACCCGACGAAAACCAAAATATCTCCGGTTCTGCATATCAAACCAACTGTGGAGTGGTGAAAACACCAGATAACGTGTTTCTCGCATTAAATAGCTCGACAAGTGCGATCTCGATGATACTGCATACTTCTGACAGAAGTCTCACCAAGATTATCGTAGAAAATGCATATCTCAGCTTGAACCCCGACGAAATCCAAGATGTCGCCGGTTCTGCATATCAAACACACTGTGGAGTGGTGAAAACACCAGAAAACGTGTTTCTCGCATTAAATAGCTCGAAACGAGCGATCTAGATGATTCTGCATACTTCTGACTGAAGTCTCACCAATATTATCGCAGAAAATGCTTATCTTGTCTTGAACCCCGACGAAACCCAAGATGTCGCCGGTTCTGCATATCAAACGCACTGTGGAGTGGTGAAAACACCAGAAAACGTGTTTCTCGCATTAAGTAGCTCTAAAAGAGCGTTCTCGAAGATTCTGCATACTTCTGACAGAAGACTCACCAAGATTATCGTAGAAAAGCATATCTCAGCTGGATACCCGACGAAATCCAAGATGTCGCCGGTTCTGCATATCAAACGCACAGTGGAGTGGTGAAAACACCAGAAAACGTGTTTCTCGCATTAAGCATCTCGAAACGAGCGATCTAGATGATTCTGCATACTTCTGACTGATGTCTTACCAAGATTATCGCAGAAAATGCATATCTCAGCTGGAAACACCACGAAAATCAAGATATCGCCGGTTCTGCATATCAAACGCTCTGTGGAGTGGTGAATACACCAGAAAACGTGTTTCTCGCATTAAATAGCTCGAAAAGTGCGATCTAGATGATTCTGCATACTTCTGACTGAAGTCTCACCAATATTATCGCAGAAAATGCTTATCTTGTCTTGAACCCCGACGAAACCCAAGATGTCGCCGGTTCTGCATATCAAACGCACTGTGGAGTGGTGAAAACACCAGAAAACGTGTTTCTCGCATTAAGTAGCTCTAAAAGAGCGTTCTCGAAGATTCTGCATACTTCTGACAGAAGACTCACCAAGATTATCGTAGAAAAGCATATCTCAGCTGGATACCCGACGAAATCCAAGATGTCGCCGGTTCTGCATATCAAACGCACTGTGGAGTGGTGAAAACACCAGATAACGCGTTTCTCGCATTAAGTAGCTCGAAAAGAGCGATGTCGAAGATTCTGCATACTTCTGACAGTAGTCTCACCAAGATTATCGTAGAAAATGCATATCTCCGCTTGCAAACATGACGAAATCCAAGCTGTCGCCGGTTCTGCATATCAAATGCACTGTGGAGTGGTGAAAACACCAGATAACGTGTTTCTCGCATTAAATAGATCGAAAAGAGGGATCTCGATGATTCTGCAAACTTCTGACAGAAGACTCACCTAGATTATCGTAGAAAATGCATATCTCAGCTTGAACCCCGTCGAAATCCAAGATGTCGCCGGTGCTGCATATCAAACGCACTGTGGAGTGGTGAAAACACCCGATAACGTGTTTCTCGCATTAAGTCGCTCAAAAAGAGCGATCTGGAAGATTCTGTATACTTCTGACAGAAGTCTCACCAACATTATCGCAGAAAATGCATATCTCAGCTGGAAACACCACGAAAATCAAGATATCGCCGGTTCTGCATATCAAACGCTCTGTGGAGTGGTGAATACACCAGAAAACGTGTTTCTCGCATTAAATAGCTCGAAAAGTGCAATCTAGATGACTCTGCATACTTCTGACAGAAGACTCACCAAGATTATCGCAGAAAATGCATATCACAGCTTGATACCCTACGACAGCCAAGATGTCGCCGGTTCTGCATACTAAACGCTCTGTGGAGTGGTGAAAACTCCAGATAACGTGTTTCTCGCATTAAGTTGCTCAAAAAGGGCGATCTCGAAGATTCTGTATACTTCTGACAGAAGTCTCACCAAGATTATTGTAGGAAATGCATATCTCAGCTTGAAACCCGGAGAAATCCAAGATATCGCCGGTTCTGCATATCAAACGCACTGTGGAGTGTTGAAAACACCAGATAACGTGTTTCACGCATTGAGTTGCTCGAATAGAGCGAACTCGAAGATTCTGCATACTTCTGACAGAAGTCTCAAAAAGATTATCGTAGAAAATGCATATCACAGCTTGATACCCTACGACAGCCAAGATGTCGCCGGTTCTGCATATCACACACACTGTGGAGTGGTGAAAACGCCAGATAACGTGTTTCTCGCATTAACTAGCTCGAAAAGAGCGATCTCGAAGATTCTGCATACTTCTGACAGAAGACTCACCAAGATTATTGCAGAAAATGCATATCTCAGCTGGAAACACCACGAAAATCAAGATATCGCCGGTTCTGCATATCAAACGCTCTGTGGAGTGGTGAATACACCAGAAAACGTGTTTCTCGCATTAAATAGCTCGAAAAGAGCGATCTCGAAGATTCTGCATACTTCTAACAGAAGACTCACCAAGATTAGCGCAGAAAATGCATATCTCAGCTGGAAACACCACGAAAATCAGGATATCGCCGGTTCTGCATATCAAACGCTCTGTGGAGTGGTGAATACACCAGAAAACGTGTTTCTCGCATTAAATAGCTCGAAAAGTGCAATCTAGATGATTCTGCATACTTCTGACAGAAGACTCACCAAGATTATCGCAGAAAATGCATATCTCAGCTTGAACCCCGACGAAACCCAAGATGTCGCCGGTTCTGCATATCAAACGCACTGTGGAGTGGTGAAAACACCAGAAAACGTGTTTCTCGCACTAAGTAGCTCGAAACGAGCGATCTAGATGATTCTGCATACTTCTGACTGATGTCTCACCAAGATTATCGCAGAAAATGTGTATCTCAGCTTGAACGCCGAAGAAAGCCAAGATGTCGCCGGTTCTGCATATCAAACGCACTGTGGAGTGGTGAAAACACCAGATAACGTGTTTCTCGCATTAAATAGCTCGAAAAGAGGGATCTCGGTGATTCTGCATACCGCTGACAGAAGACTCCCCAAGATTATCGCAGAAAATGCATATCTCACGTTGAACCCCGACGAAATCCAAGATGTCGCCGGTTCTGCATATCAAACGCACTGCGGAGTGGTGAAAACCCCAGATAACGTTTTTCTCGCATTAAATAGCTCGAAAAGAGCGTTCTCGATGATTCTGCACACTTCTCATAGATGGAACACCAAGATTATCGCAGAAAATGCATATTTCGGCTGGAAACCCCACGAAAACCAAGTGATCGGCGGTTCTACATATCAAACGCACTGTGGAGTGGTCAAAACACCAGATAACGTGCTTCTCGCATTAAGGAGCTCGAAACGAGCGATCTAGATGATTCGGCATACTTCTGACTGAAGTCTCACCAAGATTATCGCAGAAAATACATGTCTCAGCTGGAAACACCGCGAAAATCAAGATATCGCCGGGTCTGCATATCAAACGCACTTGGAGTGGTGAAAACAACCCTATAACGTGTTTCTCGCATTAAATAGCTCGAAAAGAGCGTTCTCGAAGATGCTGCATACTTCTGACAGATTCTCACCAAGATTATCGCAGAAAATGCATACCTCAGGATGAAAACCGACGAAAACCAAGATTTCGCCATTTCTGCATATCAAACGCACTGTGGAGTGGTCAAAATACCAGATAACGCGTTTCTCGCATTAAATTGCTCGAAAAGAGCGATCTCGATGATTCTGCATACTTCTGACAGAAGTCGCACCAAGATTATCGCAGAAAATGCATACCTCAGGATGAAAACCGACGAAAACCAAGATTTCGCCATTTCTGCATATCAAACGCACTGTGGAGTGGTGAATACACCAGATAACGTGTTTCTCGCATTAAATAGCTCGAAAAGAGGCATCTCGATGATTCTGCATACTTCTGACTGAAGACTCACCAAGATTATCGCAGAAAATGCATATCTCAGCTTGATACCCGACGACAGCCAAGATGTCGCCGGTTCTGCATATCAAACGCACTGTGGAGAGGTGAAAACACCAGAAAACGTGTTTCTCGCATTAAATATCTCGAAAAGAGCGATCTAGATGATTCTGCATACTTCTGACAGAAGACTCACCAAGATTATCGCAGAAAATGCATATTTCAGCTGGAAACACCACGAAAATCAAGATATCGCCGGTTCTGCATATCAAACGCACTGTGGAGTCGTCAATACACAGGATAACGTGTTTCTCGCATTAAATAGCTCGAAAAGAGCGATATCGATGATTCTGCATACTTCTGACAGAAGGCGCACCAAGATTATTGCAGAAAATGCATAGCTTATGATGAAAACCGACGAAAACCAAGATTTCGCCATTTCTGCATATCAAACGCACTGTGGAGTGGTCAAAACACCAGATAACGTGTTTCTCGCATTGAATAGCACGAAAAGAGCGATCTCGATGATTCTGCATACTTCTGACAGAAGTCGCACCAAGATTATCGCAGAAAATGCATACCTCAGGATGAAAACCGACGAAAACCAAGATTTCGCCATTTCTGCATATCAAACGCACTGTGGAGTGGTAAAAACACCAGATAACGTGTTTCTCGCATTAAATAGCTCGAAAAGAGCGATCTCGATGATTCTGCATACTTCTGACAGAAGTCGCACCAAGATTATCGCAGAAAATGCATACCTCAGGATGAAATCCGACGAAAACCAAGATTTCGCCATTTCTGCATATCAAACGCACTGTGGAGTGGTGAATACACCAGATAACGTGTTTCTCGCATTAAATAGCTCGAAAAGAGGCATCTCGATGATTCTGCATACTTCTGACTGAAGACTCACCAAGATTATCGCAGAAAATGCATATCTCAGCTTGATACCCGACGACAGCCAAGATGTCGCCGGTTCTGCATATCAAACGCACTGTGGAGAGGTGAAAACACCAGAAAACGTGTTTCTCGCATTAAATATCTCGAAAAGAGCGATCTAGATGATTCTGCATACTTCTGACAGAAGACTCACCAAGATTATCGCAGAAAATGCATATTTCAGCTGGAAACACCACGAAAATCAAGATATCGCCGGTTCTGCATATCAAACGCACTGTGGAGTCGTCAATACACAGGATAACGTGTTTCTCGCATTAAATAGCTCGAAAAGAGCGATATCGATGATTCTGCATACTTCTGACAGAAGGCGCACCAAGATTATTGCAGAAAATGCATAGCTTATGATGAAAACCGACGAAAACCAAGATTTCGCCATTTCTGCATATCAAACGCACTGTGGAGTGGTCAAAACACCAGATAACGTGTTTCTCGCATTGAATAGCACGAAAAGAGCGATCTCGATGATTCTGCATACTTCTGACAGAAGTCGCACCAAGATTATCGCAGAAAATGCATACCTCAGGATGAAAACCGACGAAAACCAAGATTTCGCCATTTCTGCATATCAAACGCACTGTGGAGTGGTAAAAACACCAGACAACGTGTTTCTCGCATTAAATAGCTCGAAAAGAGCGATCTCGATGATTCTGCATACTTCTGACAGAAGTCGCACCAAGATTATCGCAGAAAATGCATACCTCAGAATGAAAACCGACGAAAACCAAGATTTCGCCATTTCTGCATATCAAACGCACTGTGGAGTGGTAAAAACACCAGATAACGTGTTTCTCGCATTAAATAGCTCGAAAAGAGCGATCTCGATGATTCTGCATACTTCTGACAGAAGTCGCACCAAGATTATCGCAGAAAATGCATACCTCAGGATGAAAACCGACGAAAACCAAGATATCGCTGGTTCTGCATGTCAAACGCTCTGTGGAGTGGTGAAAACACCAGATACCGTGTTTCTCGCATTAAATAGCTCGAAAAGAGCGATCTAGATGATTCTGCATACTTCTGACAGAAGACTCACCAAGATTATAGCAGAAAATGCATATTTCAGCTGGAAACCCCACGAAAACCAAGTTATCGGCGGCTCTACATATCAAACGCACTGTGGAGTTGTCAAAACACCAGAAAACTTGTTTTTTCGCATCAAATAGCTCGAATCGAGCGATCTAGATGATTCGGCATACTTCTGACTGAAGTCTCACCAATATTATCGCTGAAAATGCATATCTCAGCTAGAAACATCACGAAAATCAAGATGTCGCCGGTTCCGCATATCAAACGCACTGTGGAGTGGTGAAAACAACCAGATAACGTGTTTCTCGCATTAAATAGCTCGCATAGAGCGATCTCGATGATTCTGCATACTTCTGACAGAAGACTCACCAAGATTATCGCTGAAAATGCACATCTCAGCTGGATAAACCACGAAATTCAAGATGTCGCCGGTTCTGCATATCAAACGCACTATGGAGTGGTCAAAACAACCAGATAACGTGTTTCCCGCATTAAATAGCTCCAAACGAGCGTTCTAGATGGTTCTGCATACTTCTGACTGAAGTCTCACCAATATTATCGCAGAAAATCCATATCTCAGCTAGAAACATCACGAAAATCAAGATGTCGCCGGTTCTGCATATCAAACGAACTGTGGAGTGGTGATCACAACCAGATAACGTGTTTCTCGCATTAAATAGCTCGAATAGAGCGATCTCGATGATTCTGCATACTTCTGACAGAAGACTCACCAAGATTATCGCAGAAAATGCATATCTCAGCTGGAAACCCCGCGAAAACCAAGATATCGCCGGTTCTGCATATCAGACGCACTGTGGAGTGGAGAAAACACCAGAAAACGTGTTTCTCGCATTAAATAGATCGAAAAGTAGCGATCTAGATGATTCTGCATACTTCTGACAGAAGACTCACCAAGATTATCGCAGAAAATGCATATCTCAGCTGGAAACCCCACGAAAACCAAGATATCGCCGGTTCTGCATATCAGGCGCACTGTGGAGTGGTGAAATCACCAGAAAACGTGTTACTCGCATTAAATAGCTCGCATAGAGCGATCTCGATGATTCTGCATACTTCTGACAGAAGACTCACCAAGATTATCGCTGAAAATGCATATCTCAGCTGGAAAAACCACGAAATTCAAGATGTCGCCGGTTCTGCATATCAAACGCACTATGGAGTGGTCAAAACAACCAGATAACGTGTATCCCGCATTAAATAGCTCCAAACGAGCGTTCTAGATGGTTCTGCATACTTCTGACTGAAGTCTCACCAATATTATCGCAGAAAATCCATATCTCAGCTAGAAACATCACGAAAATCAAGATGTCGCCGTTTCTGCATATCAAACGAACTGTGGAGTGGTGATAACAACCAGAAAACGTGTTTCTCGCATTAAATAGATCGAAAAGAGCGATCTAGATGATTCTGCATACTTCTGACAGAAGACTCACCAAGATTACCGCAGAAAATGCATATCTCAGCTGGAAACCCCACGAAAACCAAGATATCGCCGGTTCTGCATATCAGGCGCACTGTGGAGTGGTGAAAACACCAGAAAACGTGTTACTCGCATTAACTAGCTCGAAAAGAGCGTTCTGGATGATTTTGCATACTTCTCGTAGATGAAACACAAAGATTATCGCAGAAAATGCATATTTCAGCTGGAAATCCCACGAAAACCAAGTTATCGGGGGCTCTACATATCAAACGCACTATGGAGTGGTCAAAACACCAGATAACGTGTTTCTCGCATTAAATAGCTCGAAAAGAGCGATATCGATGATTCTGCATACTTCGGACAGAAGTCTCACCAATATTATCGCAGAAAATGCATATCTCAGGTTGAAACCTCACGAAAATCAAGATGTCGCCGGTTCTGCATATCAAACGCACTGTGGAGTGGTGAAAACAACCAGATAACGTGTTTCTCGCATTAAATAGCTCAAAACGAGCGATCTAGATGATTCTGCATACTTCTGATTGAAGTCTCACCAAGATTATCGCAGAAAATGCATACCTCAGGATCAAAACCGACGAAAACCAAGATTTCGCCATTTCTGCATATCAAACGCACTGTGGAGTGGTCAAAACACCAGATAACGTGTTTCTCGCAATAAATAGCTCGAAAAGAGCGATCTCGATGATTCTGCATACTTCTGACAGAAGTCGCACCAAGATTATCGCAGAAGATGCATACCTCAGGATGAAAACCGACGAAAACCAAGATTTCGCCATTTCTGCATATCAAACGCACTTTGGAGAGGTCAAAACACCAGATAACGTGTTTCTCGCATTAAATAGCTCGAAAAGAGCGATCTAGATGATTCTGCATACTTCTGACAGAAGACTCACCAAGATTATAGCAGAAAATGCATATTTCAGCTGGAAACCCCACGAAAACCAAGTTATCGGCGGCTCTACATATCAAACGCACTGTGGAGTTGTCAAAACACCAGAAAACTTGTTTTTTCGCATCAAATAGCTCGAATCGAGCGATCTAGATGATTCGGCATACTTCTGACTGAAGTCTCACCAATATTATCGCTGAAAATGCAAATCTCAGCTAGAAACATCACGAAAATCAAGATGTCGCCGGTTCCGCATATCAAACGCACTGTGGAGTGGTGAAAACAACCAGATAACGTGTTTCTCGCATTAAATAGCTCGCATAGAGCGATCTCGATGATTCTGCATACTTCTGACAGAAGACTCACCAAGATTATCGCTGAAAATGCATATCACAGCTGGAAAAACCACGAAATTCAAGATGTCGCCGGTTCTGCATATCAAACGCACTATGGAGTGGTCAAAACAACCAGATAACGTGTTTCCCGCATTAAATAGCTCCAAACGAGCGATCTAGATGATTCTGCATACTTCTGACTGAAGTCTCACCAAGATTATCGCAGAAAATGCATACCTCAGGATCAAAACCGACGAAAACCAAGATTTCGCCATTTCTGCATATCAAACGCACTGTGGAGTGGTCAAAACACCAGATAACGTGTTTCTCGCAATAAATAGCTCGAAAAGAGCGATCTCGATGATTCTGCATACTTCTGACAGAAGTCGCACCAAGATTATCGCAGAAGATGCATACCTCAGGATGAAAACCGACGAAAACCAAGATTTCGCCATTTCTGCATATCAAACGCACTTTGGAGAGGTCAAAACACCAGATAACGTGTTTCTCGCATTAAATAGCTCGAAAAGAGCGATCTAGATGATTCTGCATACTTCTGACAGAAGACTCACCAAGATTATAGCAGAAAATGCATATTTCAGCTGGAAACCCCACGAAAACCAAGTTATCGGCGGCTCTACATATCAAACGCACTGTGGAGTTGTCAAAACACCAGAATACTTGTTTTTTCGCATCAAATAGCTCGAATCGAGCGATCTAGATGATTCGGCATACTTCTGACTGAAGTCTCACCAATATTATCGCTGAAAATGCAAATCTCAGCTAGAAACATCACGAAAATCAAGATGTCGCCGGTTCCGCATATCAAACGCACTGTGGAGTGGTGAAAACAACCAGATAACGTGTTTCTCGCATTAAATAGCTCGCATAGAGCGATCTCGATGATTCTGCATACTTCTGACAGAAGACTCACCAAGATTATCGCTGAAAATGCATATCACAGCTGGAAAAACCACGAAATTCAAGATGTCGCCGGTTCTCTATATCAAACGCACTATGGAGTGGTCAAAACAACCAGATAACGTGTTTCCCGCATTAAATAGCTCCAAACGAGCGATCTAGATGATTCTGCATACTTCTGACTGAAGTGTCACCAAGATTATCGCAGAAAATGCATATCTCAGCTGGAGACCCCACGAAAACCAAGTTTTCGGCGGCTCGACATATCAAACGCACTGTGGAGTGGTCAAAACACCAGAAAACTTGTTTTTTCGCATTAAATAGCGCCAAACGAGCGTTCTAGATGGTTCTGCATACTTCTGACTGAAGTCTCACCAATATTATCGCTGAAAATGCTTATCTCAGCTTGAAACCTCACGAAAATCAAGATGTCGCCGGTTCTGCATATCAAACGAACTGTGGAGTGGTGATAACAACCAGATAACGTGTTTCTCGCATTAAATAGCTCGAATAGAGCGATCTCGATGATTCTGCATACTTTTGACAGAAGACTCACCAAGATTATCGCAGAAAATGCATATCTCAGCTGGAAACCCCGCGAAAACCAAGATATCGCCGGTTCTGCATATCAGACGCACTGTGGAGTGGAGAAAACACCAGAAAACGTGTTTCTCGCATTAAATAGATCGAAAAGAGCGATCTAGATGATTCTGCATACTTCTGACAGAAGACTCACCAAGATTATCGCAGAAAATGCATATCTCAGCTGGAAACCCCACGAAAACCAAGATATCGCCGGTTCTGCATATCAGGCGCACTGTGGAGTGGTGAAAACACCAGAAAACGTGTTACTCGCATTAACTAGCTCGAAAAGAGCGTTCTGGATGATTTTGCATACTTCTCGTAGATGAAACACAAAGATTATCGCAGAAAATGCATATTTCAGCTGGAAATCCCACGAAAACCAAGTTATCGGGGGCTCTACATATCAAACGCACTATGGAGTGGTCAAAACACCAGATAACGTGTTTCTCGCATTAAATAGCTCGAAAAGAGCGATATCGATGATTCTGCATACTTCGGACAGAAGTCTCACCAATATTATCGCAGAAAATGCACATCTCAGCTAGAAACCGCACGAAAACCAAGATATCGCCGGTTGTGCATATCAGACGCACTGTGGAGTGGTGAAAACACCAGAAAACGTGTCACTCGCATTAACTAGCTCGACAAGCGCGTTCTGGATGATTCTGCACACTTCTGACAGAAGACTCACCAATATTATCGCAGAAAATGCATATCTCAGCTTGAAACCTCACGAAAATCAAGATGTCGCTGGTTCTGCATATCAAACGCACTGTGGAGTGGTGAAAACAACCAGATAACGTGTTTCTCGCATTAAATTGCTCAAAACGAGCGATCTAGATGATTCTGCATACTTCTGATTGAAGTCTCACCAATATTATCGCAGAAAATGCATATCTCAGCTTGAAACCCGACGAAAACCAAGATGTCGCCGGTTCTGCATAACAAACGCACTGTGAGGTGGTGAAAACACCAGAAAACGTGTTTCTCGCCTTAAATATATCGAAAAGAGCGATCTAGATGATTCTTCATACTTCTGACAGAAGACTCACCAAGATTATCGCAGAAAATGCATATCTCAGCTAGAAACCCCACGAAAACCAAGATATCGCCGGTTCTGCATATCAGACGCCCTGTGGAGTGGTGAAAACACCAGAAAACGTGTTACTCGCATTAACTAGCTCGAAACGAGCGATATCGATGATTCTGCATACTTCGGACAGAAGTCTCACCAAGATTATCGCAGAAAATGCATATCTCAGCTAGAAACCCCACGAAAACCAAGATGTCGCCGGTTCTGCATATCAGACGCACTGTGGAGTGGTGAAAACAACCAGATAACGTGTTTCACGCATTAAATAGCACGAGAACAGCGATTTCGGTGATTCTGCACACTTGTCACAGAAGAATCAGGACGATTATCACTGAAAATACATATCTCGGAGGGAAACACCACGAAAATCAAGATATCGCCGGTTCTGCATATCAAACGCCCTGTGGAGTGATGAAAACACCAGATAACGTGTTTCTCGCATTAAGTAGCTCGAAACGAGCGATCTAGATGATTCTGCATACTTCTGACTGAAGTCTCACCAAGATTATCGCAGAAAATGCATATTTCAGCTGGAAACCCCACGAAAACCAAGTTATCGGCGGCTCTACATATCAAACGCACTGTGGAGTGGTCAAAACACCAGAAAAATTGTTTTTTCGCATTAAATAGCTCGAAACGAGCGATCTAGGTGATTCTGCATACTTCTGACTGAAGTCTCACCAATATTATCGCAGAAAATGCATATCTCAGCTTGAAACACGACGAAAACCACGATGTCGCCGGTTCTGCATATCAGACGCACTGTGGAGTGGTGAAAACCCCAGAAAACGTGTTTCTCGCGTTAACTAGCTCGAAAAGAGCGTTCTCGATGATTCTGCATACTTCTCATAGATGAAACACCAAGATTATCGCAGAAAATGCATATTTCAGCTGGAAACCCCACGAAAACCAAGTTATCGGCGGCTCTACATATCAAACGCACTGTGGAGTGGTCAAAACACCAGATAACGTGTATCTCGCATTAAATAGCTCGTAACGAGCGATCTAGATGATTGTGCATACTTCTGACTGAAGTCTCACCAAGATTATCGCAGAAAATGCATATTTCAGCTGGAAACCCCACGAAAACCAAGTTATCGGCGGCTCTACATATCAAACGCACTGTGGAGTGGTCAAAACACCAGAAAACTTGTTTTTTCGCATCAAATAGCTCCAAACGAGCGTTCTAGATGATTCTGCATACTTCTGACTGAAGTCTCACCAATATTATCGCAGAAAATCCATATCTCAGCTAGAAACATCACGAAAATCAAGATGTCGCCAGTTCTGCATATCAAACGAACTGTGGAGTGGTGAAAACAACCAGATAACGTGTTTCTCGCATTAAATAGCACGAGAACAGCGATTTCGGTGATTCTGCACACTTGTCACAGAAGAATCAGGACGATTATCACTGAAAATACATATCTCGGAGGGAAACACCACGAAAATCAAGATATCGCCGGTTCTGCATATCAAACGCCCTGTGGAGTGATGAAAACACCAGATAACGTGTTTCTCGCATTAAGTAGCTCGAAACGAGCGATCTAGATGATTCTGCATACTTCTGACTGAAGTCTCACCAAGATTATCGCAGAAAATGCATATTTCAGCTGGAAACCCCACGAAAACCAAGTTATCGGCGGCTCTACATATCAAACGCACTGTGGAGTGGTCAAAACACCAGAAAAATTGTTTTTTCGCATTAAATAGCTCGAAACGAGCGATCTAGGTGATTCTGCATACTTCTGACTGAAGTCTCACCAATATTATCGCAGAAAATGCATATCTCAGCTTGAAACACGACGAAAACCACGATGTCGCCGGTTCTGCATATCAGACGCACTGTGGAGTGGTGAAAACCCCAGAAAACGTGTTTCTCGCGTTAACTAGCTCGAAAAGAGCGTTCTCGATGATTCTGCATACTTCTCATAGATGAAACACCAAGATTATCGCAGAAAATGCATATTTCAGCTGGAAACCCCACGAAAACCAAGTTATCGGCGGCTCTACATATCAAACGCACTGTGGAGTGGTCAAAACACCAGATAACGTGTATCTCGCATTAAATAGCTCGTAACGAGCGATCTAGATGATTGTGCATTCTTCTGACTGAAGTCTCACCAAGATTATCGCAGAAAATGCATATTTCAGCTGGAAACCCCACGAAAACCAAGTTATCGGCGGCTCTACATATCAAACGCACTGTGGAGTGGTCAAAACACCAGAAAACTTGTTTTTTCGCATCAAATAGCTCCAAACGAGCGTTCTAGATGATTCTGCATACTTCTGACTGAAGTCTCACCAATATTATCGCAGAAAATCCATATCTCAGCTAGAAACATCACGAAAATCAAGATGTCGCCAGTTCTGCATATCAAACGAACTGTGGAGTGGTGAAAACAACCAGATAACGTGTTTCTCGCATTAAATAGCTCGAATAGAGCGATCTCGATGATTCTGCATACTTCTGACAGAAGACTCACCTAGATTATCGCAGAAAATGCATATCTCAGCTGGAAACCCCGCGAAAACCAAGATATCGCCCGTTCTGCATATCAGACGCATTGTGGAGTGGTGAAAACACCAGAAAACGTGTTTCTCGCATTAAATAGCTCGAAAAGAGCGATATCGATGATTCTGCATCCTTCGGACAGAAGTCTCACCAATATTATCGCAGAAAATGCATATCTCAGCTTGAAACCTCACGAAAATCAAGATATCGCCGGTTCTGTATATCAAACGAAATGTGGAGTGGTGAAAACCACCAGATAACGTGTTTCTCGCATTAAATAGCTCGAATAGAGCGATCTCGATGATTCTGCATACTTCTGACAGAAGACTCACCAAGATTATCGCAGAAAATGCATATCTCAGCTGGAAACCCCGCGAAAACCAAGATATCGCCGGTTATGCATATCAGACGCACTGTGGAGTGATGAAAACACCAGAAAACGTGTTTCTCGCGTTAACTAGCTCGAAAAGAGCGTTCTAGATGATTCTGCATACTTCTGGCAGAAGACTCACCGCGTTTATCGCAGAAAATGCATATCTCAGCTGGAAACACCACGAAAATCAAGATGTCGCCGGTTTTGCATATCAAACGAACTGTGGCGTGGTGAAAACAACCAGATAACGTGTTTCTCGCATTAAATAGCTCGAATAGAGCGATCTCGATGATTCGGCATACTTCTGACAGAAGACTCACCAAGATTATCGCAGAAAATGCATATCTCAGCTGGAAACCCCGCGAAAACCAAGATATCGCCGGTTCTGCTTATCAAACGCACTGTGGAGTGGTGAAAACACCAGAAAACGTGTTTCTCGCATTATATATCTCGAAAAGAGCGATCTCGATGATTCTGCACACTTCTGACAGAAGGCGCACCAAGATTAACGCAGAAAATGCACACCTCAGGATGAAATCCGACGAAAACCAAGATTTCGCCATTTCTGCATATAAAACGCTCTGTGGAGTGGTCAAAACACCAGATAACGTGTTTCTCGCATTAAATAGCTCGAAAAGAGCGATATCGATGATTCTGCATACCTCGGACAGAAGACTCACCAAGATTATCGCAGACAATGCATATCTCAGCTGGAAACCCCGCGAAAACCAAGATATCGCCGGTTCTGCTTATCAGACGCACTGTGGAGTGGTGAAAACACCAGAAAACGTGTTTCTCGCATTTACTAGCTCGAAAAGAGCGTTCTCGATGATTCTCCATACTTCTCATAGATGAAACACCAAGATTATCGCAGAGAATGCATACTTCAGCTGCAAACCCCGCGAAAACCAAGATATCGCCCGTTCTGCATATCAGACACACTGTGGAGTGGTGAAAACACCAGAAAACGTGTTTCTCGCATTAAATAGCTCGAAAAGAGCGATATCGATGATTCTGCATCCTTCGGACAGAAGTCTCACCAATATTATCGCAGAAAATGCATATCTCAGCTTGAAACCTCACGAAAATCAAGATATCGCCGGTTCTGTATATCAAACGAACGGTGGAGTGGTGAAAACAACCAGATAACGTGTTTCTCGCATTAAATAGCTCGAATAGAGCGATCTCGATGATTCTGCATTCTTCTGACAGAAGACTCACAAAGATTATCGCAGAAAATGCATATCTCAGCTGGAAACCCCGCGAAAACCAAAATATCGCCGGTTCTGCATATCAGACGCACTGTGCAGTGGTGAAAACACCAGACAACGTGTTTCTCGCATAAAATAGCTCGAAAAGTGCGTTCTCGACGATTCTGCATACTTCTCATAGATGAAACACCAAGATTATCGCAGAAAATGCATATTTCAGCTGGAAACCCCACGAAAACCAAGTTATTGCCGGTTCTGCATATCAAACGCACTGTGGAATGTTGAAAACACCAGAAAACTTGTTTGTTCGCATTAAATAGTTCGAAACGAGCGATCTAGATGTTTCTGCATACTTCTGACTGAAGTCTCACCAATATTATCCCAGAAAATGCATATCTCAGCTAGAAACATCACGAAAATCAAGATGTCGCCGGTTCTGCATATCAAACGCACTGTGGAGTGGTGAAAATACCCGAAAACGTGTTTCTCGCGTTAACTAGCTCGAAAAGAGCGTTCTAGATGATTCTGCATACTTCTGGCAGAAGACTCACCGCGCTTATCGCAGAAAATGCATATCTCAGCTGGAAACACCACGAAAATCAAGATCTCGCCGGTTTTGCATATCAAACGAACTGTGGCGTGGTGAAAACAACCAGATAACGTGTTTCTCGCTTTAAATAGGTCGAAACGAGCGATCTAGATGATTCTGCATACTTCTGATTGAAGTCTCACCAATATTATCGCAGAAAATGCATATCTCAGCTGGAAACACCACGAAAACCTAAATATCGCCGGTTCTGCATATCAGACGCACTGTGCAGTGGTGAAAACACCAGACAACGTGTTTCTCGCATAAAATAGCTCGAAAAGAGCGTTCTCGACGATTCTGCATACTTCTCATAGATGAAACACCAAGATTATCGCAGAAAATGCATATTTCAGCTGGAAACCCCACGAAAACCAAGTTATTGCCGGTTCTGCATATCAAACGCACTGTGGAATGTTGAAAACACCAGAAAACTTGTTTGTTCGCATTAAATAGTTCGAAACGAGCGATCTAGATGTTTCTGCATACTTCTGATTGAAGTCTCACCAATATTATCGCAGAAAATGCATATCTCAGCTGGAAACACCACGAAAACCAAAATATCGCCGGTTCTGCATATCAGACGCACTGTGCAGTGGTGAAAACACCAGACAACGTGTTTCTCGCATAAAATAGCTCGAAAAGAGCGTTCTCGACGATTCTGCATACTTCTCATAGATGAAACACCAAGATTATCGCAGAAAATGCATATCTCAGCTAGAAACATCACGAAAATCAAGATGTCGCCGGTTCTGCATATCAAACGCACTGTGGAGTGGTGAAAATACCCGAAAACGTGTTTCTCGCGTTAACTAGCTCGAAAAGAGCGTTCTAGATGATTCTGCATACTTCTGGCAGAAGACTCACCGCGCTTATCGCAGAAAATGCATATCTCAGCTGGAAACACCACGAAAATCAAGATGTCGCCGGTTCTGCATATCAAACGAACTGTGGCGTGGTGAAAACAACCAGATAACGTGTTTCTCGCATTAAATAGCTCGAATAGAACGATCTCGATGATTCGGCATACTTCTGACAGAAGACTCACCAAGATTATCGCAGAAAATGCATATCTCAGCTGGAAACCCCGCGAAAACCAAGATATCGCCGGTTCTGCTTATCAAACGCACTGTGGAGTGGTGAAAACACCAGAAAACGTGTTTCTCGCATTAAATATCTCGAAAAGAGCGATCTCGATGATTCTGCACACTTCTGACAGAAGGCGCACCAAGATTAACGCAGAAAATGCACACCTCAGGATGAAAACCGACGAAAACCAAGATTTCGCCATTTCTGCATATAAAACGCTCTGTGGAGTGGTCAAAACACCAGATAACGTGTTTCTCGCATTAAATAGCTCGAAAAGAGCGATATCGATGATTCTGCATACTTCGGACAGAAGACTCACCAAGATTATCGCAGAAAATGCATATCTCAGCTGGAAACCCCGCGAAAACCAAGATATCGCCGGTTCTGCTTATCAGACGCACTGTGGAGAGGTGAAAACACCAGAAAACGTGTTTCTCGCATTTACTAGCTCGAAAAGAGCGTTCTCGATGATTCTCCATACTTCTCATAGATGAAACACCAAGATTATCGCAGAAAATGCATACTTCAGCTGGAAACCCCGCGAAAACCAAGATATCGCCCGTTCTGCATATCAGACGCACTGTGGAGTGGTGAAAACACCAGAAAACGTGTTTCTCGCATTAAATAGCTCGAAAAGAGCGATATCGATGATTGTGCATACTTCTGACAGAAGACTCACCAAGATTATCGCAGAAAATGCATATCTCAGCTGGAAACCCCGCGAAAACCAAGATATCGCCGGTTCTGCTTATGAAACGCACTGTGGAGTGGTCAAAACACCAGGTAACGTGTTTCTCGCATTAAATAGATCGAAAAGAGCGATATCGATTATTCTGCATACTTCGGACAAGAAGTCTCACCAATATTATCGCAGAAAATGCATATCTCAGCTTGAAACCTCACGAAAATCAAGATGTCGCCGGTTCTGCATATCAAACGCACTGTGGAGTGGTGAAAACAACCAGATAACGTGTTTCTCGCTTTAAATAGGTCGAAACGAGCGATCTAGATGATTCTGCATACTTCTGATTGAAGTCTCACCAATATTATCGCAGAAAATGCATATCTCAGCTTGAAACCCGGCGAAAACCATGATGTCGCCGGTTCTGCATATCAAACGCACTGTGGGGTGGTGAAAACACCAGAAAACGTGTTTCTCGCATTAAATAGATCGAAAAGAGCGATCTAGATGATTCTGCATACTTCTGACAGAAGACTCACCAAGATTATCGCAGAAAATGCATATCTCAGCTAGAAACCCCACGAAAACCAAGATATCGCCGGTTCTGCATATCAGACGCACTGTGGAGTGGTGAAAACTCCAGAAAACGTGTTACTCGCATTAACTAGCTCGACAAGAGCGTTCTGGATGATTCTGCACTCTTCTCGTAGATGAAACACAAAGATTATCGCAGAAAATGCATATTTCAGCTGGAAACCCCACGAAAACCAAGTGATCGGCGGCTCTACATATCAAACGCACTGTGGAGTGGTCAAAACACCAGATAACGTGTTTTTTCGCATTAAATTGCTCGAAATGAGCGGTATCGATGATTCTGCATACTTCGGACAGAAGTCTCACCAATATTATCGCAGAAAATGCATATCTCAGCTAGAAACATCACGAAAACCAAGATATCGCCGGTTCTGCATATCAGACGCACTGTGGAGTGGTGAAAACACCAGAAAACGTGTTACTCGCATTAACTAGCTCGACAAGAGCGTTCTGGATGATTCTGCATACTTCTCGTAGATGAAACACAAAGATTATCGCAGAAAATGCATATTTCAACTGGAAACCCCACGAAAACCAAGTGATCGGCGGCTCTACATATCAAACGCACTGTGGAGTGGTCAAAACACCAGATAACGTGTTTCTCGCATTAAATAGCTCGAAAAGAGCGGTATCGATGATTCTGCATACTTCGGACAGAAGTCTCACCAATATTATCGCAGAAAATGCATATCTCAGCTTGACACCCCTCGAAAACCAAGATATCACCTGTTCTGCATATCCAACGATCTGTGGTGTGTTGAAAACCCCCGAAAACGTGTTTCTCGCATTAAATAGCTCGAAAAGAGCGATCCCGATGATTCTGCATACTTCTGACAGAAGTCTCACCAAGATTATCGTAGAAAATGCATATCTCAGCTTGATACCCTACGATAGCCAAGATGTCGCCGGTTCTGCATATCAAACGCACTGTGGAGTGGTGAAAACGCCAGATAACGTGTTTCTCGCATTAACTCGCTCGAAAAGAGCGATCTCGAAGATTCTGCATACTTCTGACAGAAGACTCACCAAGATAATCGCTGAAAATGCATATCTCAGCTTGAACCCCGACGAAATCCAAGATGTCGCAGGTTCTGCATATCAAACGTACTGTGGAGTGGTGAAAACGCCAGATAACGTGTTTCTCGCATTAACTAGCTCGAAAAGAGCGAACTCGAAGATTCTGCATACTGCTGACAGAAGACTCACCAAGATTATCGCAGAAAATGCATATCTCAGCTGGAAACATCACGAGAATCAAGATATCGCCGGTTCTGCATATCAAACGCACTGATGAATGTTGAAAACACCAGATAACGTGTTTCTCGCGTTAAATAGCTCGAATAGAGTGATCTCGATGATTAAGCATACTTCGGACAGAAGTCTCACCAAGATTATCGTAAAAAATGCATATCTCAGCTTCAAACCCCACGAAAACCAGGATATCGTCGGTTCTGCACATCATACGCACTGTGGAGTGGTGAAAACAACCAGATAACGTGTTTCTCGCATTAAATAGCTCGAAACGAGCGATCTGGATGATTCTGCATACTTCTGATTGAAGTCTCACCAAGATTATCGCAGAAAATGCATATCTCAGCTGGAAACACCACGAAAATCAAGATATCGCCGGTTCTGCATATCAAACGCTCTGTGGAGTGGTGAATACACCAGAAAACGTGTTTCTCGCATTAAATAGCTCAAATAGAGCGATCTCGATGATTAAGCATACTTCGGACAGAAGTCTCACCAAGATTATCGTAAAAAATGCGTATCTCAGCTTGAAACCCCACAAAAACCAAGATATCGCCGGTTCTGCATATCAAACGCACTGTGGAGTGGTGAAAACACCAGATAACTTGTTTATCGCATTCAATAGCCCCGAAAAGAGCGATCTCGATGATTCTGCATACTTCGGACAGAAGTCTCACCATGATTATCGTAAAAAATGCATATCTCAGCTTGAAACCCCACGAAAACCAAGATTTCGCTGGTTCTGCATATCAAGCGCACTGTGCAGTGGTGAAAACAACAGATAACGTGTTTCTCGCATTAAATAGTTCGAAAAGAGCGATCTCGATGTTTCTGCATACTTTGGACAGAGGTCTCACCAAGATTATCGCAGGAAATGCATTTCTCAGCTTGAAACCCCACGAAAAACAAAATATCTCCGGTTGTGCACATCCAACGAACTGTGGTGTGGTGAAAACCCCAGAAAACGTGTTTCTCACATTAAATAGCTCGAAAAGTACGATCTCGATGACTCTGCATACTTCGGACAGAAGTCTCACCAAGATTATCGCAGAAAATGCATATCTGAGCTTGTAACCCCACGAAAACCAAGATATCGTCGGTTCTACATATCATACGCACTGTGGAGTGGTGAAAACACCTGATAACATGTTTCTCGCATTAAATAGCTCGAAACTAGCGATCTCGATGATAAAGCATACTTCGGACAGAAGTCTCACCAAGATTATCGCACAAAATGCATATCTCAGCTAGAAACCCCACGAAAACCAAGATATCGACGGTTCTGCATATCAGACGCACTGTGGAGTGGTGAAAACACCAGAAAACGTGTTACTCGCATTAACAAGCTCGAAAAGAGCGTTCTGAATGATTCTGCATACTTCTCGTAGATGAAACACAAAGATTATCGCAGAAAATGCATATTTCAGCTGGAAACCCCACGAAAACCAAGTGATCGGCGGCTCTACATATCAAGCGCACTGTGGAATGTTGAAAACACCAGAAAACTTGTTTTTTCGCATTAAATAGCTCGAAAAGAGCGATCTAGATGATTCTGCATACTTCTGTCTGAAGTCTCACCAATATTATCGCAGAAAATGCATATCTGAGCTTGAAAACCCACGAAAACCAGGATATCGTCGGTTCTGCACATCATACGCACTGTGGAGTGGTGAAAACAACCAGATAACGTGTTTCTCGCATTAAATAGCTCGAAACGAGCGATCTGGATGATTCTGCATACTTCTGATTGAAGTCTCACCAATATTATCTCAGAAAATGCATATCTCAGCTAGAAACCTCACGAAAATCAAGATGTCGCCCGTTCTGCGTATCAAACGCACTGTGGAGTGGTGAAAACAACCAGATATCGTGTTTCTCGCATTAAATAGCTCGAAAAGAGCGATCCCGATGATTCTGCATACTTCTGACAGAAGTCTCACCAAGATTATCGTAGAAAATGCATATCTCAGCTTGATACCCTACGATAGCCAAGATGTCGCCGGTTCTGCATATCAAACGCACTGTGGAGTGGTGAAAACGCCAGATAACGTGTTTCTCGCATTAACTAGCTCGAAAAGAGCGATCTCGAAGATTCTGCATACTTCTGACAGAAGACTCACCAAGATTATCGCAGAAAATGCATATCTCAGGTTGAGCCCCGACGAAATCCAAGATGTCGCCGGTTCTGCATATCAAACGCACTGCGGAGTGGTGAAAACACCAGATAACGTTTTTCTCGCATTAAGTAGCTCGAAAAGAGCGATCCCGATGATTCTGCATACTTCTGACAGAAGTCTCACCAACATTATCGTAGAAAATGCATATCTCAGCTGGATACACCACGAAAATCAAGATATGGCCGGTTCTGCATATCAAACGCACTGTGGAATGTTGAAAACACCAGAAAACTTGTTTTTTCGCATTAAATAGCTCGAAAAGAGCGATCTAGATGATTCTGCATACTTCTGTCTGAAGTCTCACCAATATTATCGCAGAAAATGCATATCTGAGCTTGAAACCCCACGAAAACCAGGATATCGTCGGTTCTGCACATCATACGCACTGTGGAGTGGTGAAAACAACCAGATAACGTGTTTCTCGCATTAAATAGCTCGAAACGAGCGATCTAGATGATTCTGCATACTTCTGGCAGAAGACTCAGCTAGATTATCGCAGAAAATGCATATCTCAGCTGGAAACACCACGAAAATCAAGATATCGCCGGTTCTGCATATCAAACGCACTGTGGAATGTTGAAAACACCACAAAACATGTTTTTTCGCATTAAATAGCGCGAAAAGAGCGATCTAGTAGATTCTGCATACTTCTGACTGAAGTCTCACCATGATTATCGCAGAAAATGCATATCTCAGCTTGAAACCTCACGAAAATCATGATGTCGCCGGTTCTGCATATCAAACGCACTGTGGAGTGGTGAAAACAACCAGATAACGTGTTTCTCGCATTAAATAGCTCGAAAAGAGCGATCTAGATGATTCTGCATACTTCTGGCAGAAGACTCACCTAGATTATCGCAGAAAATGCATATCTCAGCTGGAAACTACACGAAAATGAAGATATCGCCGGTTCTGCATATCAAACGCACTGTGGAATGTTGAAAACACCAGAAAACTTGTTTTTTCGCATTAAATAGCTCGAAAAGAGCGATCTAGATGATTCTGCATACATCTGACAAAAGACTCACCAAGATTATCGCTGAAAATGCATATATCAGCTGGAAACACCACGAAAATTAAGATATCGCCGGTTCTGCATATCAAACGGTCTGTGGAGTGGTGAAAACACCAGATAACATGTTTCTCGCATTAAGTTGCTCGAAAAGAGCGAACTCGAAGATTCTGCATACTTCTGACAGAAGTCTCACCAAGATTATCGTAGTAAATGCATGTCTCAGCTTGAAACCCGACGAACTCCAAGATGTCGCTGGTTCTGCATATCAAACGCACTGTGGAGTGGTGAAAACACCAGTTAACGTGTTTCTCGCACTAAATACCTCGAAAAGAGGGATCTCGATGATTCTGCATACTTCTGACAGAAGTCTCACCAAGATTATCGCAGAAAATGCATATCTCAGCTTGAAACCCCACGAAAACCAAGATATCTCCGGTTCTGCATATCCAACGAACTGTGGTGTGGTGAAAACCCCAGAAAACGTGTTTCTCGCATTAAATAGCTCGAAAAGAGCGCTCTCGATGTTTCTGCATACTTCGGACAGAAGTCTCACCAAGATTATCGCAGAAAATGCATATCTCAGCTTGAAACCCCACGAAAACCCAGATATCGCTGGTTCTGCATATCAAACGCACTGTGGAGTGCTGAAAACACCAGATAACGTGTTTCTCGCATTAAATAGCTCGAATAGATTGATCTCGATGATTAAGCATACTTCGGACAGAAGTCTCACCAAGATTATCGTAAAAAATGCATATCTCAGCTTGAAACCCCACGAAAACCAAGATATCGTCGGTTCTGCATATCATACGCACTGTGGTGTCGTGAAAACACCAGATAACGTGTTTCTCGCATTAAATAGCTCGAAACGATCGATCTCGATGATTAAGCATACTTCCGACAGAAGTCTCACCAAGATTATCGCTGAAAATGCATATATCAGCTGGAAACACCACGAAAATTAAGATATCGCCGGTTCTGCATATCAAACGATCTGTGGATTGGTGAAAACACCAGATAACATGTTTCTCGCATTAAGTTGCTCGAAAAGAGCGAACTCGAAGATTCTGCATACTTCTGACAGAAGTCTCACCAAGATTATCGTAGTAAATGCATGTCTCAGCTTGAAACCCGACGTACTCCAAGATGTCGCTGGTTCTGCATATCAAACGCACTGTGGAGTGGTGAAAACACCTGTTAACGTGTTTCTCGCATTAAATACCTCGAAAAGTGCGATCTCGATGATTCTGCATACTTCGGACAGAAGTCTCACCAAGATTATCGCAGAAAATGCATATCTCAGCTTGAAACCCCACGAAAACCAAGATATCTCCGGTTCTGCATATCCAACGAACTGTGGTGTGGTGAAAACCCCAGAAAACGTGTTTCTCGCATTAAATAGCTCGAAAAGAGCGCTCTCGATGTTTCTGCATACTTCGGACAGAAGTCTCACCAAGATTATCGCAGAAAATGCATATCTCAGCTTGAAACCCCACGAAAACCCAGATATCGCTGGTTCTGCATATCAAACGCACTGTGGAGTGCTGAAAACACCAGATAACGTGTTTCTCGCATTAAATAGCTCGAATGGAGTGATCTCGATGATTAAGCATACTTCGGACAGAAGTCTCACCAAGATTATCGTAAAAAATGCATATCTCAGCTTGAAACCCCACGAAAACCAAGATATCGTCGGTTCTGCATATCATACGCACTGTGGTGTCGTGAAAACACCAGATAACGTGTTTCTCGCATTAAATAGCTCGAAACGATCGATCTCGATGATTAAGCATACTTCCGACAGAAGTCTCGCCAAGATTATCGCTGAAAATGCATATATCAGCTGGAAACACCACGAAAATTAAGATATCGCCGGTTCTGCATATCAAACGATCTGTGGATTGGTGAAAACACCAGATAACATGTTTCTCGCATTAAGTTGCTCGAAAAGAGCGAACTCGAAGATTCTGCATACTTCTGACAGAAGTCTCACCAAGATTATCGTAGTAAATGCATGTCTCAGCTTGAAACCAGACGAACTCCAAGATGTCGCTGGTTCTGCATATCAAACGCACTGTGGAGTGGTGAAAACACCAGTTAACGTGTTTCTCGCACTAAATACCTCGAAAAGAGGGATCTCGATGATTCTGCATACTTCTGACAGAAGTCTCACCAAGATTATCGCAGAAAATGCATATCTCAGCTTGAAACCCCACGAAAACCAAGATATCTCCGGTTCTGCATATCAAACGCACTGTGGAGTGGTGAAAACAACCAGATAACGTGTTTCTCGCATTAGATAGCTCGAAAAAAGGGATCTCGATGATTCTGCATACTTCTGACAGAAGACTCACCTAGATTATCGCAGAAAATGCATATCTCAGCTGGAAACACCACGAAAATGAAGATATCGCCGGTTCTGCATATCAAACGCACTGTGGAATGTTGAAAACACCAGAAAACTTGTTTTTTCGCATTAAATAGCTCGAAACGAGCGATCTAGATGATTCTGCATAGTTCTGACAAAAGACTCACCAAGTTTATCGCTGAAAATGCATATATCTGCTGGAAACACCACGAAAATTAAGATATCGCCGGTTCTGCATATCAAACGGTCTGTGGAGTGGTGAAAACACCAGATAACATGTTTCTCGCATTAAGTTGTTCGAAAAGAGCGAACTCGAAGATTCTGCATACTGCTGACAGAAGACTCACCAAGATTATCGCAGAAAATGCATATCTCAGCTGGAAACATCACGAGAATCAAGATATCGCCGGATCTGCATATCAAACGCACTGATGAATGTTGAAAACACCAGATAACGTGTTTCTCGCGTTAAATAGCTCGAATAGAGTGATCTCGATGATTAAGCATACTTGGGACAGAAGTCTCACCAAGATTATCGTAAAAAATGCATATCTCAGCTTCAAACCCCACGAAAACCAAGATATCGTCGGTTCTGCATATCATACGCACTGTGGTGTGGTGAAAACACCAGATAACGTGTTTCTCGCATTAAATAGCGCGGAACGAGCGATCTCGATGATTAAGCATACTTCCGACAGAAGTCTCACCAAGATAATCGCAGAAAATGCATATCTCAGCTTGAAACCCCACGAAAACCAAGATATCGCCGGTTCTGCATATCAAACGCACTGTGGAGTGCTGAAAACACCAGATGACGTGTTTCTCGCATTAAATAGCTCAAATAGAGCGATCTCGATGATTAAGCATACTTCGGACAGAAGTCTCACCAAGATTATCGTAAAAAATGCGTATCTCAGCTTGAAACCCCACAAAAACCAAGATATCGCCGGTTCTGCATATCAAACGCACTGTGGAGTGGTGAAAACACCAGATAACTTGTTTATCGCATTCAATAGCCCCGAAAAGAGCGATCTCGATGATTCTGCATACTTCGGACAGAAGTCTCACCATGATTATCGTAAAAAATGCATATCTCAGCTTGAAACCCCACGAAAACCAAGATTTCGCTGGTTCTGCATATCAAACGCACTGTGCAGTGGTGAAAACAACAGATAACGTGTTTCTCGCATTAAATAGTTCGAAAAGAGCGATCTCGATGTTTCTGCATACTTCGGACAGAGGTCTCACCAAGATTATCGCAGGAAATGCATTTCTCAGCTTGAAACCCCACGAAAAACAAAATATCTCCGGTTCTGCACATCCAACGAACTGTGGTGTGGTGAAAACCCCAGAAAACGTGTTTCTCACATTAAATAGCTCGAAAAGTACGATCTCGATGACTCTGCATACTTCGGACAGAAGTCTCACCAAGATTATCAAAGAAAATGCATATCTGAGCTTGAAACCCCACGAAAACCAAGATATCGTCGGTTCTACATATCATACGCACTGTGGAGTGGTGAAAACACCAGATAACATGTTTCTCGCATTAAATAGCTCGAAACTAGCGATCTCGATGATAAAGCATACTTCGGACAGAAGTCTCACCAAGATTATCGCACAAAATGCATATCTCAGCTAGAAACCCCACGAAAACCAAGATATCGACGGTTCTGCATATCAGACGCACTGTGGAGTGGTGAAAACACCAGAAAACGTGTTACTCGCATTAACAAGCTCGAAAAGAGCGTTCTGAATGATTCTGCATACTTCTCGTAGATGAAACACAAAGATTATCGCAGAAAATGCATATTTCAGTTGGAAACCCCACGAAAACCAAGTGATCGGCGGCTCTACATATCAAGCGCACTGTGGAATGTTGAAAACACCAGAAAACTTGTTTTTTCGCATTAAATAGCTCGAAAAGAGCGATCTAGATGATTCTGCATACTTCTGTCTGAAGTCTCACCAATATTATCGCAGAAAATGCATATCTGAGCTCGAAAACCCACGAAAACCAGGATATCGTCGGTTCTGCACATCATACGCACTGTGGAGTGGTGAAAACAACCAGATAACGTGTTTCTCGCATTAAATAGCTCGAAACGAGCGGTCTGGATGATTCTGCATACTTCTGATTGAAGTCTCACCAATATTATCTCAGAAAATGCATATCTCAGCTAGAAACCTCACGAAAATCAAGATGTCGCCCGTTCTGCGTATCAAACGCACTGTGGAGTGGTGAAAACAACCAGATATCGTGTTTCTCGCATTAAATAGCTCGAAAAGAGCGATCCCGATGATTCTGCATACTTCTGACAGAAGTCTCACCAAGATTATCGTAGAAAATGCATATCTCAGCTTGATACCCTACGATAGCCAAGATGTCGCCGGTTCTGCATATCAAACGCACTGTGGAGTGGTGAAAACGCCAGATAACGTGTTTCTCGCATTAACTAGCTCGAAAAGAGCGATCTCGAAGATTCTGCATACTTCTGACAGAAGACTCACCAAGATTATCGCAGAAAATGCATATCTCAGGTTGAGCCCCGACGAAATCCAAGATGTCGCCGGTTCTGCATATCAAACGCACTGCGGAGTGGTGAAAACACCAGATAACGTTTTTCTCGCATTAAGTAGCTCGAAAAGAGCGATCCCGATGATTCTGCATACTTCTGACAGAAGTCTCACCAACATTATCGTAGAAAATGCATATCTCAGCTGGATACACCACGAAAATCAAGATATGGCCGGTTCTGCATATCAAACGCACTGTGGAATGTTGAAAACACCAGAAAACTTGTTTTTTCGCATTAAATAGCTCGAAAAGAGCGATCTAGATGATTCTGCATACTTCTGTCTGAAGTCTCACCAATATTATCGCAGAAAATGCATATCTCAGCTTGAAACCTCACGAAAATCATGATGTCGCCGGTTCTGCATATCAAACGCACTGTGGAGTGGTGAAAACAACCAGATAACGTGTTTCTCGCATTAAATAGCTCGAAAAGAGCGATCTAGATGATTCTGCATACTTCTGGCAGAAGACTCACCTAGATTATCGCAGAAAATGCATATCTCAGCTTGAAACCCCACGAAAACCAAGATATCTCCGGTTCTGCATATCCAACGAACTGTGGTGTGGTGAAAACCCCAGAAAACGTGTTTCTCGCATTAAATAGCTCGAAAAGAGCGCTCTCGATGTTTCTGCATACTTCGGACAGAAGTCTCACCAAGATTATCGCAGAAAATGCATATCTCAGCTTGAAACCCCACGAAAACCCAGATATCGCTGGTTCTGCATATCAAACGCACTGTGGAGTGCTGAAAACACCAGATAACGTGTTTCTCGCATTAAATAGCTCGAATAGAGTGATCTCGATGATTAAGCATACTTCGGACAGAAGTCTCACCAAGATTATCGTAAAAAATGCATATCTCAGCTTGAAACCCCACGAAAACCAAGATATCGTCGGTTCTGCATATCATACGCACTGTGGTGTCGTGAAAACACCAGATAACGTGTTTCTCGCATTAAATAGCTCGAAACGATCGATCTCGATGATTAAGCATACTTCCGACAGAAGTCTCACCAAGATTATCGCTGAAAATGCATATATCAGCTGGAAACACCACGAAAATTAAGATATCGCCGGTTCTGCATATCAAACGATCTGTGGATTGGTGAAAACACCAGATAACATGTTTCTCGCATTAAGTTGCTCGAAAAGAGCGAACTCGAAGATTCTGCATACTTCTGACAGAAGTCTCACCAAGATTATCGTAGTAAATGCATGTCTCAGCTTGAAACCCGACGAACTCCAAGATGTCGCTGGTTCTGCATATCAAGCGCACTGTGGAGTGGTGAAAACACCAGTTAACGTGTTTCTCGCACTAAATACCTCGAAAAGAGGGATCTCGATGATTCTGCATACTTCTGACAGAAGTCTCACCAAGATTATCGCAGAAAATGCATATCTCAGCTTGAAACCCCACGAAAACCAAGATATCTCCGGTTCTGCATATCAAACGCACTGTGGAGTGGTGAAAACAACCAGATAACGTGTTTCTCGCATTAGATAGCTCGAAAAAAGGGATCTCGATGATTCTGCATACTTCTGACAGAAGACTCACCTAGATTATCGCAGAAAATGCATATCTCAGCTGGAAACACCACGAAAATGAAGATATCGCCGGTTCTGCATATCAAACGCACTGTGGAATGTTGAAAACACCAGAAAACTTGTTTTTTCGCATTAAATAGCTCGAAACGAGCGATCTAGATGATTCTGCATAGTTCTGACAAAAGACTCACCAAGTTTATCGCTGAAAATGCATATATCTGCTGGAAACACCACGAAAATTAAGATATCGGCGGTTCTGCATATCAAACGGTCTGTGGAGTGGTGAAAACACCAGATAACATGTTTCTCGCATTAAGTTGTTCGAAAAGAGCGAACTCGAAGATTCTGCATACTGCTGACAGAAGACTCACCAAGATTATCGCAGAAAATGCATATCTCAGCTGGAAACATCACGAGAATCAAGATATCGCCGGTTCTGCATATCAAACGCACTGATGAATGTTGAAAACACCAGATAACGTGTTTCTCGCGTTAAATAGCTCGAATAGAGTGATCTCGATGATTAAGCATACTTGGGACAGAAGTCTCACCAAGATTATCGTCAAAAATGCATATCTCAGCTTCAAACCCCACGAAAACCAAGATATCGTCGGTTCTGCATATCATACGCACTGTGGTGTGGTGAAAACACCAGATAACGTGTTTCTCGCATTAAATAGCTCGGAACGAGCGATCTCGATGATTAAGCATACTTCCGACAGAAGTCTCACCAAGATAATCGCAGAAAATGCATATCTCAGCTTGAAACCCCACGAAAACCAAGATATCGCCGGTTCTGCATATCAAACGCACTGTGCAGTGGTGAAAACAACAGATAACGTGTTTCTCGCATTAAATTGTTCGAAAAGAGCGATCTCGATGTTTCTGCATACTTCGGACAGAGGTCTCACCAAGATTATCGCAGGAAATGCATTTCTCAGCTTGAAACCCCACGAAAAACAAAATATCTCCGGTTCTGCACATCCAACGAACTGTGGTGTGGTGAAAACCCCAGAAAACGTGTTTCTCACATTAAATAGCTCGAAAAGTACGATCTCGATGACTATGCATACTTCGGACAGAAGTCTCACCAAGATTATCAAAGAAAATGCATATCTCAGCTGGAAACCTCACGAAAATCATGATGTCGCCGGTTCTGCATATCAAACGCACTGTGGAGTGGTGAAAACAACCAGATAACGTGTTTCTCGCATTAAATAGCTCGAAAAGAGCGATCTAGATGATTCTGCATACTTCTGGCAGAAGACTCACCTAGATTATCGCAGAAAATGCATATCTCAGCTGGAAACTACACGAAAATGAAGATATCGCCGGTTCTGCATATCAAACGCACTGTGGAATGTTGAAAACACCAGAAAACTTGTTTTTTCGCATTAAATAGCTCGAAAAGAGCGATCTAGATGATTCTGCATACTTCTGACAAAAGACTCACCAAGATTATCGCTGAAAATGCATATATCAGCTGGAAACACCACGAAAATTAAGATATCGCCGGTTCTGCATATCAAACGGTCTGTGGAGTGGTGAAAACACCAGATAACATGTTTCTCGCATTAAGTTGCTCGAAAAGAGCGAACTCGAAGATTCTGCATACTTCTGACAGAAGTCTCACCAAGATTATCGAAGAAAATGCATGTCTCAGCTTGAAACCCGACGAACTCCAAGATGTCGCTGGTTCTGCATATCAAACGCACTGTGGAGTGGTGAAAACACCTGTTAACGTGTTTCTCGCATTAAATACCTCGAAAAGTGCGATCTCGATGATTCAGCATACTTCGGACAGAAGTCTCACCAAGATTATCGCAGAAAATGCATATCTCAGCTTGAAACCCCACGAAAACCAAGATATCTCCGGTTCTGCATATCCAACGAACTGTGGTGTGGTGAAAACCCCAGAAAACGTGTTTCTCGCATTAAATAGCTCGAAAAGAGCGCTCTCGATGTTTCTGCATACTTCGGACAGAAGTCTCACCAAGATTATCGCAGAAAATGCATATCTCAGCTTGAAACCCCACGAAAACCCAGATATCGCTGGTTCTGCATATCAAACCCACTGTGGAGTGCTGAAAACACCAGATAACGTGTTTCTCGCATTATATAGTTCGAAAAGAGCGATCTCGATGTTTCTGCATACTTCGGACAGAGGTCTCACCAAGATTATCGCAGGAAATGCATTTCTCAGCTTGAAACCCCACGAAAAACAAAATATCTCCGGTTCTGCACATCCAACGAACTGTGGTGTGGTGAAAACCCCAGAAAACGTGTTTCTCACATTAAATAGCTCGAAAAGTACGATCTCGATGACTCTGCATACTTCGGACAGAAGTCTCACCAAGATTATCAAAGAAAATGCATATCTGAGCTTGAAACCCCACGAAAACCAAGATATCGTCGGTTCTACATATCATACGCACTGTGGAGTGGTGAAAACACCAGATAACATGTTTCTCGCATTAAATAGCTCGAAACTAGCGATCTCGATGACTCTGCATACTTCGGACAGAAGTCTCACCAAGATTATCGCAGAAATGCATATCTCAGCTTCAATCCCCACGAAAACCAGGATATCGCTGGTTCTGCATATCAAACGCACTGTGGAGTGCTGAAAACACCAGATAACGTGTTTCTCGAATTAAATAGCTCCAATAGAGCGATCTAGATGATTAAGCATACTTCGGACAGAAGTCTCACCAAGATTATCGTAAAAAATGCGTATCTCAGCTTGAAACCCCACAAAAACCAAGATATCGCCGGTTCTGCATATCAAACGAACTGTGGAGTGGTGAAAACACCAGATAACTTGTTTCTCGCATTAAATATCTCGAAAACAGCGATATCGATGATTCTGCATACTTCGGACAGAAGTCTCACCAATATTATCGCAGAAAATGCATATCTCAGCTTGAAACCTCACGAAAAACAAGATGTCGCCGGTTCTGCATATCAAACGCACTGTGGAGTGGTGTAAGCAACCAGATAACGTGTTTCTCGCAATAAATAGCTCGAAACGAGCGATATCGATGATTCTGCATACTTCGGACCGAAGTCTCACCAATATTATCGCAGAAAATGCATATCTCAGCTTGAAACCTCACGAAAATCAAGATGTCGCCGGTTCTGCATATCAAACGCACTGTGGAGTGGTGTAACCAACCAGATAACGTGTTTCTCGCATTAAATAGCTCGAAACGAGCGATCTAGATGATTCTGCATACTTCTGATAGAGGTCTCACCAATATTATCGCAGAAAATGCATATCTCAGCTTGAAACCCGACGAAAACCAAGATGTCGCCGGTTCTGCATATCAAACGCACTGTGGGGTGGTGAAAACACCAGAAAACGTGTTACTCGCATTAACTAGCTCGACAAGAGCGTTCTGGATGATGCTGCATACTTCTCGTAGATGAACCACAAAGATTATCGCAGAAAAAGCATATTTCATCTGGAAACCCCACGAAAACCAAGTTATCGGCGGCTCTACATGTCAAACGCACTGTGGAGTAGTGAAAACAACCAGATAACGTGTTTCTCGCATTAAATAGCTCGAATAGAGCGATTTCTGTGATTTTGCAAACTTCTAACAGAAGAATATCCAACATTATCGTAGAAAATGCATATTCCATCTGGAAACCCAATGAAACCGAAGATATCGCAGTTTCCGCATATCAAACACACTGTGGAGTGCTGAAAACACCAGAAAACGTGTTTCTCGCATTAAGTAGCTCGAAAAGAGCGATCTAGATGATTCTGCATACTTCTGACAGAAGACTCACCAATATTATCGCAGAAAATGCATATCTCAGCTTGAAACCTCCCGAAAATCAAGATGTCGCCGGTTCTGCATATCAAACTCACTGTGGAGTGTTGAAAACAACCAGATAACGTGTTTCTCGCATTAAATAGCTCGAAACGAGCGATCTAGATGATTCTGCATACTTCTGATTGAAGTCACACCAATATTATCGCAGAAAATGCATATCTCAGCTGGAAACCCCACGAAAACCAAGATATCGCCGGTTCTGCACATCTGACGCACCGTGGAGTGTGGAAGACACCAGAAAACGTGTTTCTCGCATTAACTAGCTCGAAAAGAGCGTTCCCGATGGTTCTGTATACTTCTGACGGAAGACTCACCAAGATTATCGCAGAAAATGCATATCTCAGGTTGATACCCGACGAAAACCAAGATGTCGCCGGTTCTGCATATGAAACGCACAGTGGGGTGGTGAAAACACCAGAAAACGTGTTTCTCACATTAACTAGCTCGACAAGAGCGTTCTGGATGATGCTGCATACTTCTCGTAGATGAACCACAAAGATTATCGCAGAAAATGCATATTTCAGCTGGAAACCCGACGAAAACCAAGTTATCGGCGGCTCTACATATCAAAAGCACTGTGGAGTGGTCAAAACACCAGATAACGTGTTTCTCGCATTAAATAGCTCGAAAAGAGCGATATCGATGATTCTGCATATTTCGGACAGAAGTCTCACCAATATTATCGCAGAAAATGCATATCTGAGCTTGAAACCCCACGAAAACCAAGATATCGTCGGTTCTGCATATCATACGCACTGTGGAGTGGTCAAAACACCAGATAACGTGTTCCTCGCATTAAATAGCTCGAAAAGAGCGATATCGATGATTCTGCATACTTCGGACAGAAGTCTCACCAAAATTATCGCAGAAAATGCATATCTCAGCTAGAAACATCACGAAAATCAAGATATCGCCGGCTCTGCATATCAAACGAACTGTGGAGTGGTGAAAACACCAGATAACTTGTTTCTCGCATTAAATATCTCGAAAACAGCGATATCGATGATTCTGCATACTTCGGACAGAAATCTCACCATTATTATCGCAGAAAATGCATATCTCAGCTTGAAACCTCACGAAAATCAAGATGTCGCCGGTTCTGCATATCAAACGCACTGTGGAGTGGTGTAAGCAACCAGATAACGTGTTTCTCGCATTAAATAGCACGAAACGAGCGATCTAGATGAATCTGCATACTTCTGACAGAAGACTCACCAAGATCACCGCACAAAATGCATATCTCAGCTAGAAACCCCACGAAAACCAAGATATCGACGGTTCTGCATATCAAACGCACTGTGGAGTGGTGAAAACAACCAGATAACGTGTTTCTCGCATTAAATAGCACGAAACGAGCGATCTAGATGAATCTGCATACTTCTGACAGAAGACTCACCAAGATCACCGCACAAAATGCATATCTCAGCTAGAAACCCCACGAAAACCAAGATATCGACGGTTCTGCATATCCTACGCACTGTGGAGTGGTGAAAACACCAGATAACGTGTTACTCGCATTAACAAGCTCGAAAAGAGCGTTCTGGATGATTCTGCATACTTCTCGTAGATGAAACACAAAGATTATCGCAGGAAATGCATATTTCAGCTGGAAACCCCACGAAAACCAAGTTATCGCCGGCTCTACATATCAAACGCACTGTGGAGTAGTCAAAACATCAGATAACGTGTTTCTCGCATTAAATAGCTCGAAAAGAGCGATATCGATGATTCTGCATACTTCGGACAGAAGTCTCACCAATATTATCGCAGAAAATGCATATCTCAGCTTGAAACCTCACGAAAATCAAGATGTCGCCGGTTCTGCATATCAAACGCACTGTGGAGTGGTGTAAGCAACCAGATAACGTGTTTCTCGCAATAAATAGCTCGAAACGAGCGATATCGATGATTCTGCATACTTCGGACCGAAGACTCACCAATATTATCGCAGAAAATGCATATCTCAGCTTGAAACCTCACGAAAATCAAGATGTCGCCGGTTCTGCATATCAAACGCACTGTGGAGTGGTGTAACCAACCAGATAACGTGTTTCTCGCATTAAATAGCTCGAAACGAGCGATCTAGATGATTCTGCATACTTCTGATAGAGGTCTCACCAATATTATCGCAGAAAATGCATATCTCAGCTTGAAACCCGACGAAAACCAAGATGTCGCCGGTTCTGCATATCAAACGCACTGTGGGGTGGTGAAAACACCAGAAAACGTGTTACTCGCATTAACTAGCTCGACAAGAGCGTTCTGGATGATGCTGCATACTTCTCGTAGATGAACCACAAAGATTATCGCAGAAAAAGCATATTTCATCTGGAAACCCCACGAACACCAAGTTATCGGCGGCTCTACATATCAAACGCACTGTGGAGTAGTGAAAACAACCAGATAACGTGTTTCTCGCATTAAATAGCTCGAATAGAGCGATTTCTGTGATTCTGCAAACTTCTCACAGAAGAATATCCAACATTATCGTAGAAAATGCATATCCCATCTGGAAACCCAATGAAACCGAAGATATCGCAGTTTCCGCATATCAAACACACTGTGGAGTGCTGAAAACACCAGAAAACGAGTTTTTCGCATCAAATGGCACGAAAACAGCGATTTGTGTGATACTGAAAACTTCTCACAGAAGAATATCCAAGATTATCGTAGAAAATGCATGTCTCAGCTGGAAACCCCACGAAAACGAAGATATCGCAGTTTCGGCATATCAAACGCACTGTGGAGTGCTGAAAACACCATAAAATGTGTTTTTCGCATTCAATAGCACGAAAACTGCAATTTCGGTGATTCTGCATACTTCTCACAGAAGAATATCCAAGATTATCGCAGAAAATGCATGTCTCAGCTGGAAGACCCACGAAAACGAAGACATCGCAGTATCCGCATATCAAACGCACTGTGGAGTGGACAAAACACCAGATAATGTGTTTCTCTCATTAAATAGCTCGATACGAGCGATCCAGATGATTCTGCATACTTCTGACAGAAGACTCACCAAGATTATCGCAGAAAATGCATATCTCAGCTAGAAACCCCACGAAAACCAAGATATCGACGGTTCTGAATATCAGACGCACTGTGGACTGGTGAAAACACCAGAAAACGTGTTACTCGCATTAACTAGCTCGAAAAGAGCGTTCTGGATGATTCTGCATACTTCTCGTAAATGAAACAAAAAGATTATCTCAGAAAATGCATATTTCAGCTGGAAACCCCAGGAAAACGAAGATATCGCAGTTTCCGCATATCAAACGCACTGTGGAGTGGACAAAACACCAGATAACGTGCTTCTCGCATTAAATGAATCGAAAAGAGCGATCTCGATGATTCTGCATACTTCTGACAGAAGTCGCACCAAGATAATCGCAGAAGATGCATACCTCAGGATGAAAGCCGACGAAAACCAAGATGTCGCCGGTTCTGCATATCAAACGCACTGTGGGGTGGTGAAAACACCAGAAAACGTGTTTCTCGCATTAAGTAGCTCGAAAAGAGCGATCTAGATGATTCTGCATACTTCTGACAGAAGACTCACCAATATTATCGCAGAAAATGCATATCTCAGCTTGAAACCTCCCGAAAATCAAGATGTCGCCGGTTCTGCATATCAAACGCACTGTGGAGTGTTGAAAACAACCAGATAACGTGTTTCTCGCATTAAATAGCTCGAAACGAGCTATCTAGATGATTCTGCATACTTCTGATTGAAGTCACACCAATATTATCGCAGAAAATGCATATCTCAGCTGGAAACCCCACGAAAACCAAGATATCGCCGGTTCTGCACATCTGACGCACCGTGGAGTGGTGAAGACACCAGAAAACGTGTTTCTCGCATTAACTAGCTCGAAAAGAGCGTTCTCGATGGTTCTGTATACTTCTGACGGAAGACTCACCAATATTATCGCAGACAATGCATATCTCAGCTAGAAACCCCACGAAAACCAAGATATCGCCGGTTCTGCATATCAGACGCACTGTGGAGTGGTGAAAACACCAGAAAACGTGTCACTCGCATTAACTAGCTCGACAAGAGCCTTCTGGATGATTCTGCATACTTCTCGTAGATGAAACACAAAGATTATCGCAGAAAATGCATATTTCAGCTGGAAACCCCACGAAAACCAAGTTATCGGCGGCTCTACATATCAAAAGCACTGTGGAGTGGTCAAAACACCAGATAACGTGTTTCTCGCATTAAATAGCTCGAAAAGAGCGATATCGATGATTCTGCATATTTCGGACAGAAGTCTCACCAATATTATCGCAGAAAATGCATATCTGAGCTTGAAACCCCACGAAAACCAAGATATCGTCGGTTCTGCATATCATACGCACTGTGGAGTGGTCAAAACACCAGATAACGTGTTCCTCGCATTAAATAGCTCGAAAAGAGCGATATCGATGATTCTGCATACTTCGGACAGAAGTCTCACCAATATTATCGCAGAAAATGCATATCTCAGCTAGAAACATCACGAAAATCAAGATGTCGCCGGTTCTGCATATCAAACGCACTGTGGAGTAGTGAAAACAACCAGATAACGTGTTTCTCGCATTAAATAGCTCGAATAGAGCGATTTCTGTGATTCTGCAAACTTCTCACAGAAGAATATCCAAGATTATCGTAGAAAATGCATGTCTCAGCTGGAAACCCCACGAAAACGAAGATATCGCAGTTTCCGCATATCAAACGCACTGTGGAGTGGAGAAAACACCAGATAACGTGTTTCTCGCATTAAATAGCTCGAAAAGAGCGATCTCGATGCTTCTGCATACTTCTGACAGAAGTCGCACCAAGATTATCGCAGAAGATGCATACCTCAGGATGAAAACCGACGAAAACCAGGATTTCGCCATTTCTGCATTTCAATCGCACTGTGGAGTGGTGAAAACAACCAGATAACGTGTATCTCGCATTAATTAGCTCGAAACGAGCGATCTAGATGATTCTGCATACTTCTGACTGAAGTATCACCAATATTATCGCAGAAAATGCATATGTCAGCTTGAAACCCGACGAAAACCAAGATGTCGCCGGTTCTGCATATCACACGCACTGTGCAGTGGTGAAAACAACCAGATAACGTGCTTCTCGCATTAAATAGCTCGAAACGAGCGATCTAGATGATTCTGCATACTTCTGATTGAAGTCTCACCAATATTATCGCAGAAAATGCATATCTCAGCTAGAAACCCCACGAAAACCAAGATATCGCCGGTTCTGCATATCAAACGCACTGTGGGGTGCTTAAAACACCAGATAACGTGTTTCTCGCATTAAATAGCTCGAAACGAGCGATCTAGATGATTCTGCATACTTCTGATTGAAGTCTCACCAATATTATCGCAGAAAATGCATATCTCAGGTTGAAACCCCACGAAAACCAAGATATCGCCGGTTCTGCATATCAAACGCACTGTGGGGTGCTTAAAACACCAGAAAACGTGTTTCTCGCATTAGATAGCTCGAAAAGAGCGATCTAGATGATTCTGCATACTTCTGACAGAAGACTCACAAAGATTATCGCAGAAAATGCATATCTCAGCTAGAAACCCCACGAAAACCAAGATATCGCCGGTTCTGCATATCAAACGCACTGTGGGGTGCTTAAAACACCAGAAAACGTGTTTCTCGCATTAAATAGCTCGAAAAGAGCGATCTAGATGATTCTGCATACTTCTGACAGAAGACTCACAAAGATTATCGCAGAAAATGCATATCTCAGCTAGAAACGCCACGAAAACCAAGATGTCGCCGGTTCTGCATATCAAACGCACTGTGGGGTGGTGAAAACACCAGAAAACGTGTTTCTCGCATTAAATAGAACGAAAAGGGCGATCTAGATGATTCTGGATACTTCTGACAGAAGACTCACCAAGATTATCGCAGAAAATGCATATCTCAGGTTGAAACCCGACGGAAACC